>CAWUFW010001405.1:1386813-2126127 GCA_963921515.1 Calotriton arnoldi | reverse complement strand
TTTAGGTTGAAGCCACAGCCCTACATGACTGTGATAGGCATTTCAACCACCTGCATTGGACTTGAGAGAGCCCTCTAGTAACTACTTGTGGAACTGCATCTCCCCTATTGGAGTGTTGAATGAGCACTGTCAGTATGTGCAAACACTCCTTTCAAATCAAAGACAAAGGTTACACCCACCAAAACATAAACAGCCAAAATTAGCTATCTAATTGTACTTATACTTACCAGTGAATAAAAGTGCCTATAAATAGTAGGGTGTGATCATAAACTTTTTTTAAAAATCACGAAATTATTGAAATCTGTCATTTTTACTCCTTAATATATACCAGCTTTGGCAAATAATCAATCCTATGGAAAGCAAGTACAAATGATTAAACTAGCAAAAGTGTGTATGCAAATTTATATATTGAAGCCACACCCTCTTAGCATGTTGCAGGTCATTTGAAGAAGTTGCTTCTGACATGTGCTGGATGTCTATTAATAACAAGTGGAACTGCAGCTTCATGAAAATATTTCAGTGCTTTTTCACTTGACTTGTGAAGGACACCAAGTAAGGACTAGTGGAACTGCGGTTCTTATAAGAATTTCAATGCTTTTGCATCTGACTCGATAGGGAAACCTAGTAGTGTTTAGTGGGACTGCGACTTCCTTCGTGTAAGAATTTCAAGGCTTTTGCATTTGAGTAGAAAGGGGCACCTAGTAACAACTTGTGGAATTGCAGCTTCATGAAAGACTTTCAATGCTTTTGCATTTCACTTTTAAAAGGCACCTAGTAGCGACTAGTGGAACTACGGCTTGATGTAAGAATTTCAATGCTTTTTGCATTTGACTTGTGACGGCCACCTTGTAACAATTAGTGTAACTGCACCTTCAGGAAAGAATTTCAATGCATGTGCATTTGACTTGAGAGACACCTAGTAGCGACTAGTGGAACTTCAGTTTCAAGTAGAATTTCAATGCTTTTGCATTTGACTTGTGACGGACACCTTGTAACAATTAGTGTAACTGCACCTTCAGGAAAGAATTTCAATGCATGTGCATTTGACTTGAGAGACACCTAGTAGCGACTAGTGGAACTTCAGTTTCAAGTAGAATTTCAATGCTTTTGCATTTGACTTGTGACGGCCACCTTGTAACAATTAGTGTAACTGCACCTTCAGGAAAGAATTTCAATGCATTTGCATTTGACTTGAGAGACACCTAGTAGCGACTAGTGGAACTTCAGTTTCAAGTAGAATTTCAATGCTTTTGCATTTGTCTTATGAAGGACACCTAGTAATGACTAGAAGAGCTGCAGCCTAATAAAATATTTCAATGCTGTTGCATTTGACTTGCGAGGGCCACCTAGTAAAGATTTGTGGAACTGCTCTTTCAAGAAGGACTATCAATGTGTTTGTATTTGACTTGTGAGGGACACCTAGTAACGACTAGTGGAATTGCGGCTTCATGAAAGTGTTTCAATGCTTTTGCAACTGACTCAAGAGTCAGCTCTAGTAACATCTTGAGGAACTGCAGCTCTGGGAAAGAAAATAATTTTGAAGATTAGCATTTGACTTTAGAGGGATACCCAATAAAGACTTGAGGAATCGCAGGTTTCAATATACACGCACACATACACAAATACATATATATATATATATACATATATATATATATATATATATATATATATATATTATCTACTGGCGGTCGCCAGTAGATAGTTATAGTTACAACCTATTATCCATAGGAAATCCGCGACATTCTATTTGAAATAACGTTGGCGCCGGTTGACGAATCTTCGTGAAAGTTTCCAACTTGTTAGGGCGCTCCGCTCCGCTCCAACCCTGAAAGTCTCGGGGTGATACGTGAAGCGGGGGCCGAGAAAAAGGGGGTCCCAAAACGCGTTTTCCCCATTCATTTTTCCATAGGAACCTTTAGTCGCAGCTACAGCCCGAACTGCTGAACGGAATTACACCAAATTTGGCAAAGAGGTAGTCCTTGGTTCAGACTGGTGCCTTTTGCTTAAATGGTGTAAATCCGTTCAGTAGTTCCTGAGAAAATCAAAAGTAAAAGTACATATATATCTATGGGCGCGTCGGATACGCGTACCCTCAGCTCACCCTGCGCGCACCGTCCCGATCACGAGCTGCATGCTAATTGGCTGTCAGCTGGCTGTCAACATTCCGATTCAGGAAGTGTTGGCAGCCATTTTGTCCTCGGTAGAACCGAGGGACAGAAACAAGTGCGCAAAGCGCAAAAGGGGGCAGGGTAGAAACACCCTGACCCCTAAGTCTGCTCAGGGGGTCCCACAAGGACCCCTGGGCAGAAAAAGATTATTTTTTTTAAAAAATTGGCGGGATGCGCTTAGGGTGCGCGTATCCCGCCGAGAAAAAAAAAGAAACAAGTGAGCAAAACGCACAAAGGGGGCAGGGTAGAAACACCCTAACCCCTAGGCCTGCTCAGGGGTCCCACAAGGACCCCCTGGGCAAAAAGCATTTTTTTTTTTTTAAATCGGCAGGATGCGCTCAGGGTGCGCGAATCCTGCCGAAAAAAAATCGAAGCGCGGTCTCCGCGCTCGATAGTTAGTGGCCCCCGGGTGGGCCAAGTACCGGGGGCATGCTGGGGGGGTTAATTTTATGTGTGGGGGCCTCTAAGGGCCCCCAAGCCCCGGGGACCGCCACCCCCGGGGCTTTATGCATAATGGTGCGGGAGGGCTCTGAGCCCTCCCGCAGCCCCGAGGACCACCACCTCCCCGGGGCTTCTTTTTTAAATGAAAAACCTGTGTGGGGGCTCCAGCCCCCCACACGCCCGGGACCGCCACCTCCCCGGGGCACTAAACATTTAAATATGGGGGTCCGTTACGGACCCCAGAGCCCCGGGACCACCACCTCCCGGGGCTGTGCACACGATGGGAGGGGGCCGCGCGGCCCCCTCCTGGAGCCTGTGGTGGCCCTGGGGACCGCCACCCCCAGGGCCGGCTCCTGCAGTGTCCCGGGGTGCCTACCCCCGGGACACTGCTGTTTGCAATGACAGGACGGGAGCCTCGCGGCTCCCGTCCTGTCATTGCAAACTTGCTTTGGATATTGGAAGAGAGCAGGAAACCTGCTCTCTCTTCCAATATCCAAAGCCGATTGCTTTTCCACATGGGGAGCAGCATGTTAGCTGCTCCCCATGTGTAAAGCAATGCCGGCACCCGTAGGACACGGGGAGCCGGCGGGACTGTGGGGGTTTGGGGACCCCCACAGTCCCCAACGAGAGGGCCAGCCCCGGGGGATGGGGTCCCCGGGGCAAGTAGTGGCTCGGGAGTGGGGCCACGCGGCCCCCTCCCCAAAGTTTTGAAAAATTATAAAAAATTAAAAAAAGGGTATGGCCGGCCCGGGGGATGGGGTCCCCGGGCCTTAAAATGGCCAGAGGAGGGGGCCACGCAGCCCCCTCAAAATATTAAAAATAAAAATAGAGGCCATGCCCCGGGAGATGGGGTCCCGGGGCCAATACAGGCCCGGGGAAGGGGGGCCACGCGGCCCCCTTCCCGTTTTTTTTTTTTTTAAAATTTAAAAAAAGGGGTAAGGCCCTGGGGGATGGGGTCCCCAGGGCCCAAAAACAGAAAAAAAGGAAGGGGGCCACACAGCCCCCCTTCAGGGGACAAAAAAAAAAAAAACGATCGGGCCCGCAGGACCCGCACCCTTCCTTCACCACTCTGCAAACGCGCCCCTGGCGCGTTTGCAGAGGGGAACGAATTCCCCTTGAATACTGGGGGTCCCTGGGGGCCAACTAGCCCACCAGGAACCTCCAGTATGCGCCAGGGGGCTGCCTTGCAGAGAGGTGTACAGAGGCCACGCCCTTTTACACCTCTCTGCAACGCAGCTCTGTGGCGCTTTTGGAGGTATATGGTGGGCTAGTTGGACTCCGGGGACCCTCAGGATTCAAGGGGACTTAATCCCCCAACTTAAAACGCGCCACGGGCGCGTTTGCACAGTGGTGAAGGGAGGGGGCGGGGCTTCAGGTGACATGTGTGCAAACAGGCCCCGTGGCGCGTTTTAAGATTGGGAATTAAATCCCCTTCAATCCTGAGGGTCCCTCGGGGCCAACTAGCCCAACAGGTACATCCAGAAAGCGCCACAGAGCTGCGTTGCAGAGAGGTGTAAAAGGGGTGTGGCCTCTCTACACGTCTCTGCAACGCAGCCCCTGGCGCATATTGGAGGTTCCTGGTGGGCTAGTTGGCCCCTAGGGACCCTCAGGATTCAAGGGGACTTAATCCCCCAACTTAAAACGCGCCACGGGGCGCGTTTACACAGATGTAACCTCAGGCCCCGCCCCTCCCTTCACCATTGTGCAAATATTCCTCTAAAATCAGCCGAAATACGAATTCCGATTTACTCACCTGTTATCAGGAGAGACCTCAGTGCTGTATCTTTCAGCCCAGTACTGGTCCTGAAAAGTAATTCTAACCATACTTACCAGTAACTTGAATTTCCTTCCATAGGCTAACATTGACTGGTTTCACTTGGAAATTCTTCTAAGTGTGGAGTTTTGGAACTTTAAAATATTCCTCTAAAATCAGCCGAAATACGAATTCCGATTTACTCACCTGTTATCAGGAGAGACCTCAGTGCTGCATCTTTCAGCCCAGTACTGGTCCTGAAAAGTAATTTTAGCCGTACTTACCGGTAACTTGAATTTCCTTCATAGGCTAACATTGACTAGTTTCACTTGGAAATTCTTCGAAGTGTGGAGTTTTGGAACTTTAAAATATTCCTCTAAAATCAGCCGAAATAGGAATTCCGATTTACTCACCTGTTATAAGGAGAGACCTCAGTGCTGTATCTTTCAGCCCAGTACTGGTCCTGAAAAGTAATTTTAACCGTACTTACCAGTAACTTGAATTTCCTTCCATAGGCTAACATTGACTGGTTTCACTTGGAAATTCTTCTAAGTGTGGAGTTTTGGAACTTTAAAATATTCCTCTAAAATCAGCCGAAATACGCATTCCGATTTACTCACCTGTTATCAGGAGAGACCTCAGTGCTGCATCTTTCAGCCCATTACTGGTCCTGAAAAGTAATTTTAACCGTACTTACCGGTAACTTGAATTTCCTTCATAGGCTAACATTGACTGGTTTCACTTGGAAATTCTTCTAAGTGTGGAGTTTTGGAACTTTAAAATATTCCTCTAAAATCAGCCGAAATACGAATTCCGATTTACTCACCTGTTATCAGGAGAGACCTCAGTGCTGCATCTTTCAGCCCAGTACTGATCTTGAAAAGTAATTTTAACCGTACTTACCGGTAACTTGAATTTCCTTCATAGGCTAACATTGACTGGTTTCACTTGGAAATTCTTCTAAGTGTGGAGTTTTGGAACTTTAAAATATTCCTCTAAAATCAGCCGAAATACGAATTCCGGATTTACTCACCTGTTATCAGGAGAGACCTCAGTGCTGCATCTTTCAGCCCAGTACTGATCCTCAAAAGTAATTTTAACCGTACTTACCGGTAACTTGAATTTCCTTCATAGGCTAAGATTGACTGGTTTTCAGCAAAAAGTTTCAAAGTGTTGATTTTCACAAACTACAAATATTCCTTAAAAATCGCCTGTATGACTTAAACGCATTTTTTCAACTGTTTACAGGAGATGCACCAGTGCTGGATCCAGGATCCAACACTGAGTAAGAAAAAGTAACGATAACAGTTTTTACCTGCTAAGTGAATTTCCTTCCATAGGATAACATTGGTGATTCTATGAGAAAAAGTTTCTAAGTGTCAACTTTTAAAATACAATAATATTCCTTAAAAATCACGATTGTAACCAAAACGCTTTTACTCAACTGTTTACAGGAGATGTACCAGGACTGAATCTAGGATCCAGTCCTGTGGTTACAAAAGTAATCCATAAAGTAACTAATTGCATTTAACTAGAAATTCACATTGAGCTGAATGTTGCATTGTGTTTGAAAATGTGTTGCCCATTGCAACAACTGTAACTACTGTACTTAAAAGTCTATTGCCTATCTGCAAAGTATTTAAACTAAAGTAATTCATTCTGAGAAAGTATTTTTTGTAATGTAATGTATAATGTAATTACAATGTAATTTAAAAAATAAAATATGTAAAAAAAAATTGTTTCTAAAAATGTAGTAAATCAGTATGAAAAAAATTAATATAACAATTAATACATTTAAAAATTGTCATTTACAAAACCTTTGAAATTCACTGAAAAACCGTAGGTTTCAGGCACGTTATAGTTAGAAATTAGCATTTAAAAAACCTTTGAAATTCACTGAAAAAACCATAGGTTTCACACACGTTATAGTTACAAATTAGCATTTAAAAACCTTTGAAATTCACTGAAAAAACCATAGGTTTCAGACACGTTATAGTTACAAATTAGCATTTAAAAAACCTTTGAAATTCACTGAAAAAACCATAGGTTTTAGGGACAGTTTTAGTTACTTGGACATTGCACTCGTACAAAACCCGTGAAATTCCCCCGTTATAGTTAGTTCAGCTAACTATAACTCGCGCCCCTGCAATGCACTGCTGATGACGTCACATATTACATCACTCATGACATGGTCAGTGACATCACTGATGACATCACTGATGACATCTCAAATGACATCACTGATGACATCACTGATGACATCATCCATGTGATAATTTCATGCATCTTCTCACACCCTAATATAACCTTTGATATACCCACTCTAAATTACAGACTGCCATTCTCAAAACCATAGACACTCCAACACCAAAAACTACATACCCACTCACTGATTATTAGGTCTACACACACATTTACTCTCTCACCAGTACAATCACTCATACTTATGGTCACTCAGTACAGGACTATCACACATGTACCACTGAGATATACATTTACTCACTAACACAGCCATACACACACTCACCCACCCATACAGTCCATCACAGATGCACTCTTGAAAACATGCACCCAGTGAATCACCCACTCACACATCTATGCACAGAGTCACACACACCCCACCCACACAAACACTCAGGCACCCATACAGATACTCAAACAACAAATCAATAACCCATATAGACACTCATGTAGCTATTCGCAAACCCATGCAGCCGCTTACACACCAACAGACAGACAGATACAGACATTCACACAGTTTAGTCATTAACCCATGCATTCAGTAAGATACGTTTAATCACTCACTCATAGAGTCAGTCACGCACCTACTAAATCATCCATTCAGACACTTATACACCCACTCATTCTTCAATATGCCTTTCCCTATATATATTAAACATATTTAAACTTTACAGAAACACACAGTCACTGGATGATGTCATCAGTGATGTCATCAGTGATGTCATTTGAGATGTCATCAGTGATGTCATCAGTGATGTCACTGACCATGTCATGAGTGATGTAATATGTGACGTCATCAGCAGTGCATTGCAGGGCGCGAGTTATAGTTAGCTGAACTAACTATAACGGGGGAATTTCACGGGTTTTGTACGAGTGCAATGTCCAAGTAACTAAAACTGTCCCTAAAACCTATGGTTTTTTCAGTGAATTTCAAAGGTTTTTTAAATGCTAATTTGTAACTATAACGTGTCTGAAACCTATGGTTTTTTCAGTGAATATATACATATATATATATATATATATATATATAGATATAGATAGATAGATAGATAGATAGATATAGATATATATATATAGATATATAGATATATAGATATAGATATATTTAATATGAGCCCTTCATCAAATATCTTTACGTATTGGCTTGCATTTTGCTTCTTTCCACCACAGGCAGTGGGCAACATGCTTTAACCAGTGATTGCTAGTGCCTATATGTACTAGGTCGTACTTAAATGTGTTCCATCGTATTCAAGACATTAATTGAAAGCTGATATTGATTAATCAGCATATACCAGCATTTACATATTTACTTACTCTATTGAATTCAAGCCCAGTTTACTAGAGTAGGAAACGTGGATATGTAAAGTTTTATGATGAAGCCGCACCCCCTCAACTTTGTTTGGTTACAACGTGAGTTATTACAGCTTTGTGACAGACTTGTTAAGCAGTTGTTCTGACTTGAGAGGGACATCTAGTAAAGTTATGAAGGGCTGCAGTCTTGGTTAAGACTTCGTACTGTTTGTATTCTGACTCGAAAGGGACACCTAGTAGTTACTTGAGGTAACTGTAGCTATGTGAAAGGCCAGAACGATTGGCTTTGTCAGTGCTTGTCTTTAGGTGGTCTTATGCATCATGTTTTTAAAGTGAAAGTGCATTGCATTATTTTTGCGAATTAAAGCCTGTTCATGTTCATATCCAAACTGGCTAATTAAAATGACAATAAACTGGAGCAATCACAGGGGGAAATACCCATACCAACAAATGCAGAGCTCCCTATTAGAAACTATATACTAATGTGTCTGTAAATGCAGCCTGTGCTGATTATAGATAACAAACTATGGTTGAAATAATGACATTGCTGCATTTACTCTGCACCAAAACACTACTGTTAAAAATGTGAATTGTTCATTTATTATACAAGGTCCTGTTTTATACTCTCTGCTACCCTTAAATTAGTAGTAGTTGAAAGATCCATTTACAAGAAAATTATTTTGCCCCATCATAAACACCTACAATCTTCACTCACCCAGATACCTGGAGGAGACTCAGGTCATAGTAAGCACTACTCAAGAGTCAGATGTTGCATGAAAAAATTCAGAAACACAACATCTGAAAAAAGCAAACAATTTTAGGGAATGCCAGATGAAGTAACTAAAATATGTGAACTGTAAATAGGGACAGCATTGCTGACATGGATTACCTTAATGGTGTTTACATTTATTGTTGCTCGTATAGTTAAGGGCATGAATAAGGGGCCAGATTCTTGGATTTGTGAAGATGGGACTGCAATAATGGTGAAACCTTATTTTTATTGCCCACTCACAGCATTTTGTTGATGAAGGTGTGAGTCATAGGAAAAAATGTAAAATGTGTTTATTTGTGTTACTGTTGTTTATTTTCAATAGTGACAGGTGACTATCTTTACCTGATCCATTGGAATTGGATTGTGCTGTGCACCGATCGGTTAATCTGAAATAGATTTTGTAATCAAGTGAGCATTCATATGCCCTAACCGGGAGTTCAAACAAAGCAATTTTTATGCAAATGTTCAAGTCTTGCCTACAGTGTCAGTAAAAGCAATATCCTTCAATAGAAACGGAGAAAGCTCAGGGACTGTGACTTGTAATATTTCCCGTGTCACTCATCTTAAACAGGAACATCACATCTGATTCAGGCAGGCATTTCTCTCTTGCCCTCTTGTCAAAATACAGACAAGTCCCTGACAGCCAAAGTGAGGAGGAATTAACAATTGCCTCTGTCAACATAGCGCTATCACGGGATATTTTCAACATCTACAGATCTTGTGACATTTTCGCTTTAATGGGATATTCATACTCACACATGATGTCTCAATCAAGCTCCTAAAATACTGACATTATCCATAAAAATGCCTGTTGTAGATTTTATTTGTTTTTTGATTAACACGTCCTTGTTCCCATCTATCAACATTGTACACCCCACACATCCTCACATGAAATGAAAGAAAGCTGTGCCTATTTCAGGGAGAACAGAGTTGCAGATGGTGGGTAATATCTCCTCCAAAATGTATGTGGCAAGAGAAACAAGCATTTGCAATGCAATAGGTCTCGTATTTACGAGAGTTTGAGCTATTGGCATTGTAAATGACAATGCTTTTTATTTATGTGTTGTTTTTAAAACAGATAAATAAAAGGCATTGTCATTTACAATTCCAATAGCTTAAACTCTCGCAAATGTGAAACCTATTGCATTGCAAATTTGATCGTGCTATAACATTTTTTTAAAAGCGTTAGGAGAGAGAGTGTCCTGTCTGCAAGCTATTTGAGAAAATAGTGCTCGGAGGCTGTAATTAAAGCCTACTGAGTAACAACACACGTAACAGGGGGTGTTGCCATGGGAGGCTGCAAAATGAGTCAAGGCGGTACTAAGGAGGGACTACTAAGCCTATTGACCAATGAACAGACATAGTTTACAGTGGACAATACAAGCCAATGGAAAATATGGGCGGAGAGTGGGCGGAGCTTCAAGTCCCTACCTGAATACAGCATGCCTCGCAGAGCACCACATGCGCTTCCAAGGCTCGACCTAAAAACAAGGGGTCATAGGGAGAGAAATGCAAATCCACTGACGCATACTAAAGTAAAAGTAGGCTCAATTCACAAAGATTACACCCAATACTACTCAAGTAGTGCTCCAGGCCACCCAAGATCAAAGTCAAACCCACACATCCTTGAAGTATGTCACACTTCACACAACAGTCACTCACTGGAGCAACAATGAAATTATACTGGAATTAACCCTGAAACAACAAAGGAGAACGGTAAAATTCAATGTCAGTGGTGCACATGTATAAACCACAAAGTCCGCACCATAACAACATTTACACACTAAAGGGCTGAGGCAAACAGAGTTAAAAATAATTAAAAATAGACAATTTAAATTACACAGTAACTAGACATATTTCCCATTAATGATTAATAAAAAACACACACACAAAACTGGTCACTTAAATACACAAATCTGAAAAATCATAGTAAACCACATAATCATAGTACAAATTGTATACACACAAAACAGCAATGCATCAGAAAATGCAAATTTCACAACCCCCTACACGTACTTGCCAGTCTGGTGGGGGTGAGGGGGCTATTGTTAACATTAACACCACAACCCTCCTCACCTGCATGGTGTCCTGCAAGGCAGTGTGAGGCCCACAGCGAGTGACAGCAGGCTGTTACTGCTCACAACATTCAGTTAGGACGTAAAGATCTGGACATTACTTTGGTGTGCATGGATTGAGTGATAGAAAATGAGGTTATCACAGCGCTGATGTTTGTTTAGATGATTGCAGCCCTCTGCTGCCATTCAGTGACCAACGTTACAAATGCTTGCTTATATAGAAAAAAACCAATGTTCTGGCAGGTTGATATCCCCAGAGTAAGGGCCTGATTACAACTCTGGTAACCAGTTCGGCCAAATACTTGCGTAGACCATTCTTATGGATATGTTGCTTCATATTTAGAATAGGCGTGATGTTACATTTTAAAACTTGCAGATGTAAACTATGAGGATAGTTTGGACCTTGTGTAAAGAGCTGCAGTACAAACAATATCTGACGGCAGCACTATCATTAAGCTTATACTAGCTGATTTAAAAATGGGTATGGACTGTCTAGTTGTTAAAAGAAAACAAGTTTCTGTAGCGCGGCCGCTAAAGTGAAAGCGGACCGCACTGCAAATTAATTAAATAAAGAACCACGGCCGCCTAAGTGAAAGCGGACCCTGGTGTAAATTAAATAAATAAAGCAGCGCGGGCGCTAAAGTGAAAGCGGACCGTGCTGCAAATTATAAAAAAATACATAACAACAATGTAAAAGCAGGCTGCGGCGCTGCCAATTAAATAAATAAAGCAGCGCGGGTGCTAAAGCGATCCGCGCTGCAAATTACAAACAAAAATGTAACAACAATGTAAAAGAGAGCTGCGGCGTTGTGTGGGTGGAATAGGGAATGACCATTAAAGAAAATAGTGCTCACCCACTAGATAACGCAGACCGTGTAACGAGCCAAGTAAAAGGTCCAGTCGTCATGGGAGGCAACAAATGCAGACAAGGCGGTACCAAGGAGGGACTAACAAGCCTATGTACGAATCAGAAGCCTGCATTTACGAAGGACAATGACACAAGCCAATGACAAATATGGGTGGAGAGTGGGCGGGGCTTCCAGTGCATACCCTAATACAGCATGCCTCGCAGAGCAAGCAGCGCATGCACGCTGCCGCTATGCTTGACCTAAAAAGGACATTTGCCTGTCATTTCTGTCTGATTTAATGCCACGTAGTTGTGGTGCCCTAAGGACATACCTGGCTTATGGAAGTTCCTCCCCTGCTCACGCTGGAACCCACCCCAAGGAACAGAGACAACCTGAAATTGGTGTCTGTGATCATTTAGTTTTTCAGGAAGATCATGTAATTATCCAGCTGTGATTAAATTAGCTGTATGTCGTTCTCTGAAGGACAAGGCTATCCAATGGTAGTCTACAAATGCTGGTCCTACACAAGCCCTCAATTACAGACCCTGTGGCTTCCTGACATTGTGTTTGGATGCAGCCTTTGGGAATTAATGTTGGATATCGCTGATGTAGGACAAATAAGAGGGTTGGGCTCAGTTAAGGGTCTAGATCAGAGGTCTTCAATCTGTGGGGCGCCACCCCCAAGGGGGCCGTGGAGTCCTGGGAAGGGGGTTGCGCATTCCCCAGCATCACTTGTCCCTGCAATCCAACACGTTTGCTTTCCTTTTGGAAAAAGACAACCGTCCTGGTGCGGCTAATTTAGATCATTATCAGATGGTTGCCTGAATGAAATGCAAATGTGCCTTATCAGTAAATCTGCAAGTGTAAAGGACGCATGGGAGCGGTTCTGAGTCCTTACGCCTTAAAAGGTTTGACAAGGGGGTCTCGGCTTCAAAAAAATTGAAGACCTATGGTCTAGATCATCAGCCCTTTCGATGGACCAACACTATAAGAATATTTGCGCTTGATGTCTGGGAGGGGATGCAGTCTCGTCAGAGGATGTAGGATCTGGTGGTTTACATGACCTTCTTGAACGCTGGTTAATTCTGTCGAGACTTCAGTGCCAGATAAGTGCATTCTAGAGTCAAGAGAGCTGGGCACCGGTAAATTTGTCACAAGTTTGAGGCGTTTGTAGTTCGCTTGTTCCATAGAAAGGAGATGACTGCTGAAACCTGCTATCAAAGTGTACAAAGAGATCGATAATTCAGTGAATGCACTGATGTGAGTGAATACGCTGCACATGCAGCACACTAGGCAATCTCACTGCGAGTCACCCCGAGTCCAAGTGGGACTTTATTTCTAGTGAATGATGCCATTGTGCGAGCGCTGAACACTTAACTCCTCTACTACAGAGGCGGTTTTCCGACATTTCCCCCCAGGATGAGAAAAGTGTTCAGACTCGAACCCATTTATTTTTTAATTATTTTTTTATTGATTTTTATATGTTAACTCATTTTAACTCAGTTACTTTTCAACCAAGTAACAACAATATCTGCAATACTGTAGATATGGTAGTATATGCGGAAGATATTTGTCAAAGGGTTCATGTACATTGCAATTTTTTTCTTTACCTTTTTATAAACCAGAGTATTCCACATCTTTTAAAGTTGCTGGGCCTTATACTTCCCTCCCCCTTATCTCCAAGTTTTCCACTCTATATCCCATCACATTCCTGCTGCTTATTTATTTCCGTTTGGTTTTAGTTTAACGTATATTTTTATCTCCTTTTTAATATTTTCTTCTGTTATCTCAGCTTCCCATTTTCTGAGGTGCATGTCAATTGGCTCATCCTAATCTCCTCCTTTGACTCCCCAGACATTTTGTCCATTACCCTCTTCCTGTCTAATTTATCTACTGGCAAATTTTATTTTCTCTGCCCCTCACCCCCACTATCTTCCTGCCTGTGCCCATGGGGGTAAAGCATATAGGGTATCCATCAATCTTTGGAGTAGTTCTGCCCACTCTACCAGATCTGTTGTTAGCTATTCATCAGTGCAATAGTGATTTGATTTTTGCATGATTCACTAAGAACATTCATATTGTTGTTACGAAAACAATAATTTATAGCCCCGAAGAAATGCCTTGTGTTAGGAATGACAGTGTGGTTGATTTGCGACAGTTTCTTCTATGGAAAAGTGAAAACAAAAGATTCCTTTTTTGATACAAGCTTTGTGTGGACCATAAACTTTGGAACTATGAAGACTGAAAGAATCGCAACAGAGTAATTTTCTACACAAGTCACTGTTGACTAAGTGAGTGCAGTCACACTCAACTCAAAAAATTGCTTTTGTGCTATCTTAGGCAGCACTAAAATAATATAGTTAATTTCTAGCTGGGCTCTGGTGGATGTGCACCAATCTGGTTTCTTCAATGACACAAGTGGGTAGTGTGGTAACCACGGCTGCTATTCATAAATTGATCATAGCAGTCTGTAGGATCTCGGTGGTCAGTCAATCTGAAGTGCTGCTCCCAGCCCTCAAGGTAATAAAAAATGCAAATCGCCTGCAAGTGTGGGATTTGTGTGAATGTCAGCTGGCAGCTGAGCTCTGAACCTCACTTTTGTCTTGTGAACCCCATGAACTCTCCCAGATCTTTGTTTGCTAATGCATGTAGCTGCCTTCACTGAAGGTCTTCAGCCTCTCCTCAAATCGGTCTGTCAAGTCAGGAAAAGGTGATATCAGCATTCAAATAGAATACCCTTCCTTACCTTAACTTAATTTTGTAGTTTTTTGAGACAGCCTCCTTATTTCTACTCGATGTAACATGCAATACATGTATTTATTTCACACAGAGTATTCATGTAGTTCCTCAAAGAATTAAAGGCAAAAAATTAATCTTTGATACAAAATGGGATTAGAGAATGAGGTACCATATAGTGGCTGAACTGCACAACATGAAACCTGGAGCTCAGGGGATCAATCCCAGCATCTGCACTTGACAAAATTGTGTGATCCTAGGCAATTGCCTTATTTCGCTCTGCCTCCTTTCCCTTCTCATCACGTTTGAGAGCACCTTGAAAAACATCCGTTCAGGATGTGTGCTGGACAAAAACCTCTCTTGTGTATGTTTTAATCATCTATAATGTCACTATTGGCCACATACTACGTACACATGACAACTGACTTGTCTCTAGGTCCACTAATGGCATTCTCGCCAGAACTGTAGGTGGAGCAACATGAATGTTTCTAAGTTCATGTATAGAAACTACTACTTCTAATAAAGGCCATTTATTGCAGAGGTACAACCAATGTATGAAAGTGAAACACTTCTGCATGTTAAAGAAATACACTTTTTTGAATCCTGAAGGGCGCAATCATATTTTAAGCAGTGTAAGCAGAAGTGGCCTGCTGACTAGAGCCCTGGCACTTATTTTTTTTTTACGAATTAAGCACTGCAAATAACCAATAGATACATATTTCCGAAAAAGACTGCGAAATAGGAATCCGGTGGGTATAAATTGTGGCAAAACAAGAAATATGGATTTTTGTATCTAGTGGCTAAAAGCGCTTTTGTGGCTTGCGAGTGCGCCCAACCTCCATGAGACTAAAATGAACAGGATTGTTTGCTTGGCTGAGTTGGAGAGCTTTAGGCTCGAAGTATGACGGATGTCAGTTTGACTCATGAGCCCCCTCAGGTACAAACAGTCTGAGGCGCTGCGGGGTCAGAGGTCTGCATCCTGTTTTCAGTCAGACAGGAAGGCAGGCTTCAAGTGCCAGTCAGACCTGGATGGTGCTGACAGGCACATTTGTTTCCGAGCTACAATCCCGAGAGTGTTCTGGACTTCAGCACCTTTAGCTTTTCTCATATTAACTATGCGACTGACGCTTACCTTGCCTGCATATTTGTTCAAGCCACAACAATATTTGAATATTTCATACAAGGGCACAAGTGGAAATGTTTGCTATAATAATTCAGCCCACAAACGCAACACGCACCAATTAATACAATATTGGCAAAAGGGTGAATTCTTCAATACTGACGTGAGATTGAAATCAGAAAGCTGTGCCACGTGAAGAAAAACATAAAAAGACTTGCAGACAATGCAAACTGTTTGATTACCAATCAATAATATTATAGTTTTATTTTCAATAGACAAGAGTGGTGGTGAAGAAAAAGATGAAAAAAGCGATAGAGGTTTTGGGACATGCGTTTTGCAAGGCACTGTTTAGAAATGTGGTCACTGTTGTACTAAAACTGACAGTGGGATTGCTAGTTGTGTTTTGTTTGTCACTGATTTATCTTTATAGACTTGTTGTATGAGGCGGAGGCGTGTAATAAGTTTATAAATGGGAATAGCTAGATTGAATATTGCAAGTCGCTGGAAGGTGAGTGACCATCCTCCTTTTAATCACTTGTGGGGAGACGCCCATCGGTTATACAGATGGGACTAGCTAAAGCAAGCCAACAGCATAACCAAGAAAACCGGACATATAGTCGCAGTGGCGTAGCAAGAGGAGGTGCGGGGCGGTCCGCCCCGTGAGGCAAAAGTTTTGGGGGCGGTGGCCTCCCCCCTTACCTGAGGCCGTCACGGCAAACACAGGGATCACCAGCAACCCCCCCCCCCCGCTCCTACCTGCGGCCGTCACGAGGGATGGCCAGCACACCCCCTCCCGCTTTTACCTGCGGCCGTCGTGGGGCGGCAAATGGCAGGGGCTGCCACGGGTGGCCAAAGGTCTAGCTACGCCACTGTATAGTCACTTGACTGAAAACTCTTTCAGAACATTTGAATTTAGAATTGACTGTGGTGTTGGGATGGGAATGTCCCCTTCATGGGTTTACAAATGTGCCCTGTAGGAGGCTGGCTTAGTATATGGGTGCGAACTTTTTTTAAGTGAAGCACCTTGCACTAAACCAGACAACACATATGGTGATTTTAGTGGTCTTGGACAACCATAGAAAGCTCTCAAAGTGGTAGCTGTGGAAAGCAGCCTTCAGGCTTAGCTTGAAAGAGTGTTAAGCAGCTTGTTTTACCAGATTTAATCAAATCAAGTCAAGTCAAGAATAACTTTATTCGGTTTAGGTAAACCATAAAAGTTTAACATACATACAAAATGCATAAAATTTACATTGTCGAATTAATACAATAAGATGTCACTTAACTCAAATACTCCACAGTTTATAAAAGAAGTTTTAAAAATTCAAATTTTTAAAAGGGAGACGCAAATTTCATTTACATTTCGTACCGATTTAATCATGTAGTGTAGGTTAAACGAAAAAGAACCACACCTTGTATATAAATAAAAATATGTCTATTTCTTACACAAAACTCACTAACACATTGGTATATCTCCTACCCAGAGATATAAACACAAATACACAACAATACTTCAATTGCAATAGGTAAGTAAGCACAAAATACAGTGGTTTCCGGGGAAGACCAAACCATATATTAAGAAAGTGGAATGCGAACTGCGACCGAAGTCGGGACTTGGAACAGGAGACTCAGAGGAGCTAGAGACACTAGGAACCACCCAAGGTAAGTACGCAGGAACCCCACGGAGGCTGTGTGCAGAGTGAAAACACAGCTGCGTGTCCAATAGAAGTCAATGGGAATTTCGCGGTTGTAGTTTTGGGGAAAAACGACCCTTCTCAGTGGACCCTGAAGAAACACCATGAAAGACAGAAGGTTGAAGAGTCACCCCTCCCGTGGATACCACAGGAATCAGGATACCTACACCAGGGAAGCCAGGTGCAAAGGTGCAAAGTGATGTCAGAAACCGCCATAGACCACAATGGAGGACTTCAGGGAAGATGCCGCTGGAGAAGACTGTGCAAGACTCCAGTGGAATCCAAGGGTGGATTCTGGAAGTGAAGAACCTGTAAGCCGAGGGGACAGTGTCTATGCCACTCGGAGGTGACCAGGAGGCACGGAAGAGCAATGTCCACCGATGATGGACGGTTCAGAAGAGTTTACAGTGACCATGTCGCTGCAGCTGTGAGGACCAGGCAATGCTGAGGAAGACCAGGAGCTGTGCAAGAGCTGTCCCACATTGGAAGTTGAGAACCAGGGGGTCGGTGTTCAGCGGGAGCACCAACAAGCCTTGGCAGCTGCAACAGGCATGGAAAGCGAAGAAGGAGCAACGTTGGAAGAGCAAGGTCCAAGGGACTCACCACAAGCAGGAGAGTCAGAGCAGGCCCCAAGCAAGCAGGAGAGCCCACTGAAGCAGGAGAAGACCCTCAAGAGGACCCACAGGTCAAAGGAGCAGGATTCACAAGAGGACCTCAAGCAGCTCACCAAGAAGGAAGATGCACAGTGCAGAGGATGCAGTGAAGATGCTGTACTTGTCTGAAAGAGGAGCTTCTTGTTGCCCAAAGATCTCTGGAGGGCAGAGCCAACAAGCATTGACAACGGCAAGTTGACATTGTGCACAGGGGTTTGGTGCCAGCGGTTCCAACGAGGGATACTGGCCTCAAAGTTGCAGAGAGGACAGGTCAGGCCTCAAGGGAGTTGCAGAACCACAACCTGTGTTGCTGAGCCTTTCGAAGTCCATGGGACATCAGGAGCAGCAGACCGGTCGGCTTCGTTGTGGTGCCTGCAGATGCAGGGGAGTGACTCCGTCACTACAAGGCAGATTACTTCGGGTGTCCTTAATGCCCACAGGTCTGGTGAAGAACCTGGAAGAAGCACAGACAGACAATGAAGAAGACTTTCAGAACAGCGAGACCAGGAGTAGCAGGGGTCTTCCTTGATGCAGTGTCGGTTCCAGGTGAAGTCCAGAGAAGTCCAAGTGTCCAGACCGTTAAAGAGTGACATGGTTTCAGGGCTGAGCCTTGTCCCATGATAAATCTAAAGAGCCACCCACAGGTAAGCCCCTAAGTACCCTGGGGAAAGGGTTGGAATGACTCAGGTGACCCTCCCAGAGGAGGGGCTGGACAGAGGGAAGGATACTCTCATGTCCTTAGTCCAGTTTCGCCCCAGAGTGGGAGTCAAGGGCTCCCAGAACTGGTTCCAACTGGAGTATGCAAGGAGGGCACCAAATGTGCCCTTCAAAGTAGTCTGGTGGTGCTGGTAACCGCCCCCACCCCAGCCCAATACACTAAGTCCTATCTGAGAGGTGGTCACACCTCCCTGCGACAGGAAACCTATTGTTCTACCTTCCCTTGCTCGACCTTGGCTCAGCAGTAGGAGGGCAGAATCATGTCTGTGGTTGGCCGTGAGGGGGGGTTACCCCAAAGGAGCCCCCCATTACATTGGATCCTACTTCCAACACAGGGTTCCGTTTGGTGCAGCCACTATATAGTTAGGCATCTTGTAATGACTGATGTCCACTGTACGTATTAAAATGGCTGAAAGAACTAACAAGGCCTGGAGAATCGACTCCGTGGTTGGTGCAGGGACACCCTCACATATATAACCAAGCACCCTGCATTGAGGACTGAAAGGCCTGCCAGAGGGGTGACTTATAAGTTTTAAGTGCAGTGACCTCAGAAATAAGAAAACGTAGATCTGTTGTGAGGGGTGCTAACACCAACTCACACAGGCTGCAATGGCAGGTCTGTAGTCACAGCTTTAGTGGTCTCTCATGGATGGCACAATACTTGCTGCAGCCCTTGTGAGACCCCTGGTGTACCTATGCCCTTGGTACCTTAGTATCATACACTAGGGACTTACAAGGGTACACCAGTAGCCAATTGTGGACGTACAACAGAACTTATCATGGTCAATTTAGGGAGGAAGCACAGTGACTGGGGTCCTGATTAGCAGGATCCCAGTCAGACTAGTCAAAAAACATACTGACACCAGCAAAAAGTGGGGGTAACCATGAAAGCAGATCCTACTTTCCTACACAACTCCCCCCCCCCAATGAAAAGAGTGGGTGTGCCCTTACGGCCAGAGTTGCCGGCTTTGGAGCTGGGGAACCAGGTTTGAGCCTTGGCATCGGCTCAGCTTCCTGTGATTCTGGGCAAATCACTTAATCTCCCCGTGCCAATCAAGAAATGAATGTGTCCTTGTGTAATGTAACTGGTGCTCATTTCAAGCGCTCCAATACCTTCGGGTCGAGTTCGCGCTATATAAATCTGCAACAAAAAAAAAAGGAGATGAGATTAACCTTGCCCAGTTGAGTCTTCAAGTGGAAATATCTGGAGAGTCCTTCTGCGTTGGCATGGTTACTCCCAGGTCGATGTTCCACAGAAAAGTTCATCCCCTGTAGGGAAATGCACCACCTCAAAAGTTTGGTGATTTTCAGCCTTCATTTGTTTTAGCCATAAGAGGGGCTTATGGTCTGTCTGAACAATTAAGTGAGTACCAAACAGGTATGGCCTCAACTTCTTCAAGACCCAGACCACACCAAAGGCCTCCCTCTCAATAGCAGACCAATGCTTCTCCCTGTGGGTCAACCTTCTGCTTATAAAAGCTAGTGGTTGGTCCTGGCCATCTGCATTAAGTTGTGATAGAACTGCACTTACCCCTATCTCAGAAGCATCTGTCTGGACAATGAAGGCTTTGGAGTAATCAGGACTTTGCAGAATGGGAGCAGTGCACATGGCCTGCTTCAGGTCGTCAAATGCCTTCTACCAGCTAACTGTCCACTGAACTTTATCAGGCATTCTTTTGGAGGTGAGGTCATTAAGGGGAGTCACTATGGACCCGTACGCCTTAACAAACCTCCTGTAGTACCCAGTCAGGCCCAGAAAGCTCTGACCTGAGTCTCGGTAGTGGGAGCAACCCACTCCATTATGGTCTAGATTTTTCTCTCCAATTGTTGAACCTGGCTTCCACCTACAAGGTGGCCCAAGTACACAACCTGGCTCTGCCCTATCTGGCACTTTGTGGCCTTGATAGTGAGGCCTGTCTTCTGTGGGGCCTCCAGAACATTCCTCACGTACACCAGGTGATCCTCCCAGGTGGAGCTAAAGACTGCAATATCGTCTAGATATGCTGCACTATAGGCTTCCAGACCTGTGAGGACCTTGGTCACCAACCTATGAAATGTGGCAGGTGCATTCTTCAGGTCAAAAGGCATTACAATAAATTGATAATGCCCACTAGGGGTTGGAAATGCTGTCTTTGGTTTGGCATCCTCAGAGAGTCTGATTTGCCAGTAACCAGCAGTCAGGTCAATTGTACTGAGATACTTGGCAGAGCCCAGGGTATCAATCAGCTAATCTGCCCTGGGAATTGGATGGGCATCAGTCCTAGTGACTGCATTGAGACCTCTACAGTCTACACAAAACCTCATCTCTCTCTTACCATCTTGGGTGTGAGGTTTTGGCACAAGGACTACAGGACTAGCCCAGGGGCTATCCGAAGGTTTAATGACCCCCAACTCCAGCATCTTTTGGACCTCAGTCCTGATGAAGTCTCTGACATGGTCAGACTGTCTATAGATTTTACTCTTGACAGGCGACTGTTACCTGTGTCTACTTCATGGGTCACCAGGTGGCTTGACGAGGAGCCAGAGAGAACGAGTTGGGAAACTGATTGAGGACTTGCCTAGAATCAGCTTGTTGCTGGTCAGTGAGGCTGCCTCCCAAGGCTACTCCATCAACTGACCCATCAACTAGGGTCCTGAGAGAGAAGATCAGGGAGAGGGTCACTCTCTTCTTCCCATACCTCATCAGTTGCCACGAGCAAGCTCATGTCAGCCCTGTCAATAAAAGGCTTTAGGTGGTTCACATGAAGAACTCTGTGAGGACATCTGGGAGTGTCTAGGTGAACTAATAAGGTGACCTCATCTTTTTTCTCAAGGATAGTGTGGGGGCCACTCCACTTGCCCTGGAGAGCTGCTGGGGCCACAGGCTCCAACACCCACACTTTCTGTCCTGACTGGTAAACAGTCAGTACTGCCTTTTGGTCATGCCAAGCTTTCTGAAGCTCCTGGATGGCCTCAAGGGTTTTGCTGGCCGTCTTCATGTACTCAGCCATACGTGAACCCAGGCCAAGGACATGGTCCAATATGCCATGCTTAGGGGGTTTGAGAGGCTGCTCCCAGCCCTGCTTAGCTAGACACAATGAACCCCTAACTGGATGTCCAAACAGAAGTTCAAATGGGCTGTAGCCCACCCCTTCTGAGGACCCTCTCTGTAGGCAAAGAGAAGGCAGGGTAGTAAAAGATCCCGTTTTTGCCTAAGCTTTTCTGGGAGTCCCATGATCATACACTTTAGGGTATTGTTGAACCTTTCAACAAGCCCATTGTACTGTGGATGACAGGGTGTGGTAAACTTGTAGTTTATACCACACTCTTTCCACATTGCAGTTATGTAACTAGACATAAAGTTTGTACCTGTGTCTGATAAGACCTTCTTAGGAAACTCCACTCTGGAAAAGACTCCCAGAGGGCCCTAGCGACCACAGGAGCTGTATTGGTCCTAAGGGGAATAGCCTCTGGATACCCAGTGGCATGGTCCACCACCAGTAGGATGTAAATGTGTCCAGATGCTGTTGGAGGGTTTAAGGGACCAACTATGTCTATCCCTGCCCTTTCAAAGGGAACCCCAACCACTGGAAGTGGAATTAAGGGGGCCTTTGTAGTGCCACCCAACTTACCACTGGCTTGGCAAGTGACACAGGAGTGACAAAACTCCTTGGTGTCTTCAGACATGTTGGGCCAGTGAAAGTGAGAGACAAGCCTGTCCCAATTCTTGCTTTGCCCAAGATGTCCTGCAAGGGGAATGTCATGTACCAAGGATAGAAGAAAACCCCTGAATTTCTGAGGTATAACCAACTTCCTGGTGGCACCAGACTTGGGGTTTCTACACTCAGAAAGCAGGAGCCCATCTTCCCAATAGATCCTTTGGAACCCACTGACATTCCGTGACTCCTCAGCAGAAGCTTCCTGTCTGAGCTGTTCAAGAGAGGGGGAGGATTTCTGCTCCAGACTCATGTATGCCTTGGAGGGGCCCCCTGCCCCCAAGAACTTTGCCGTGTCAGGCCCAAGTTCCTCTGGGGCAGTTCTTTCAAAGGGGCTAGGGTCATATCCCTCAGGAGACTGATCCTCACTGGGAGTCTGGGAGGAGGATAATTCCTTACCTTCCTGCTCCTTTTCTTAGGAGTTAGCTGGTCCATTTTTCCAGGATCCAGAGCTCCCTCAGTGCCGGACTGTTTGGCATGGGCCCTAGTAACGGCAAAAGTAATGGCAGAGATTCCTGTAATCTCTGCATGTGTCCTGAACTCCACTTCAGACCATGCTGAAGGTTCTAAGTCATTGCCCAGCAGACAGTCCACAGGTAGGTCTGGGGAAACCACAACTCTTTTAGGGCCAGTTACCCCTCCCCAGGGGACATTCGCAACTGCCAAGGGATGATCAGTCCTGACATTGCTTGCATTGGTCACTTGGTAAAGTTGACCAAGTATGATCTGGTCAGGCGGCACAAGATTCTCTATCACCATAGTGACACTAGCCGCTGTGTCTTTGTATGCCACAGCTTCCTGACCATTAATCAGAGGCTGTTGCCTGTACTTGCCCAAGTTAGTGGGACTTACAAGTAAAGTGGCAAGTTCCATGCCACTGTCGCAGACCAGGACAGCCTGAGTGGGTGATCTGACTAGGCCAGAACCCACTTCAGAACCCAAGGTGAACCCTACTAATCCCTTGGGGGATCTACTACTACCAGTACTGGTGCTAGGGGCGCTAATTGCCTTAGGGGCAGTAGTAGCAGTTTCTTTGGTGTTAGCTTCAGAGCAAATGGCATCCCTTGCTCTGTGGCCGTTCTCCTTCCACAGGTAACACCAAGGTTTCTTGCAAGAGGAAGAGAAGTTTTGGGACCCACTCCCAGAGGAAGAGTTTTGGGGACCTTGTGAAGTTTTTCCTTTACCTTTACCCCACCCTTCTTTTGGGCCTTAGAATAATTTTGCTTCTTCTGGTCACCACCACCAACATTGTTTTTCTGCTTGACCCTGGTGCAGACCCATTTGTCTGCCTTTTTTCCCAATTCTTTGGGAGAGGTCAGATCAGAGTTCACCAGGTGCTGGTGCAGCTGCTGATTTGGACAGTTATTAAGGATGTGCTCCTTCATCAATAAATTGTACATCAGTGCTAAATAGGACCTTGTGCACAGTGTATAAAATCCACCCCATTTTACAGCAGGGTGCAACAAAGGCCACAATACAAGAGGTCACTTAATCCCAAAGGGCCTTGAAATGTGAGTTACTGGGTTTAGTGGGACTAAAATCCTATGGGAAAATTGCAAGTGCAGAATTTCCACCTGTGCATTGCACCTACTGAAGGTAGGTGAAATGGAGAAAGCATGTGGCAGTGGGTGTGGAAACACTGATTCCTGCATGTTATTCCCCATTATCTTGCAAAAGAAAAGTAATTCCTCCCTAAAATAACCAATGCTCATGCTATTGGTAATTCTGAGCTGGGAAGTGACACACTGGGCCACTTACTGGCTCACTTGTAATGAGCCTGGGAGTTGGCCCCACAAACATTTGCTTTAAGGGCTATGTTATGGGACAACAGATGTATGTCAGAATATCAAGCACAAAATATTGTGCTACAAAAATATCATAGTCAGTATATAGATTACCAAAATATTGTGAAGGTAAGCATATGTACACGTACCTTAAACATATATCTATATATTTTCAAGGTACAGATTTGGGGAGTTAAGAATAGTAAATATATACTTGCCAACATATACTTAGCTTCACAATATTTTAGCTACAATAATTTTGCAGCACGATACTTAAAACACAATATTTTGGTACAACACTGAGGCAGCGTTAACAGCAAATTGGCCTTGTTTTCTGAAATGATGCTACACAGGAATGTATTCATCATTTATTTAATTAACTTTCTGTCCACACCTTCCTGTCAGGTGACATCAAGCTTCATATTTATTGTTACATATTTTGTGGGAGAGGGATACAGGGCTGATAAATGACTCCCCTGGCAAGAATGAAATATAAGAGACAGAATAGATGATGTTCTGTAAATGAAAAATACGATGTATCCACCGGCGAAGAGCATGTGTGTCAAAACTACTGACAGTTCAGTGTGACTATTCTTGGTCCCCGGAGGAGTATATTCTTTAAAACTGTCAGCTGATCTGACGTACGGGCTTGGACATTGATTAAAGACTTTTTCATTTAAAAACATCAGGTCAGCTGTCTCTGGTTCACAGTGTGTATTGTAGCAGAGGACTAACAGGCACTTCTGTGAATGTGCAACTGGCAGCAGCGCCATTAATCACTGTTTTGTGCTGCTGCTTCTTAAATACACCTAACAAGGAATATGTTTACTACGCTGAAGTCTAGGTGAGGTAATTTTGAACATATTTATCCCATTCCCTGTTAGAGCTGGCATCCTTGGCATAGTTTCCCCAGTCTTTTTGCCTCTACCTCCTGTATTTTTGATATTATACTGGACTACGTGTTTGCTCGTTTATGTACTCTTGGCACTTTACCACTGCTGATCAGTGCTAAAGTGCAAGTGCTCCCTGTGTAAATTGTAATTCTGATTGGCTCTCCATGATTGGAATATTTGATTTACTGGTAAGTCCCTAGTAAAGTGCACTATGTGTGCCCAAGACCTATAAATCGAATGATATTAGTGGGCCTGCAGCACAGGTTGTGACACCAACATTAGTAGCCCTGTAAACTTGTCTCAGGCCTGCCATTGCAGTGTCTGTGAGTGCAGTTGTAAACTGTCATGTCGACCTGGCAAGTGCACCCACTTGCCAGCCCCTAACCTTCCCTTTTACTGCATGTACAGCACCCCTAAGGTAGGCTTAATGTATCCCCATGGGTAGGGTGCAGTGTATGTGAAAGGTAGGACATGTACTGGTGTGTTTTATATGTCCTGATAGTGAAATACTGCCAATTCGTTTTTCACTATTGTAAGGACTAGCTCTCCCATAGGCTATCATTGGAGCTGTCTTGTAACATTTTACAAGTGTAACTTTCATCTGGGAACAGCTAGAGATTTGGAGTTCAGAATTTAAAAACACATCTTTAAGTAAAGGTGGTTTTTGAATTGTGTGTGTGAAAATGCAACTTTTAGAAAGTGGCATTTTCTTGTTTAACCATCTTGTGCCTCTGCCTGCATGTGGAATTAGCGTCTGGTTTAGACTGACAGGGGCCTGTTTGTGCAGTCACTGTAGGAAAGTAGAATCTGCTTCTTATTGTTACCCCCACTCTTTGCTTGATGTGGTGCTGTTTTTGACTAGTCTGACTGGGATCATGCTAATCAGGACCCCAGTCTATCTGCTTTCTCCCTAAAGTGTTATGTTCAGTACTTAGGTACATCCCAGATTGGATACTGGGGTACCCTTGTCAGTCCCTAGTATATGGTACCCATGTAACCAGGGCATAGGTACCCCAGAGGTCTCCCCTGGGCTGCAGCATGTATTATGCCACCCATGAGAGACCATTCAAAATGGAACTACAGGCCTGCCATTGCAGCCTGTGTAAGTTGGTGCATGCACCACTTACTAAAGATATAGGTTTACTATATCTAAGGGTCACTGCACTTAAACCCTATAATTCACCCCTTTATAGCAGGCCTTTTCAATCCTGAAGGCAGGTTGCTTGGTTCTAAGTGAGAGGGTGCCCCTGCATGAGCAGGACACCCCTGCAGCCTACGGAGTCCATTCTCCTGGGTTGTCAGTGAAGCAGCCATATACTACATAGAGGGGCACCGCGTAATTGTGCGATGACCATCTTAAACGGCTGCAACGAATCCTATCATGTTTGGTATCAAACATGTTGGAATCATACCCCCACACTGTAAATGGTGGGGAGGTATGATTCCAAGCACTGGAAGAGCCCTCCGTCAGGCTCTCAGTGTTCCCGGTACCAGCCTTCTAGTCCCGGACAGCACAAAATGGTTGCTGACGACCAGAAACACATTTCAGCCCTCCTGCTGCTGAGCCAAGCTCGAGCAGGGGAAAGCAGAACTATAGGCATCCTGTCACAGGAAGGTGTGACCACCTCCCAGACAGGATTTAGTGTATTAGGGCTGGGTGGGTGTGCTTGCCAGCACCTGAAAGTCTGCATGAGGGGCACATTTGCTGTCCCTGTGCATAGTTCAGTTCAAACCAGTCCTGGGAGCCGTTGGCTCCCGCTCTGGCGCAAAACTAGGTAAAGAACATGGGAGTAACCTCCCCCCTGTCCAGACCCTCCCGCGGGAGGGTCCCCTGAATCTTCCCAACCCTTTCCCTAGGGTACTTAAGGGCTTACCTGGGTGTAGGTCCCTATATTCGTTGTGGGATAAGATTCAGAACAGAAACCACTGCACTTCTACCGTCTGGGCACTCTGGACTTCGCTGGGCTTCGTTTGGGCCTGACTTCTTCTCCCTTCCAGCCTGCTGCATTGTCTGTGCCTTTGCATCATACAGGAGCCTTCTAAGACCTATGAAGCATCAAGGACAACCAAAGTAATCTCTCTTGGAGTGAAGGAGTCACTCCCCTGCATTCGCAGGTACCGCAACTAAGTCGACAGGTCTGCAGATCCCGAGCTCCTCTGGACTCCATGGGCTCTGAAATACAGGTGGTAGTTTCCCCTAGCTCCTGATGCCTGCTCTAACTTCTCACCACGTTTGAGGCCAGTAGTTCTCGTGGAGGTTGCAATAACCGAACCCCTGGGTACGGCATCCCCTTTGCAGTTGCAAAGGCTTGTTGACATCTTTGCAAGAAGATCTTCGGGCTCCAAGTAGCCCCAACCTCGAGCACCTCCAGTGACCAGAATGTTTGGCCACACCGCATCATGTGCACCGTGGTCTGCATCTTTTGGTGGGCTGCTTGAGGTCCTCTCGCGACTCCTGTGCCTCCGGCCTGTGGGTCCATTTGAGGGTCACCTTTGTTTTTCTTGGGCTCCCCTAATTGTTTGGGCCTGCCCTGACTACCCTGCTTGTGGTGAGTCTCCTGGACCTTGCTGGTCCCAACCGTGTACCTTCTTGACTTCATGCGTGGGTTGCATTTGCCAAGGCTTGTTGGTGCTCCCGCCGGACACCGACACCTCAGCACTCGACATCCTTCGTGGGACAGCTCGTATCCGGGTCCTGGAGTCCTGGTCATCCTCAGCGTTGCCTGTTCCTTGCAGGTGCAGAGTCAAGGTCACCGTCATCCTTCCTGAAGCACCCGACATCGGAGGGCATCCGTCTTCCAAGTTTCCTGGTCACTCCCGAGTGACATAGACTCTGTCCCCTCTGCTTTCAGGTACTCCTCTCCAAGAATCCACGTTTGGATTCCTCCGGACACTTTCTGCTCTTCCAGTAGCTGCACTTTCCTGAAGTCCTCCATTGGGTTCGACTGCGGTTTCCGACGCCACTTCACACCTATGCACCAGGCTTCCCTGGGATAGGTAACTTGGGTACCATGGTATCCACGGGTGGGGTAGCTCTCCAACCTTCTGTCTACCAAGGGGTTTCTGCAGGGTCCACTGGGAAGGGTCCCTAATCTTTAAAATTCCAACCGCGACTTACACGTAGACTTGTATGGAGCACGCAGTCGTGTTCACACACTGCACACGCTCTCCGTGGGGTACCTATCTACTTACCTTGGGTGGTTCTGTGGGTCTCCAGCAATTCTACGTCCTCTCGACATTGTCTTGACTCGAGTCATGGTTCTTATACCACTTTCTTAGTATATGGTTTGGTTCCACCCCCGGGCCCACTGTGTATTAGTGCTATTTACTGTGATTTCTTTGCTAAGGTATTGTGTGCCTTGTGTCTATCTCCATGTGGGAGATACTGTAACGTACTAGGTAATGTTATATAATAAATACATATTTTTATAAATACTTTGTGTGGTTCTTTTTCATTTAATCCATACTATAAGATTGCATTCTGGTAAAACAAGCTGCTTTACACTCCAAGACTAAGCCTGAAGGCTGCTCTCCACAGCTACCACTTGGATAGCTTTCTAAGGTTGTCTGAGAGCTCCTAAATCACCATAAGGGTTGTCTGGACTGGTGCAAGGTGCCCACTTACATTAGTGGACATCATATACCAGGCCAGCTTCCCACAGTCACTCTAGACAGTCACACAAAGGCAGTTGAGGTGTGCCCTGCATTATCTTGATGGGCCATCACCAGGCTTATATAGAGTGGTGGGAGGAGCTGTCACCTGCACCTGAATAGGGCTGTGCCTGGACTTTCACAATGCTGTCTCAAACCCCCTGGAGTGTATCTGGAGTCAAGACCAGGCAGGACAAGGACCTGTGCACTACAAAGAAAATCCTTTGAAATATCCCTATTTAAAGGCCAAAAGGGGTATAAGTATTGGACCTAAAACCCCATTATTCTTCTGGATCAAGAAGAACCTCTGCCAAGGAGAAGAGCTGAAGCGCTGTGAGGGGGAGTACTACCCCTTTGCTGTGTGTTGCTTTGTTGGGTTGGCCTGCAGTTGCTGCTTCTGCTTTGGAGAGCAAAAGGACTGGACTTTGCGGTTTTCCTGCTTGTGAAGTTTCTCCAAGGGCTTGTGTGTGCTTGCCTCCTTTTCTTTTCTGAAGTCTCAAGGCCCGGAGTCCTGACCTGCCAAGTGGTGCCAATATCAGTTCTGGACCCTTGGAGGTTGTTCCTGCTGCAAAAAACAGCTTGAAGACATCAAAATCGACGGATCGCCCTTCCAGGTCCTATTTTTCTGACGGAGCACTGCCGTGCAGGAGAAATATCCACGTACCACTGCCCTGAGGCTGGAGAAAACAACACAGCGCCTGCCCGCAGCCAAAAAATCCATTGCATGCCGAGTTCAGCGCACCTTGTCTCCGTGGTCTTAGACCACCGCACTGACTCCGATGCAGGCCCTGCTGTGCGGCTGTTAAGATCGACACAACGTGGGACCACGGCTGAAGAAACCGGTGCAGAGCCTGTTTTCTGCCGCTACATCGATCTCCAGGACCTCCCCTCCCCAAGGATTCAGGAACTGACGCATCATGGTGTTTTCCGATGCTTCCCTCCTCTGCGGCTGTTTTGCCTTGTGGATTTTGACGCATTTGAGGTACTTTGTGTAAAAGTCCTGCATCCATAAATTTCTATGGATAGAATTGCTTGAAACCTTTTAAAAATCATATTTTGAGTTGTGGATATTGGATTTTTGTTGTTTTGGTCCTGTTTGGTTTAGATAAAGAAATGTTATTTTTCTAAACTTGTGTGGTGTCCATTTGTAGTGCTTTCACTGTGTTACAGTGTGTGTTATGTACAAATACTTTACACATTGCCTCTGAGACAAGCCTGACTGCTCGTGCCAAGCTACCAAGGGGGGAGGGGAGGGGGAGGTGATCAGGGTTATTTGGGTGTGTAACTCCCTTATCCTGACTAGGAGGAAGGGTCCCCTACTTGAACAGGGTGTATACCACTCCCAACTAGAGACCCTCATTTCTAACATTGGTGGCAGTGATGAGACTGGACTTGTATTTGTGCCTTTCAAGGTTTTCAGTTGTGCAGTTACTTAGTGCCTGTCTTCTTTGGTGTTGTCGGACAATAGTCTGGTCCTAGGCCAGTCCTCAAGAAGCACTACAACAAAAGGGTGTCTGGGATAGTGTTTTTTAAGTCTGGCCTACAGACAGCTTTGGCAGTCTCTCCAGCCTCCTGTAATTAAATTAAAGAAATCATAAATACAAAATACATACATATATCCATACATAGAGGAGCTTTCGTCAGCCTTTCTCACCACTGGTCTGTGCAACAGTTGCTTCAATTCACCACTGTGTATAGCATAGGTAAGAGGTCAGCCCACTTCAGCCATTTGCTATCTGGCTCTGTGAGCGATGGCATTTACCTGATCACATATGTACATCCACCTAAAAAGAAGTACATTTCATTCCCTGGGCTGATGGGCCTTTATAGTTTATGAATTCTTAGTGCTTTTTATTCTTTAGCTTTTTTTATAGTCATGCTTGTGTTTTTAAACTATGTTATCAGGTTGGATATATGTGATTTCATACAAAAATGATGTCATGGAATACCATTACTGAGAAACCATTTCATCTAAACTGTTCTATGGACATTTTCAGAATGAAAGGTATTTACATTTTTGTAGAAACCAATTCATAGAATGTCTTTTTGGTTGTAATTGGATTTTGAATGCTTATTTATTAAGTGTAAATGCAAAGGTTGCAGGTCTTACTTTCAGAAATAGTTTTGCGGATATATTTATTTCGGTGCTTTACTTCAGGGGAGATTATTTCATATTTGAATCTTTTACATTGTCAAACAATCACTTCAGATGCTTTTAATTCGCTGACCCATCACCAACCGTAAACACCATCAATCCCTGCCCCCTAAAACTACTCACCAGACATAAACTACACTTATCGCTGAATCCTAAAAGCCCTTTCTACCCCAAAAATTCACAATCCCTGAACCATAAAATCACTCACTACCCCTAACCCCACCTATTCCTGATCCTTACAAACCCCTTTCCACATCTAAACCCACCCATCCCATACCCCTTAAAACACCTGAGTACACCCAAAATCCACCCATCCCTGAACCCTGAAAAACTCTCACCACCGTTAAACACCAGCCATCCATGACCTGTAAGAATTCCTCATCACCCTAATCATTCCACACTCCACCCATCCCTGAATCCTTAAATCCCCTCACCACCCTAAACTCCACCCCATCCTGAACCCTAAAAACTCTTTGCCATCCCAGCCTCTACCCATAATTTAACCCCTCACCAGCCCTAAACTCTGCCCATCCATGAAACCTGAAACCCCTCAACACCCTTACACTCCACCCATCCTTGAAACCTAAAAACACCTGACACACCCAAACACCACTCATCCGTGAACTCCACAAACCCCTTACCACCCCTACACTCCACCCTCTCTGAATCCTAAAAATCTCTTTCTGTGACCGAACTCCAATTATTCCGGACTCCTATAAACCCCCCATCACCCCCAACCCAAAAACTCCAAAGTAGTCTTAAACTCCACCCAAGGCTAATGTAATTTTGGATTTTTCCTTAAAATTATCTTTCCTTAAAAATGCTTCCTTTAATTTTAGATTTTTTAGTATTTCCTTATAATTGTCTTGCCTTAAAATGATTTTTCCATGATTTGGTTCCCACCAATGTGGTTTCTCAGTTTTCGTTTTCCTTAAATTCACACACATCACATCGGGTTGCAGTAATTTAAAGCCAATAGCATGTGCCTGTGATGTGCCTTAAAACTTAAAATGATTTACATAACCTAGTCTAGGTAGACCTCTCTGCCAGAAATCAACTGTACTAGTCTACAAAAAGTATGTGTGATGGTTAATTTATTCTTAGTTGCAAATTTGCTATTGCAAGCATATGCCCCTGACGTTCATCCAGCAGCTCATTTTCGTTTTTGCTCCTCTCATTTTCTGGCATATGCTTGGAATAAAAATACGTGTAACCATTGTCTTCATGTGCAATACAAAAAATCTATTTCTTTTTAAAAAATAGTAAGTCCTGATATTTTCTTGATACAGCACTTTGCTTGATTCAACAATGAGTGAACTGCTCCAATGTTTTACGAATGCTGAAATCAGAATTTCAGGGGTAGCCTAAGAAGACCTTTGAGGGTCTACAACATCCAAAATGTGCCTGGGACTAATACAGGAAGAAGCTTACCCTACTGAGATTACTATACTCAGATTTAGCAACAAGAGCATCAAAGACCCCCTCTCATGTCATCTTAATTTTTGAGCACTTGCCTGGCTCCTTAATGCTGACTTGCATATGCATCACTTTTAATACTCCCTGAATGGAAAAATCTTCAGTGCTGAAGTTCATGTGTTGCTTCTTTGTTAATTTACAGCCTTCTAAAACTTGCACGTTTACAAGTAAATTAAGAAGAACCATTGGCACTCCTTTTCTCAATCGTTCTCCTTGCAACAGGACTGTCTTTATAGTCTGCTTCTTCTTGACTTTGTTTAGCGTCTGCAGGTGATGGAGAAGAAACAATTATGTCCCTAAATAAACTGCAGTGATGTAAATGTAGCAGCCACAGCTCTGGAGAGCAGTGTACATAGGTCACAGCATTTGGATCCATGAAGTAGAAAGAATAAAGAACTTCTATGCCCACATAATAGCATGTGGCATATTAGTCAATGAGGGACAGGGTCTATCCACAGGTCCCCAAAGTTCAGCTCTAGTGAAGATTAGGACCTTTTCCTTTCACTCATCCAAACAAACTGTCAGTAATTCAGAAGAGCTGTTGAGGCTATTGTAGTTCCTCCTGCAGAATATCTAGCAGATGTTGAGCAGGTCATAGGCTATGCTGCTCAGTAGAGTTGGAACAGGCTTTTAGAAGATTGTCAGCATATATGAATGTTAAAACATGTGTCTTAGTAAGGACACAAGAAGGTAAATGGAGCGTTCATCTGCCTCTAACAGTACCAACCAGGAATCCCCTCTCTGCATAGGGGAAAAATGACTTGATAGGAAACTGGGCAAATCTTCAAGGATGGGCCTATTTTCAATCAGCCCAACCAAAACTTCTACCCAAGCCTTGGACATTGTGAATGAATGAAAACTGATCTGTAAAGCAAAGCAGCGACCCCCAGGGGCATCCCGGTGCTGGTGGAACACTCAAGAGAAGAAACCAAGAAAAGATCAGACACAGCAAGGAAAAACCAAGATTATAGAAAGCCTGAAAGCAGGTAACAGCACTACAAAGAGCGAGAATCTACAAACAGCTAAGTTTTAAAGATTTTTTTTAATTTGGAATGATTTGCTCATCCTTTATCTGGCGCAGAAGTTGATTCTAAAATGTGGCTGTGTGGATAGAAGAATATTTCTCTACCATTCTAGTCACAAATGTTTTTAATTTACAGAGGAATCATAGTTTTTTTTATTTTAAGCAGCAAGTGTGAATGTATTTTATACACTTTCCACATAAATAGATGGAACCTGACTCAAAGAAAGTGCGTTGCATAGGCATTTAAAAAACACTTGACAGGCAACCAAGGTAATTTGCTGCAATGTTGGCTAACTGATTCTTTCTAGGGGTGGGCAGTAAACTCCGCTCCTCCGGCGGAGTTACCGGAGTTTTTGGCACTCCGTGCTCCGCTTGGAACGTGGAGTTCAGCAAAAACTCCGCCCTCCGTCCGCAGAGCAGAGTTTACCGGCGTGAGCTCCCATATGTCAGTAATCTTCATTCTTTTCTAGTAGATGGCAACTCCTACAAATAAAAGGTTCACAGTCTAGTGTTTAAAATAACCATTGCACATGTGAAAGTGTCTCTGCGTTCCCAATGGTAGTTTAGGCAAACGTCATCACGCAGAGTAGATCGTATGATTTGACCCTGGTCCATCTTTCAAGCAAAAATTAATGGGGTTTGGATTGGAAAACAATGGGAATGGACTTGGGAGACACCAACTCATCGGGATTGTGCCTAGTAAGCACGCTATCTTCTGTGCTTGTTAAAGTAGAGCGTTGTTTAACATGCTGATGCTGAGGTCATGCTTGTCATTTCATGACGTACATGCAATGTACATTGATCGCTGCTACACCCACTCTTGTCCACTCACTGCACCGATGCTGCATCGCCAAGTGATGCACAGAACACCTCATGCAACAGCAGCTGATCCTATATATGCTGTACTGTCACCTTCATCCTACTGCAGGGCACAGGACCACCGCTGGGAGGGGCGGGACTACAACTCTCAGGGTGCAACTGTGCACAGGAAGCCTGCCCCCACGCTCCCCGGCCTTTGAGCCCTCCTAAACATCCTGGACATGCTTGCTGAGGACGGTGGGGTGAGTGTATGGCTAGGGTGGGTACCCGCCTACCTTGCTGCTGCCCCATGCCTTGTGCCTGGCCTGCCACAGTGACAGTCCTGAGAGCGGGGCGCTTGTGACTCCTTCCTGACGCACATTTTGGCTGCATACACCTCCATCTTTTGGTGTTTGCAATATGGGAAGTGTGCACACGCACAGCTGCTGCCTGCACATCAAATCTAGCAAAAGTCTTGGCTTGTATCTATTCTCGGCAAGGGCTGCAGGGTTCCCCGGTGCGCAAATGTGCTTGGGAAAAGTGCATACCCTCAGCTGAAATGTTCCCAGAGAGGGCTCTTGGGCAGATCCAGTGAAGTCGCGAGGAATGCTTCATTGCTTATCTCTCCCAAGGTGTATCGGAGTTGGTAGTATCTCCGGAGCTTCAGCTGCATCAAAGTGAGGCATCATTTCAAGTTTACATCGTCCCTGAAATCACGTCTCTTCAAAAAAAAGGTGTTAGGTTTTCACACTTACCAGCTGGGCTCAATGGGCAGATGCTAGCACTAAATTTGGGGTGGCCGAGTAATGCTCCGCCCACTTGCGGAACTCCACGGAATTTGGCAGAGTTTTGCGGTAACTCCGCGGAATTCCATGGAGTGAAACTCCACGAGCTCCATCCAAGCCTGATTCTTTCCTGATGAGCTCCCAAATTAATCTTGCTGCCATATTCTGGACCATTTGAAGCCTGTCTAGAAAAAATTTAGGTAGTGACACATAGAGAGAATTACTGTAGTCTAATCAGGACATAATGGCAGCTTGTGCTACAATTTTTCTGCAGTTAGATGTTGCACGTTTCTTGATTTGGGGGGCTATAGTGAGTATAGAATCAAAAATAACCTCAGGTTTCTCATTGTTTCCACTGTAGGGGGCACCCACTCCATGCTGTCTGACTACTAGCTGTTGGTCCAAATATTGGGCTTATTTCCCATGACTAACACCCTGGTTTTATTATTCTTCAGTCGAAGTTCATACAGCTTCATCCACTCAGCCACAGTCATCATGCATTTGTGGGATTTGTACTGAATACAGTCAGTCTCACCATCCAGCCTATTAGTTGTGTAGCATTAGCATAACTGTAAAAAATTAAACCATAATAATACATTTGAAGAAGCTAAAGGTCTCAAGTACATATTTAATATTCTTGGGCTAATAGACAAGCTCTGAGTGATGCAGGAGAATATGTTTTGGAGGATGCTTTGTACCCACCTAAGTATACTGACTGCGATCTGCCTTGCAGAAAGACGCTGAACCAACTTAAATCATTTGAACAGATTTACCAATACTTTGCTCTGGGTTTGGGTGTCAAAATTGAGGGAAATGAGTGCAAAATTTTTATTTGGGAATTACTTCCAGAGCAAAGCTTGTTTTGAGCTGGTAAGGTGCCTAAAAGAAATGCAAAGCAGAGCTTTGCGCTGTTTTGCATGCTTTGCATTACTTTGCCTGAACAGAACATCCCATTGGTGGTATATGGGCATTCCGATGCAGCCACCCATGGTTTTTGACTCAAAGCCCTATCTACTAATAATATTGGGCAAGACTTTGCACCAAAATAACATCTTGCTGAGGCAGTTGTTAGAAAGGATTTCTCCATACTTTTCTTGCTTTGCATATGCCCTGTACTGTACAGCACACATTCAAAGTTGTAATTATTTTAAAGTTTGTCTAGGTATAGTGCTAGGCACTACACAGGTACCTTTGCACTATGTTGCAAAGGTATATACATGGCGCTAGGTAGTCTGATTGTGCACCAGCACTATGGAGAGGGCAGGACAGCACCATAACTTATTAGCTATGGCGGTGCCCGGCTCTCTCCTTCTCAAACAATGCAACATTGTGCAGCAACTTTAGTTTCTGCCCTGTGTTCAGTGAGTTTTTAGTAAATGTATCCCGTTGTGTTTAATAGTGATGGGGTATGGTCCCAAATACTACAAGCCAACTTCACTGCCACACATAAGAGAATGGAAAATGTAAGGGTTGAAGACTGGGAAAGCCTCCCATGCCTTTAGGTGCTTGACTAGTGTGTGTCTTCCAAGACCAAAAGAAAGCTCTGGAAACAGAAAGATGGTGTTAACAGGGCATCTGGAGCACCGTTCCCACAAGCATCAAAGGTACTAAGGAATACGAATCAGCTGGGCGATGAGAGGGGCAATCTGTTTTTCTGATTTTGTATAACCCGAAATCCAAATGTTTACTTTTTCATTCTTAGCTCATACTAATGGTGAAGCAATGGTGAGGAGGAGGAAGATGAAGATGGAATGGCTGCAGGGTATCTACCCCAACACTTACTCTAGTGCACTATCCACACTATTACTGGCCAATGGCAAAAACAGAGAGCCAGCCAAGGTCCTGGCTTCTAGAGAAAGATGATACTAACCACTGGCAGGCGAAGATGTTAATAAATGGCAAAAACCTGAAAACGCCATATCATAATGGTATGACACTCCGGGGCATGACGTCACTCTGCCTACGTCACAAGGGCTTGAAGGGACCAGTGCACTCTGTCCTACCCAGCACCAGTATCCTCATACCAGCCCTCATGCAGGAGACTTGCATTAAGTAGGTGAGGTGTCTATATGACTCACAGCTATCTCTTATGATGTATAAAACGTTTCATTGGAAAACTGGCAGGAAAGTTGTCTTTTTGTCAATGAGGACAGTTTAAGTTTGGCAAGCTGTGCTTTTTAGGTCGAGCCTAGCGGCAGCACGCATGCGCTGCTCGCTCTGCGAGGCATGCTGTAGTACAGTATGCTGTGGAAGCCTTGCCCACTCTCCTCTCATATTTTTCATTGGCTAGTGTCATTGTACTTGAAAAATGCTGGCTTCCGATTCATTATGAGGCTTGTTAGTCCCTCCTTGTTACCGCCTTGTCGCCATTTGTTACCGCCCATAAGGACTGGACCTTTTACTTGGCACTTTACTCGGACTGCTTTATCTTGTGAGTGAGCACTATTTTTGTTATTGACACTAATGGGGACAATGGCGGCTGCTTTATTTTGTTGTATTTATTTATTTGTAACGTTAATACTGAGCGTGGCGCCCGCTTCAGGACACCGCCCTCGGTTTCATTTATTTTTTAACATTTTAATACTGAGCACGGTGCCCGCTTCAGGGACACCGCGTTCGGTTTTATTAATTTTTTTTTTGTAACTTTAATAATGAGCGCGGCGCTTGCTTCAAGGAACCAGCGCTCGGTTTTATTAATTTTTTTTTTTTTTAACTTTAATACTGAGCGCGGCGCCCGCTTCAGGGACACCACGCTCTTTCTTTTTTAAAGTATTGTAAATGCTTGTTATGTCTGGATTTAAGTACACTATCAGCGTCTGGCAGCCGAGGTGGCGGCACAATGGAAGCCTGGCCCCTCCTCCCCAGAAAATCTTCCTCTTCAAAGGAGCGATTGTGTCTCTATTAAAGGGACGCAAAACCGATAAACTCCTAAATTGAGTTGCAATCGCTGTTCTGACATTCCTGAGCTCATTCATACTTCTCCCCCTTCGGCCCCGCGCCCACCACCCCCCCCGAACACCACTGATGTATGCTCGGAGTATGTGTGCGAGATCATCTCCAGTTTAATCAGATAACAGGAAAATCTGTGTTCTCAGTGCCAGCTGAGACAGGCGTCCAAAATTGTGACTGAGGAGGGAGAGGAATAAATAAAAAAAACCTGTATTCTTCCATCTCCGTTATCACCACCGGCACCAACTGTCTATTCCAGGGCTGAATGGGCACCACACATCTCTGTCAGTGTACCTGAAGCATGCCCTGTGTTTATCCCTGTAATGTGAGTAGCACATTGTTAGAAATGGGATCTCTAGTTGGCAAGGGCTTGCACCTTTGTCAAAGTAGGGACCCTTCTTCCTAGTCAGGGTAAGGGTTGTTACACTCGTGAAGTAACCCCTGCTCACCCTCGTGGTAGCTTGGCACGAGCAGTCAGGCTTAATTCAGAGGCAGTGTGTAAAGCATTTGCACATAACCAACAGTAATACAGTGTAAGCACTACAAACGGACACCACACCAGTTTAGAAAAATAACCAATATTTTATATACTCAAGACAAGACCAATTACGACAAAAATCCACAATACTGTACTTTACGAATGAATACTTGATACGTTAACTTCTTCTTTGCAGGAGTAGCACAAAAGCAAAGTTCGTACGAGTCGGTAGCTCCGTCCGAGCCTACCGTGATGCTGAGAACCACAGAGTCTAACAGTTCCAGCCGACCGCGTCGATACGGGCCAGCAGAGTCGTGAACAGACTCGGTCACAGTACCTTTTCTCGTTGTGGCTGGTACGGAGTGTACGAGCCGGTCGGCGTTCGTCGCGGTTGCGGTGCAAGACGGAGCGATGCAAGGTGCGGTGTCCCTCGATGCAGTGCAGGCAGCGGCTCGATGAGCGTCGTGCAGACGGAGTCGGTGAGTCCAAGGCGTGCGATGCAGGGTGAGACGATGCTCGATGCGGTGCTGACAGGTTGCGATGCAGGCGACCAAGCCGGAGTGCGGGAGCTGGCGTCGGACAGCGGTGCGAGTCGGAGCGGTGCGTCGCAGACTTGCGAGCGGTGCCCCAAATGCGGTGCGGTCACGACTCTTGAGCCAGTTGCAGCGACAGTGTCGGTCTGGTCCGGCTGGCCCAGTGAAGCGATGCGATGCGAACTGCGGTGCCCACAGGTCACGGTGCAAGCAGCGGCTCGATGTTGACGGCGTCGGACGTCGCCCACGGTGAGACCAGGGTTGCGATGCGAAGCGGGGCGATGCGGTCTGCGGTGCAAACAGGTCACCGGCCAGGGATGGATTCGGTTGACGGAGTCGGTTGCAGTTCCCTTCCTCTGTGGCGACTGAAACAGCGTTCCAGAAGCGGTACCCAGAGGCTTGTGAAGTCTTTATAGTCCCTGAGACTTCTTAACAGGAGGCCAGCTCGGTTCCTGGCCCTTGGAGATACTCAGCACAAGTTTGTAGAAAGTTCAGTCCAGTCCTTTCACTGCCCAAGGCAGAAGCAGCAGCTGCAGGCCAACCCAACAAAGCAACAACACAGCAAAGGGGCAGTACTCCTCCTGGCAGCTCTTCCAGCTCTTCGTCTTGGCAGGTTCCTTGATTCCAGCGAGATCTAAATTCATGGGGTCAGGGCCCCAATATTTATATCCCAAATTCCTTTGTTCTCTGAAGGCAGAGAGGCCTTTGCCTAGTCCAAACCAGTTCTGGAGCACTTTGTTGACAAGTCTCCGTCCCTTCTTTCAGTGAGCAGGCCAGGGACATCAGACGTACAACAGGAGGTGGAGCCAGCATTGTGGAGGGAAGGCACTGTCCTATTCAGGGCCCAGGTGCGACCCCTCCCACCCATCTACAGGTCGATCTGGCTATTCAGCCCTGCGCTGACTCACCCTGTCTCCTGGCATCCCCCAGCCCCTGTCACTCACATTCCAGACACGAAATACACAACCTCGCAGAGGCAGGCTTGGATGGTTAGACAAGAAAATACCCACTTTCTAAAAGTGGTATTTTCAAACACAGAATGTTAAAACCAACTTCACTAAAAGCTGCATTTTATCATTCTGAGTCCAGGCATACTAAACTCGAATTTCTACCATGTTCCCGGGGTCAGTTAGGATTATATACTGTAATAATCAAAACCGCCCGTTCTGGCCTAGGGGGAACAGGTAGCCTTGCAATAGTGAAAAATGAACTAGGCTGTAATTCACTATCAGGACATGCCGCACACACCCGGGCATGTCCTACCTCTCGCATACAACGCACCCTGCCCACAGGGGTACCTTGGGCCTACCTTAGGGGTGACTAACATGCAGCAAAGGGAAGGTTTAGGGACTGGCAAGTGTGTGCACTTGCCAAGTCGACATGGCAGCCCCAGGCTGCGCACGGGCTCTGCGTTGGCAGGCCCGAGTTACACTTTACGGGCTGTTTGCGTGGGTGGCACAATCCAGTGCTGCAGCCCACCAACAGCATTTGGTCTATAGGCCCTGGCACTCGCAGTGCACTTTACAAGGGACTGACAGATAAACCAAATAGGCCAATCATGGAAACACCAATCCATAACACATTTCATACAGGAGCACTTGCACTTTCCCACTGGACCGCAGTGAGGAAAGTGCGCAGAATCATTACACCAGCAAAAACAGAGTCAAAACCGGGAGGTCAGAAAGCAAAAAGTCAGGGGAAACACGCCAAAAGATGCCAAGTCTAACACATGTCCCCTCCAGCTGAAAGTAGGGAGAACTACCCAACCCCATTGGAGTTCTCCTCACTAAGGCGGAAGAACCTGGACAGACCATCTGCGTTGGCGTGTTCTGTACCAGGACGGTGCTCCACCGTAAAGTCCATTCCCTGTAGGGAGATGGACCACCTCAGCAGTTTTGGATTCTCACCCCTCATTTGCATCAACCATCTGAGGGGCCTGTGGTCTGTCTGAACCCGGAAGTGAGTCCCAAACAGGTATGGTCTCAACTTCTTCAGTGCCCAGACCACAGCAAAAGCTTGCCTTTCTATGGCACTCCACCTCTGTTCCCTGGGAAGTAGTCTCCTGCTAAGGAAGACTACAGGCTGATCCAGGCCCTCTTCGTTCAGTTGTGAGAGCACCGCTCCCACACCATGCTCTGAAGCGTCAGTCTGCACGACGAATTCCTTGGAGAAGTCAGGTGCCTTGAGCACGGGCGCCGTGCACATGGCTGCCTTCAGGGCATCAAAAGCTTTCTGGCAGGACTCAGTCCAGATCACTTTCCTGGGCTGCCTCTTAGAGGTCAGCTCTGTTAAGGGGGCCACGATGGTGCCATAGCCCTTAACAAATCTCCTATAATAGCCGGTGAGACCTAAGAAGGCTCTCACCTCTGTCTGGGTCTTGGGGGCTCCCAAGCCAGAATGGTGTCAATCTTGGGTTGTAGGGGCGCCACCTGGCCGCTTCCTACCTGGTGTCCCAAGTACACCACAGAACCCTGCCCGATCTGGCACTTACTGGCCTTGATCGTGAGGCCTGCACCTTGCAGAGCCCTCAACACTTTCTCAAGGTGCTGTAAATGTTCTTCCCAGCTGGAACTGAACACAGCAATGTCATCCAGGTAGGCGGCACTGAAATCCTCCAGCCCAGCCAACACCTGATTGACCAACCTCTGAAAGGTGGCAGGGGCATTCTTCAACCCAAAGGGCATCACCCGGAACTGGTAATGACCTTCTGGGGTCGAGAATGCTGATCTCTCCTTGGCCCCATCGGTTAAGGCAATCTGCCAGTACCCAGACGTCAAATCAAACGTGCTGAGGAACCGGGCAGCTCCCAACCGATCAATGAGCTCATCAGCTCTGGGGATGGGGTGCGCGTCAGTCCTGGTGACGGCATTGAGCCCACGGTAGTCCACACAAAACCGGAGTTCTGGAGTGGCACCGGGCGCCGCAGCCTTTGGGACCAAGACCACTGGGCTGGCCCAAGGACTGTGGGAGGGCTCAATCACCCCTAACGCCAACATCTTAGAGACCTCCTCCTTGATGCTGGCTCTGACCCGGTCAGTCAACCTGTAAATCTTGTGCTTCGCAGGATGGCTGTCACCAGTGTCCACGTCATGGGTACACCAGTGAGTAACACCGGGGGTCAGAGAGAACAGTGGGGCGAACTGTCCCAACAACTGGCGACAGTCCCCCTGCTGCTCCTGAGTCAGAGTAGGGGAGAGGATCACACCCTCTACTGACCCATCATGCTCCTTGGTAGACAGGAGGTCAGGGAGAGGCTCACTCTCCTCTTCCACCCCATCATCTGTCGCCAAGAGCATACTCACTTCGGACCTCTCGAAGTGGGGCTTGAGGCGGTTCACGTGAAGGACCCTCAAAGGGTTCCTTGGAGCCTGCAAATCCACCAGGTAGGTGACGTCACTTTTGCGCTCCTTTACCTCATATGGTCCAGTCCACTTGTCCTGCAAGGCACAAGGTGCTACTGGGGCCATGACCCACACTTTTTGCCCAGGTTGAAATTCGACCAGAGTGGCATTCTGGTCATACCATCTCTTCATTTCTTCCTGGCTTGCTTCTAGGTTCGCCTGAGCGAGTTTCCTGAAGCGGGCAGTTTGGTTTCTAAAGGCCAGCATGTAGCTAAATACATCCTGGGGAGTTTTCCTGGGAGCCGCCTCCCAGCCTTCCTTTACCAAACTCAGAGGTCCTCTGACAGGGTGGCCATACAGGAGCTCAAAGGGGCTGTACCCAAGAGACTTCTGAGGCACCTCCCTGTATGCAAAGAGCAGGCAGGGCAAGAGGACGTCCCACTTACGCCTCATGGGTTCTGTTAGACCCTTGATCATGCCTTTCAAGGTCTGGTTGAATCTCTCCACCAGACCGTTTCCTTGTGGGTGGTAAGGAGTGGTGAACTTGTAGGTTACCCCACACTCCTTCTACAGGGATGTCATATACTTGGATATGAAATTGGTCCCCCTATCAGAAACCACCTCTCTGGGGAATCCCACACGGGAAAAGATCCCCATCAACGCCCGGCCCACCACTGGCGCCGTCGTTGTCCTGAGAGGGATTGCCTCCGGGTACCGGGTGGCATGGTCCACCAAGACCAGGATGTACCTGTTGCCCATGGCTGTCTTGGGATCCAGTGGCCCCACAATATCCATCCCTACCCTTTCAAAGGGTGTTCCAACAACCGGAAAAGGTTGGAGAGGAGCTTTGACCTTCCTCCCACTCTTACCACTTGCCTGGCAAGTTTGGCAAGACCTACAGTGTGCATCTGACTGCCTTCGCATTTGGGGCCAAAAGAAGTGGGTGACAAGCCTGTCAAAGGTCTTGTCCTGCCCCAAATGTCCTGCCAAAGGCACGTCATGAGCCAGACCCAGTAGGAAGGTCCTGAAGCGCTGGGGTACCACCAGCACACGGGCTGACCCAGGCTCAGCAACCTTAGGCTCACTGTATAGGAGACCGCTCTCCCAGTAGATCAGATGTAACCCGGACTGATTGCCAGCTGCCTGGTCTGCAGCCTGCCGCCGCAGACCCTCCAGAGTAGGGCACTCGTTCTGCTCCCTGCAGAACTCCTCCCTGGTGGGACCCCCTTCTTGCTGCCAATGGGTCAGCTCAGAGATGTCTCCCAGTTCGGCTACCTGCTCCCCTGTAGGCACCGGGGCGTCCCCCTCGAGGTCCGCCTCCTCCCGGTCCGTGGGAACTTCGGGGGCCGGTTTCCCGCGCCCCTGCCCTTTCTCTTGGCAGGGACTTGGGCCACTGTTTCAGGCTCCAAGTCCTCTTGATCACCCTTTCTGGCCGCCATTGACCGAGTAGACACGCATGCCCACTCTGGCAACCCAAGCATCTCCAAGTGAGACCTGAGCTCAACCTCCTTCCATGAGGACTGCTCCAGGTCGTTTCCTAGCAGACAATCTACAGGCATGGTAGGGCTCACAACCACCCTCAAGGGACCTGAGACCCCCCCATTCAAAGGGAACCTGCGCCACCATACACTGGCGCTCAGAGTTGTCGACAGCAACTACTTGGTGGAATGCTCCTGGGACTACTTGCTTCTCAGACACCAGGTGACACCGGACTGAGGTCACACTGGCTCCAGTATCTCTGAGAGCCTCTACCCTGTTCCCATTAATGGTCACCCAGGTGCTATATTTCTTTGTGTTAGGGGGCACCTGGTTTCCTGGGACCATCTCACTGTCCCCTAGTGAGACAAGGGTCATTTCTGCGGGATCCCCACCCTCCTGTGGGCACCCCTCCTCCCCAAGCACTACACTAGCCAACACTTTGGACTGTCCACCGGTGGGTGGCTGTGTCCCCTTCGGGCACTTGGGGTCCCCCTTAAAGTGACCTACCTGGTCACATGCATAACACTTGCGGGGGCCGGTCTCAACAGGCTTCCCTGTAGAGACCCCTTTCTTCTTATCACCGGGGGCTGGGAACCTTTACCCTGGGTACTAGTTTGGGGCCCTTTAGAGAACTCCTGTGCTTTACCCTTGTCCCCCCACCTTTCTGCTGGGGACCCTGCCCACCTTTGGCTGAGTCTCCCCAAACGCTTTCTTGTGGACCCTGGTACTCACCCAGCAGTCCGCTTCCATAGCAAGCTTCCTGGGGTCAGTTAGCTTACTATCAACTAGGTGCTGGCGCAGATCTGCAAAACATAGACTAGACAAGTGCTCCCATGCAATCAAGTTGTAGAGCCCCTGAAAATCTGTTACGCTACTGCCCTTCACCCAACCATCCAGAGACCTGCAGAACACATCCACACATTCCAACCAAGTGTTGGCATCGGACTTCTTACTGGACCTGAACTGATCCCTGTACTTTTCAGGAGTAAGACCATACTTCGTGAGAAGGGCATCCTTCATGTCAGCATAGGTGAGGTGATACCCCTTACCCAAAGCTATCAGAGCATCCCTTGCTTCTTCCGGGAAAAGTGGCCACAATCCTGCTCCCCAATTCTCCTCAGGGACCCCATTCATGTGTATGGCTGCCTCATAACCCTGAAACCACCTTTGTATGTCATCCCCCTTCTTGAACTCCTTGCCTACATTCTTGGGAATGTGCACAATCCTGTCTGCCTTTCTGGACGAATTGCTGCCACCATCTGAGCCTGACTTACTCCTAAGTTCTAGCTCCTTCAGTTCTCTCTCATGCTCTAAGAGCATCTTCCTCTCTTCTATGGCCAATCTCTTCTCCTCCCGCTCACTCTCCAGCCTGAGCTTCTGCAGCTCAAACTGCCTTGCCTCCCGCCTGTCCTCCAGCTCCTCTGGGGACAGACTGCTGCTGCCTGACCTGGAGGGTTCCCCCCTACCCAAAAGCACATCCACCCTGGAAATCGGCTCCTCCGCCTCCTCACTGAGATCACCAGGCTGCCCATTGGCATGTCTGGCTGCTACCCAGGCCCTCAGCGCCTTCTGTAGCTCCTCCTTCCTTGTGAGGCCTTTAATTTGGACTTTCAAGTTTTTACAAATCGCTCGTAACTCCTTTACGGCGTAGGATTCCAACCTGTCCTCCTCAAAGATAACTTCCAGGGATGCAACGGATGATGCAATTGATTCAGGCATGACAAAAGTCATGAGTTGAAACTGGCAAGATCAAAAATAGGCCAAAAGAAAAAGAACCAGTATGTGGTACGTATTGGTCTGCGATATGGTAGTAGTGCACACCAATCACTGTAAGTCAAGTGCAAACGCAAGTCCTATCCTCACCGCTGACAACCAATGTTAGAAATGGGATCTCTAGTTGGCAAGGGCTTGCACCTTTGTCCAAGTAGGGACCCTTCTTCCTAGTCAGGGTAAGGGTTGTTACACTCGTGAAGTAACCCCTGCTCACCCTCGTGGTAGCTTGGCACGAGCAGTCAGGCTTAATTCAGAGGCAGTGTGTAAAGCATTTGCACATAACCAACAGTAATACAGTGTAAGCACTACAAACGGACACCACACCAGTTTAGAAAAATAACCAATATTTTATATACTCAAGACAAGACCAATTACGACAAAAATCCACAATACTGTACTTTACGAATGAATACTTGATACGTTAACTTCTTCTTTGCAGGAGTAGCACAAAAGCAAAGTTCGTACGAGTCGGTAGCTCCGTCCGAGCCTACCGTGATGCTGAGAACCACAGAGTCTAACAGTTCCAGCCGACCGCGTCGATACGGGCCAGCAGAGTCGTGAACAGACTCGGTCACAGTACCTTTTCTCGTTGTGGCTGGTACGGAGTGTACGAGCCGGTCGGCGTTTGTCGCGGTTGCGGTGCAAGACGGAGCGATGCAAGGTGCGGTGTCCCTCGATGCGGTGCAGGCAGCGGCTCGATGAGCGTCGTGCAGACGGAGTCGGTGAGTCCAAGGCGTGCGATGCAGGGTGAGATGATGCTCGATGCGGTGCTGACAGGTTGCGATGCAGGCGACCAAGCCGGAGTGCGGGAGCTGGCGTCGGACAGCGGTGCGAGTCGGAGTGGTGCGTCGCAGACTTGCGAGCGGTGCCCCAAATGCGGTGCGGTCACGACTCTTGAGCCAGTTGCAGCGACAGTATCGGTCTGGTCCGGCTGGCCCAGTGAAGCGATGCGATGCGAACTGCGGTGCCCACAGGTCACGGTGCAAGCAGCGGCTCGATGTTGACGGCGTCGGACGTCGCCCACGGTGAGACCAGGGTTGCGATGCGAAGCGGGGCGATGCGGTCTGCGGTGCAAACAGGTCACCGGCCAGGGATGGATTCGGTTGACGGAGTCGGTTGCAGTTCCCTTCCTCTGTGGCGACTGAAACAGCGTTCCAGAAGCGGTACCCAGAGGCTTGTGAAGTCTTTGTAGTCCCTGAGACTTCTTAACAGGAGGCCAGCTCGGTTCCTGGCCCTTGGAGATACTCAGCACAAGTTTGTAGAAAGTTCAGTCCAGTCCTTTCACTGCCCAAGGCAGAAGCAGCAGCTGCAGGCCAACCCAACAAAGCAACAACACAGCAAAGGGGCAGTACTCCTCCTGGCAGCTCTTCCAGCTCTTCGTCTTGGCAGGTTCCTTGATTCCAGCGAGATCTAAATTCATGGGGTCAGGGCCCCAATATTTATATCCCAAATTCCTTTGTTCTCTGAAGGCAGAGAGGCCTTTGCCTAGTCCAAACCAGTTCTGGAGCACTTTGTTGACAAGTCTCCGTCCCTTCTTTCAGTGGGCAGGCCAGGGACATCAGACGAACCACAGGAGGTGGAGCCAGCATTGTGGAGGGAAGGCACTGTCCTATTCAGGGCCCAGGTGCGACCCCTCCCACCCATCTACAGGTCGATCTGGCTATTCAGCCCTGCGCTGACTCACCCTGTCTCCTGGCATCCCCCAGCCCCTGTCACTCACATTCCAGACACGGAATACACAACCTCGCAGAGGCAGGCTTGGATGGTTAGACAAGAAAATACCCACTTTCTAAAAGTGGTATTTTCAAACACAGAATGTTAAAACCAACTTCACTAAAAGCTGCATTTTATCATTCTGAGTCCAGGCATACTAAACTCGAATTTCTACCATGTTCCCGGGGTCAGTTAGGATTATATACTGTAATAATCAAAACCGCCCGTTCTGGCCTAGGGGAACAGGTAGCCTTGCAATAGTGAAAAACGAACTAGGCTGTAATTCACTATCAGGACATGCCGCACACACCCGGGCATGTCCTACCTCTCGCATACAACGCACCCTGCCCACAGGGGTACCTTGGGCCTACCTTAGGGGTGACTAACATGCAGCAAAGGGAAGGTTTAGGGACTGGCAAGTGTGTGCACTTGCCAAGTCGACATGGCAGCCCCAGGCTGCGCACGGGCTCTGCGTTGGCAGGCCCGAGTTACACTTTACGGGCTGTTTGCGTGGGTGGCACAATCCAGTGCTGCAGCCCACCAACAGCATTTGGTCTATAGGCCCTGGCACTCGCAGTGCACTTTACAAGGGACTGACAGATAAACCAAATAGGCCAATCATGGAAACACCAATCCATAACACATTTCATACAGGAGCACTTGCACTTTCCCACTGGACCGCAGTGAGGAAAGTGCGCAGAATCATTACACCAGCAAAAACAGAGTCAAAACCGGGAGGTCAGAAAGCAAAAAGTCAGGGGAAACACGCCAAAAGATGCCAAGTCTAACACACATGAACATCAGTCACCTTGGATTTCCCTCAGAGCATGACTTGCGCTGTCACTGAGCCTTCACTCCCTTCATTCTCCCAGGGTCAGACCCTGATGACCCATCTCAGGGTGCCTGGTCATCGCCTAGTGGTGTGCAAGGTCTTTTCAGTCACTTGGATTCTTGTAGTGTCTGTCTGTCTGTCTGATATATGATTCACACAAGTAATCAAGCATTCTTCTTGTCACTCTTAGATGGCCTTCTAATTTACAAGAGCAAGGTTCTAGATTGAATCCTGTTCTCTCTTTGGGACTTAACCACACCACCCTTCAAAACTGACGCTAGTCGTCATCTGCTCAGGACATGAGGACTCCCTTATTCACTCCTGGTTATAATTTTAAAAAAGCATTTGCAATGCAATAGGTCTGACATTTACGTAAGTTTAAGCTATTGGCATTGTAAATGACAATGTGTTTTATTTGCGTTTCAAAAAGCTGAAACTCGCGTAAATGCGAGACCTGTTGCATTGCAAATGCTTGTTTAGGCTGGTGTTAGCCAAGACCTTTTGCTTTTAGTAAATAATTATATAATGTATTTACTTACAGGGGCTTTCATCCAGCCTTCTTCATCTATTTGTCTGTTGTTGTGCCATTCACATTTTTTTTCCGTCCACCAAAGCATACAGCATGGGTCAGCCGCTTCAGATATTGTCTAACTTCACCGTGAGTGATGGCATTCTGCCCATTCACAAGAAGAACATCCACACACAAAGTAGTTTCCTTCCATTCCAGGGACTACTAAGGCAATGTGTGCTTCTTGAGACAAAAAAATATTTTTGCTTTTACCTAATGTTACCCATTTTTTTTGTTTTAATTGAGGAGTCATAAGGCTGATCGCTGCAGCCAATGCCAGACCTATTAGATTTGCCAATTCTTGTTTTCTTCTGTGAGAGCAGCACGCAGAAAGGTTTAATGAAAACACGAAGTCAGAGACAGGGGATGACAGTCTGAAAGTGGTTTAGTGGAGGATTTCAGTAGGTGCTGAACGGGAAGGACACTGTATCTCGTAAAGAGTGACAGCCTGCTTGTGAGGCTTCAGAGTCTGTAAAAATCATGTCAAACCATCTGCAGAGCGCCCACAGAACAGCCACTGCTGCTTCAAGCAAAATTCTGAGTTCATACCCTGCTAACATGAAGCTCTTGCATTGTCTTTTTAACAAAACAAGGTACATAGACACACACAAACTCACACTTGCGTATTTTTTTTTATAACACATTTTATTGAGTTTCCAAGGTACAATCTGGGCCGTAGCCCTGCATATACATATCAGAGACAAAAATGATTCGGATGTACCAAAGCATGCGCACATTATTAACTGCAAAACTTGCATATACAATAACAAAAACATGGCGTAGACAGTTCCAGCTCCCATATATCTTAGGAGGTCCAACTGAGTACATGTACAGACAATGATGTAGTGTGGTGTATGTTGTATTGTGATCAGGATCGCGCGGAACAAATCTCTAATCAGGGGGTCTGAGAGGGAAGGGGAGGTAAGTCTATACCCTGATATGTTGCCCATCAGGACCATATTTTCCTGTTTCTGGGGGCAGCCTCATGCTTGGAACACAGCAATCTCTGCACCCATGCATCTGTCTAGGTCTTTTCTCCACCTCCCTAATGTCGGGACGACGACGCCCCCTTCCATAATTGGGCGATAACGCGCTTACCAATAGTGAGGGGCAGGAAGAGTAGGTGCTGTTTATACTGGTTCCCCCCTATCCCGTCAGTGCTATGTAGTAGGAATAACTTTGGGTCGAATGGGAGATTTCAGGGTAATACCCTGCCCAGACAGGTTGAGACTTTGCGCCAGAAGGGCTGTAGTGCTGTGCAGCTCCAGACCGTATGTATAAATGGTCCCTCTTCCCTTTCGCAACGCAAACATTGGGGGGATGACCCCCATCTTCCAGAGTCGGGATCGCGTATAGTATACAGGGTGTATGGGCCTGATTCACAGAACTAACTTACGTCAAAATCCTAAACTTACAACAATTTTGGTATTCAGAGAATGAACTTACACATTTGGGTATTCACAGAATGAATTTACACATTTGGCTATTCACAGAATGAACTTACACATTTGGGTATTCACAGAATGAATTTACAACAATTTTGGTATTCACAGAATGAACTTACACATATGGGTATTCACAGAATGAACTTACAACAATTTTGGTATTCACAGAATGAACTTACTCATCCTAACTTTATGTCCGCCACCGGGCCGGAAATTCCGACCCGAGTGCGGACATAAGGTTAGGATGAGTAAGTTCATTCTGTGAATACCCAAATGTGTAAGTTCATTCTGTGAATACCCAAATGTGTAAGTTCATTCTGTGAATACCAAAATTGTTGTAAGTTCATTCTGTGAATACCCAAATGTGTAAGTTCATTCTGTGAATACCAAAATTGTTGTAAGTTCATTCTGTGAATACCCAAATGTGTAAGTTCATTCTGTGAATACCAAAATTGTTGTAAGGTTAGGATTTTGACGTAAGTTAGTTCTGTGAATCAGGCCCTTCATATTTATATTGAATAAGGCGATATCGAGAAGACACAGCCGCTCCCCGGGGGAAAGCTAAGGCTTCAGCCCAGTCGTCATCAGTTAAATCTGGTATGTCGTCCTGCCACGCCCTTCTAGTCTTATGTAATGTTGTTCTGGTGTGTGTCGTTAAAGTCTGATAGATCTGCCGGATTTTATGTGCACCCAGGTCTCCCATTAGGAGACGACCCTCAAGGGGATGGAACTCCGGCACGGTGTCCAAGGAGAGAATCGTGGGGGCAAGAGCATGGCGCAGTTGGAGACATTTGTAAAATTGCATCTTATGCAACTGGAATTCCACCTGTAACTGGTGGAAGGACTTTAGAGTAGCGCCCTGCATAACATCCTCCAGTGAGGATATGCCCACTAGGTCCATTTGCGGAATCCCGTTAGAGCCGCCACCTGGCGTAGATGGATACTGTGCCACAGGGGAGTCACCTGGGTCAGGCGGCCACGCCATCCCATCTGCCTAACCGTGTACCTCCAAAGCCGGACCACTGTTCTACTGGCATGAGGTAAGAAGTCTAGGCTCTGCGCGCTGTATAACAGCTGAAGAAGTGGGACACCCTCCATCGCCGTGTGTTCTAGTGCGAACGCCGGGTCCATTGGTGAGCTATACCACCATTTGTTTATGATTAATAAATGGGAGGCCACGTAATAGGAATATACATCCGCCGCCGCGATGCCGCCGCAGTATGTTGAATGTGCACAGGTCTGTAGTGCCACCCGAACCACCCCACCATTCCATAGGAATTTATTGTGGATGGCGTTTATTTGTACAAACCAGGATTGCGGTATATGGTATGGGAAGTTTAGCAGCCGGTATAGGACTCTGGGTAGAGAGACCATTTTAAAAATCGCTGAGTGCCCGTACAGCGAGAGCGGGAGGGAGGACCATATTGTTGTCTCATCTCGGAGACTGGCGACAAGCGGATTTATATTGTGTGCCCATGAGATCCTTGGGCAAGGCGACATGAAGATACCCAGATATTTAAAGCCCTCGGTCGCGTGGGCCAACTGGGACCACCCAGGTTCCTCGTCCCTGGTCTCTGCATACCAGGAATAGCACAGATTTAGAGGGGTTAGTAGGGAGCCCGGTGGTCTGGCCAAATACTCGGAGGATCTGCAGGATTCGTGGGCCCGAAATCCATGGGTCGGTCAAAAAGAAAAGGACGTCATCCGCATACAACGCAATGCGGTCGGGTCGTAACTGTGGCTACTCAAAGCCCCGGAGCACTGGATCATTGCGTACCCACGCCGCCAGAGACTCCACGGCCAGGGCGAATAGGAGTGGGGACAGGGGGAAGCCCTGTCGCGTGCCGCGGCGGATGGGGAAGGGGGCCGACCGGTGCCCTGCTTTGCAGACCGAAGCCGTGAGATTTGTATAGAGCAGGCAGACATATGCTAAAAAGCGCAGGCCGAAATTGACGGCCTCAAGAAGTTGGAAGAGGTACACCCAGCTGAGGGAGCCGAATGCCTTACCAATATTGGCTAGTAGTATGGCCGCGGGCGCCCTAGCTCTGGGGCCACAGACATGGCATTGTGGACCCATCGGATATTGTGGCGAGTGGCCTGGTATGGCATGAAGCCAGATTGGTCTGGGTGGATCAGATCTTGTACACAAGCCCGCAGGCGATCAGCTAGGACCTTGCCCAAGATGGGACGATATGAGGATGGATCGTCCGGTGGACGACCTAGCTTGAGGAAGAGAACAATCTCAGCGTGCTGCCAGTCCCGGGGTAGCAGGCATTGTTCCAGGGCGTCAAGTATTGCCTCTAACAGGTGTGGGCCTAGTGTAGACATATGTGGCCGAAGAAATTCCATGGGGAATCCATTGGGGCCGGGGGCCCGCCCCGTGTGCATTGCTACCAGCGCCGCACTTAGCTCGTCAGTGGTGATATGGGCATCTAGTTGGTCTCGCATCTGGTCGGTGAGTCTTTGGGGGGGAAATCTCTAAGGAACTCAGCTATGAGAGCCTCTGATAGCTGTTCTTGCTGCGCATATAATGCAGACAAGTAGTGCGCGAATTCCTCGGCGACTGCCACACTTGCGTATTTGAATATATACGTTTACTACACATGCTTTACATTGCATGCCATTACAGCGCGGTCATTACAACGGCCGCGTTGTTACAACGCAAACCATTACATCGCAAGTCATTTCAACGACTTGCTGTAGGGGGCGCTCTGGACTTAGGAATAGTATAATTTACTATTCCTACTCCAGTTTGTGCAACAGCAGGGAAGGTGTTGGATTGTAAATCCAACACCTTCTGCCCCCTACAGCAAGTCGTTGTAACGACGTGCGATGTAATGGTTCGCGTTGTAATGGCATGCGATGTAAAGCATGCGATCTAAAGGCTGTTTCCCGTGTTTTTTTACCTACCACTTATGTCACTCTGTTGATGCTTAATAGCAATGTTATTAGGAGTAATCAGCACCAAAATCATCCTATAGGAACGAAAAGAAGAGGGTGCCACAACAACACTCAAACCTGTAACTGTCAGGTTGATTTGATGCACGCCATTTATTAAGCAGGAATGGCTACTTCCTCAGCAGTGTTCCAGCACGGAGGGCAAACGGCAACCCTATCCAAGAACAAATAAAACAGGGCCGACAAGAAGGCTTAGAAAAGGGAGTAGAGAACCCAAACTGACAACTCCTGTGGACCTGAATTCAAAAACCTATGAGTCACAGTTGCTATGAAAATATATAAATGTCTTAACCTGTTCTCTAAACAAAAGGAGGTTGAAATGCGTCCGGTCGTAGATCGGTAATGTTATGTTATGCTACGTTAATAATTTTATAAAGCGCACTAATACCAATCAGCGTCTTGGAGCTAGTGTCAGACATGAACCCTTGGGATGAAGGCGGAGTAAAAGAAATGTTTTCTGAATTTAATAAGATTTGGCTGCGCTCTGAGATGGTCAGGCATTGAGTTCCACCATTTGCATGTAGAGTAGGAGAAACTTCTTCCTCCACAATATGCTTTTTTTGATTCTGGGAATTGTTACCTGTCTCACTGTGCTGGACCACAGGGTGCGTCTAGGTGAGTCCCATTTAAAAATCTTCTGAAAAAAGAGGGGACCAATCTGGTGCAGGGCCTTGTGAGCCCATCACAAGGCTTAAAACTCAATTTGTGCCCTGATTGGTAGCCCGTGCAGTTCCTCCCTAGTTTGGGAGATTGAACAGAATTTTGGGAGATTCATCAGCACCCGGGCTGCCACATTTAGAAGGCTCTGCAGTCTGTTTTGTAGGCAACTTTGGTAGTCAACATATAAGGCATTGCAATAGTCTAGTTTTGAGACTACTAGGGCTATTATAACTGGTTTCCTTAACTGTTTTGGGAGGAAGGGAAGAATTTTTTTTAGTATTCTCAGAGTGACAAAGCAGCAGGATGCTACCTGTTTGGTGTGGTCCATAAATGCTAAGTTGGTGTCAAAAATGATCCCCACGTTTCTTGCTTTCTGGACTGTGGGTAGGAGGGATCCAAGGTTGGGGGGGTGCACCAGGTGGTGTTGCAAAAAGAGGTGTTGTTACCAAAAAGGAACACTTCTGTCTTTTAAGAAATCAGTTTCAAACAGTTCTTCTGCATCCAGTTAGTGATGGTACCCATGCAGAGATTGAATTGTTTGGCTACCTTTTCTGATTCAGAACAGACTGATTTGGGTGTCGCCAGCATATGAAAATACTGAAAAGCTGCATGTTCGATTGAGTTTGATCAGACGGGTGACATATGCATTAAAGAGGGTAGGACTCAACGAGGATCCTTGGGGGACCCTGCAAAACGGTCAGAAGTAAAATCCCCCAGAGCACCCACTTGCTCTCTGTTGGACAGAAAGGAGCTGATCAATTTTAGAGCTGGACCCTTAATGCCAATGCTTCCAAGGCGGTTGACCAAAAGGGAATGGTCATCCGCGTTGAACGTGGCAGAGAGATCAAGCAAGATCAAGGCCGCCTTACCACCACCATCTACAATGGCTCAAATTCCTTCTGTGGCTGCCACTAGGGCAGACTCTGTGCAATGGTTGGGCCTAAACCCATGCTGTGATGTATCGAGAAGGTTGGTGGTTTCAAGGAAGGTCGTGATCTCTTGGTTCATGGCTTTTCGAGGATCTTGGCTGGTAGAGGAAGGCGCTAAGTTGGCTCTCAAGGGGATTAAGTAAGAGTTTCTTTAGAAGTTGTGAGATGGATGCTTTTTCTGAATAGCTGGAAAGCAGCCATAGATAAGAATCCAATTTAGGAGCAAGGTAAGATGAACTGAGATTATCATTGACACCAGATGAAGGACGTGTGGGGAGCAGGGATTCAAAGGGGCACCTGATTTGGAGGCACCTGATTTGGAGGTTTCAATTAGAATTGCTAGCTTTTCTTCAGTAATTGGGGTAAAGGTAGTAAATATTGGAGGGCATTGTTTTGAATCAGAGGAGATGGTTTCTTCAACCATCTCCATCATTGAGGAAGGTTCTGCGTTATCTAATATTGCAGTGAACTCTGAGGATATATTGTTTACTTTAGGGTGAAAAAAAGTCATCTATTTTGTCACACGGTTGTTGATCCGGGGTAACAATGTGCTTATTACAGGAATTGGATAGCGATTTCACTGTGATGAAAAGCTCCTTAGTGGAGTTGCTGGCAGCATTGATTTTTTCTGTAAACAATTTAGTTTTGGCTCCACCTATTTGTATTTTATATTCCTTATTCAGAGATTTCTATTTCGTTTTTCTTTCAGGTGGTAGTTCAGCCTCCAGATGCCTACAATTCTGTTTAAGTTCTCTAAGCTCCTGGGAAATACCATGGTGCTCAGGGTGTGAACCTATGGTTTGACCTGATTTTTAGGGGGGCTTATTGGGTGACTGCTGCATCAATCCAAGCAACATAGTTGACAGATGTGAGGTTCTTTAATTTTGACCCCATCTTACAGTCACCGCCATTTTTGTGTTGCCTTTACACAGGCTGCTCGATGAGCGAAGTGTCTCTGCCCTTTTGGACTGCAACGTGTCAAAAAACCCCTCCGTCCTTGTCCTTAAAGCAATCTCAAACACCAGCCGGCCTAACTAATCCTTGTCTGGACTACCTAATCCCCGTATCAACTATCTGTTAGCCTTTAGTATTCTCCTCTCGCCATATCTTATCTTCTGGCCTTCGCTATTCTCTCCCTGTGTTTTCCTACTTTGTAACCTTCCTCTTGAAGCACACAGATATGTCCTGCCATTGCAAACACCGAACTATGGGTACCAGTATTGATTAACTGTGGGGGCTGGATAACACACAACATGTAAGCAGAGAGCATTTTGGTGACACAATATCTTGTTTTCAAACTCTCCTGATTGGCTAAAAAGTTGTGTGATGGGTGTATGTTTGTACAGATGTATTTCAACGATAAAAGCTTGTGAGCCACGGAGTCAAGTGGCAGTCTCCTGAGAACCTACTTGATGTACTTCTTGGACAACTGTGCTTAGCTGCAGCTAATAAACTTGGTTTTCTACGCCAACAGAGTATTCCGTGTCTCTGTGCAACAAGGCAGGTGAACCCGAAGATTTCAGGCGTGCCCTGCGCCGCCAGGCCCAAAGGCCCGGTTCTTCAATTGGCGCCCAAGCGTGGGGCGGCTTCAGAGGTAGCGGTTGAGCCCAAGGATCGTGAGGAGCCCCGCAGGAAAATTCCAGAGGAGGCGCCCCACACCAGCGACCCCTGTATGTCGAAGAGTGGGCCGATGGTCTTTTGAAGTGTGGCTTCTCCTTTCCCACGGCTGCTGGTGCCTGCTGCCCTGACTGCTGCCCTGCCTTGGTCCCTCTTTTGGTGATGACTGGTATTGCGAGACGTTAGACGGACCTCTGTTGGCGTGAAGAAGACATTTTTAAGTACTGGTGGGTAGCTCCCACTCCTTTTTTGTTTGTTTTTGGGTTCTTAGATTCGAAAATTGCAATTGTCGAAGCCAAGGGGTGAGTACGTTTGTGCTGTTTTGATTAGCCCCTTGTTGTTTGTAGGAAGCCAGTGAAAGTAACGATGCCTGGTTTCAGTAAGTTTAAAAAAATGGTGTTGTTTTTGTTGCGATATGGACTCCCGACTGGAGAACTCTTGTCCAATTCCTCCGGCTGGAACTCCTACTTATGAGCTTTACTCTAAACATGGTATAGGCCCCATCACCTTTAATGAAATATGGGTCCGCTATACGAAGAAAGATGGTGTTTTACAGTGGCCACATAATGGTAGTTTTGAGCCTGATATTTTAGACAATTTAGAAGCTACTTTGTTTAAAAGAAAAGCCCGGCCGGCTATGTTTGACTCTTTTCGCCTTTGGCGCAAGGAAGCCAAACAGAAAGAAATTAAACAGGCAAAACGAGATAGGAAAGAAAAAGATATCACTGTCATACAGGCTGCCCAACAGTTTAAAAATAATGAAATAGATCATGCGATAGAGATCTTAGATAGGCAACATCACATGGCGATTGACAAATGTTACCCAGTGCTGCCAACTTCTTCCCCAAATCGCGATGCTGATCCTGAGAAGGATCCTTTAATGTCTCACTTATTACGATCGCCCCCGCCCTATGTACAAGGCGCTAATGCACCCCCGCTTTTGTTACCCATCCAACAACCTGTTATTCTCCCACCAGCTCCAGCTCCTGCACCTCCAACACAGCCCTTTGTGGCACTGCCACTCCCGACATTTCCTTTGCCTTCAGCTCCCTTGTTTCTAGCTCCTCTGCCTCCGACTTCTTTGCCTCAGTCTTCTTTGCCTTCGACCTCCGCTCTACCTGTTGCCTCTTCTCCTACTCTGTCTCATACATTATCTCCTGTTTTTCTGTCAACTTCCCCTTCTATCCGTCAGCGGATGGTTGAGACTGTTTCTGGTCTCTTTTCTCCTCTCTTTGGGTCAGTAAGTCTGACTCCTGTTCTTCCCCGTAGGCAGACCCGTAGTTTACTTCCTGACTCCCAAGAACGAGATACGTTCATGGGTCTTGCTCGCAGGTGGATCCTGAGTGATCTTGAATATACTGTTCAAGATATCATGGATACTTTTGAACAGTGGGATGCCCCTGTACAAAGATTCGTTTTCAATGCCATGCGTGAAATCCTAGGTCAGGAATGGGAGGCCACGGGATTGGGTTTAGCTCCCAAGGGTTTGCTGGATATTAGGACTGATTTTGATAAAGGAATTATTGTGGGTCCTGAGGTTGAGAATGCTATACGGACACTTATTACTTTTAGATCAATGTTCTTTTCCCGGTCTTTGTCTGAACCTGATCCTTCTGTTAGGCGCAAACTGAAACACTACCCTATGCGAGAGGTTCCCCCAGTCTGGAGAGAAGAGGTTGCAGCCCAGGGTAATAATCCGCTTATACCAGTTCACTTCCAACGTATATGGGTACATGTACCTTGGAAGAGATCTGAGGTGCTGGCCCTTAAACAGTCTTTACCTGACCCCCGTAAAAACCCTGCTGGTTACTACAAGGAATTATCTCAGACTGTTAACGCTTGTATTATGAATTTGGCTGACATAGATATGTTAATGGGAAATGTTGTCCCACAACAATTGTGGGCTAGGATTCGGAAAGAGGACCACGCCCAAGAATTAGGAGGTGATTGGAATGCTATACTGGCTGCTGATATGCTCCAAGTGGGTGGCGCTAAACCCGATAATTTAATTGCAGAACTTCCTGGTAGAATAATTACCTTAATGAAAACTATGATGCCCGCTCTGCGAGTTAATTGGGATAAGTTAGCTGCCTGTAAGCAGAAGAAGGATGAGAGTGTCTCTGACTTCTTCACTCGTTTTGAAGAAACGTTTCTTGATCACAGTGGTCAGGATATGAGCACAGAGGGGGGACAGCGATTGTTCGTAGATAAATTTGTATTTAATTTGCTTCCCGAGCTCTCTAATAAATTAAAGGATTCCGAAAGTTTATGGGCTGTTTCTTCTTCAGCCCAGATATTGGCTACTGCCCAATATTACGAAAATAGGGATAAGGAGGAGAAGGACAAATTGGATAAAAAGACTAAAGATTTAAAGACGAAGGCTCTTTTACAACAGGCTTATCCTCCTCGTCCTGCTCAGCGCCAGTTTCAGCCCACTCCCCAGTTTCAGAAGGTGTTTCAGAAACCTGAGCCTTTTGTTCCACGGCCTCCACTGGGTCCTAATCAATGTGCCTATTGTAAGGAAGAAGGTCACTTCAAGAATAATTGCCCGATATTATTGCAGCGTGCTGGTGGTACGCCTGGGCCGCGAGGCCGAGGTGGCTTCCAGTCAACACCTAGGGGAGGGGGCGAAGTACCATGTCCCAGGATCAACGTTCCTTTCCGCCGCAACATTCCATGAATTATTTTGATCAGCAAAATACTCAGTCTGCCCATTATTATAATGACGATTATTATATGGAAGATGAGAATCAGGGTTTCTCTAGCTAGGACAGCCGTGGACAAAGTGAGGGAGTCATTTCAGTTCCAGTGGACCAAAATGGGCCTTATGTTGATGTCGTTGCGCTTGGTGTATCAGAACCATTTCTCTTGGATACTGGTGCAACGAAGAGTTCTATCATCCACTCTAAACTCCCTGGGGCACCTTTGTCTGGCTTAACAAATGTTTCTGTAGGATTTTCTGGCGCCCCAGTTCGTAACCCAGTTTCTTGTCTTTTACCTATCTCCATTGGCCCTTATGATTTGGAGGCTCCTCTTATTTTGACAACTGGTTGTGGTGAGAATTTGTTGGGGTTGGACTTGTTAAAGAGATTGTATGCGACACTGCATTGTTCTCCTTCTGGTGTACATCTTACTTTAGGCAAGAGATTAATTTCCCCGACATATTTGTCTAGAGACCAACTCCCTTCTGAATTACGTTCCCTGCCTACTACTCTTTGGGCTACAGGCCCCAATGATGTTGGTATCTTGCAGATTCCACCCTATGTTGTCACCCTCAAGTCCAATGTTAGGTTACCTCGCATTACTCAGTATAGAATTTCGAGTGATGGTGAAAGAGCGCTGATGGCTATCATTTATGATCTGGTTGAGAAAGGTGTGGTTGAAGAGACTAGAGGAAATGTGTGCAATAGTCCTGTTCTGCCTGTCCTTAAACGTACTGACTCTTCCCAGCCACCGGTTTATCGTTTTGTAATCGATCTCCGGGAGGTCAACAAGATCGTTGTACCCCAGTTTCCTGTCATCCCAGATATCACTGCTTTATTGACAGTGATACCTGCCTCAGCTGCCTGGTTTTCGGTCATTGACCTTAAGAATGCTTTCTTTAGCATTCCCATTGCTGAGGAAAGTAGGGATATTTTTGGCTTCTCTTTGGGAGGCCGAAGCTTCCGGTTCAAGCGCGCACCTCAAGGCTATTGTGAAAGTCCCTCCATTTATAGTCAGGCTTTGAAAACTCAGCTCGATGCTTTCACTTTGCCTCCAGGTGCCACCCTTATTCAGTACGTAGATGATCTGCTAGTTGCTGCTGATTCTGAGGAAATTTGTAAACGAGTTACTGTTTCACTGTTGCATCACTTGTCTGACCTTCATCATAAGGTTTCACCCTCTAAATTACAATATTGTCGCCAAGAGGTTACCTACTTAGGTCATCTCTTGTCGAAGGAGGGACGGCGGTTGACCCCAGAAAGAATCCAATCAATTGCACAAATGTCTGTACCATGCACACAGAGAGAGGTGCGTGCCTTTTTAGGTATTACCTCTTACTGCAGACAATGGATTCCGAATTTTTCTTTGTTAGCAAAACCTTTGTTAGCACTTACCCTTAAAGATACCCCCCAACCTCTTCCTTGGACAGAGGAATGCCAGAAAAGTTTTACTGATTTGCGTACTTCCTTGTGTTCTGCTCCTGTGTTGGGTACTCCGGATTACAGCAAACCTTTCACACTTTATGTGCACGAGAGAGAAGGTTGCGCGTTGTCAGTTTTGACACAACAATTTGGTGACAAACAACGCCCGTGTGCTTATTTTTCGGCTACGTTAGACCCTGTAGCTAAAGCATTACCTAGTTGTCTGAAAGCTACAGCAGCAGCAGCAGTTTCTATTCGCCAATCTGCTTGATTGGTGCTAGACAATACGCTTATTGTCATGGTGCCACATGCAGTGGATACACTTTTAAACAGGACAAAAACCCAGCATCTTACGAGCGCCCGTTTATCGGGGTATGAGCTGACGCTCTTGGCTAGTCACCTGCACATCAAGCGATGTAATACCCTAAATCCAGCTACATTGTTACCAATCCCAGTAGAGAAAGACATTCAAGAGCAACATGATTGTTTTCTCCGTACAGAGGAGGAGACAAAAGGTAGGATTGATTTAAAAGATACGCCGCTCCTGGACCCGGATGGGATCCTATGGGTGGATGGTTCGTGTTTTAAGCTCCCCAATGGTGAAACGACTGCAGCCTATGCTGTTACCACTTTGCATACGATTGTGGAGACAGCATGCATTAGGCAGAATTCAGCCCAAGCAGCTGAATTGATAGCTCTGACTAGAGCTTGTGTATTGGCTGAAGGGAAGAGAGTGAATGTGTTCACCGACAGCCAATATGCATTTGGGGTGGCCCACAGTTTTGGCCGCCTTTGGAGGGAAAGAGGATTCTTTACCTCACATGGTACTAAAATACAGCATGGTCAGTTAGTGAATGACCTTTTGGAATCACTTGCTTTACCCACTCAGATAGCAATTGTGAAGTGTAGTGCGCATAAAAGGGTCACTGATGATGTGGGTGAAGGAAACGCTTTGCGGATCAGATAGCGAAAGAGACAGCAAGAGATGTGACGAGTCATATGTATGTTGCTGGACCTGCTAGATGGGTCAGTCAAGGAGGAATGTGTGAGGACACAATAGAAAGTGTGAAAATGATTCAGGAAGAGGCTACAGAGAAAGAATTGAGTAAGTGGAGAGATAGTACGGGAATGTTGGATGCGACAGGATGTTGGATAGAATTGTCAGAACACCAACGTTGGCTGTTACCAGACGCCTATGTACTTCCAGTAGTGACTATGGCGCATGGTCCAGCCCACATCAGTGCGAAAGGAATATGCAAGCTTTTGGCTCCAGTATGGCAGAATGCAGGGATTCCTAAATGTGCAGACAATCTTGTTAAATATTGCATTGTTTGTTTGATGCACAACCCAGGAAGAGGAACACCAACCCCAGCAGGCCATTTTGCTCCCCCAACGTATCCTTTTGAGGTAGTGCAGATAGACTACATTCATATGGAGAGATGCAGAAACCTAAAGTATGTCCTTGTGGTGGTATGTGCCTTTTCCAGATGGATAGAGGCCTACCCCCTAAAGGATAATACTGCCTTGTCTACAGCTAAGGTCCTTCTGAAAGAATACTTCCCGAGGTTTGGTTTACCTCGAATTGTCTGGAGTGACAATGGAAGTGAATTCGTGGGTCAAATCATGCAGAAAGTATGTGCAGGTCTTGGGATTAAGCAAAACTTCCACGCGGCAAACCACCCTCAGTCAGCGGGTTTGGTAGAGTGCTATAATGGCACTCTCAAGCTTAAACTTGCAAACATACAAGCCAGCACAGGTCTTGCCTGGCCCGACGCTTTACCTTTAGCCCTCTTGTCAACTCGAACAACTGTTCATTCTCGTGTGGGACTTAGCCCATATGAGATTGTGTTTGGACGCCCGCTAATGTCTGGGGTGTCCCTAGACCCAAGAAGTACTCTGACATAGAATACCCAATGTTAATTGACTATTTGCATTACCTCACCACTAAATTGCGTGTTCTCCATCAGCAGGTACAAGACACCTTGCCACAGGCTTCCTCGGATCCTGGGCACACCCTCCAACCTGGCGACTGGGTGTGCCTTAAGAATTTTCAGAGGAAGAGGAATTTGGAGCCTCGCTGGCGGGAGCCAAGACAGGTCCTGCTGACGACACGTACAGCCGTAAAAGTCGTTGGGAAGAAGAACTGGATCCATGGTGTGCACTGCAAAAGGGTACCCTTGCCTTTGCCTTTTGATCAGTGGGTCCACGAAGGTATAGGTGATTGTGAAGGAGAGAGAGTTCCCGGTTTGTACCTTTTGGCGATGCACACCTAGAATGGACTCGGACTGAGAAAGAGGACGATGATGTTTTGCAAGAAGCTGTACCATCGCATCTCAGAATAGATACAACTGATCCAGAGACACTTTTTCAAGACCAGACTGTGCCAAACAAGGATAGATACAATCTGAGGCCTAGAGTGGCCAAAGACATTTGAAATTTATTTTTATTTTTCTCTCCTTCGTTCCTAAACTGCATTTTTTTTTATTTCTTAGATTGCATTTTTGAATTTTTGAATTGTATATATTTTCTTCCTTATGTGATACTGGACTCATCCCATTTTTGCAGGGTCGTGGTAGGAGACTTGGTTTGTGACCTGAGTAGTGGCACTAGGTCTGCAGGACTTGCAGTGTCATAGGACGGCCAATAACCACAACTGAGTGAGATAGGAAGATTGCCACGAGCAACACTTTAGGGGATGACTTCCGGTGAATCAGAAATTGATAAAAAAAACAAAATGAAGGAAAAATATTGTAAATTACTATTTAATAGATGTGGCGTAGTATTATGTGTTTTAACTATGTTATGTGTTTTATTAGCTTGTGTGGGTTGGGTTATTCACACTTTGCAGCCAGCATCTGTACCTATATCTACCTCTCAGCCCATACCTTTTCGCACTACTATTTCCCCACACCAATTCTATACGCTACCAGGGCATGAACAAATTAGGAGAATGGAATATCTCAACAATTCATTCATCCAGCTATTACACCAGCATCAATTAGTAATCAATACCACCGATTGTTGGGTTTGTGGACTTTTACCCCATAATACAGATAAAGGAATGCCATATTTAGTTCTACCCTTCTCCCTAAAAGGATCTGCTTGGGCTTACACCTCTATGTTTGCCAATGCCTATGAGAACCAACATCGACATCCTGTTGGTCCGTATAGGGATGGAATTGACGTTAGTCATAATTCACTAATAAAGGGAATAGTGGCTATGTCAAAACATTATAAAACATTTAGTGAATTCCCCACCGACGAGCGACAAGCATACATTGACTGGAATGTGACACATTATGTCACTAGCCTTACAGACAGAGCCAAAAGGAAAGGATCCCCACCTATATATACTGTACCCCACCAAGGTCACCTATGTCTCCAAGCCAATGGTCAAAATCCTAAGGCTCAAATGGGAAAGAGCACTTGTAATATTACATATATCTATACATCCCGAACGTCTCCACCATTGGTAGCATCTCAAGGAACATATTTCGTCTGCCATGACAGAGCCTATACATGGTTACCAGCCGATTTCTCAGGGACTTGTTATATGGCTTTTCTCCTCCCTCCAACATATTCAGCTCCTTCGGGACATCACAAGACAAGGTACGGCAGAGGGGTTATTGCTTTGGAGGACACAGCAGGACAGGAAGGAGGTGACTTCCTTAAAGGATTCCTCCCATTTTGGGGCCCTGAGGCCAATAGTAGAAATATCAGACATCTCATTCGAGTAGTTGAGGCAACAATAAATGAAACTGTCGGAGCACTGAGTAATATCACTGCTGAGCTTCAGGCGGATCGCCTTATGACATTACAGAACAGAATGGTGTTAGACATCATTCTCGCAGATCGTGGTGGAGTCTGTACATTGATTGGATCGAGTTGTTGCATTTATATACCTGATAACGCCCCTACAGTATACCAGGCCATCTCTAAATTGCACCACATTGCTGAGTCCATCCACCAGGACGAAGGAAATTGGTCTCTGATGGGATGGTTTTGGGAACTACTGTCCACATGGGGATGGAAGGTATTGACCTTTGTTGGAGTAGTTTTGGCCATCATCTTCTCGTGTTGCCTTTGTTTACAATGTGGCCCCGCAATATGTGGTCTTTGTGCTATTATGTGTGTCCCAAGACTCATGCCACAGAAAACGGAGAATATGAAGATGAAGATGATGTTGCAGCAACAGCTTAACGACTTCATGACCATCGACATTGATTCAGATTAGCGTGAGTCTTTGTGTATTGCCTGCGTAATGGCAAAAGGAGGGTCTGAGGTTCTTTAATTTTGACCCCATCTTACAGTCACCGCCATTTTTGTGTTGCCTTTACACAGGCTGCTCGATGAGCGAAGTGTCTCTGCCCTTTTGGACTGCAACGTGTCAAAAAACCCCTCCGTCCTTGTCCTTAAAGCAATCTCAAACACCAGCCGGCCTAACTAATCCTTGTCTGGACTACCTAATCCCCGTATCAACTATCTGTTAGCCTTTAGTATTCTCCTCTCGCCATATCTTATCTTCTGGCCTTCGCTATTCTCTCCCTGTGTTTTCCTACTTTGTAACCTTCCTCTTGAAGCACACAGATATGTCCTACCATTGCAAACACCGAACTATGGGTACCAGTATTGATTAACTGTGGGGGCTGGATAACACACAACATGTAAGCAGAGAGCATTTTGGTGACACAATATCTTGTTTTCAAACTCTCCTGATTGGCTAAAAAGTTGTGTGATGGGTGTATGTTTGTACAGATGTATTTCAACGATAAAAGCTTGTGAGCCACGGAGTCAAGTGGCAGTCTCCTGAGAACCTACTTGATGTACTTCTTGGACAACTGTGCTTAGCTGCAGCTAATAAACTTGGTTTTCTACGCCAACAGAGTATTCCGTGTCTCTGTGCAACAAGGCAGGTGAACCCGAAGATTTCAGGCGTGCCCTGCGCCGCCAGGCCCAAAGGCCCGGTTCTTCAGATGCTTGTTCAATGTCATCATTAATTATGGGATGAAACTCTCAGCAGATTATCTAATTTCATATTATCAATTTTCTTCCAGGGACAATATTATATTGCTACGGATTCATTAGAAGTAGAAGGGCTTTTCGTAAGAGTTGTTAATTTGAACATAATGGCCCTGTCGTCTGTCTGGACTATAGGCATAGTTTTTTCGATCACTAGGTCAGGATTATTTGTAAAAATGCCATCAAGCATGTGAATGGCTTGGTAGGTTGCAAGTTTCACCATTTGCAAAAGATTGGAGCTCTGTAGGCTATCAGTTAGATGCTCCTTGTCCTCTACACATTCTAGTTAAAAATTAAAATCCCCCAGACATGTAAAGTTGTAGTATTCTACACAAGATTCCATACATTTTAGTAGTGATCAGATGAAGTTCTCCATGGGGCCTGGAGGGCGATAGATCAAAAGGCCATTGGAGGAATAGGTTTTGTGAATTTTTAAATTAAAGATGAGGGCTTCACAATTAAGCTGCAAGAGGGGCTTACAAAGTGGCTTTGAGGTGGTTGCGATAAATAATCGCAATCCCACCTCCTCCCTTATTTTGTCTGACAACGCTAAATCAGTCATAGCCTTCTGGGATAACTGTTTTAAAATCTGGGTCAGACGCTGCATCTGCCCACGTCTCCCTTATGAAGGAGATGTCTGGATTTTCCAACTCCATGAGGTTGGCAAATTCATGCCTATGCTTTAAGAGTGACCTCCTGTGAAGGAGAAAATAAGACAGCTTGCGGTCTGAGCACACGAGTGTAGTTTGGGGCGTGCCAGAAACTGACTGGCATCCTGGTCCTACCCTGGCCATAAGACCAGGTGAAAAGTAAAGTTGCATTTTTGGCATTAGTACTGAGTAGTCGGTGTGTTGAAAATATACGGAGAGCTTGAGGGAGGCTTACGTTTGTTACCAATATCTATAAGTTCTGCTCTAGAGTAGCCTTGGAGGGCGGCATTGGCACGGTCATGTTTCCCGGTGCCTTAAGAGGACCATGGTTGAGGGGCTGTGGCCAGTGGTGGGGCCAAGCGGGAGAGGCATGCTATGGCACTTAGATTACAGACAATTAAAACAAATAATAGAAATATAAACTGGGGTCCAGCAACCTCCCTTCGAGCAGCACAGGCTCCCCTGTGCTGCAGGAATGCTAGTAACCAAACAGTAAATTAAAATAACAGTGCTAAATAGGAAAACATAAACCAAGTAAAAACGGCATGAAATGCCTACACAATGGCAAGGTTAAAACTTATGGGAGCCAGGCACCTCCCAATATGGCCACTGAGGATCTACAAGAAAAGAAAGTCCAAGCAACATAGCTTTCGTGGAGTATCAATCTAGACACAAATGCATTCAATAATTTAGCAGCAGTAATTGTCAGCCGTCGTCCACCCTGTCTCACTTTCCTAAATCTTGGCAAGACAATTAAAGCCTTCTGACTAGATCTAAGTGTTCGAGAGGAGACATACCATGATAAGATGGAGTTGATGTGATTTTTTTGAACGTTGTTACAGAGTTTTGTGGCAGAGACAAAGGGCTATAAATATACTTCTTTTACATATAGGGAGTCAGTGTAATTGGTCTCTGTATTTTGAAATCGGGGTATCTGTAACAACTGCTTATGCGCGCCCATGAGAAGGCCTTACAGTAGCCCATGTGACATATAATGAATGCTTGCATCATGTCCGTCCAAGTTGGTCTCACTTTATCTAAGCAGGAACTTGAACACCTGCAGGGACAGGCGTGGAGAAAAAAGGCTGCTGAGTCTCGAATAGGGTGTCCATCCTGACATTTGTCAGGTCCTATATTTAACGCTACGTCCACCCCTGGATAGAGGTGTGGAATCTGCTGGTCACAGGTTAGATGATTCATAGTATAATTAGAGTTAGAATACACCTGGGGCAAAGCACTTGCTTGTTGTTGGACCTGTCCCTTTTGGCAGGTTTATCCCCAAACGTTTTGCCTTTTGCCTCCTATTTTTCTGACTCTGGTTTTGTTGGCTTTAGGACTCTGGGCACTTTACCACTGCTAATCAATGCTCAAGTGCATATGCTCTCTGTCTAAATTGTGATTCTGATTGGTTATCCATGATTGGCATATTTGATTTACTAGTAAGTCCCTAGTAAAGTGCAGGGCGTGTGTGCAGGGCCTGTAAATGTAATGCTACTAGTGGGTCTGCAGCACTGATTGTGCCACCCACATGAGTAGCCCTGTAAGCTTGTCTCAGGCCTGCCATTGCAATGTCTGTGAGTGCAGTTTTAAACTGCTATGTCGACCTGGCAAGTGCACCCACTTGCCAGGTCCTAACCCTCCCTTTTAGTACATGTAAGGCACCCCTCAGGTAGGCCCAAGGTACCCCCATGGGCAGGGTGCAGTGTATGTGAAAGGTAGGACATGTACTGGTGTGTTTTACATGTACAGATAGGGAAATACTGCCAATTTCGTTTTTAACTATTGCAAGGACTAGCTCTCCCATAGGTTATCATTGGAGCTGCCTTGTAACATTTTACAAGTGTCACTTTCAATTGGGAACAGCTAGAGATTTGAAGTTTGGGTTCCCTGAGCTAAGGATTTAAAAACACATCTTTTAGTGAAGGTGGATTTTAAATTGTGTGGTTGAAAATACCACTTTCAGAAAGTGGGCATTTCCTTGCTTTACCATTCTGTGCCTTTGCTTGCCTGTGGAATCAACATCTGGTTTAGACTGGCCGGGGCTGTTTTGTGCATTCACTCTAGAAAACCACGCAAAAGTGAGCTGAGTGGTGCCCTGCATATCCTGATGGCCCATCACCAGGCTGATGGGTCTTCCTGAGCTAGAGTGGTGGCAAGAGCTGTCACCTGCACCTGAATAGGGCTGTGTCTGCCTTTCACAATGCTATATCCTTCCTCTGTAGTGTGGCTGGCCCAGGCAGGATAGAACTGGTTCTACTAAGCAAGAAAGACCTTCTTTGAAGCCTGAATGCTTCAAAGGATGAAAACAGTATAAGTAGTGGGGCTCTGACCCCAGAATTTTAGAACACTTCTGGATTAGGAGGACCCTGCCATGAAGAAAAGCTGAAGAGCTGCCAGGAGGAGTACTGCCTCTTTGCTGTGTGTTGCTTTGCTGGGTTGGCCTGCAGTTGCTGCTTTTGTCTGTGGGAAGTGAAAAGGACTGCACTTTTACTTTGCTTTGGGATCCTGTTCAAGAAGATTCTCCAAGGACTTGATGTAGAGCTTGCCTCCTGTTAAAAAGTGTCAGGGACACAAATACTTCACCTGCAACATCCCTGAACTCCATTGCTGGGAGTTCTGACCTGCCTTATGGTACCAACTCCAGTTCTGGGCCCTTGGAGGTTGTTTTGCTGCTACGGTTGCTGAAAATCCAGGCATCACCCTTCCAGCGCCATTTTCCTGCTGCAAGCTGCCGTGCAGCTAAAAAACACACGCATTGCCACGGTGCAGCCAAAAATATTGACGCTGCACCTGTCCTCTGCTGAAGAAACTGCTGCAGCCCAAGACCTGAGCACTGAGTCACCGAAGTCCGAAACTCCCGCTCCGACGCAGGCCCTGCTGTGCACCTCGAAAAATTGATGCATCACCTGTCTTGGCTGCAGAAATCGACGCATCGCCTGGATCACAGCTGCATCGACCCATAACGCCTGTATTTTCATATGCTAAGCACCTGTGCGCCAAATCTACATCAACGCTGGGCTTTCTGTGAGAAACCGACACATCACCTCACCTTGCAGTAAGAAACAGATGCATCACCTCCTCTCCAGTGAGGAACCGACGCATCACCTCCCCTGCATGGCAGTAAGGAACTGACTCATCACCTCCCCTGGAGCAAGGAACGGACCCATCACCTTCCCTGCAAGTAAGGAACCGCTGCATCACTTTCCCTGCACCTATTTTTGCCCTGTAATTTTGATGCATCCCAGGGACTTTGTGCTAAAAGTGATGCATCCATAGTTTCCTATGGACAGAACTGTATTTACATTTTAAAAGTCATATTTTGATATCTGTATGTTGGATTTTTGTCGTTTTGGTCTTGTTTTGTTTAGATAAAGTTACTTTATTTTACTAAACTGGTGTGGTGTCCGTTTGTAGTGTTTTCACTGTGTTACTGTGTGTTATATACAGATACTTTACACATTGCCTCTGAGATAAGCCTGACTGTTATGTGCCAAGCTACCAAAAGGAGTGAGCAGGGGTTATTTTAGGTGTGTAACTCCCTCATCCTGACTAGAAGGAAGGCTCCCTACTTGGACAGGCTACAAACCTGCCAATTTGAGACCCCCATTTCTAACACTTGTTATCTGCACATCAGATATTCTAGTCTTTAAAAGATGGTAGACTGGGGTTTCGGATGGTTTGCTCAGGCTCTTATTTTTTTTTGTTTTGTAAACAGATTTTATTCAGTGGCAACAAAGCAGTCAATAGCAGTACAGCGAAGATCTAGATCTTACAAGGCACATTCGATAATTAGACATAGTCATCTATACATAATAATCTCAGTTCGACGCCCACCAGAAGTCGTCAATCTTGGTCTTGTGGTGCAAGTATAGTTCAGGGTCCTCGAGCTAGCCAGGCTCTGCATCCCCTTAGTAGACATTCAATGTCCTAGCATTCTGTTCCATTACTAACTCGTAATAATCAAGAAAAAGAACCCTCCCTCTCCTCCCCTCCCACCCCCAGGCATGTCGCTCAGTCATCCAACTCCCCATTTGGTAATGATATCCGATCGTACAGGACAGCAGGTACATTATGTCCGGTAAGGTAGGTTCCTAAAAGGGTCTGCTTCCATTCAGCTCCTCCATGGGCACCACGCTCTCTTGGACGGCCTTCATAATTACACGGTTAGGCCGATGTTTCGTTCTCCGTACCTGGGTCTGCTCACCCAGGGGGTGTGTCGTTATCGCCACTCGGCTGTTTTAACACCTTCACTAATGCCACCCACGCCCTCGCTGCTTCCAGTGTCTTTTCACTGCCATTCCTTTGGGCCATTTGCAGTCTAAAGATCCCTTCACAATCCGCCCACTTTATAAACTCCCTCAGCCACCTCAATACGCTAGGGGTGCTTTTCGCTTTCCAATGACTAGTGAGATCCCTTTTGGCCAATACCAACCCCAGGTCTATGAATTTGCTGGTGACCTTATTCCGGGCGGTGTGAGGGAACCAGTGTAGTAGGCAATACCCCGGTGTCAGTGTTATGTCGCGTTCCGTTGTGTCCCCTAATCTAGTCGTTACCCCTCTCCAGAACCCCCCCAGTAACGGGCAGTCCCAGAACATATGTAGAAACTCCGCATTTTCCAAATTACACCTCGGACAAGCTGTACGGGCCCCAAAATATTCGTTAATCTTGGACGGGGTAAGGTATGCTCTATGAAGGACAAAAAAATGTATCAGCTGGAAGCGCGCATTTCTGGAACTTTTCCAGGCTCTTTCTACCAGTTCATCCCATGGCTTCTCATCTATGGGCATGCCTAGGTCTGTCTCCCATTTAAGACGCAGGCCCTCCAGGGGTCGCCGTGTCTCTTGTGTAAGTCGTCGGTAGAGATAAGTGACTGCCTTGATCATTCCAGCCGCTATTACTACGTATTGACAAGCTAGAGAAGTCGGAGGTTCTGCCAGCCCCTCTCTCCAATGCTTACAGATGGCTGCCGTCAGGGCAGCATGTAAAAGGAAATCAACCCTGGGAAGCTCGTATCACTCTAATAAATCGTTAAAAGGGAGTAAGGTATTGTTCTCATAGAGATCTCCAATAGTGGATATCCCCGCCTCCTCCCAAACTCGCAATCCGTGCCAATCCCTGCCATGGGGTAGTGCCTCGCAGACCATCAGCGGGATCTCAGGCCCATACGGGGGTCCCAGCCGCGCTCGTCCACATCCCGGTTCCAGCAGCGACGCATCGCCCATAAGTCCCCTGGGGCTTCCCCATCTCTCAAAGGGAGACGTAACAGCACGCAGGATAGTAGTCGCAACCCCGGATCCATGTTCCCAAGGTCCTCCACATTTCGAAGCCGTCCCGCCATCCACTTCGTGAACCACTGTATTTGTGCTGCATGATAATAGGCCGCAAAATCCGGCACTGCAAAGCCCCCCTCTGCCCTGGGCCTCATCATGGTGGTGAGCGCCACCCTGCGTCTCCCAGTGCCCCATAAAAATCCCGTGATCATGGTGTTAAGCTGGGCAACGAGTTTGCGCGGGATCCCGAGTGGTAACGAGCCAAAATAATAGAGCAGTCGAGGCAGTGTGACCATCTTTAGTAGAGCCACCCGACCTGCCACTGACAGCGGGAGGGTCCCCCAGAATTCAAAGTTACTTTTGGTGGCTCGTACCGCCCGTCCGATATTACCTTCTAACAAGTCTGCAGCGTTGTGGTATATTCGAACACCCAGATAAGTCAGGCATCTGCTCTCCCACACCACATCTGTTGTGTCCGGTGGGGCAACCCTCCCATCCAAAGCCGGGAAAAGGCATGTTTTGTTCCAATTGACCTTGAGACCTGCAACTCTTCCCAGCCTATTCAAGAGATCTTTGGCTCCCCGCAGGGCATCCTCAGAGTTAGCGAGGAACATCAGGAGATCATCTGCATATAGTGCTATAAATTAGGGTTGTCCCAGCATATCTAACCCCTGGTAATAGCGACCCGATCGTGAATGCACGGCTAGAGGTTCCACCGCCAGCGCGAACAAGAGAGGAGACAACGGGCATCCCTGTCTCGTTCCCCTGCCCACTACACAGGCCTCTGAAATCAATCCCCCCGTGCGAACTCTGGCCGTAGAATTCTTATACAGTATTGCTGTCCAGGCTACAAACTCCTCCCCCAGCCCAAACGCCCTCAGAACACCGAAAAGATATGGCCACTCTAGGCTGTCAAACGCTTTCTCAATGTCAATCGATAAAATGCAAGCCTCTTCTTTATTATAGGTGGTCGCGTCCAGCAGCCGAAGAAGTCTTCGTATATTCATGGCTGTTTTCCGGGACGGAATAAAGCCCGCCTGGTCCACATGTACGAGCGTCGTCATGTGAATCATCAGCCAGCTCGCCAAAATGCGGCTCAATATCTTATAATCTAGGTTGAGCATGGCGAGGGGCCTTGCTCAGGCTCTTATGTAACCCGAAGGCACAAGTAGCTATTCTGACAAGTAGTTCAGAGGATGATGTGCCTGCGGAAAATATCTGCTTCTAACCAACGGGGATCTGTTTGAATCATTAGAGTTGATTCAAAATTTCATTCAGAGGTGAATGAAATGGTTTGGGTGCTAATTAACACCTATAATTACGTGTCAGTATGGATTTCTTGCTATCTAAATGTCCATTATTAGTGCAATTAGAATCAAACACCTACGTACAGATGGCTCATTACCTTAAAGCTTGTTGAACAGGCATGCCATTTTCTGCATGAGGATAGGATGTACAACTGATTGCCTATGAAGTGATGCAAATACAGAGTTGGCGGTAGGCCCCAATTTCTTTTGTTTGATTAATGGCTGCTTAGGTGTGCAGCAAGCAGCTAGTTTGATTGCCGAAGGAATAGCCTAAAAGCCGCACAAATGAGTTGAAATCCCTGACACCAGATTAAGCAATGTAAATACAGTAATTCCGGGATATACAGCTGGGTGGTAACTCCATACGTCTCTATACTGATGTGCCCAATGTAAAGTTCACTCAGCACTGAGCCATCAGAGTGCTCTCACAATGCATCTCTAGCCTGATCTGCATTAGGCACTATTGCACCAGAACCAAGACATTGACAGAGCTTTCACAATGCACTTCCATCTTCAACTATATTAATGCACTGAACTCCAAGTACTGAGCTCTCACATAGTACCTTTATTCACTCCTGCAGTACGCACTGGTATTACAGCACTGGGTCATCTGCAAAGGTCTCACAATGGACTTCTATCCCAGTTCACAGTTTGAGCTGGTGCTCTGGTGATGAAATATTGGTAAATTTTTGAAAACTAACCTTTATCTGTACCTACACCCTGCAACCTGCAACCTTTTCGTAATACGGGGCTATGCAGAGAGCTCTGATGATGTTTCCCCACCTTGATCTACATTATTAGACAGTGAGACAATCACAGTGATCTCATTTTTTTCAATAATTATTTTTTTTGCATTTTATAGTTAACACATCGAAGGTGCACAGAGTGTGCAGTGATAATAGTTATTCTTCTATTTCTTTGTTTCTTAGCATATCAAATTAACAGCAGAATGAGATGCCTGCTATCACAGTTGGTCCTGAACTTAATGCCACAACCAGTACAGAGTATTTCGAACTGTAGAGAACAACAACTACAACAGTTAATGTGGCAAGCACCGGAATGGGTACGGCAAAGTGAGACAGCAAAGTGCCTTGTGCAACATAAGAGGTCAATGGGCTTATTGTTTAGATAACGTAACTGGCAACGAGAGTCCAGGTGCTGGAGGAAAGAAGGCAATGTTAGAGACGCCCGGGGCTCCTCCCCAGAAGAGCTGTATAGAAGAGCTGTAATCGGTACAGCCTACCACGGGCAGCTCCTCCATTAGTGCGGAGGAATGTTGCCCCACTGCTTTCTCGCAGTGCGAGAAGCAGAAACATAAAATGGTAAAACTACCATTTTATGTTTCTGCTTCTCACACTGCGAGAAAGCAGAAGGGTTTGGTTGGGGGCAGGAGGGTGGGCGGGTCTGTTGGAAGGCAGGGGAGGAGTGGCTAGCCCAATGCTGCGTGTCCTGACTGTTTGGTCGGCCCTCTGGGGCCGACCAAACCAGTCATGCGCACTCTCCCTTTTCTCCATGTAGGCTGCATGCAGCCTACATCAAGAAAATGGCCTCCCCATAGGCGCCCGGCTGGGCGCCGTCCCCACCAATCACAGCGCTGCCATTGCAGCGTTGTGATTGGCTTAGGGAAGGGGAGGGAGGCTGCCTGCTTCCTGTTCCACGGGACCCGGCCAGGAGCTGAGACGGCGCGGTTCCCGGGAAGGTAAGTTTATTATTATTTTTTTTTTTAAATTAAATGCCCCCTGTTATGTTTCAGATAGGTACCCTAATATAGGCCCGGGTAACATCATACCCTTTCACCTACATCACCTCCCCTACATTACACACTAACAAGCCTTTTAAGGATTGAACACCTTTTATGGGCTGAACCTTTTACCTAGTTCTAGGCCTGGGTGCAGAAGGAGGGTTTTTCCCGAACAATAGTGTTCTTTGACTTCATCTTTAGACTGACACTGCATGAATAAAATATTAATGAGGCTACTTGGAAACCAGGCAGGGGCTATACACCACCTTCCTAATATCTACGCACAAGGTTCATCCCATACGTCATCCGCATACCCAACAATGGCTAAGACAAGAACAAGGGACAAAGGGACTCTATATACTTTTCTGTATAAATACAGCACCTCTTGCTATCAGTAGGCAGAGGGAACCGAGACTTCCAGGCCGACACACTGACCAGAGACGCTGAGGCTCCTGCATGCAGACGCTCCAGCTGACAGTGGTCTGAACATCCCTTGCGGGGTGTCCAGCTCGAGACCAAGAGGGGCTCCTACATTCTCACTTCAGGTAATGGGGTTCGACTAAATCCTAGAGGGATTCTTGGCTTCACCCCTACTCACATGCTAGGTACACTTAGATACATCTAGATAGGCATCATAGGAGTACACACTCTCTTTTATAAATGCATTTTATATTCATGTATTTATTCATGCGTAATGCAAGATGGTAGATCTGTACTATCCATTTATATTCATAGTGCTGCTAATCATATATCTCTGCTACTGTCTAATGGTTGTTACAGCTCATATATTTTACACAAGAATAACAACTGTTCAATAAATCCTTATTGAAAACGCCCATACTGTTTATTCTGTGTACCTCTGAGATAAACTAAATAAGCACGAGTGACTGAGCGAAATGTAGTACATTGTTTCCACGATCTTGAGGGATCAGGGCTGTCATGTTCTAAGGTTGCCAGAAACTAATCTCTCCCCGATAAGAGGAGACACTAGTGGCACTGTGAGCTAGCTCTTGCAAACAGGCTAACATTTCTCGGTGGGGGTGTACAGAATCAGTCTGCCACCAAACCCACAGTTTATGTTATCCAAATGCGCAGGTCCTGCATGGGTACTATAGGAACTACACGACACCCCCCTGTGAGAACCCCCCCTCACCCACCCACCCACCTCGCGAGTCATGCCAGCTGCGACTGATTGCTACAGTAGAAAGTTATAATCTTTCACTTTGTTTTTAAGCTGAAAAGGCATATTGTTCCACCCTTTGGAGATGGGACGACCCTGAGACCTCTGTCTCCGCCCATTTTAAAATGGAGTGCAGCCAAGCTGCTTTGAGGGAGGTATGTATGTTCCCTCTTCATTTCAGGTGTTAAGGTTCACTTAGCTATCAGTAGCGGCAAATCTATAAAGCAAATAGCAGCTCTGTTCTTTTAGTATGCTTGAAGAGGCCCAGGGCACAGGCTTCCCAGGTCGCAGGGTGGAGGAAGCCAATTACAGAGGCAAGCGTGCCAGTGATTTTGGGCCAATAGCTCTCTAGGTAGGGGCAGCTCCACAACAGGTGCTGAAGATCTGCTGGCGAGGTGGTGCAGCAGGGACAACAAATGTTGCCACCAGGGAACATTCTATTAATTTTGTCAGGGCAGAGATAGGCTCTGTGTAAGAGGTTAAACTGGATATTTTTAACAGAGTGTTGCATGAGATAGTGTATGGATACACAAGTTCCCTTTACCACTCCCTGTCATGGATGGTCTCTCTATCTCTGACTCCCAGTCCTCAGGCAGCCCCGCAGCAGTATCTGTGTATACTCTCCCAGACCCCTACTCATCCAGCGTATTACTCCAGTGCTGTTGTAAATAAGGCATGTATGAAGACATGAGTTTGTAGCTCTTTAGTTACAATGTCCCGAGTGGTTCAGCATGTGTTGGTCAGAATTCTGTAAGTCAGAAAATGTTATACTGCTAAACGATTGATTCAAATGTAAGGAGCTGTTCATCCTGAAATAAGTCACCGAGTGCTGTGAGGCTACCTGCACTCCAGTGCCACAATGGACCCAAGAACAGGCAGCCCCAGTGCTCAGGCAAACCCAAGAGGAGTAGGCCAGGCGCATAAGGCGTAATGTGCTTTTAATAAGTAAGTCTCTATGGAAGCACTTTCAGGCCACCCACAGCAACCGTGGAGGCCCCATCCCAGGTTTGGCTTGGAAGAGAAAAAAATGAAGCAAGTGTTCAGGTTGCAGGTGGCCCTGTCCTGAGCAAGTGCCATCCTCGGAATGCCCCACGAGCCACAGACTGACCGGTTACAGCTGAGCCGCTGGGTAATAGTGGTCAACTTTGGGAACCCTGAGCCCCCATTTCCACTAAGAGTTGTACTTTGGCTACTTCTATCCTGTGGTGAATGTTGCTCCAAATAAAATCCCACAGCATTGCGTCTAAGTTCCGGAAAAAATTCTTCTGGTAGCGGGATGTTGATAAAGTAGCAGAGAAGGGCAGGGAGCATGAACTTCATTTTAAACAGTGCAATGTCGTCTATAATCATGAGCTGTAGAGTCTTCCAGTATAGAATCTGGGCCCTCAGTGGTAAAACTGTTGGGATAAGATTGCTGTCCAACAGATCATGCTCAGAATGGTAGATTCTAACTCCTAAGTAGCTGAAGGATAAACCAGGGTGGAGGAGCGTCGCCCCACTGCTTTCTCGCAGTGCGAGAAGCAGAAACATAAAATGGTATTATAAATACCATTTTATGTTTCTGCTTCTCGCACTGCGAGAAAGCAGAAGTGTTTGGTTGGGGGCGGGTCGGTGGGCGGGTCTGGTCTAGGGCAGGGGAGGAGTGGCTTGCCCACTGCTGAGGGCGCTGTCTGCTTGGTCGGCCCTCTGGGGCTGACCAAACCAGTCCTGCGCACGCTGCCTTTTCTCCATATAGGCTGCATGCATCCTACATGGAGAAAATGGCCTCTCCAGAGATGCCTGGCTGGTCGGCGTCCCGACCAATCACAACGCTGCCATTGCACCCCCTCCCTGCGCGAACCGAGTCATATCGGCCGCGACTGGGATAAACCCGCTCAAGGAAGTGGTCCTGTGCCAGGTCTTTCATGGCTGGGGCATTGAGGAAGAGGGGAAACACCCAGAATTTGAACCAGTTTAAGTGGAGTCCTGTCGCCTTCCTTGAAGAGTATGCGTTATACTCTGTTGGCATGTCCCTGAGGTATAGCAGCATGTCATCCGTGTAAAGCGGTACCGCATGACGTCTGTCAACTAGAGGGATACCCCAGTGGACCCCATCTTGGCACAGCTTAATGGCCAAGGGTTCCATGGCAAAAGAGAAAAGTAAGGGGGATAATGTAGAGCCATGGTGAGTCCTTCTGTGATTGTAAAGCGGCAGAGATGAGTCTCCCGACTTGGACTCTGGCTGTGGGATCAGTGTACAGTTTAGTTAGTTTCAGTGTTCGCTTGCAGAAGGTGAACTTGACTAACTCTCTAAACAGATAATTCAAGGGTATCGAACACTTTCTCTAAATCGAGCACCAGGAAAGCTGAGTGAGAGCAAGTCACAGGAACAGGAACAAGCCTCTTTTGGTCAGGGTGTATTAAGGCAGAAAGCACCTGTAGAATCCTCCCTGCAATAATTTTACTAAGAATTTTATAGACTGAACTGAGAAATGCCAGATGTCTCTATGAAGAGAGGCATTTAGGTTGTGGTTAGATCTGGGTATTGACACTAGGTATGCTCCTCTAAGGGAGTGGGGCAGCATACGAATGCTGAAGCTGCTTCAAATAGTGCAGCCAATCTAGGTATTAACGGGTCAACATACGTTTTGTAGAATTCCAATGGCAATTTCTCAGTGCCAGGCATATTTCCTGTAGCCAGACCCTGTCTTGCCTTCTTCATTTCATAGGCAGTAATAGGGACATTTAATTTTTCCCTCACTTCTGGGGGAACGATGGACACCATCACATCAGTCAGGACTGCCTCAACTGCGTAGTCAAGAGTGTGGTTAGCATCACTATACGTAGCAGTTGGATATGAGGCCACAACGTTAAAGGCCTCAGATTCAATTGCCACAGAAGAAGCAGTACTGTAGTTGTATGTAAAGTAGCTAGTTATATTCTCATCAAGTGCAGTACGGAATGCCGAATCCTCAAACATACCATGCTGTAGGTGCCAGGGTGGAATTAGAGGGTGAGCCTTACCCCAGGTGAACGTAACTACCAACAGATTGTGGGCAGAAACAGTTCTGCCCTAGTATTCAGCATGTGTTACGATGGGGCAGAGTGGTATAGAGCACACTATTCGAGCTAGGCGAACATATAAGTCGTCTAGGACCAAATAAAAAGAACACATTTTGATCAAAGGGTTACATTGCCTCCATATGTCGGTTAGATACCAGCAAGATAGGCCATTTGTGTTGTGCATCATGGGGTCCTAAGGGAGTGGGGGATATAATTGAGCTAGTCAAGTGACCAATACACACTTGAAAACTCCACCCGGTATCCAGGGAATGTCAGGCAATTGTGATAGTTGGTCCGATAACTAGCTTAGGAAAACGTTTATTCAGTATTGGGAGCATCTATATTGCAAAGGAGACTCGTCACTATCCATATGTCCCTTCACCTGGACATTTCTACCATCCTTGTCTAGGACTGTAGAGTGTGGCTGAAAGGGAACACCGGCAAGCACCCGTATTAGGGCCCCTCTGGCGTAACCGGAGTAATTGGTAGATAAGACCTGCCCTCACTTCTGCAGTTTTACAGCTTCAGTTGCTCACATGTGAAATGCTTGGAGGGGAAGCAAGTTGAAGCTGTGGCTAGACCAAGCTTGGACTGGTGCCCTGGTGTGATTGCTATGCGAGGTTGCACCCTTCAAAGCAGCAGGGTATGTAAGTGAGGAGCACACAAGGGCTAAGACTGATTGTGCCTAAATAAGGTGTGCCTAACAAAGTGTCGGGAGTATAATGATAATATTGTGGTCAACGTGAGTAAGAACAGTACATGAAGCCAGTAATTAGAGTTAGCAATGTTGGTGAGTGGTAGGCATATCAAGTAGGTATCAAAAAGGCAGTAAATTCATGTCCAATAAACATTTGAAGCTCATTGTATTTAAATGATATTGGGGTTGACTTCAAGAAGATTGTCCACAGTTTTCTGGGTCACAGTTGGAAGGGTCTTGGATTCCAGCAGGGACAACTAAGATGAGGCTCTGTCATACTCATTTGAGGAGTCAATTTGTTCTGTGTCCATAGCCATCCTAGTCTCTCTAAATGTGGCAGCTACTTCCAAGGCAAATCGTTGTTGTGACAAATTGGGTTGTTGGTTCACTGGGGGTGTAAGCTAGGGGTGGGCAGAGTTCGCGGAGTTGCACTCAGCGGAATTCCACGGAGTTGCATAAAAACTCCATGGAATTCCGCGGAGTTCCGCTCCGCCCTAATTGTACCATGGTATTTCCAATTGCTCAGCATGTTGCTATCAGCTGTAGAAGCCAGCGGTGACGCCCTCCTCCTGGGGGATGTAGGTACTGCCTTCCGAACACCGGCACAGCAGGGGCTCTGACAGAGTGCTCCGATGGAGCGCACCTCTCAGCTGTGCAGGCCAAGGACGTGATGGAGTGCAGGAGGCGGGCAGGTGAAGAGTGGCTCTGGAAGGGAGGTAGGTGACTGGAATGGGCTTCAGTAGCATGCAGTCTCAACAGGACCGCTGAAGAACAGGGAAGACAGCGCGGGGCGACAGGCCTCCTCGTTGCCAGATATGAGGGTGCCCAGCTCCACTTGTGTCCTGTGGTGGCTTTCACCACCGGGCCTGTTACTAGGTCCCAGACACGAGGCATGGATCAGGAGCCGAGGCACTCTCCGGGAGTGCACTCCAATACATCCCTGGCAGCCCCAGCGAATGTTGGTCGCAGTAGCTCCCCACCGCAGCTTGGATGCTGCAGGAGTATGGTTTTGTGGGATGATCCAGATGGATATCAGTGGAGCTCCCCTGTTGTACGTTCGCCATCTTGGCTGTCATAGCCACACTCTTACAGTGCCCTCATAATCCATAATCTTTTTCTTAGTTCATAGTTGTGCTGTTATATTCCATATAGGGACCCCAATATAGACTCGGGTAACATCCCAACCTTTCACCTATATTCATCCCTACACTACATACATAATGGGCTGCTAGGACTGACCCTTTACCTAGTTACATTACTGCTTACAGAATGTGGGATTTTCCCTGAACAATAGCCTCATATAGCCTCATACATTATGCATGAGGATCCTTGGATTCTTGGAAACTCAGCAGGACTACCATCTCCTTCTTAATAACGATGTACAAGGTTTATTCCCGACGTCATCCTAAGTCCGACAGTGGCACAGCAAGGTAGAACCCCTGGGGATACCTTCGGGTATATAAACATCACATCTTTCTGAGATAGTCAGAGGAGATCACGACTTCCATGCCGACACACTGACGCGAGACGCTGAGGTTCCTGCATTTTATTGTCATGTATTTTATATACTTGCCTGTATTCATTGTTATAACAAGATGGTAGAAACCTACCATCCTTTTACCTTCTTAGTGCTTCTAATCATTTATATCTGTTTCTGTCTAGTGGTTGTTTCAGCACACCTATTTTACACTAGAATGACAAGTGTTCAATAAATGCTTATTGAAAAACTTCCATATTGTTTATTCTGTGTATCTCTATGAGACTAAGTGAGCACGAGTGACTGAGCGAAAAGTATTGCACTGTTTCCACGGTTCTGAGGGTTCAGGGTTGTCATGTTCGATAGTTGCCAAGAACTATTCTCTCCATGGTAAGAGGAGTTTCTAGTGGCACTGTGAGCTAGCTGGTATACAGGCCAACATACCCGGTGGGGGTGTCTGGAATCAGTCTGGACACCAAGCCCGCAGTGTATGTTACCTAAACGCGCAGATCATGTATAGGTGTTATAGGAACTACACGACATTGCGCCGCCAACGTTGGTTGGGTACTTATTTAACGGTAAAATCTGAGTAGTTCAGTCATGCTATTCTCAGAGACCCCTACTCACATTTCCCCAGAGACATCTGGAGTGGGAGGGAACAAAAATCCGCCACAGCTGAGTAGGCAAAAATCCTATGTATTGGTTTAATCAAGCTTGAAGGACACATTGTTCCTATTGTGCATAACACCTTATCTCAGTTCCCTTCGAAAAACTCTTTCTACTAAAAACAATGACTGAACAGGATGACGATGTGCATGACCTACATCTCTCAGCCGGAAAAGAAGATGCAGATGCAATACATCTTTTAGAAAATCTTAGAAATGCCATCACCCTAAAACTAGCTTCATATGGTTTAACTGCTAGGGGTGAATCAGTAACATTTGTGATTGAGGCACACAAATCATATAAAACAGAGGTATTCTATTCATGGGTTAGATTCCCACAGGCAGATGCACGAACAAAAACATTTCATTACTATGTCGAAGATGACATACTGAACTAATATTGTCCATATGAGGACATTGAAGTTCCACTCACTTACCAGGAGCACATATACTGGTTTAAAGGTGCCCTCCCCCATACAAGAAGTAGAGTAAGACTCGGTCTGCTCGGAAGAGACGGAGCAACATGGCCGGTACTAGCGGCCTACACACCACACCCTGACATTGAAACAATGCCAGCAGGAGACTTACTTACACTTCACAAAGAATTAATAAGACTTTACAGAAACATGACACAGTTCGTGATGAGAACACTCACACTCCAGCCAACCACGAATATACCAACAGGTCCAATTCAAACATCGACAACCAAAATTACACCACAAACGTTACACGCGGTGATAGGTAAAATGCCCACTAAACGTAAACAAATGCCAATCTGGATAGCTCAAAAAATAACACAGCTGGAGGCTGTATTTCCACACACTGGTGCACAAGAAAAGCGGAGCTAGACTAGTAAAACCTCAACTAATGGGAGGTCCAGAAAAAGAACAGGCAAAGCAAACACCAGTTTCTTCAAAGAAGAAATGGGATAATAACAAACAACAAAAGAATAGATCTCAATCCAGAGGTAGGTCTCCTCAGCAGGAGCCCTCCCGAAAGGAGGAATAACCTTAGGAATAGAGATAACATTAAAAAACCTGACAGGTATCAGGAAACTGATACACGTTCCTCTCGTTCCTTTTAGGGTTCATCAAAAAACTCAGAGAGGGATGGACGGTTAGAACACAGACAAGAAGAGCATACGAAGTCCAGAGACACGCAACGCACTTCAGACTACGCTTCCAAAAAAGAAGAAAAGCCTAAAGCAAAACCTCAATTCAAAAAGAAGAAAGTAGTAGGTCTCAAAGTTAGACATGCCCAGAATTCTGAGGACTCAACTACTGAACGGGGAATGGGCTCTTTCACGATGGAAACACCTGATACTAGGGTAAGCGTCCCACATAGGTTACATGAAATAATACTCCAAATGGAATGGGACAAGCCCAGAAAAATTAAAGGTCTCTTTTGGGAGAACCTGACTTTTGGCTACGACATTCTTTTAGCTGAAAGAGATTGGCTGCCTACTATTGTCATGGATTGCCCAAAGGGAGAGACGGTAATTATGCCAGCCTTTTCCGACCTCGTTCCCCAATATGTAAAACACACATACGCGTGGGAGTGGGCAGTAGCCCTTGCTCCTGCACTATATCGCAACCATGTTGGGTGGGATGAAGAGTCAGATCACCACGTGATACCACTAAAATCTACTCCAACTCCACAGAGACAGTATCCAATAAAACAGGAAGCGAAAAAACAGGTCAGGGAGATCTTAGATCAACTTGAATACCAAGGTGTGATTGAAACATGCACCTCTTCAATGAATAATCCTTTGTTTCCCGTACTGAAACCCGATAATTCATTTCATCTAGTTTTAGATTACAGACATCTGAACTCATGCACAAAAACGTTCGCAGTACAGAATGCACACAGTGCTGCATTAATGAATAACATTGTGCTTAAAAAAGACAAAACAACACTAGATATCTCAAATGGATTTTTCTGCCAAAATATAGCACCTGAGAGCAGATATTTGACAGCATTCTCAGCACTGGGGTCCCAGCTGCAATTTCGTCGACGCCCCCAGGGTTATAAGAACAGCCCAGGGTTGTTTTCCACCAGAGTAACTGAGTTACTTCAGAATCTGGACGAGGAGACATTGTCCTATGTAGATGATATTTATCTGATGGATGATGACCTGGAGGAACACTTGACCAGGGTGAGCACCCTAATTTTGGGATTTGCCTCTGAGGGCTACAAGTTTAACTTTAAAAAATCTAAAATAGCCCACCTCAATGTCCTGTTTTTGGGTTATGAGCTTTCAAGTAAGGGGAAAAGCCTGGCAGCCAATTTTTTAGAAACGTGTGAGCTGCTCCAACCTCCAAAATCATTGAAACATTTACAATCAATACTGGGATTCCTGAATTTCGGCAGAACATACATTTTGGACTACGCAGAAAGGGTTAAACCTTTCTACCACTTCATAAGACCTGATTTTTCAGTTAGGCAATGGACACAGGAACACACAGATATCCTTCGTTCCCTACAAGCTGACATGATAGCGACCAACACTTACAGACGTGCGTAAATGTCGCAATCTGGTAATCCGTATAGTTGCGGGTCAATCTGGGTACACCTACTTAACATACAATGAAGATGAAACAGTACCAATAGCATACAAATCACACTTGTATACAAACGCTGAGATGCGTTTTGCATCTACGGAAAAAATTCAGACAGCCATACAGACTGCTGTAGTGAGAGAAAGAGCACTGGCTCAGGGGAAACAAATTATTGTTGGGACTCCGCTACCGGCCTTAGAGGCTGCTGCAAAGGCAAGCGTTCCAAATGCTAAAGCCTTACATCCGAGATGGATAAAATGGGCTAATTCTCTCACTGCATCAGATATAGAATACAGATACGACCCAAGTCTAAAAACACAAACATTTCTGCAATACGAACAAGAATATCCTCTCCTGAATGAAATTATGCCTCTGGATCAGTATGAATACATAATTTACACTGACGGATCTGCTCAACCAGCCATAGGAAGAAGACAACAATACAGCGCTGCGTGTGCGATTGTTAAAGGTCCTATGCAGGATGGCAAGTTCCATCTGAGCTGTACAAAGACTCAGTCTCTAGGAGACTGCACGGCACAGCTTGCAGAACTAAAAGCTCTTTTACTGACACTGAATAATACGGATCGAGAATTCCCCACACTAATTGTGTGCGATTCCTTTTACTGTGTCCAATCATACAATGAATATCTTCACTACTGGGGTCAAAATGTGTTCAAAGACTCAAAAGGTGGCACAATTAAGCACAAAATGCTGTGGGAACAGGTAGCTGAGTTGAAAAACGAACTACCAAGAGCTCACGTGATACACACGCTGAGTCATCAACGTGATGGCGTTCACGTTGAAGGGAATTCATTGGCTGATGAAGCTGCAAAGGGGGCAGTATGAACTGCGTCCGTAGCTGCAATCACTTGTTCAAAAACAAGAATAGACGGACAGATAATGGTAGCTGTCATTGCCTCACGCAAAGACAATAAGGCACTGACGCACAAGTTACTAACTTGTGTAACGATATATCTGTAAGAGACAGTAGTTAGTGACAGATTCCTTACCTTAGAATATCCTCAGGCGTCAGGCTGGATCCGGAAAAGTTTTTGCGTAGCAGTACCCTTGCGCGTCGGTAGGCGGCGTCGTGCGGCTCCGCGTCCGTCGTCGGCGTCGTGATCGCCGGGATGATGTCGCGGGCAGTACTTAGACGCCGCCCCTGCGCGCTGATGTCAGTTCTGTACACGACTTTCCGCGCCAGGAACGCAGAGGCATGCAAGAAGCTGACATAGGTGTCTGAAAAATACTAGGGCCCTGAAAGGGATGTCCTTAACCCTAGAAATCAGTTCGCAGAACGGGGAGGATGGGTGGGGCGGTAAGGAATCTGTCACTAACTACTGTCTCTTACAGATATATCGTTACACAAGTTAGTAACTTGTGCATCTGAAAGAGACACGTTAGTGACAGATTCCTTACCTTAGAATAGATACCCCAGCAATACCAACCCCGGTGGTGGGTCTGCGAACAAAGATCAGACAAGGAAGTCCCAGAGGACAGAACGGCCAAAGAAGCCGTCCCTCCGGACCTGACTGTCAAGGCAGTAATGCTTGGTAAACTTGTGCAGCGAGGCCCACGTAGCTGCCTGACAGATATCCTGCAGCGGAACACCGCGGCCTAAGGCCGTGGTAGCAGCCGTTGCCCTGGTGGAATGGGCATGCAGCCCAACAGGAGGCTCCTTCTTAGCCAAAGAATCGAAGGCTTTGATACACAAGGTTACCCAGCGGGAGATGGTTCTCTTGTGCACCGCCCGACCTTTTTTGGCGCCCACGTAGCCAACAAAGAGCTGGTCATCCACCCGGAAGTGTTGTGTGCGGTTGATATAAAAAGAAAGCGCACGTTTTGGGTCCAGACGATGGAGCCTCTCTTCCTCTCTGGAAGGATGCGGAGGCGGAAAGAAGGTGGGCAAAGTGATGGTCTGCCCAATGTGGAAGGCAGTAACCACCTGGGGCAAGAAGGACGGACGCGTCCTAAGAACAACCTTGTCTGGATGGACAGACAGAAAGGGAGGTTTGCATGAAAGAGCCTGGAGCTCACTCACCCGCCGAGCGGAGGTGATGGCCACCAGAAAGGCTGTCTTCAGAGTCAGAAGACGAAGAGGACAGTTATGTAGAGGCTCAAAGGGAGCGCACATAGGAAAGGTAAGAACCAAGTTCAAGTCCCACTGAGGCATCACAAACGGAACAGGAGGGAAGAGGTGTGTAATGCCTTTTAGAAACCTGTTAACAACAGGGGACTTGAAAAGGGAGGGCTGATCAGGAAGCCTGAGGAAGGCCGAGATGGCACAAAGATAGCCCTTGATGGTACCCAGGGCAGAACCCTGTTGGGCCAGGGAAAGAAGGAACAGAAGAACCTCAGAAAGAGGGGCAGAAAGGGGATTCACAGCCTTTGCTGTGCACCATGCCACAAACTTGTTCCACCTGCAGGCGTATACCACCTTAGTGGAGGGACGCCTGGCTGCCAGAATCACATCACAAACTTCGGGAGGCAAGTCGAAAGGAATCAACTGCCGCCGCTCAATCTCCACGCAAGCAGGTGGAGGCTGGACAGGTTCGGGTGGAGGACCGTCCCCTGCTGCTGCGACAGAAGATCCTCCCGAAGAGGCAGACGGATCGGGGGATCTACGCTCATACTGAGTAGCTCGGGATACCAAACTCTTCGAGCCCAGTCCGGAGCCACAAGAATGACTTGGGCCCGGTCGTGCCGAATCTTCTTCAACACTCTGGGTAGAAGTGGTATAGGCGGAAAGGCGTACAACAGACCGCAACTCCACTCGCGACGAAAAGCGTCGCCGAGCGAGTGCCGCCTTGGAAATTCCAACGCGCAGAACTGATGACATTGCGCGTTCTCTTCGGTGGCGAATAGATCTAACCAAGGCTCTCCCCACTGTAGAAAGAGTCCTTGCGCCACTTCCGAGTGAAGACGCCATTCGTGATCCATCATGCACCTGCGGCTGCAGGTTCGTCCGCCCTGGCGTTCAGGGAACCTGCCAGGTGTTGAACCATCAGGAACATGCCCTGATGTTCCAGCCATGTCCAGAGGCGCAGAGCCTCCTGACAAAGGGTCCACGACCCCACCCCGCCTTGTTTGTTGCAATACCACATGGCGGTGGTGTTGTCTGTGAACACCTGCACTACCTTCCCTTTGACAGAGGGAAGGAATGCCTTGAGTGCAAGTCGGATCGCCCGGAGCTCCAGAAGGTTGATATGGAGCCGGGACTCCGCCGGAGACAACGTCGGGCCACGTTCCTATCCACAGGAGCCCCTGTGGTGGGTTTGGACCAGGCACCCAAAAGAACGTCAGTGAGTGCATCATTAAACGGCAGCACAGTCTCCGAGGAGGAAGCCGACGGCTGAAGCACTTCTGTCAGGAGGTTAGTCCTGACGGCCACAGTAGGCAACTGGAGATGTAAGGCTCCAGCTGCTCTACGCAACACCATTGCAAAATTAGCTCCCTCCTCCGTAGCCACGGGAGGAGACAGCATGCCAGTGTCAGGGGAGGTGTCTAGACCACTGGCATCCCCAAGTTCCTCAGCCCAGTCCGGATCATACTCACACTGTTGTGTGAGAGGGTCCTCAGACCCCTCCCAGCTCTCCTGGTCCTCCTCTTGTTCAAAATATGGAGGAGGAGGGACATTTGGGACCCAAGGTCTCATCGGCGCCGGAGCCGGCGTCGGCGGCGTCAGTCCGGCTCCATGTCCGGAGCCGGAGAGAACCGGGGAACGACGCCGTCCGGAGCCCCGGACGGCGTCAGGAACGGCACCGGGGACATCGGCGTCGGCGGAGGCGTGGTTAGGTCTACCGGCGTCGATGGGGGTTGCGGTACCACCGGAGCCGGGATCGAGGCCGGGGCCGGAGCCGAGGCCGGGATGAAGGCTGGTGGGACAGGCGGCGCCGGGACCGGAGTCGACGGCGGCGCCGGGGCAACCCCATCAGGGCCCGCGGGGCCCGAAGGCGCACCGGAGGGGCCTGAAGGCCCGAAGAGGCGGGCCATGGCCGACAGGGATTCCTGTATTTCGGCCGGAGTCGCCCCCGAACCCGGAAAGGACGGGTAATGCGGGGGCGGCTCTACAGGCATGTCTGGGGCCGCGGGGACGGTGCCGACTGGGGCCTCAGCCGAGTCGCGAGACCGGCGAGGCGAAGTATTAGAGCGATGACGCCTCTTAGACTTCTTGTGCTTCGACTTACCCGAGGAGCGCGAAGACTTGGACTCCGACGACCGGCGGGGACTCCGCGACCGGCCCCTTGACCTCTCCCGGGACCGGGGCTTGGCGCGGAGCCGACTGCCGGACCTCGAGTAGCTTTCGAGACTGCTCTCGCAAAGCCTTCGGATGAAGTTTCCGGCAGTCAGGGCACGACTTCGTGTCGTGGTCTCGGCCGAGACAGAAGAGACACTCGAGATGCGGGTCCGTGATCGACATCATGCGACCACAGGCCTCGCATGGCTTGAAGCCGGGCATCCCTATGACACCTAGGAGTCGTGAAGACTCAATGAAGAAACAGTGAAAAAATTCACAAAAAACGTTAGTCAAAAAGTGACTAGGGCACTGCTCTTCCCGGATCTGCGCTTACTGGCGCGGAAAAAGAAGAACTGACGTCAGCGCGCAGGGGCGGCGTCTAAGTACTGCCCGCGACGTCATCCCGGCGATCACGACGACGGACGCGGAGCCGCACGACGCCGCCTACCGACGCGCAAGGGTACTGCTACGCAAAAACTTTCCGGATCCAGCCTGACGCCTGGGGATATTCTAAGGTAAGGAATCTGTCACTAACGTGTCTCTTTCAGATGAAAGGTTTTCCACTCAAGTACTCCTACAAGTTAGATGCAAACAACGTTCCATTTTCTCAGATTCCAGGAGTCGGGGATAGAGTAATACCAAACATGGATCGCAGGTTAGGCTTAATTTTAGCTGCACACAAGGGTCTTGGTTCTGCACACGCAGGAGTTACGGCGACAGTTTCTTTACCGAAACAACGCTATTGGTGGCCGGGGTTAACAAAGCAGACCAAAGACTATGTCTTAAAGTGCGACATCTGCCAACAGATGAAGGGCTCAACCATAACACGTCCAACGCAGACACCATTACTGATATCAGACTGACCTCTTGCGTGTGTCTATTTGGACCACTGCGGCCCCTTACAATCTGATGGGGCTTACAAGTACATAATGGTTGCAGTGGATTCCTGCTCGAGATTCCTATGGGTATGGCCTCAGCGCTCGGCTGATGCTCGAACTGTTATCAAAGATTTGCGAGTCTTTATAGGGACATACGCAGTTGTCACATTACATTCTGACTGTGGCCCCGCATTTAGCTCTAGGGCTTACAAGGAAGCCATGGGAAGTTTGGGTGTAGCATTGCGGTACTCCTCTCCGTACCATCCAGAGGGAAATTCGGTTGTGGAGAGGAAAAACCGGGACTTAAAGCAATCATTAACAGCTAGGGTATTAGGCGCAGGTGATAGTTGGGTCAATCACTTATATGAGGTACAGAGGGCCTTAAACAACATGCCAAGAAGCTCTCTAGAGGGTGTCACTCCTTATGAGGTCCTATTTGGGACGAGAATGTGGGTACCTGATCTTGATTGTGAAGGCACAGTGGCGGATGAAAAACCTTTTGACATCAATAAATGTTTGGCTGTTTTACAGGATCTGAATGAATCCAGAGCACTACAGAGCAATGTTCAAGTAAAAAGGTCCGCCACTGGGGAAGTCAAGTCAGTCACGGCAAGACCTGTCTGGATTCCTAAAGTCGGGGATCTGGTCAGAGAAAAGATAACAGACAAAAGAGAATTTGGACCATCATACAGAAAGCTTGTACCTGTCCTGGCAGTTGAAGGAACAAGAACTGTACTTCTGCCACCTCTTGCCGGAAAAAAGGAGAAAAGATTTGTCTGCATTGATCTGATAAAACCACACTATGTGGCCGATACTGAATAGTAGGCCTTGTGGGCTCCTGGGTAGCCGACGCCCTCCTCTTGCTACCATACAGGAAGTTCAGACGGAAAGGCTCATCACGTTTGAGGAGTCTCCTATACGGAATGATGGACTATTTAACAATGCCATGGAACTCGTTCCTCTTGAAACAGAAAACCAAAATCAAAATGAAAGACAAATATCAATTTGACCTAACACTGATGTCTACAAAAACATGCCCAAACAAGAGCCATCTACAAGTTCAACAAAACCTGCTGAGCGACCAAAAATAGATCAAAGTGCATCTGGCTATTTCATCGACTTTGATACCTTTTCATTAGATCCAAGTGAACCTGAAACGACACCAGCCCTAAAAACTCATCAACAACAAGTCAAAGACATCTTAACTTTTCTTAAACAGACTTACCTGGTGTCACCTTTGATAGAACTTTGGATAATCACCGGGATACTTTTCTTTCTTTTCTGGATAGGCTTAGTAACTGTCTTTTGCTTACTTGTTATTGGAACTTATCTTCGCCAAAGCTCTGCAGCATCAAAAGTGAACTTGATCCTGAAACCTCATGTCTCATCACATCGTGAACAAAGAGACTTGTCATCAGTGAATATTACAGCAGTTCCTATACCTGATGGTATAGTATGGGACAAGGTTAATTATGATATATTTGGCCCGACAGAACTTTTAAAAATACATTTATTTAAAATTTCCTTAAATGATATCACTACCTCCAGTACATTTTCCGATGATTGGGATTTTGAAACTGTAGACAATATGTTGTCTGATTTAGAACAATCTGCCGCATTTTCTAGCAATGAAATGTTGGAAGACACATCAGATTTTAACACTATGTATTGTTATCAACTCTATGGTCATCATTTTCTACACAAATCCAGTAGCCCTAGGAACGTTTTCACATATCACCAATGGGAACATTGCCCTACACCACCGAAAAGTAGTTCGAAAACATTTGCACAAAAGTTTTCATATTTTTCAGGGTTTAACGTTTCAGTCCTGACCTCATATTACTATAAGGTTGCACCAACATCTGCACAGAAAAATATGCTAACCAACACCAAACAGATTTACTCTGCGTCCTTTATTACCCAACTGTCTGAACAGGGTTTCGACTTATGGAAAGACACTATAGCCTTAAAATCAGTCTGGGGTTCTAGGGATTGGCAAGTCCAGGGAACAGAAGCGCTATTTAGAGCATGCCTCATTCCTCAGCAGATGATATTTCTAAATGAAATTGTGCAACAGACTTCCTGTCTTGGTTTAGCCAAGAACAAGGACTTGAACACACCTCGGATTCCTACACCAACAGATACCGAGAGAAATATTATATCAGAAGAAGGGGCGATGATAGATGACATTTTGCAATACAATAGATCAGACCCCAATTGGAAGGGATGGTTGGTTTGGCACACAGACACAGACAAATGTCAAGAAAGATTCAGGGGTACCACCGAAGTGTTCAGTATTCATAGACCAGACCCACGCTATGTACAAAGGGAACATCCGGGGGTGGTGACATCATACAGTGTTGGGAAGTTATGCCTCGATTGGCTAAAGACCTCAACACTACCACAGGTGAAACAACACTTATCCTTACTTACAGAGGATGTGGACCTACAGGACTTTTTATTAGGTCCCAGAAAGCCACGTCAGAAATGTTATGTGCCTTGGCGTTTTATCAACAGTACGTTTCTGTTTTCTGCATACAATCTAACGCAAAAACAGATGAAAATGGCATAGAGGGGAGCAAAATATACAATGCTGCATATTGAAAAACTGGACAGATTACCTTTTACTGTGGCAGAATCACCGTCCACACAGTGGTTAATCCATGGCCATATAACTTTACCGGTCACAACTTTCCAGTTTCAGTATTGCCTAGAACAACAACAGGCAGGCAGATATGAAGAGAGGGGTAAGGAATTCATTAAGGAATCTTGGAAATTACCATATAGATTTCGATGCAGGAGTGGGGATCTAGAAGTGATTCTAAGCGGTACAAACTGTGAGAACGCTTTAAGTGGATCTCTAATATGCCAGGATATCATGCTGCACAGGGCCTGCAATGGTTCAGTAGCAAACCTATCCTGTTTCTTGAGGGGTACCCCGGCAGCCGTGATTACCCCAGTTTTCAGGCTACTTTCAAATGGGAGTTACTTGATGCTGAAAGATCAATGTTGTTGTGGGATGCTTCCGGGCATCGCATATCTAGTCACCGTGAGCTCCAGGGTTACTTGCTGTATCCAAGTATTGTTTCCACTGACACACAGTCAGGGAGGCGCCACTATGGCCTTCATTGAATGTTTCCTTTATACAGTTTGATACTCTGAGCAGAATGAAAGCCATGCTTCTACAGAAAACCGTGCCCTTAACCTCCGCACGGGAGACTTTTGATCTCCAAATAGCAAGGTTCTCAGCAGAGATACAGGCACTCATACGTACGAACTGCCCCTTCCATTTCACAGAAATGGTAAATCGTATCTTTAACATGTCTGATACGACGGGTATAGTACACCTATTTAAGAGCATAGGTTCGGGACTGTTAAGCACCTTTCAGACGGTCCTCGGAGTTAGACCAAACTTTATACACTCCGTATTCGGAAGCATTTTTGGAGGACTTCCGCTGATCCTGTTTATAATAGCAGGTATCCTGATTTTAATTTTTCTGCTACGCAATGGAAGTCCCAGTCACCAAGGAGATGGAAAAAGCACTCCTGGAGCACAAATACCGTGATCGCATGGTACAACCTCTGAGCACACCTCGCCTACGGGAACTAAGTGCATCTTGGTTCCTGTCATTTAGACCAGTCTGGATGGACTGCATCTTACCTGTTCTCCGATACCTGTTTTGCAGAGAAGAATGCATGTTGGATCGCTGTCTGACACTTCCATCAGTTGCGCAACTGGACGTTGATGCATTGCTGGACACGATAACGGCCCATGTTCTGCAGTGTCCCCAGCGTATTCCTATGTTGATGGCGGCATTCTTGGAGCCACCACAGGAAGTCTCTGCTCCTGTTGGAATGGACACCGGCTCCTCCACTAACACCCAGGCTTTGGATGGCTCACAGACTGCCCCAGCATCAGCTGCAGGCAGTACGGAAGATCATCTGTGCTCAATTGACGTAATCTGCAAGATGTGACAGGGATCGTCGTCTGCGAAGGCAGGCAACAGCGATGTTGCGTCTACCAGCCAGGACACAAACATTTGGCTCGTCGTGTGCTGGGAAAAATTCGCCCTTTTTTTAAACAAACTCATAATTGATAATCCAAAACAATTGACACTTTTTATGGCCTGCATGGCTTTCCGATGCTTGTAGTTGCTTGAACTATATATACGGACACATTAGAGCTATTGCTTAAGTGACAATTTTTCTGTTTTAGCACTTTTTAGAGTTTTTAACATTTATTAACATTTTTTTTTTAGCAGAACTAAGGTTTTTACTACATATGTTTGCGTGCCAGTACCTAGACAGGTAGTATGTTAGAATTAGATTATGTCGTCCAGTCGGATGAGGAGTGGGGGTGTTATATTCCATACAGGTACCCCAATATAGGCTCGGATAACATCCCAACCTTTCACCTATATTCATCCCTACACTACATACATAACGGGCTGCTAGGACTGATCCTTTACCTATTTACATTACTGCTTACAGAACGTGGGGTTTTCCCTGAACAATAGCCTCATACAATATGCATGAGGATCCTTGGATTCTAGGAAACCCAGCAGGGCTACCATCTCCTGCATAATAACTATGTACAAGGTTCATTCCCGACGTCATCCTAAGTCCAACAGTGACACAGCAAGGAAGAACCCCTGGGGATACCTTCGGGTATATAAACATCACATCTTGCTGAGATAGTCAGAGGAGATCACGACTTCCATGCCGACACACTGACGCGAGACACTGAGGTTCCTGCATGCAGATACTTCAGCTCGCAGTGGTCTAACATCCCTTGCGGGGTGTCCAGCTCGAGACCAAGACGGGGTCCCATAGTCTCTCACTTCAGGTAATAGGGTTGAGTTTATCCTAGAGGGATTCTTACCTTAACACCTACACACACGCTAGGTACACTTAGGTACATCTAGTTAGGGTGGCATCCTAGGAGTATGCATTTTATTGTCATGTATTTTATATACTTGCCTGTATTCATACTTATAGCAAGATGGTAGAAACCTACCATCCTTTTACCTTCTTAGTGCTTCTAATCATTTATATCTGTTTCTGTCTAGTGGTTGTTTCAGCACACCTATTTTACACTAGAATGACGAGTGTTCAATAAATACTTATTGAAAAACGTCCATATCGTTTATTCTGTGTATCTCTCTGAGACTAAGTGAGCATGAGTGACTGAGCGAACAGTATTGCACTGTTTCCACGGTTCTGAGGGATCAGGGTTGTCATGTTCGATAGTTGCCAAGAACTATTCTCTCCTTGGTAAGAGGAGTTTCTAGTGGCACTGTGAGCTAGCTGGTATACAGGCCAACATACCCAGTGGAGTTGTCTGGAATCAGTCTGGACACCAAGCCCGCAGTGTATGTTGTCTTAACGCGCAGATCCTGTATAGGTTTTATAGGAACTACATGACAGTGCTTTCTAAGCATCTGCCGCCCTAACCCCCAGTAGTTGCAGTCTCACAGGTTTAAATATAGATAAAGATAAAGTGCCAGTGGGTTGGGTAATAATTGTAACTCAGAGTTTATCTCTTCAAGGAATCACAATCTAAAATGCAGCACTTAAGCAGTATTATTTATTCAAGGGAGAAAGCATTCCCACGAAGTTATTGAGCAGAGCGGAGAGAAAGGGCCCAGTGCAATACCTAGGTTCCTGCTCCATCTCAGTCAATAACTGCCTGGGAGTAGCCCCGCTGCAAGATAATATTGTTATTGCAAATACAAGTCCTAAAATTTGCGAAGTCGACGCCAATGTTATGTGTTAAATGGTGAGTTTTTCATCGTACTGTACAAGTAGAAGGTTAAATAAAGCATGTCTTTATTGATGTAAACCACCACCATTTTTCTACTGAAATGGAGTGAATATTTGATTGTAAAGGTGACAAAAATGAGCATATAAAATGGGTGATCATAGATCTTAGTCACAATATAGATCACTTATTAAACGTGTCACACTAATTTAAGGAATTATGATGAATTTCATAAGTATACACTTTGAAGAGCAAATTATGATTAGCTGTCCAAAAAATTAAAACAAGGATGCAGTTCTGTAAATACCCAAATATTTTCCTCTTCCATGTGAGTAAACAAAATCTGACATTCGTGAGTAAAGCAAGTGCATCCAGCAGCAGAAGGACTCTGTTAGTTGATTCCCTACAGTTCTACAGAAGCATTAACAGGAGTTCTAATGAAGAAATAGAGTGCTAACATTCTATTTTCGTGAAAGAGGTGATGTGAAGTACACCTGGACATTATGTGCTGAAATAAGTATTGCTGAATTTAAATAATTTCTTATGGTGCAGATTGCAGTAATTGCGAAAATGAGTGATTTAATTGCACTAATTATTGTTCAGAAATTTAACTAGTTTCACATTAAAGAAGGGAATTATAGGCTTTCAGTAATTAAATGCATATTCTTTTTTAACGGTTAAAATACTATCCGCACCAAACTTTAGCATTCGTTATTCACCTCAGTTTTCTCAGAATATCCATTCTGTCTTTGTGAAGGACTGTGAGCACTAAAACTTAAAAAAACACATCTCAAAACAACAGAAATGCTGGAGAATCGCCATTACCGTTGACCCTCCAAAAACCTAAATATACAAAGAGCACTGAGGATATTTCACCAGGAGATTTCACCCATAACTCCTGCCACCACAGCAAAAGAAGCCAATTACACTAAAATTGTGATTGTGTATGCACATGTGAGGCATTAATGTTATCAGCTGCTCACAAATAGAGAAACACAGAAAAGACAGAGAGTACAATTTTAACATCACTAAGGGATCCAGAAAACCACGCTTTTTAGAGCAATCAGTTATGTATTAATGCCTTTAAACACTACTTGTGTGTTTCATTGTCATGCTTGAGATAAAGGTCAAACGCTAGGGTTGTGAGTGAGAGTGAGAAGAGAGCGGGTTGCTAATGCCTAATTTGAGCTGGTGGTTGCAGGTGGGGCACACCGGTACTTATTTCTGGGCATCAGTACTTATTTTGACTCATTAGACTTTGACCCAGAACAAGAGTGAGAAATATGCAAAATGAGGAAAGAAGGAAATGGAGAAACAGAAAAAGAGCCACAAAGGGAGAAAGCAGGGACAAAAAGAATGTGCAAGAGGGGCAGGGAGTGTCTTCTCATAGATTAAATATGCATGAGGGGGGATTAAGACGCAGCCTTGGTATTCGGCACCACGACCTTCTGCATCGCTGTTGGCAGCTTCTGAGCAAAACATTTGGGCACGGCACGTATTGCTTTACAAATTAGCCACTGGGTGACTGTGTGCATGTGTGTGTGAGCTTGTGGAAGTTTCTCTAAAATATCGGGGATATTTTAGAGGCTGGACAGTGGGGTAAGGATATGTGAGGGCTGCAGGGGACGGACAAGGCATGTGCAGGGTGTATGTTGGGTGAATGGGTCTTCCTCACTGTGCCTTACAAGGCCACTGGTTATATCTGGGAACTTCTAGTTCACAGGTTTTTGTAGATTTACTATCTGCCAAATATGATGATAATGTTTTTTTTAACTGCCTGAAACTGTTCTCACTACCATACATTATTTTGACATACCAAGATATATTTCGAGAAAGTAGCAAACTCTGGACATGAACGTTGTTTTCAATAAGGATGCATGATGTTATAAGAGCAGCAGGCGCATTTCAGAAAGAGTACATAAATGAAAACAGGCGGTTTTAGCCACAGCTCTCACCTGTGACTCAAAAGAGCGTGGTGCAATCAACAGTTCCAAAAATATGTCAACCAAAACTACAAATGTTTGGAGAGAGGCATCGGTGATCGCATCGGTACAGTTAAGTAAGAAGAATGTAGTAAATCAACTGAAGCACTCTGTTTATTACCTTAACTGCTGGCATGTAAAGCAAGAAACCCCCACATTTAGTGTTTTCCATTTCTAGAATTTTGTTGGCTTGCTTATATGTTTCCTGAGCGCACCCCCTATATATAATAAACAAGGACCAACATAAGATGGGCAGTGCCGGTTTGTGCAGTATGGACTCCATGCTGTCCTGTGGCCATCCTTGAGTGACCATCTTAAACAGAAAGACTGTCATGGCCCCTCACCAGTAGCAGCTCCTGGTGGGAGTGCTACCGGGCGGTGACGTGGGGCGGGGGTAGTAAACACCGGAATACGGATGAATGCAGGTAAGTAGACAACTAAATCAATAAAACGAATTTCGTTGTGCGTGCTGCATCGCATTTGGCGGTGCAGCGCGCGCAACGAAATTCGTTTTATTGAATTAATTGTCTACTTACCTGCATTCATCCGTATTTCCGGTGTTTACTACCCCCCACCCTGCCCCTCCCCGCCCCACGTCACCGCCCGGTAGCACTCCCACCAGGAGCCGCTACTGCCCCTCACCCAACCATGCTGGGCAGTTCCCTTCACTGACCGGCTGCCTTTTCGCTCTTCACCCTGCCATACTATACTTCCACTGCTACATGTGAACTGTGGTCTCAGAAATGGCACTGAGACGGTTGGAGGACTGTGTTAATAATAACGTAGCTACTTACCTGTGCTGGTTGTTGTGTTATGAATGCTTACCTGTTTTTTCCCTATTCTGTCTGGCCCTTCAGGGAGTTCTGTTGTTATCGACTGGTCAGTTGGTGCAGAGCTTCCTTGGGGTGACCAGTGCAGAACGTGGGTGCCAACATTTTGCCAATAAACTTGAAGTTGGCTAGTTCTTCTGTATCCTCGCTTTACTCCCACAAGGATGCAGGTCATTGGTCTTGCCCTCCACAATTGGTGAAAGGAGCAGTACATTTAAAACCAATGTCTTCCCACAGAACAATATTTTAATCTCTCAGCAGTATTGTCTAACAACAGGACACCCCTTAGATAACTATGCACTTTAGAAGTCAATCGCTGACTCAGGGTACCATACTGGAATTCTCAACCCACCACTTTGTGCGCCTTACCCTAGCAGAACTGGTGCTCACACATGACTTCCTTTGTAGTACAACTTACTTTTGATGGCCCCACCTTGCTCACCTGATTTCAGAACTTCCCAGCCTATGAAAAGAGGATGAATTGACTGTTTCTTGCATCACACTGAATTAGCCCTAATCTAGAAACATTGCATGTTATGTTATGTTATTTAAATTTATAGGGCGCACAGCTACCCCGAGGGGTTTCCCGGCGCCAGCCTGGTAGGTGAGGAAAAAGGGAACAAAGACATTACAGATTGAACAGCCAAGTTTTCAGACATCTGCGAAAATTCCCATAAACGGTTTCCTTACGTGATAAAATGGGGAGAGAGGGAGGGCCCTAAGTAAGCAAAGGATCGACCGCGCATACGCATAAGTTTGATTCTGGGAACAGTAAACTTAGACTGTGCGGTGGAGCGGAGGGGATGTGAGGGAATATAAGGTTGGACTAAGGATTGCAGATATTGTGGGGCTAGACCAGTTTTGATTTTGAACATATAGCTCAGGGCTTTGAATTTGATACGATTTTCCACCTTTAGCCAGTGAAGATCGCGGAGAAAGCCAGAGATAGGAGCAGTCTTAGGAACCTGGCAGAGCAATCTGGCAGCCGCATTTTGCACCACCTGCAATCTTTGTATCACAGCTTTGTTAGAACCCAAATAGAGGACATTGCCGTAGTCCAGCCTAGATGTAACAAGGGCCTGGACTACTGTTCTCTGAGTGGAGAGGGGTCGCATCCAAAGAATTTTCTTTAACCATTTGAGAATGGTGAAACAGGTTGAAGCCACCTTCGTGACTTGTTGTTTCATTGACAACTGGTCGTCGATGATAAAGCCCAGGTTACGAACCTGATGAGCAGGCTGGGGTAAGGCACCCATTTCCGGGGGCCAATGCTGGGGACTCCAGAGGTCTTGTTGCTTCCCTAAGATCAAAACTTCAATTTTTTCTCTATTGAGTTTGAGTAGATTATTTTGCATCCAAGACGCAATTTTCCTCAAACCAGATTGAAGAGTTGATGATTCAGATTTCTTAGATGAAGAGAGGGAAAAGATTATCTGTGTGTCATCAGCATAGGAGAATAGGGACAACCCCGCCTCTTCGGCAACATCTGCCAATGGGCAAATGTAAACATTAAACAACAAAGGGCTCAATACAGAGCCTTGAGGCACTCCATAAGGGGACAGATGGGATTTAGAGCTGGCCGTGGAAGAGAAAACCTGAAACGTGCGGTTAGTAAGAAAGGAGTGGAGCCATTGAAGAGCTAAGCCCTCAATACCCAAGGATTGCAGAGCTTTCAACAACACAGTGTGCGACACCGTGTCAAATGCGGCGCTCAAGTCAAGTAAAATAAGGGCCACCGTGTCACCAATGTCAAGTCGGTGTCGCAGCATTTCGGTGACTCCTAGTAGAGTAGATTCAGTAGAGAACCCAGTTCTAAAACCTGATTGAGAAATGTGAAGGAAGTTCTGGGACTCAACAAAGGAGGACAACTGGGAATTCACATGTTTTTCAAGAATTTTGGAAAAATCCGGAGGCACTGAGATGTCGACAATTGGAAGGCTTAGATGGATCGGTGTTGGCCTTCTTTAAGAGAGGGAGTACCATGGCATGTTTCCATTCTGGAGGGACTAAGCCCTCCTGTAAGGAGGCGTTGAGGAGATCCATAATTAGCATACGTATAGGAGACTCCAGCTGCTTCAGCACAGAGATAGGAAGTAAATCACAGGGGGAGCCAGATTTAATGCTAGCCAGAAGCTGGTTGAAAGAGCTCGTTTCCAAGAGAGACCAAGCTTCCAGTTTGTTGATGGATTTAGTATTCCTATGAGTCTCCGGCCACGTATCACTGGTAGCATTGGGGGTGGTATCGAACAGGTGTAAAGTATTAGACAGAATGTCACTAGACAGTGCAGAATATATTTTTTCGACTTTGCTCACAAAGTAGTGGGCAAGATCCTCACATTGCGTTTCATAGAGGGTGAGAGGGGTAGTCTGACTTTCCGATCCGGATAGTTCTTTAACCACCTTGAACAGTGTCTTGGAGCAGTTCTGAGCTTGAGATATTGTAAGAGAAACATACTCAGCTCTAGCTGTTTTGCAGAGAGAATGGTAATCCCTTATGGCCTTTTTATAGGCCAATTTGGTGTCAGGCGTATAGTTCTTTCTCCATTGTCTTTCTAGAGTTTTGCATTTAGCTTTTTCATTCTTGAGCCTCTCGGTAAACCAGGGGGCAGGTGGTCGGTGATTACTAGACAGTTTGTTGAATAAAGGGAGACAGGTATCTACTGATTGTAGAATCGAACTTTGGATAGCCCCAAGATCCGCAATTGCCATCTGTTTGATCATAGGTGTGCTGTTGGCTAAAGAATTGTTTAAGGCTCCAACATCAAGCTTTGCCCAATTTCTAACTTTGGACTTTGCTCCCGTCAAAGCTACTGGGGGGCAGGGAGCGACTTTTATCAGAAAGGTAATGGCAAAATGATCCGACCAGCACAGGTCGGATCATTGACCGTCCTGCTCCTGGCTTGTCTCCTGCTGTCCTGGTTCTCCTTCTATGTTATTTGAATCCTGAAGAATTGCATTATTTTTTGCTGTTCTTGATAGTCCTGCCAACTACTCTAGATATGTAGAATTAAATATGGAATTTAGATCTAGGAGTACCTTGTTGGGGATACTGTCTGAGGTTTAGCCTCTAAAGGTACTAAGTCCACCATTAAATGTGGTCACTTCACAAAAAGCATTCGAAAATTTGGGTGGCATGAGGTCCGTAGAGCCAGTATACATTTTATTGATACTATTCTGCCTTCACAGGACTGCAGGAACGTCATCTACTGACTGCTTGGGTGAAAGAGGATCTGTGGCTCAAGGCCATTACAATAATTGTACCCACCACCTGAATGCATGTAACCTTGTACTGTTGACGTTTGAGTACACTATAAATCAATAAAAAGAATTATAAAACAAATGTGGTCACTTACATCCAATGAGATTGGTAGCAGCAGTTACAATCCCCATTGGAATTATGAGATCCATAGAACACTGTGGATCTGTTTACTGTCTCTTGAAGATTTCAGCAGCTGTGAGCATTTGAAATTTCCCAGTGAAAGTCCAGGCTTAATGAGGAATTACTGAGGAAATCAAGTCTCAAAATATCAAATACCCTGTTAATTCCTCAACTAATAGTGGCCCCTCAGAGTCCAACTCGTAAAGGGCTGGATTTTCATTGCCTCTGGAAATACCAGTACTTTACCAGCACCCTTGGCCCCCATATTTCCCCATAACTCAGAGGATGGAGAAAGAACAGCGTTTCCCTTGTTATGCATAATGATGGCCTTAAGCCCTTATTATGAGTTTGGTGGTCCAATGGACCGTCGAACCCATGGTGGTGGACCGCGGCACACTAGACTTGCGGTCCTCCCCTCGCATAAGGACTGTGGCGGTTGGACTGCAAAGGGCCCACTGCTACTGCCAGGGATCCATGATCTCTGGTTGTGGCGCAGCAGACTGCCAAGCATATTCGGAATTTCCTCACCGCCACACTTTTCATGGCGGTGCGACCGCCATGAAAAGTGTGGCAGTGAGGGAACAAAAGGTGTCCTACAGGGGCCCCTGTTGCCTCTGCACCATGGGGTGTATGCAGTGCCCCTCTCTGTGCATGCACCCCCAGTTCCTGCAGGGCATGGACTTGACAGTCCATGCCCTGCAGAAACTGCCTTTGAAGCTCCCATTGTGGTGACTTTTTCACATTTCTTAAATTGCTTTATATACATACTTTAAACATTAGTTCAACATACGTTTTTCAGTGTATATTAAATAATTGTATGTTTTTAGGGAAACAGCCTTAACAATGCGAGCTGAGCCCCGCGTGCCATTTCCTCCGCAAGCCATACCATGCTAGCCTTAACCACGCGTATGCCTTAAACACGCATATGCAACGTTAAGGCAATGCACAGTCTAGTTGCTGAACAGAGGCACAGGAAGGGAAAGACAGGAAAAGGACGAACTATTGGGAATCAGGAGAGGACACAATGAGGTAAGGGGGGGCTGGAGTTTGGTCTTGGGGGTGGAGGGTGTTGTTTTTTGGGTGGGGGTAGGTTATAGGGCTCAGGAGGGGGTCGGGTAGTTTTTGGGTTGTGGGCTTAATTGTTAGAGCTCAGGGCAGGGGGAAAAGGGACAGCCTCCAGGGCAGGGGGCAGGGGTATGATCTTTAGCTTGCAAGCCCTTTTACCCATCATGACTTTACCACGGAAATGCTTAGTAAAGGCATGCATGGTAAAGGCATGCATGCTAAAGACGCGGTTGTGGTAGAGACTGTGTGGTACAAGCATGTGTTGTTCAGGCATCCGTTGTACCATCATACAACCATATTTTTATACTATTTTTTAATTTACACTTTACATTTTCTTAACATTTTTTCATAGATTTATTGAATATTTTTTACATATTTTACCTTTCATTTTTTATGGGGAGATAATTTTTCCTTTAGTTTAATTTAGCAGCCTTTTTACTCCTACCTTTGATTTTGTAGTCTATTGGTGTCATTTTTAGTCTATTTTCTGGAATCCAGGTCGCGGTAAGGTGTTGCTGTTTGCTGGAACAGGTTAGTCCTTTTTAAAGGTTTTCTTAGGGTTTAGAGGATAGGGGGATGTAGGAGGGAGGTCTAGAAGTTAGTTATAGAGTTGTTTGTGAGGTTTTAGTACATTTAGGGGCTGATTACAATGTAGTTCGGAAACTGTTCCAAACAAATCGGTTTCGGACCCGTTTCTGAACGAATCGGGTCCTGCGAGTCCGGATGACCGATTATGATGCTTCTCAACATCGTACGGTCAGACTCGCATTGAATTCAATAGGAGTCTGTGTTCCGAATGAGAACACAGGCTCCCATTGAAAAAAGGGATGGGTGGGGAAAACCTTGCACCCTGTGACGGGCACCCCATGGTGCCTGCCACATTGGGCCTGGTAGGGAAGAGGGGTCCTTTGGGTACCCCCACGGGCCCCATTCGGATGCCTCAGGGTGAAGGGGGGCCCGGAACGGGCCCCCAAGGACAGATTCCGACAGCCATTTCGTGTTGAGCAGACCAAATCGGGACGGCTGTCCGAATCAGTCATCGTAATCGCTCGTCCGTAAACCGTGTCCATAGAGCTGTACGAATTTGCTCCGAAAGACTCGGGCTGTTGGAATTCCTTTTGGAACCGATTCAGACTGCCCGATAGGGTTTCCGGGCATCGTAATCGGTCGTTGGGAAATGTGTACAATTTGTTCGGAAACAAAGGTTCCAAATCGCATTCTGCACTACCGAATCCCATCCGGAGCCTTTCCGAACGACATCGTAATCGGCCCCTTAGTTGTATTAATTGTAATGTTTTTCACTAGTGTGTAGGTTTGTTTTTTTGTACACTGTTTTAGTAAAGTATCGATATGTTATGTTATGTTGCGTTATGTTACTTGCTTTGTGATGATTAAGTGTAATGTATATGTACTTTTGGAAATGTAATATTTTTTGTGGGTGGGTTTTCTGTTTTAATTTGCAGGGTTTTTTTCTACGAACGTGTTCTATGGGAATTGAGATTTACGTTTTTTTTTTTTTAAAGCAAATCTCTTTTGCCTTATAATTAGCCAGTGTTTTTCACTTTGATTTCCTGTTTTCCGGCAGCGTTTACATTTTTTTAAACACTTCTTCAGGGATTTTATGGCTCCTGGATACTTTGGATTGCTTTGAAGGTTCTCTATTAGATTGGTTTTAATTTTGCCTTTTTGGGGAATTTTTCGAATAATGTTTTTGCAGTTTTTGGTGGATTATACTTTATGATTACGTGGATATAGAGAATGATCTGAAGCTACAGAACAGTAAGTCATATTTAATGTAATTGTTTTTGGGGATAAATGTTATTTGTAATTATTAGTGGAACTATTCTGTGATTCTTATTTAATAATGTGTATTTTATGTGTTGTAATTATTTTGTGTAACAGATTGAATTTATTCTTTGAGGTTTTTGGTTGGTGAGGTTTAGAGTTTTAATAAAAATAATTTATATTTTATTTTATTATATCAGTCTTATTCAGGATTGGAGTTTTATTTAATATTTTGACTGACGTTATAAAATATTATGTGTATTATTTATCCCCCCCAAAAAATTTTATGTTGGCTAAAATCATGTTATCCTTATTTGGGAGTTTTGTAGGTTAGTTTTTATTTTATCATATGCTTTTAGCTATTATTGCTAAGTAACATACTCCTTTGTTGAAGAGTTTGACTTTAAATTGTAGCATGTCGTACATTCTTTTGTTTTGTTTGTTATGTTTAGGTACAGTTTGGGTTGCAGATTGCTCCATTCATGGTTGTTGGTAGCTTTGGTCTTTTTGTAACGCTTCTGTGAATGTATAGGATGTAGGTGTCTTGCTTCGCCCTTCAGATAATACAGAATCTCCCACACAGTGGCTCAAAACACACACGGCGAAGCAGGAGACATAAACACTAAACAACACCTTTAGAAAAGGGTCTTATTTTACAAAATGCAAAGACTCTCTTTTTAGAATAAGGGTTGGGGTTTTATTTTACACAATGCTCTCTAACAGAAAAGGCTTTCTCAGATGCCAAATGCAGAACATTCAAATACACATAGATATATATATATTCATATGCATGCAATAATAACACACTTGGTAAATGCAACAGTTAAATGCATGAATAATACCATGAAAAAACAAGCAGCAAATAATATGAGATAACACTCAAGAAAATATAATATGCTGGACGTCCTGCAAGAGATCAGAAAGATATATACACACTAGATACATCAAATGATTACTTTGGATGTGCACCTCACTCATTCACACATCACAAAGAAAACACCTCAAATGATCAAAGCCACTGGCCATACATCACAATGGCAATAATCAAAACTCAACACTTCACCTGGTGCAAACACTGCATCTTAGCCCACTCCTGACCGGGGGATTAACAGCCGGGGATAAGAGCCTCAGCAACCAGGGTTCCGCTGTACCGAAGTAGACACGTCCGTCCCCATTCGGATTCCAAAATCCCGGTTTCTAAGTCAACAACTCTCAGCTTTATAATCTCAAAACAACACTAGAAGGTTCGAGAATCGTCCTCCCTGCACAAGGAAACTTACTAGGACTGGCCAGCTTCCAAGCAAGCATTCCATGGCAGGAAGGAGTTCCCACGTTCCCTCTACAGTCGCGCATGTTCCAGCCTTTATCTTGACGAAGCTCACGAAAGCCTTCCAGGGTACATTAAACAATCTCTCACAAAAACAATCCTTGAATGTGATTAACCCAAACAACTTGCAAGCGTGGCTGTGCACGCAGATAAAGCTCAAGCCAGGCAGAGTCAGAATGCAGGATGACATGAGGCCATGTCAAAGTCAATAGTAAGAACTTAATAATACTACCAATGTACAACACAATGCACATTTGTGCACCACTGCTTATAGCATCACATACTTCATCTCTCAATGTACAACACAGTGCGCATTTGTGCACCACTGTTCATAACACTGCACTTCGTGGCGAAAAAGTACATTCCACACCTCTCTCTCTCTCATGCTTTCAAATGCACATCCCACACATTCTGTTCTTGGCAAGGCTGTTCTACTCCGTGACAGCTCCCACTGAAAGACTGCAAGATTACAAGAAATAAACCTTTAAGAGAAACAAGGCATACGCAGGGCGTTGTACATTCAGGCTAGGATAAAATAACACACCAAAGTCAATTAAAATAATGGTAGTCAAAGGTCATCACAGGGTGTCAGACCACAAGAGGGCCTCTAGCTCTACAGTAGCTTGGGTTCTGCCTAGGGTGTATTGGAAGGGATTGTGCCATCCTTCCACAGCGTTGTTTGAGTTGCCTCCGAACGACATCCCTGCAGTTTTGAAACCGACCGACCTCGAGGCGGCAGTCCGAAACCGCAATTACGATGCGACAACACAAAGGGGCCGATTACGATGTTGTGCAGAAACCTTCCGCCCTACTCCTTCTTGGAATCGATTCCGACCGACACGCAATCGGCGCTTCCGCACAACCGATTACGATGCTTCCGAACATCGTTCAGACGGACTCCAATTGGCTTCTATGGGAGCCTGTGTTCTGACCAACAACATTGGCTCTTATGGGAAAAAGGGGTGTTTGCAGAAAACCTTGCACTCTGTCACGGGCACCCCATGGTGCCTGCCACACAGTGCATGGTTTTACAGGAGGGTCCCTTTGGTAATCCCTCGGCCCCAAACCAGAGGCATCAGGATGAAGGGGGGGCCTGCTAGGGGCCCCCAAAGACAGTGTCTGACAGCCTTTTGTGTCGGACAGTCCGAGTCGGAAAGGCTGTTGGAATCCGACATCGTAATCGCTCTGTTGGAAACGCTGTCCGTAGAACTGCACGATTCTGCTCCGACCGACACAGATTTTCCGAGAGCCAGTCAGAACCGATTCGGAATGACCAAACGGTTACCCCTCCGACTGCAAACATCGTAATCGGTCGGGTGGATTGCATTCCGACCGAGTCGGCGGATGGGTTCCGACACGGTCTAGGGTAATCCGACTGTCGGTTGGAGGCTTTCCACACGGCATCGTAATCGGCCCCATGGTGCAATTGCAAACTCCCATTTCTCTATGGGAGCTTGTGAGGCGGTCAGAAACCGGCCGCAGCACAAGCTCCCATAGAGAAATAGGAGTTACTGTAAATCCCTGCTCCGTGTGGCAGGCACCTCATTGTGCCTGCCACACGGTGCAGGAATTTACAAGGAGGCACTTGTGGTGCCCCCCGTCCCACATCTGTAGGCCACAGAGAGAAGGGGGGCCTACTAGAGGCCACCAAAGTCACTTTCTGACAGGCTTTTCACATTAGAAAGCTCAACATGGAAAGCCTGTCGGAAAGCGACATCATAATCCTGACGGCAGAAATGCCATCCGTAAGGGAATATCTTTGGTTTCAGACTGGCCGATGAGCTCCTTGAGCTTGTCGTAAGCCAGCTGAATTGATGGGCCAGTTTGGATTCCGACTGCCGTAATCATAATACGGCGGTCAGAATCCAAACCAAAGATGTTGGTCGGTAAGCCTCCGAAGAGCGGTCGGAGGCTTACCGACCAATATCCTAATTAAGCCCAAAGAGTGATAGTTTCTTTTTAAATGTTTATTTGTTTGTAGTTTGAAGACGTTGAGATCATTAGGTTTATTTTTAATCGTTTTTGGGTTGAGTTTCTATTTTATGAAAATGTATCTATGCTTACTTTTTTATGTCTTTTTTCTGGTTAGTGATTGGAGTTTATTTTCGGCAGGTTAGCAGCTATCAAACTTTTAGTAGTTTCTTTTAGTAAGTACAAGTAAAGAGATAGAAGTTGGAGATTGTTTTCATAATTATTTGCTATTTTACATTCAGAATTTTAATTACAAGTAAGGTTTAGTTTAGATATAATTTTTACTTACTTGGCAAGGTAGGTGCTGAGATGTATATATTTCTTTTTAAGGGTCCGGTCAGAGAATCCGGCAGAGTTGCCTCATCTTGCAGCTTTTGTTATTTTTGAAGCATTCAGTTGATGGAATTTGTGTTGCTCTTGTAACATTGATTCAATTGTTTGTGTGATTTTATTGGTTAAGTTTGTTTATAGTTTGATTTTATTGGTGGTATAGTTTTAGCTTGTTTAGTTATTTTGGTGATGTTTATTCAAACCTGTATATATTGTTTAATGTTTATTGTAATTGTTTGTTTAATGTAAAAAGTACGTTTTTATGATTATTAATGATAATGTAATTATTTGGGCAACATTATTGTAGTCGATATTGTGTGAGGCGATATTTTTGACATATCATATGTTTATTTAAAGGTGACAATATTTTTGTTCATGATATTTCTGTTTTTGATATAAGTAAAAATCAATATTTTTACCAACTATATTTGTGTTCTTGATATTTATGTTTTTTTTAGTTATGCATAGGAAGGCAATATTTTTGTTAACGATATTTATTTACCGATATTTTTGTGTTTTGATATTGTATGCACCAATATTATGTCACTGATCCAGTTTGAGTTACTAAAATGTATTACAGTATCTGCAGTCGGTTCTATGTTTAGCTAGGTCGTTCCTGTGGTCAAAGAGGAGGGATGCCTTGCTCACCTGATTCTGTGTTCCTGGAACTGGTATGTTAGTAAGCATGACACAGAGAAACAGAAAGACTGTCTGAAAGAAAGCCATATTTAGGAGAGACAGCCTTTTTACCAATTTTACTCCATCACCATTTCCTCGAACAGTGACTGACAAGCAGTAAAGCAGCCCTGCAGTAATGCGCCTAGCGTAGCAACATATAAAATCCTTTAACTAAATGTAACTTGTACTCCATGGCTTTCTTTCTTCTACATTAGTATGATTAATAAAACATCACTGTTTGTATTACACTTTTTAAAATGGAGGCTGACATTTGCATTAGTCCATTCATTAGCAATGATGTGTGCTCACCATTTTTAACTCGAAGCCTACCAGACACTGCAGCTGTCTGGGTCCCTAATGACATCTTGGGGGCATTCTGAATGCTTTCCTGTGAATGCATTCAGCCCATTGCTTACCATTGGGTTTGTGTTTTGTATTTCACAGTTGCTTGCTTTCTATTTGCTGGCTTTATTTGTTTTAGGCTGTCCAGCTTGAATTAGACCCTCACATGGAGCAATGCCTATTTACTGTATTCTTCCACTAGTGCTCGCTTTCTGTAAATCTTGTTCTTATCTTGTCACATTTGCTGTGTATTCAAAGACAGAGATCAAATTTAAGCCTCTGTCTTCTGACGGACCTTAGTGCTTACTTTTCTTTCTCTGACTTCAAAGTGAGAGGATTTATGTGACAATCTTGCTGTGAAAGAAAAAGCTTTTTTCTATCACACAACAAAATGTAAATGTCTGTAAATGAACTGTGCCGATATTTCAGAATATATCAGAATTAGGACGCATAAATGAATTTTTTTTTGTAATTCTGTATTATGGTGGAAACAAATATTTTAATACAATCAAAATAAATCAATACACTAGGTGATGACATTTCCACACAATATCATTTGTGCACTGTATACCTTTATCAGTAAAACTGTATGTCTGTGCAAATGTAATGGTAATTTCAACTGATGTAATGGTCATTTCTACTGAAAATGTGTTGTCTGTAATGGCAGTGCGCTACGACACTATGCATACGCCATACTACACCACTCTCCTCTATACCACTCCTCTTTACAACAGTCTACTATGCTCTATACCCCACCACTCTACTACACTCTATGACATGTCACTCAATTCTGTGGCACTCCACTTCACTCGGTGACATCACTCCGCTCCACTCTACGACATTCCAGTCTATGTCATTCCCCTCTATGACATACTACTCACCCTACACCACTCCACTCTACTCGACTCTACGACATGCCACTCCACTCTACGATTCTCCACTCCAAGAGACTCTACAAAATGCCACTATACAACACACCACACCACTCCACTCTACTCTACAACACACACTCCACTCTATGCCACACCACTCTAATCTACCACACGAAAATCAACTCTACGCCACTCCACTCTATGCCACTCTATGGCACATCGCTCTACTCTACGACACACCGCTCCACTCCACAACCGGCCACTCTGTGCCCCTCCAATCTACGCCCCTTCACTCTACGCCCCTCCACTCAATGCCACTCCACTCTACGCCACTCCACTCCACTCTACGCCACTCCAATCTACATCACAACACTCCACGACACTACTCCACTCTACGACACTACTGCATTTTGAACCACTTCACTTTATGACACTTTACTTCTCTGTGCTTGTCACTCCAGTCTACTCGACTCCATTCTATGCCGCTCCACGACACTCCACTCTACACCACTTTACTCTGTGCCACTCCACTGTATGACACTCTACTCTACTCCACAACACTCTACTCCACTCCATGTCATTCTACGACACTCTACTCCACTCTACGCAACTCCTATACCGCTCCATGCCACTTTACTCCATTCCGCTCTATGGCACACTACTCCATTACTCCACTCTACACCACTCCACTCTACGCAACTCCACTCGTCGCCACTCCACAACACCCTACTCCAGTATATGCTATGCCACTCTATTCTAGAACTCTTTACGACACTCCACTCTATGACACTCCACTTTATGACACTCCCTTCTATGGCACTCCACTCTGACACTCTACTCCAGTCTATGGCACTCCACTCTATGACACTCCACTCTAATCCACTCTATGCCACTCCACTCTATGACAGTGTACTCCAATTCACGCCACCCTACGATACTCTGCGCTACTCCCTCTATGCAACTCCATGCCATTTTACTCCACTCTACTGCCCTCCACGACACCCTATGCCACTCCATGACATTCTACTCCACTCTATGCCCCTCCACTCTACTGCACTCTACAACATTCTACTACCTTCATGACACTCCACAACACTCTATGCCACTCCAATCTATGACACACTACACCATTCTATGCCCCTCCACTCTAACAACAATCAACTCTACTTTACGCCACAACACTCTGCTCCATTGTACGCAACTCCCTCTCTGCCACACCATGCCACTTTACTTCACTCTGCTTCACTCCACTATATCACACTCCATGCCACTCCACTCTACGACATTGTACTCCACTCTATGCCCCTTCTCTCTATGCCTTTCCACTATACCCCACCCCCTCCACTCCACAACCCTCTACACCACTCTACGCCACTTCATGACACTCCAATAACTCCTGCACAGGTAATACCTATTGGTTTTGCCAATGCTTGTTCTTTGTGCCATTCTTTGAAGAGCAAGAATGTTCTACTATTTTATGCAGATCCTCCTGATGCTATTTTTTTAAGGAATACCAAGCAAACAGCAGTCATTTTTAAATCCGCAGAAATACTGCACAGGATGATCTTTTCTGCCGGGAAAACAATCTCTCTATAAACTTGATGATAATTACGGTCAGGATCTCTGCCACCCTTCAAATGGGCAAGTCCCTGGTCTTCTGGCTTTGGCCCCTGCATTCAGCAAAGCCAGAAACGCTAATCCAGAGAACATTCCAAAGGAATTTTAGTAATAGGGACTGTAGAAGTAAAATGTGTTTTCTTTCAGCAATAGTCTATGATGAAGAGAGAGTGCAGAGTGGAACAGAGCGATTATTACATGGTGCTATTTCCACTCAATTTACAGATTACCTTCTTATATTAAAATACACACACACGTGCATTTTTGTGCATTCTGACCTTCTGGACTGATGTTTTGAGTTTGTTCCTCACGAGGTAACCAAAGTGAGACCTGAGCATTTATTTGCATACGGGTAAGGTGTTTGGAAGAATTTTAAAGTAAAATTAAAGTTATTCAGTGTGTCGCCAGATAGCAACTGCAGATATTACACAATATTTCAGGTTCGCTGGTTGGCTACTTGCCAGATCATTCATTCATTAGACGAAGACACCAGCTCCCTTTTAGTTTTTCGAAACCCATTTAAAGCAGCCTGAATTATTCACAGAGGCATGGATAGTCGGTCAGGCACAACATGCCTAAACTGTGAATGCAGCGAGCGTGCGTTCAAATAACACCTCACGTCTGCAAATGCCGGAACCATGGACGCGCTCTGTTTCAAAGGCCACGGGGAGTGAAAACGCATTTTCAGGAAATTCTGCACAAATGTGAATCCTATAAAGTGTCATGTCGAAGTGTTACAAAAGGGGAAGTGTGTTAATGTATCACGTTGCGCATGTGACGACAGTGAAGTGTTACACTGTCTTCCTTGGGGGCGAGAGGTCACTTTAAAAAACGCACTAAGGATGATGCAGGTTGAATAAGCTTTTCAAGGACATCAGGATGGGAGGGGCTTTCCTTGGGTTCAGAAGAGCTCAACAGACAGAATCCAACTGAAACAGCGTCACCTTCAGGTACCAATGCAAGGGTTTTTGCTGCCCTTTTAAACAGAAAGATTTCCATCCCCCTTCGGTGACTATGGGCTACAGTTTGCAGTTGGTTCTGGAGCCAATTTGTAGCCCCATGTTGGCGATGCCCTACTGTGCTCCCAAATATTGCCTTGCCTGAGCTCCAGATCTTATCTTACTGCAGTGCCGCTCTCGGTGCTGCATTTTACATTACATTTTACACTACTCGCCAGAAGCACGTTCCCTGGTGTGTATTTAAGAGTATCTCGCAGGTTTAAGTCACAGAAGCAATTATCACTTCAGTATAAAACACTTAGCGCCAAATTACGAGATTTTGGCGGAGCGGTGGCGTGGCGGTGCAAATCCCCATGCCACCACTACATGCTAGCACGCTCTGCCCGCCCAACAGATTCCGACTTATTCATAGTCTGGCAGGCAAGTGGTGTGGCGGTTCCCCCTGCGGTGCCCTTTAAAATGCTGCAGTGCCTTTTAAAAAGGCACTGCAATGGGAACGCCTCATAAGGTTCCTGATCGGCATGGACTCGTAAGTCCATGCAGTGCAGGAACCTATGTGCATGCACACAGGGGGGCACATGTTAGGCCTCCCTGTGTGCATTCACATATGTCTGAGGCACAGGGGGCCCTGTAGGGCCCCCTTTGTTTCCTCTCTGACAGGCTTTTCATGGCGGTGGAACCGCCATGAAAAGCCTGGCTGAGAGGAAACTTGTAATATGCTTGGTGGTTCTGCCAAGCATATTGCAGCCTCTGACCATCGCCCCTACACCAGGGAACGGCGATTTCCTGGCAGAGCCGGCGGTCCTAGTGCAGTCCGACTACCCGAGTCTTAATCGGGCAGTCGGACCGCTGGTGCGGCAGTGGCTGGATCCGCCACTGCCTCGCCAACACGTGTATGGTGGTCCAAGGACCGCCAGACTCGTAATTTGGCCCTTAATGTGAGGAGATGTGGTGTTCTTGGGAATATATTTTTAATTCTAACTTCTTGTTTAATCAGTTGTGGGAAAGCCATTGTCTTGCTAGATCTTCTGGACCCACGGAATCCTGGGGCATGTTGGCAATCCTTGTAATAAGTATTGCTTCCAGGGGGTGGGAAGATCCCGCAATGAGGCATACTCTTAAATGATAATGTAGATGTAAAAAGCATGGCAGGCACGATGCTGTTTCTGCTGTATTTATTTTAGATCAGCAGAATGGATTAGCGCAAATTCAAATCAAAGGCCAGACCCTGAGCCTGGTGTCTGCTGTGCATAAGGAGGACTATCCTGGTATTCTCTAGGGAAAAGGGTGATGAGAAAATAGCCTGTTGAATGTCTGGCCCAGCATCTAGAGCACAACTTGCATGGTGCGGGATTCTAGACAAAGGTTAGGAATGGGAAGTGGTAAATAATATTAGAAATTGGTTATTTTCCTATACTGTATGCAAGAGTGAGTAGATTTTTGTGTACATAACTGTAGCATCAGAGAAATGAGATCAAGTCACCACTGTGCACGATGCAATACAACTATGTGCAAGATGCATAACTATGCAACTGTTCACTAAAATGTATGTAAAACAGCAACAAAGCATAACCTATGCATGTTCATCAATCTAGTTTCGGCTTTGCATAAGTTACAGCCTTTTTCCCTTGATCTTCATGAATCAATTCACATTGCATCAATCTAGCCAAGACTGATTGCAACATATGGGACAGTGTATACTATTTTGCAAACACTACTAGTAGTAGTTGTATTATTACTACTACTACTAATAATAATAGTAATAATTTGTTTACATTTCTGTTATTTAACATATCAATAGCACGCATCATGCCATTAATGTGGCATCACAGCACTTCTGTGATTCCAGGGTTTCAGCGCATCATACCACACTTCTCCCAATATTGTACGCCGTAAATAATTGGTGTTATTACCACACAGTTTAACAGTATCAAATAAATTAGTGACCTAAGAAGGATGAAATGCTGGAATGACCTTGCCAGATTTAACCTATAAATCAGATGTCACCAATGAACTTTTATTTCATTCACGAATCTTACTTTCTTGTCTAATTATCCTCTGAATTATTGTAATCCTCTGTGTGCAATTATCTCTCTGTGATTGCACTTCCTCTTTCCATGTCAGCCACCCACATCATGTACACACCCTCCTTTCCCAATATAGTTTTAAAACTCCCTACATTTAGGTCTCCAAGCTTTCCTTTGCCTTCCAAAGATGTCTTCCCTATTTTCTACTTATGTCCCCAACAAATGTCTTGCCTTCCCTAGCCAACTCTATCATTAACTTTTTGTGCAAAACAAACAATGATGGATGGAGATGCTTGAGTTAATCTTATCAATAGTGTAATGATAGAATTGAGTCTTTATCTTGTGCTTTGTACTGAACAATAGGTTGACGTCCTTGATTTCGTATCTTTGGGCCCGATTACGACTTTGGCGCAAAGGCGCCAGCTCAATGCCGGCTCCACTGAGCCAATGCGCGTAAGGACGCAGTATTACGAGTTAAAAATGTGTAACTCGTAATACGGCCGGCGGTCCTTTGCCTTTCCCATGGCGGCAAAAGAGTTCCAGCACGGCATGGACAGTGACGTCTATGCTGTGCTAGAACTTTGTGGGAATATCGATAGGGGGCACATGTTGTGCCCCCCTGAATGTATTCCCATGGGGGGGTCATGGGGGTCCTGTAGGGCCCTTTTGTTCCTACACCGCCTACCTTTTCTTGGCAGGGCTCTGCTATCAAAAGACTGGTGGTGCAAGAAATTGTAATATGCTGAGCGGGACTGCGCCAGTCCCTGCTAAGCATATTGCATTGTGGCACAGCTGCGCCACCGCCAGGGAACGACTGTTCCCTGGCGCAGCCAGCAGTCCACCGCCGGTATGACTTTGGAAGTCACAAATAGCACGACAGTGGACCACCACTGCTGTGCCACCGCGAGTCTGGGGGTTGCAAGATCGCCAGACTCTTAATTAGCCCCCTTTGTTTTTTAAAGGATAGGAAGATGGTTCCACATAATAAAAAGAAAGCATGGGTTGTGGTAGACTGACTTCCATGTACACTGTGTCCCTTACAGAAAGGGGAACGGTGGAGGGACTAAGGAGCAGGCAGCATACAGAAAACAGGTAATGAGGTTCTGGTGCAGGGAGTGTGTGGAAAAGGTGCTGTCTTGCAGGTACACACAGGAGATCAAAAAATATTGTGGAAAAAAAGCAGAGCTTAGGGATGAAGGGATCAAAAGTGGTCAAAGGAAGAAAGAAGCAAAAGAACAAACAGAGATTAGCTGAGAGAATCCAGAACCCCTTCTAACAAAAGAGCTGATTAAATGATGTTCTGACCTTAAAAAGGCAAAAGGGAATTGAGTGATCCAGATAAAAAAGGGAATCAAGTAAATATTTCACGATGAATGTCTTTCACCAGATTGGATTCAAAATTGATCAATGCTGCTCATTTTGGAAGTGTTGTAGAAACCAGCTCATGGAAAACCTCTCTCATCAACAGATTTCTACAAGTCAGTTTTGATCTAGATCACATAGATCCTTCCAATGTAGCTTTACATCAAACAACATTAAATTGAATATGGTAGTGAAAATAGGCAAAGCCAGACACACAAATTATTGAACTTACAGCACTGCTCCTGTAGTTCTCCTTACGATTTTAAAATGGAAGAATGTATCATTCTTAAAGACAATGTCATAGTCAGGGTCAACAGCTTCTTCGGAAGGGGACTCAATTTTGAGTGGCACTTCAAATCGCTGATTATTTGGATCATAAATCTAAGCGAGAAGAGAACACAATTAGGAACAAAACATTATATATTATAGTTTGGAGTAGATGGCATCATTGTCACCTCTGCACATAACAAAACCATACCTTTCCAGATCTGACCAACACCCAAGCCTGAGTGCTGAGTGAGCCACCTACTTAAGAAGATCACCTACTACCTTCTAGCTTCATGGAAGAGCATCATATGTGGCACTGTTTGAGTCATTATTGGCTACAAACACCATTGCTTTGACACTCCTTCAGTGTCTGCCACTGCTTTCTGCATCATTGTCAAGATCTGCTGCATCATCCCCTACCTGGAAGAAACCTCATCTTGTCATGAGGCCATTAAAATAAAATAACTGGACATAACCATAACACGGGTGACTAAAAGTAAAGTAAAAAGCGAAAGGCCTTCTCAAACTAGTTATGCAGGAAATGGAACAACATTCCAGGGAAGCTCAGGCGCACTCATTCACTATTCCACTTCACAAACAAGCTGAAAGCTCATCTTGTGAATTTGTACCTCATCCATCATCAGTAAATAAATGTTGAGCTGCTACTGCTCTTACAGCTGAAATTGAGAAAAGAACTTTCCCCATCCACCCCCCACAACTTCACATGTGAAATATCCCCATGACCAAATACATAGCTCTATGAAGCACTTAGGTGTTTAGAAAGCTGAACCCTCCATGGACATATAGGTCATACTGTTCAAGTGTATGCAGTAAACAAGCTTCAAGAATAGCAAGAAGTAAAGGCCATAGTTTAGCATACTGTCATAAGTAAAAAAAAATCAAATCAGTTTTGGAAGAAGGAGGTCCACAGGAGTGGAAGCAGCTACAGCACAGTTGTTTGCTAGCACTCAAGGGTATTTTGTTCATAGCATGGGCCATTGCTGTCCATTCCTTGGTACATGACATAAACACAACCAGATGGGGTAACCATAGAGCAGTTATCATTTAATGGCCCTGTACATATAATGCAGGAAATTAAGTCCTGTGGCCTGATATTCTACGATGGGCGTCATTCCCTTTGAAACTTTTGCATTTTCATCAGCAAGGATTTGGCATGCTCCTATCTCTTGTGGTCTTGTACATGCCTAGATTTGATGTACATGTGCATGGTCCCAATTGGATACAGATGGTGGGTGTTAAGCATACAGCGAGCCTGGTATGAAGGCATCTTAGCCATTATTGGATCATGAATTTTAAAATGTTATTGGGGTGCCAGGCAACCTTTAATGACTATGTTGGCAGAGATCAATGAAAATAAAGTGCCTCAAAATTTTGTCTTTTTAGATAGTAAAGTGCACTGAAAGTTGTAAGCAATTCCCTATGTCCTACAGTGCATGCAAACCTTTCACCTTTTATGTAGGATAATTCGAACTATAGCGAGTTCTAAGTCCTACATACAACCTCGGTTGCCATGTGATTTTATGCAAAAAGACAAACCCTTCCTTTGCAGGCCCTCCCACTGATAAAAAAGTAAAGTGTGGCCTAAATCAAGCCTAATCCTCTTGGCATAAGGGCTTTTCTTTTTGTATAAAGATCACATCTGTCAAATAACCATCATGTCTAAGACGATTGCTTCATCCTCATCATCGATTATTATCTGGCAAGCACATGTGTACTCTTAGAAGCATACTGGCACTGGGAATCCACTAACTGACATTCACAGATATAAAGGGACAAGTACTATTGCTAGAGTTAACATAAGTGCTGTGTTTTCAGTGCCTTCCTGAAGAAAAAATGCCCCTTACTGCAACACTCCAAATCACGAGGCTATGGTATTTAAAGGAACGCTTGTCTGCTCAAGTGAGTGTCATCTGAATATCATGCCTCAGGAAGTGATAATGAGATAGAAGAGCTCTTGTAGTAATGTGGCAACAAATTTTCAAGCCCATAACAGATTTTATGTACTATATATAGAGGACGTAAGTGGACCCTTTTCTTCACATGGAGACACCTGTAACACAGAAATGATCAAATGTCTTCAAGCCTGTTGCTTCCTGACAGTTGTTCCGAATATGCTGTGGCTTTAAAAAGGTAGAACCCATGAGGTCCAGACAAAGACAGATTATTGCACTAATCTGTACATGATAGCACACAAATAGAGATGGCCATGGCATGAAGTTCCTCAAGCAAAGGGAGAGTTTTCCAAATTAGGTAGAACATCTGAAAACAGGCTGATGAGATGGACTGAATCTCCACTACAAAGGAGAAGTTCTCATTAGGCAGCACATGTAAGGTCTAGACATTATCAAAAGATATTGCATGATTGCTGAGCTGGGGAGGCCAGAAAAGATCACACCAACAGTCCTTTATCCTATCTACCAACCACAGGTCAGTTTGCTATTCAGCTTGAGAAAGTTCTTACTCATCCATCATGCATGCTCAAAAGACACCCACTAGCAATGTTCAATTAACCTTTCACAGCCTTGTCCAGGCATACAATCAGGTGTGGGTCATAAACATGCTAACACAGGGCAGCCATGGAATCTGATCATTGGTGCAGAAGGTCGCACATAAATGTCTAAGACCATAGGTGAGAGCTTTGTGGGACCCCACACTGCACCTTGAATATTAGATTTGTAAAGTGCCTTCTTGAAAAGAGGATACCAGAGTCCTAGCACATGACTGGTCCTCAGGATAGAGTGATTCAGTGTCGATTGGAGTGAATTTGTCTTTAAAAATACAGTTGCCGAGACCCCCTCCTCTGTGATGATCTTTAACTCATCCAAGGTCAATAGTGATTCTCTACGCCTTCTGGGGTTAAAGCCTAACTGCCAGAGGTCTATGATCACAGAATCCTCAGCACTGTGTCACTTTTAAGGTGCCTTGCAGATATGTCTTCCTCTCCATGAGCCATATTTCTACTACTATGTTGGCTGACAGCAAACACAGTTATAAATGTATTGATGTAGAATATTTCTAATTAAATCCATTGATTCTCAGCTTTGATTCAGTAACACTTATCCTTTTACAAACTAAAGGTGCAAAATATGATCTAAAGTGCAGATATCACCCATTTAATATTCAAAGAAATGAGTTACTCCAAATGCTGCTATCCTTCTTGAGAAAAGACCATACAATAAAGTGCAGCAATTATTTGCTCACCCTTGCGAGAGCCATTACCTTCTGTGTAGAGGTATGTATTCCACTTGAGGCTATGGCCAGTCCAGGTGGGACAGTCTCAGCATGGAATCCCTCTCCCTGCCCTGGACCTCCCACGGGAATCATTTTGATGTATAAGAGACCTGAGGTCAGTGAGGCTTGGAGTCTGTCACTAATCTTGAATTTTGCTCCAAGTTGTATTCACAGGAATCCACACATGAGAGTTTAGCTAAATGAGACCAATTCTCACAAAATTGTGATGAGGTCACAGTTCTGTTAAAGTGGCAGCCTAGTTTTCACCTGTAGCCATGCTCAAGCCGACTGAAAGTTTGTGGCTGTTATGGAATGAAGGCTCTTTGAGTTCTTAAAGAAAATGTTTGTATTTTGCCTCCAGACGTACAGTTGTCCAACACCATATCTACCAGAACTGGAGCAGTAAATGCTCCAATATACCCCAGTAATCAATGGGGTAGCCATGCCTGCTGTTCTGTACAGTATTACTGCTGTGGAATGTCTCTGATGATACTTCCGAACTGTTTCTCTTGGTCTCTCAAATAAAACATGAAAGAACATAAATGATCTCACTCTACTGTATGCAATTTCCTTTTATTTACACCTTCTGGGGAACAAGATTGTGTTCAGTTGTTAATATGTGCCCCAGGCAGTGGTGTGTATGTGATATTCTGGAAACTTTCAAAATGTTGCCTTTAATTAACATTTGTTTAAATATACCTTCGCAATTTTACATGTTGGAATGTGTTCAATTTTAAATCGGTTGGATGTGAATTATTTTTTCAGAGAATAAACCACAAACGTCTTTAAATTTAATTTCAGGCTATATATTGGGGGACATTTTGAAATTACTAATTTTGCGTTTGACATGCAATGATGTGTGTATAATTCTTGTCAAACACATTGTATTCAATACATACCTTCTACATACAGTGAGGGGCTCTGTCTCAGCCTTCTTTAGGCACTGGCTTCTTTGGCTCCTGCAGCTTCAGCCGTTGGCTTGAGACATTGCCAGTCACATCTTAGATACGCCTAGAGAATTAATCTCGTCATTTTTCTATTGGCTGTTTCTAGCCCTTCCTTATCCATTGCAATACATGACAGATTTTTTTCATCTGTAAACTATACTCAGTTATCATACAATCAACACATGAATGTCATGATATTTATAAATGACAATATATTTCCCTATGTTTATGGATAGAAACTTTATGCATCTATTCAGTGACTTAATATGCTGGGCAGTGCTATGATGAGCAACACCGAGTGCTGCAGTCCAAACTAAGGGGGTCATTACGATGGCGGGCGGACTTTGGGCCTGATTCACAGAACTAACTTACGTCAAAATCCTAAACTTACAACAATTTTGGTATTCACAGAATGAACTTACACATTTGGGTATTCACAGAATGAACTTACAACAATTTTGGTATTCACAGAATGAACTTACACATTTGGGTATTCACAGAATGAACTTACAACAATTTTGGTATTCACAGAATGAACTTACACATTTGGGTATTCACAGAATGAACTTACAACAATTTTGGTATTCACAGAATTAACTTACTCATTTTGGTATTCACAGAAGGCACTTACTCATCAATGAGTAAGTGCCTTCTGTGAATACCAAAATGTGTAAGTTACACAAAATGTGTAAGTTACACAAAATGTGTAAGTTACACAAAATGAGTAAGTTACACAAAATGTGTAAGTTACACAAAATGTGTAAGTGTCTTCTGTGAATACCAAAATGAGTAAGTTTATTCTGTGAATACCAAAATGAGTAAGTTCATTCTGTGAATACCAAAATGGTAGTAAGTTTAGGATTTTGTCGTAAGTTAGTTCTGTGAATCGGGCCCAATGTCCGCCCGCCACCGTAACGGAATGCGGCGGTCCCACACCTGAAATTAGGATGCCACCGTGGCGGTGGCAACCCCTATTCCCAGCATTGTGGCGGACGGTGCTCACAGCACCGCCCGCCACAATGCTGGGAACTAGACGTCGTGCATTGGCATGCACAAGGTGACAGGCACCGCGCGGTGCCTGCCACTTTGTCCATGCCAATGCAGAGAGTACCATAGGTAACCCCCATGTGCACCCCCCACCCCCCAACTTTCTGGGGGCCCGCTACGGGCCCCCAAAGGCAAAGACCACATGCCTTTCCATGGCGGCAACACCGCCATGGAAAGGCTGATCTCCGCAGTCGTAATTTGGATGGCGGAGTCTTGCAGACACCGCCACCATATCAACCATGTTTTCCGCCGGTCGACGAGTCGACCGGCGGAAAAGCGGCGGACGGTCTTTCCGTCCGCCGCGGACCCCCCAGCCATAATAATATGGCGGGAGGTCTTTGTAGTGTGGATGGCGGGCGGATCGCCCCCGCCGGGCCAGCGGTGACTACCGCCGGTCCGGCGGGGGCAATCACCCCGCCATCCTAATGGGCCCCTAAATGCTGATATGACACTGGACTGTATACAATGCGCAGTAATTCCAATGGCCATGGTGTAGGTTGCAGCCGCTGGCAATTAAATCCTATCTTGTTTACTGCTTGAAAGTTTTAGAGGTCAGGAAATTCATTCTAGCTTGTTTCCTGGTTGAAAGTTAGAGAAGTCTGGCCGAGGTCAAGCTTAACATTGAGGCAATACAGTGCTGATCAAAAACATTTGTTCAGAAGTAAAGCTGGCCCCGCCAACACTGCTAATCATTTCATTTATAAACAACAAATGTGTTAGAATAACATCTACCCAAATTGATGTTTACACCCAGACGTTTGGGTTATGAGAATCTGATCAAAAAGGAAGTAGATTGGCTTGCAATAAGGGCAGGACTGGGAACCAAAACCGGCCCTGTCAAAGTGCTCGGCCGGCCCCCCGGGGGGTTGGGGGTGCAGCCGAGCTGTTTGCCAGGGCCCGTTTTGGCCGATTTTGTTACAGGGGCCGATATTGCAGCTATGCTGTAAAAACGGCCCTGTAACAAAAACGGCCCCCCCAGGGGCCCAAAACCGGCCCCCACCCTGGAGGCCCACCGGGGAAATCCCTGTGCCCGCTATGGCCAGTCCGGCCCTGCTTGCAATATGAAAGCAATAACAAAATGTTAGACTGTTTTTACTATTATGCATTTAAACAGAAGCAAGCATACACTGAAACACATGCACACATGAGGAGAAACCAAGACACCTTTCAGTATGCATGCACATATAAGCCAAAATTCATTGACACCCATACACACGCACATGCACAAACGTGTGTAGGCACACATGCCCACAGACCAACTGAAGAAGCTGCTCATATGTACTTGCAGAAAAAATACAGGCAGGGACCCTTGTACACAGACACCACAAAGGCGCACACATACAGCACAGACATAGGCATACATCTGGCCAGTGACTACGGCATAGATGCAGACACGGGTGAACTCACTTCTGCCCCTAATATCCCTCCTCCCCTTCTTCATTCTTATTTCCCAACTTCTTCTTCCATCACCTCTCCCTTCCTTCCTCTCTCCTTTCTTTATGCTTCTCTCCTGTCTCAGTTATTTTTCCTTTTCTTTCTTTCTACATATGTATATTTGCTTATGTGTGAATTTACTACTACTCTTAGGTGTAGTTTTCCACTTTTTTGCCATTCACCATTTACAAGATTTACACCTATGTGTAGACCTACACCTACATGTTTTTACAAATGAGACGATGGAGCCTTCTATAACAGCATTTACGAGTGTAATGATGCTACTAGTAACTTTTCCCCTGTTAGTGGATCTTTGCCACCAAGGTGGAGATCTCCCATTGGGAAAGTATAGTAAAAAGTATTTAAGTTTATTATTCTTTAAAAAATAATAACATATTTTAATGCATAACATAGTGTAAGTTAATTTAAAACAGCTAATAACTAGGAAGTAATAAAATGCAAACACCTTAACTTATCAAATTAAATGTATAACAAATAATCAAGTAATGTAAATATATATTAATCTACAGTATACATATTAATTTTTAAACAATAACATAAAAAAACTCATGCATGTTTTTCTTTTATTTTATTTAACATTTAATAAACTTCGTAAAAAGTTACATATTTAATTAATTTAAAAACTTTTTTTTAAGTTTGGAAGTTTGTTTTAATTAGTTTATAAATAATTATATATTTTTTATCACTTAAAAATATATATAATGGTAAAATTCAAACTAATCTAATCAATTTAACATTTGTTCCTGTGGGGTGCTATTTTGATTCTCTGCCTCCATTGTTTTTCATGGGAGTATGTTGCTTTACCAGTGGTTGACCATGTATTGTACTTGACTTACTTCAAGGCTGAGCCAGAACACACTTGAGCCTGTGTTGACACCTTAGGATTGAAGTAACTTTAGAAGCATATTTGTGAATTGCAATAGTTTGACTGTCTTGTGGGTGTGTGTTTTGTGTTTGCATGTCCCTCCCAAACACCCCCTGAAATATCCCTAAACCACTCTCGTTTAGTAGTAGTTATTCTTCATTTTCCCATCACTCCCCAGGTCCCTCCCACATTCATTATTAAAATGCAGCAGTGGCTACTGCCAATCCCACTTGGGGGAGCAGCGCAGGTAAAAAATAATTTTTAAAAAACCCCACACGTACCTTTTGCTGCCGGCCGGCCGCCCGATCTTCTGCTCCCTCAGCTCTGTGTTACTACAATCCGCAGGAGCACAGGCTCACAGACTCCCCATGCAATCCCAGTGCTTCTCTCATGCACTTACTCCCAGCAGGAGAGAAGAGATGGGATTGGGGGGAGCAGGCTAGTTTAACTCTCCAGCATGGACTGGGAGCCTGTGCTCCTGAGCACTACTGATATCTCATAGGAACAGCCTGGAGATATCAAAGTGCACATGTTGGTTTGGCCGACTGTGGACAGCCGCCCAAACCGACATGCGCACTTTCAGTGCCTAAAACCACTCTGCTGTAGCTGAGACATGGCCCGCCCCACACCAGTCTCGGGGACTGTAAGTGAAAAATAAAATGACTTTTAAATAGTTTTATTGTCATTTTATATTTCTTCTGTCTGCAGCATTTCACCAGTGGGGCGACACTCCTCTGCCATAGCAGAAGAGCCGCCCCATTAAAAACCCTTGCCACTGTGTACAAAAAGCTCCAGCACAGTGGTGGGGATGTCTGCACAGAAAAGATAGGAGATGTGATAATGCAGCACAGGAACTTTGGCTGCTGGACTCTGTTGTGTGACAGTTTAGTAAATCTGGGTCAGAATGCATATTTGGGGTTTAGCAAGCACCATATGAGGTTAGAGCAGAGCCAAGGTGTTCAAGGCGCACTAAGGATGAACAGAGTGCAGAGGGCCATAGTCTTCCTAGTTGTCCAGATTTTGGAAGGGGAGATCAAATGTTACTCAGGGATATTAGCGTACTTTATGGAGAGTCAGAACCACATAAGAGTACAGGGGATCCAATGTCATACAATAGTGTTTCAAGAAATACAGAGGCTAAAAGCACTGACGGAGCTAGAGAGCACAGATGTAATGTTATGTCATGAGGATTCGTAAAGCACAACTAATCACCAGTGAGGGTATCCAGGCACTGGGGCAGGTGTATAGGTGTAAAACTGAGGGTTTTGGGTGTGTGCCTCGCAGAGCTAGTCGAAGAGCCAAGTCTTCAGCTTCTTGTGGAATTCAAGACATGAGGAGGAGGCCCCGATGTGTTGGTCCAGGTTGTTTTAGGTCCTTGGTGTGAAGTAGGAGAATGCTTGACCTCCTATTCTGCTTTTGTGGAGGCAAGAGATGCATGCGAGTGAGTCTGGGTGTAGGTGTCTGGTGGGTTGGCGAAAGTGAGGGCAGTTATTCAGGTATGTTGGTCCAATGTTGTGCAGTGCCTTGTAAGCATGCATGAGAAGTTTGAATGGACTGCATTTGTGGATGGGAAGCACCATTTTCTATTCCTTCCATTGCATGTGCAGTGCCCGGCTGGGTCCCAGGTGAGTAACCCTTTTTTACACTTCTCACTTCCCTGAGGTGCACGTCCATCACGCTGTCAGATAATTCTTCGTCTCAGGTACAGGCCGCCCCAATGCGTTTCAACACAGCTACGCTGGTGCCCTCATGTCTCACACTGACAGTATTCTTTTCCTCTTTTAATATAGATGTCCCTATATTATTAGGTCCTGAAGAGACCCCTCATTTCGTTAGGGGTCGAAACGCCGTCAACAAAAGCAAAGCGAACCATTCATCAGCGCCTATTATTATATAAGGACGCTGTCTCTATTACTAATTACTTCTGATGGTCGACTTTTACAAATGTTGGAAACCAAGTGTATATGTCACATATATGTCACCATTTGTTTAGGTTCCATGTTCACTGGGGACACATTGCACTGTTTTTTGAAAAAATTGCATTAATATTTACATAAACAACTATTGTTCGTACCAAATATTGAGTTGTATATGGTTTTTCTCCTTTGGATATCGACCTAACCCTTACCTACATTGCGATTGTGCATACTAGTATCCCCATTATTTATATTTTGCCACAGGAACCACTGTTTCTGTTTATACAATACTTACCCTGGTTCCTTGTGAGTAGGGTCTCCCTTGTCTCCTGTTCTCGACTCTTAGAGCGGTGGCTGCACCGCAAGGGAATTATTCTTTCTAGGATTTCCCATACACCCTATGTCAACATAGGGTTCTATCCCTTTTCCCTTGGGTTACGATGTCTGAAGGAGAAACACCATTATACACTGATGAATACATTACGAAAATTATAAGTGGTCCATCTCTGTTTTCCACTCAACCAAGTAAAAGTGTGAGTCCTAAACAACAACTATTGGAAAAAGCCAAGAAAAAACACATTAGAACAGAGCTTCATGCTTGAATGCTAACTGAGTATCTTAAGCCAGGCATTATCCCTCAGGGATTGCAAGTCAGGAACGTACCGGGCATCTTTCGGGAGGACCCGAAGTTCAAAGGAAATTTCAGCCATATTTCTACAACCTGCTCACGCCATTGTATGGTGTTAGGTGTAGAAACTGCTGTAGAACACGCAAAAATTGAATTAAAATAAATAGAAGAACTAGAAAAAGAACTTCTAGGAGGGGATGGAATAATAGAAGCTAAAGCACTTCTAGACAAACTGAACAAAACCATAGGCCAGTTCAATACATTTGAGCTAAAGAAAAAGGCAGATAAGGTTACTAAGGACATAAAAAACTTTTCTAAAGAAAGGGCCTATCCTTATTTGAGAGAAGATTACTATACTACAATAGGAACACAGAATAGACAGAACACGTGGGGCAGATTCAGAAGGAACCAACCCATCCCTTTTTCGGAATCATCAGGGGGGTCTGAAGATTCAGACGCACAACCCAGACCAAGTTGCTCAGATAACAACCCAGGGCAACCTTTGTTAGAGAGAGGTGGCAAGGCCAAAGGCAAGACGTGGTACCAATACCCGGGAGAACGCCAGACGAGGAGGAAGCATTACCAATGGGGTCCCCAACCATACTAGAGCAGGCAGCACATAGAACTGATGTTATACCGATCTTTAACTTGTCACAACACATACTATCTTTGCTGCAGTGTCCTTATTAAGTAAGGGTATGTCATACGTGATCACTGAACGTACCAATTTTTTCAATTTAAAAACGGAGCTCTTTCAATTGTTTCGAAAGATACGATTACGTCTGTTTTTTAAAGACAGAGAACCTATACAGCAAGACTCAGTCACAGGTCTAAAGCCCCCATCTACCTTCTACCCCCCTAACTCAATGATGCCACCAGAGCTAATAACCTTTGAGAAAATAGTGCATGGGGGACTAGACAACCTCAAAACCAGCAAATGCTTTATACCTTACAATATCACCCGACAGGAACGAGAAGCTTTGCTGGCACTAAAAAATGACAATGCAATAATCTTAAAACCTGCCGACAAAGGGGGTGACATCGTGATTCAGGTTCGAAAAGATTATGATGTGGAAATTGGCAAACAGATTAATGAGGAGAAACACTACAAAAAATTAAGCAAAAACCCATTGCCAGACATTAAAAAGGAAATTTTGAAGGTCACAACAGAAGGAAAGGAGCAAGGCTTTATTAGTAAAAAGGAATTTGAGTTCCTGAATGCTGAAAACCCCAGAACTCCTGTTTTGTACACAATCCCTAAGGTCCAAAAGAGCACCACCAACCCTCCAGGACGGCCTATTCTATCTGGGTGTGGTTCCGCGCTAGAACCAATTGGGAGGTATATTGACTTTTTCATAAAAGATTTTGTTCCCACAAAAGAAACATATGTAAGGGACAGCATGTACATGATTAACTTGATAGACGGCATGCCCTATAGCATCGAAACAGACTGGTTGGCAACGTTAGACATCTCATCATTGTACACCAACATACCCCAGGAAGACAGCATTTTGATAACAGAGAAACTGCTAGAGACCAGAACTAAGCCCATACAAGTACCCACACACTTCATCATTTCCTTGCTCAGAATTGCCCTCCAATTTAATTACTTTGTATCTGAGGGTACCTACTACCAACAATGCTCTGGGACTAGCATGTGGGCTGTTTTCGCACCAAATCTAGCGAACATCTACATGGATTGCATGGAACAGACTTTTGCCTTAAACACTACAAACAGGTACCGCTCCAACATTAAATGTTGGAAGCGGTATATTGACGATATTTTTTAAATTTGGTCAGATAGTGAGACTGAATTCCACGAGTTCGTGAGTTACCTCAATAACATCCAGAAATACCTCACTTTCACATCCACGATACACAAGTCAGGTATAGCTTTCTTAGATCCAAATATCAAACATGAAAAAGGCACCCTCTACATGAGTCTCCATAGGAAATCCACAGAGAGGAATAACTCTTAGCATTCAAAAGTCATCACCCACGAGCATTACTGGATGGTTTACCTTTTGGACAATTTCTTCGACTACGTAGAAATTGTTCACATAAGGAGGACTATATGTATGAGGCCCAGATATTGAAATCAAAACTTCTGGCCAGAGGATACCCTAACAGACTAATAAAAAAATCACTTAAACGAGCTTGGTTTTGCCCGAGAGAGGAGCTCTTAATCACAAAAGAGAAGACCCCTATTGACAGACTTATCTGTGTTACTACTTTTGGTGTGCACACCAACAAGGTCTGGAATTTGATCACAAAGAACTGGGACCTGATTAAAAACATTGACTCTACGATAGAATCCCCCATGTTTGCCTTTAAGCGGGGCAAAAATGTATAAGATCATTTAATACGCTCCTCTACCGAGAGCAGTACTGTGCGGAAAACTGGTACCATAGAATCAGCGTGTGGTTTACCAGAATTGAAAGGACACTTTAAATGTGGTAACTGTGTTGCTTGTGCCTTTACATTTGACACAAATATATTTGAGCATGTGAATGTTAAACAGACACTTGAATTCTTTTCGAACTGCAACACACGTAATGTGGTTTACTGTATATGGTGTCCATGTAATTTACCGTACATTGGACAGACACAGCAACCTATCAAAGCGCGTATTGGACAACATCGCAGTCGCATCAGATGTTCTGTACCCAATGCCCCATTGGTGACCCATTTTGCTGAAAACAACCATACAGCAGATGACATAAAATGGCAGATAATTGACAAAGCGAATGTTCCAGAAAGAGGTGGGGACCTGACACAAATCTTGCAAAGTTTAGAGTGCTGTTGGATAGAAAGGACTAACTCTATAGCCCTTGGACTGAATTCGGCTGAAGAATGGAGGGGCTTTGTGGCCTCAATAGTGAACTAAGATGCCCATACCATTCCTTAATTCATGTAAACTGTGCATTAACAATGTTTCACATGGATTTCCGCAATACGTTACAAGAATATGTATGAATTATCATATGTGTCCGCATGCTTGTTATAGGCACACTATACGCCATGCACTGCCTCTTGAATAATGTTCACTATTGCTGTAATATATATGTAGTAAGGTTCACAACTTACTAATGTGCAATTGTTTTACAATGGTTTTGTATAATGTCAAAAGTATAAATCACTACTGATATCGGTTTGGTTATAATGTCACAAACATCAATATCAATCTTTATCGATGTCATAGCTCCAATTAGGCCACTATATATTGTTCAAATTCCTTTGGTAATGAGAGAGACGTCACTTTCACAAATTACATATTTCCACACATCTTTCCCCTTGTTGACCTTGCTCACGCTCTACCGATTTTCCATACCGCGTGTGCGAGACACATGTTCCATGTGCATGATCCTCATATTCTACAAGCCATTCCTTTGTTTTTCATTATGGGTATAATTGCACCCCAGTTTGATATCATTAAGCAGGTTTTACATTCTACTAATCGAATAGAACAAGACTAGCATAATATTGGGTCTGTTCTCCCCTTCCTTTTTCTACGGGAGTGCCGAAAACCGGATCACACCGTCAGGCGGCTATCAATTGTGATGCCTGCCGTGACGTCCGGTTTTGGTGCGAGCCTTGCAAAGGCATTTAACAATGGAACGAGTCTCGGTACCCTGTCATTGCACAAGTGTAGACGGACTCACGCAGCTCTACACGGACGCGTAGCGGCTGCACGTGTCCACGGTCTCCGGCCTCGTACAAACCAGGCAGGTAAGAACCCGTCCCTCATTCAAAGCTAGCAGGCCCTATTAGCCATTGTGGCAGTTTATTAAAACTCCATTCCCCTCTTCACATTGTTTTAGATACACGGATCATCGTGTTTTGGTACCAATTGTATGCTACCGCAAGTCGGAGTATTCACATTCTTCTGGAAATGCCGATTCCTTGTATTCTTTGCTCCGGGTAAGGATGGTTTTTTGCTACACCAAGTGTGTACACATTGTGGTACTCCGCAATAGTAGTAATACTCCCCTATTCGTTACAGAGGCCTGACTGGATCACACGGATTGTCGTGTCTCCATTTTCCATTTATCCAGCACCGCAACCTGCGCTTCTGCTCTCATTGTCAGCTCCCCTTCCCCTCACTGGGGTAAGTTCATTATCACTTGTTACTCCCACATAATAATACTTGTTCGTACTATGTTATCAAGGATACATAAATTGCTGGTTCAATTTCCATTTTCTATTCCTTCCATCACATGTGCAGTGCCCGGCTGGGTCCCATGTGAGTAACCCTTTTTTACACTTCTCACTTCCCTGAGGTGCACGTCCATCACGCTGTCAGATAATTCTTCGTCTCAGGTACAGGCCGCCCCAATGCGTTTCAACACAGCTACGCTGGTGCCCTCATGTCTCACACTGACAGTATTCTTTTCCTCTTTTATTATAGATGTCTCTATATTATTAGGTCCTGAAGAGACCCCTCATTTCTTTAGGGGTCGAAACGCCATCGACAAAAGCAAAGCGAACCATTCATCAGCGCCTATTATATAAGGACGCTGTCTCTATTACTAATTACTTCTGATGGTCGACTTTTACAAATGTTGGAAACCAAGTGTATATGTCACATATATGTCACCATTTTTTTAGGTTCCATGTTCACTGGGGACACATTGCACTGTTTTTTTGAAAAAATTGCATTTATATTTACATAAACAACTATTGTTCGTACCAAATATTGAGTTGTATATGGTTTTTCTCCTTTGGATATCGACCTAACCCTTACCTACATTGCGATTGCGCATACTAGTATCACCATTATTTATGTTTTGCCACAGGAACCACTGTTTCTGTTTATACAATACTTACCCTGGTTCCTTGTGAGTAGGGTCTCCCTTGTCTCCTGTTCTCGTGCCTTGTAAGCATGCATGAGAAGTTTGAATGGACTGCATTTGTGGATGGGAAGCACTGGCGCTGCCTGAGGTGTGGTGAGATGAGAATGCGTCATAGGAGGTCAACGATGAGTATTGATGCAGTGTTCTGGATGGTCTAGAGTCAGTGGAGGAGATGGTTGGAGATCCCGGCATAGGGTGTGTTGCGGTAGTCTGATCTCCTTGTTATGAGGGCCTGTGTAACAGTGCATTTGTGTTCAGGAGTAGCCATTTGATGATCCTGCGGAGCATGCGGAGAATATGCATGCAAGAGTAGCTGACTGTGTTTACTTGTGCTGTCATGTTGAGCATGTTGTCCAGAATGACTTCCAAGTTTCTGGTGTGGTCACTGGGTGTGGGTCCGAGCTCTGATGGCCACCATGTGGAGACCCAAGGAGAGTTCTTGGTCCCGAAGATCAGAACTTCCGTCCTGTCAGAGAAGAGTTTCAGGCAATTAGACCTCATCCAGTCTGTTACGTTGTTCATGCAGTTGAAGAAGTTGGTTCTGGTGGTGGTGGACCTGTCGGTCAGAGAAGGATTGAGCTGGGTATCATCAGTGTAGGATATTATGGAGCTATATGGAGAAGGTGAAAGCACACGAAAAATGAAACCCCATGTGCAGTTGTTGTTGAAAATGTTGCACAACTAATGGGAGTATACTAGGTCTTTATGGCCATTTTATTATTGATGGCATTAATACCAATACGTCATTGCAGTCTCTTAAAGTTTCAAGATGCTTGTTGGAATGGGTTTCATGCGATTTATTTTGAGAACATTCCAAGATGGAATATTTTCCAGTGGATTTTGTTGGCATTAAATGTTAGCATTTTGTGGACTCATCATGAAGATTTGAGGGTATTGCATGAACATTTATAGGCGTTTGTAAGAGCTTTTAAGCCCATACTACCACAATTTTTCACTGATTAACTAAGTCAAATTTAAAACTGAAAAATGTTCTTTTATTTTCACAAAACGTACTTTGAAATTCTGCCTTGCCTCCCTGTCCACTGGTAAAAGCTCTTTTTTCAAGGAGGAACATATTGCTTTCTTAGAGAAACAATTGCAGGCAAATGCTCCGCTCACCAAATAAGGGGACAATACAGTTGTCTCCTGCAGATACATAATAAGAGCACTCCCTCAGGGATCCCAACTTTCTCCTGCATGTTTATTTAACAAAAGTAAGGAACAGAACACTCGCAGCAAGTCACCTCTACAAGGGCCGTAGCTACAGGGGGCATTTGATGTCCGGGCCAGCCCATAGTAATCTTTGGACCCCCCGCCCCCAAATAACTCAGGCGGCAATGCAGTGTAGAGGTGCAGGGGTGGGAAGTGATGCGGCATCCCAAAATACCCATGCTGGAGTTCAGAAGAAGAATGACCAATAAAAAATATAGATGCCTTTAAATCTTGTATTTATCTTGACACATTTGCTGTGATTCAAACGCAGAGATCAAATGACAGGCTAGATCTTCTGACAAACTGCTGCTTTTTCTTTTAACAGGGAGATGTTCACTTTTCTTTCTCTGACTGCAAAGTGAGATAATTTTGTAAAGTGAACAATGTGACAATCTCACTGGGGCACAGATAGTACGAAAAGAAAGAGTGCATGATGTCAATTGTTTCTCATACACAACAAAATGTAAATACTAGAAATTAATTGTACAAATATTTCAAAATAAATCGGCAATTATGGAAGCACAATTGAAGCACATTTTGGCCCAGATTAACAGCTGGTTTTGCTTCACCTGTGCAAAGAAGGTTTTTAAAAAAAATTCTTCCCAGTGCAAAACTTGTTTTTAACTGGAAAGTTGCCTAAAAGTAACGCAAAGCAGCACAAAGCTTAGCGTTACTCTGCATCAAGGTGCCATTACGTGGGTGGTGCATGGGTGTTCCCATACAACCATCTGTGGTTTTTGATGCAAAACCATATTTAGTAACAATAGTAGACAGGTCTTTGTGCCAAAAAATGCCAATTGAAAGCAGATTTTAGAAAGGAAAAATGCTTTTATTTTTCTTCAGTTTGCCGATTTTGCATGTGTGCTGCAGTATACAGCACACAACCGAAGTGTTAAAAGTTGTAATGTTTGTCTAGGCATCGTATTTTGTACTGTAAGGTCACCTTTCCAGTACAAAACCTGTGCTACACTCACACAGATACCTTTGCACTGTGGTGCAAAGGTGTGTGCTTGGTGCTCAGCAGCCTAATTGTGCAACAGCACTAGGGAGAGAGCAGGACAGTGCCATATCTTCATAGATGTGGTGCTTTCCTGCCTTCTCCCTCCCACACAATGCAGCACAGCAACTTTGGGTGCTGCACTGGGCTGTGTGAAAATTTTGTTAATTGTTAATCTAGACCCTAGTTTTGTAATTCAGAAGATGGAAAAAAAGATTTTAATAGGATCAACACCATCCTGGTTGATGCACAAATGATAAATATTGTATTGTACTGTGTTCCTGCATTGGGGTGCTCAAGAGCTTACCTACTTGGGCAGCAAGCTACATCTTATAGAGTGTGTGGTTGGAAGGGTGTTGTTTTTGTTTTGTGATCCTATGTGGGAAGTGTTTCCATGTGATGCCTGATGACCACCGAGGTGCGGTTGCCATGTTACAAGACGCAGTGCACAGCAGTTTGATGGATGATGAGGTGTAAGAGACAGGGACTCTCAGTTTATGGGTTTTGAGTGTGCTGGCATGTTTTAACAGCTCTGCAGGTCCCTTTATGGTATTTCTTAGTATCATAGTCTTCTTAGCTGGTTACTGCACTGGGTTTTCTAATCAGAAATTTTGTGTATAGTTTTGGGCCTGAGCTAACATGGTTGGAGGGAGAGAGAAGTGGAGAGATCTGTTGGGATTGACATTGTTACTGTCATCCCATAATTGAGTGCCATTGTGATATGTAAAGAAGAGGCCATAGTCTTATAGATATTTGGGACCTTTAGTGGTGAACTAGATTAAAGTCCTCTGATTGATCTAAAGTATAAGACAGATGTCTTCAGTTGCTCCATGCCTGTTCATTTGGTGATTGTTGGTGTATTAGCTGCACAGTACTGGTGATGGACAACCCTCACAGCAGACAGGGTTGCACTAAAACAGAAAATACGCTCAGGACACCAAAAAATAACATGGCCTCCATTAGTGAATCAGGTAGCTAAGAATTTGGGCCCAAATGTGCAAATAGGGCAGTTTTGAACCAGTAAAGACACGTTGTATAGGTGTTTTCAAGGTATGGGAGACTGCATGCATTTGTGCCTGCTACAGGCAATATTTGTGGTAATATCAGGGAAGTCAACAATAAAACTGTTATATTGTTTAATACTTTTATCTTTCAGGTTACACTTATTGGACATTCATTGTAATCTTTGAAAGAGTCATTTCCCTTTGCCCTTTCCATTTGTTCCCCCCCTCCTTCCTTTCCCAGTTGGTATTTTCCTTCTTTTGGGGTAGAGGCTGCATTAGAATGTTGAGATGAGCAGCCTGACTGAGAGGAGTGAAGAGGAGTGAAGAGAGCGCTGTGCCCTGTACTCTAGACGTTTATTGGTGGTAGAGTGGAGACCGTAATAAAGACTTATCTTAACCTACCTACGCTCCAGTCTTCATTGTAACACTGGCGATGACTGGTCTGTGAAAGGGAGCAGGACAGCTCTCCTTCTCTTCTGAATACATCCACCATGACAGTGCTCCTCTCAAGTCAAGTCTTCACCTTGTGGCCCACAAGGTTAAGGTCCTGTTTTTCATACTGATTGTTTCCTTGGGATACTTCTGCTAGTCTGCACTGGTCCCGATCCTTTCCCTGCCTTCAGCCTTGAGGGAGCTTTGCTGGATCGGCGGGTTCCTTGCCTTGCTGGGGATTGTTTTACCGCTCCTTTGCTCCCCTAATCTTCGGTTGTGGGGTTCTCCGCTGTGCCATAGGTGCCTTTGTGCCTCCCTGCTGCTGGGTCTGGAGCTACCTTCGTGCAGCCGGCACCTTCCTTGTGATTATTCTGTCTCCTCGGATGCTTCGGCATTGTCAGAGACCGTCCCCGCCTTTGTAGGTGGTTTCTTCCTGCTACTCCGCCTCCTCTGGACTTGCCTTCACTCCTTCCCTTTGGATTCGTCACTGGCATCTTGGAGGCGTTCCCTCTCAGCACTCCCTCAGCCTTCCGCCACGCCTGCCGCCTGACATTTCTCTTGACTTTCGTGATTGGGATCCCGGGAGGCGTCCGGAGGCGTATCCTCGCTGTGCCTACCTCCGTTGTAGGCGTTCCTCACGTCTACCGCAACGCCTTTCTTCCACCTTGGTGCCTAGTTAGCTTATCCTTTATCTCCGGTGCCGCGCACACCATTCAGCGTGTCACATGCTTCCACAGTAATACGCACACTCCTACATAAATCATCTTGCTGTTTTCCCGCTCATTACTCACGGTGACACGCACACCATTCAGCGTGTCTAGCTGGTTTACTGCTCATTATTCACGGTGACATGCACACCATTCAGCGTGTCACATTATTTTACAAGTGATAGGCACACTTTTGCTCATACTTCTAGCTGATTTCCTCCTCATTATTCACGGTGACACGCACACCATTCACCGGGTCTAGCTGGTTTCCTGCTCATTATTCACGGTGACACGCACACCATTCAGCGTGTCTTACAATTTTGCAAGTGATACGCACACTTTTACGTATACTTCTGGTGGTTTCCTGCTCATCTAATTCACTGTGACACGCACACCATTCTGTGTGTCACTTATTAATGCTACAACCCGCATTCCAGTGACACCTATGTTGTAAAACCTGCCACTTACAGATAGTCGGTGATTCCACGGCTATACCCGCACCTTTTTGCGGATTGCTAAATTCTGCAGTGACACACCTCCTTGGTTAACAATGTCTCCACTGCACCTTCAGTGATACACTCACTTCTTCATTCCCTTCTGTTCTCATCCTTGTGCATTTATGGCTGCTGTAAGCATGACCCAACCACCACCGTTCCTCAATGAGTTTGGGGAACCCAACTACCCTTGAAAAGAATGGGTTAAAATCTTTGAATCCTACCTAATAGCCATTGGGGGGAGAAATTCAGCCCCAAAAGGAAACAACATATTTTACTTCACAATCTGGGTACCCATGGTAGGAAAGTATTTGACACCTTACCAGACCATATACAAGGTCACAATGTCGATGATGAGGGTGAAGAAGACGCAAAGGATGTAAATGAGATCTCACTAATAAAACTTGAATTACACTTTGGAGACAAAGTTAACATTGTCCTGGAACGCCACAAGTTTTTCTGTAGAGTCCAGGAAAAACAAGAAAGCATATCTAGCTACGTCCCCGTACGGGAGTGAGCTAAGATGGCGCCCGGAGATCTACGCATCTACACTCGGAGGCCGGGAGCCAGGTACCGTGATGCCGCTTACCTTCCGCTTGAACTCCCAGTGGTGGTCCCCCTCACCCCACAGTAGCGTAGTCCTGTCGGCTTACCCCCTGGGGGTAGCTTCCTCGAGGAGTTGGTTAGTGATCCCCCCCTGCGGTGCTGGCGCAGCAAAACCCGGGTCCCCCCTCCCTTTTGTGGGACACTCGAACTGCCGCCGGAGATCTGGGGCGGAATTCCTCCACGGCGCTCAGTTCGCTGTTATTTCCGACAGTACTGATCATTGTGCTGCCGTAGGGAGACAAGGTCATTAACTGAAGGGTCTCCATTTCACCGAGGCGCCGCCAGGACATAATGGTGGCCAGTTGAATTGGCTCGGAGCAGAAAGACTCCTGAACTCTGGAGGGGCAGCAAAAGCTCTGATTGTCCCCCTATGAACACCACAGACTTGTGACAGGCACCTATGCCCCGCGACATCACCCGAGCGCACACGGGCCGTCCTCCCCACACCCCCTCAACTAAACTTAACATCTAGTACCTCCCATGCACGGCACGAACCCCGACCGCCTGGGCCACACTACAAGTAACTGACTTTCATGAGCTTCCCCTCCGGGGCAGCAATCAGGCGAGAATACACTCGCGGAAGGGGATGCCTGACTCCAACATGGCGGCCGTGGGAGCCACAATCATCAGGATACAGCGATTGAGGGATCTCAAACTACCCGGGTGCCCGACCTCGTCATGGCCTCCACACAAATGGACTAAACAACTAGGCTCCTACCTTCTATTCTTCTATTCCTCACCCTTGAAGCCCCTCCACCCACACCGGACTCCTTGGACTGGCACATCGAGCTTACTCTAGTGAGGCTAGGGGTGCTCCCACACCACCCTCCCCCCCTGGCTCACCCACCATGACTTTAATTTTGGGATCTTCCTCCGACCGTTGAGACCTATCTAGCTGACCGATGCCAGGTGGAGCTACCTGTTAGCTAAAGAGGAGATGGGTTGTGTATTTCCCCCTCGGCCGTAACCTACACAGCCGGACTTTGGGCAGACTTTCCTTCGTCTCTCCGTCGCATTCTCCCCCTACCCTTTTTCCCTTCCCCCTACCCTCTACGCTCCATTTCTCTCATCTTCCTATGCTCTTTAAAATGTTTTGCTTTTTAACCGAGACCTTGCTATTTGGCCGTTGCCCGGTGCAGCTACCTGATAGCTAAAGAGGAGATGGGCCGTGGACTTCCCCCTAGGCCGTCACCTACCCAGCGGACTTGGGGCAGACTTCCCTTCGTCTCGCCGGCGTATCTCCCTCCTACCCCTTCACCCTACCCTTCTACGCTCCATTTATCTCATCTCCTATGCTCTTTAAATGTTTTACTAGTAACTTATGTAACCTGTTAACTGATGTAATTTTGTAACTTTGTGGTACCTCATGTAAAGCGCTCTGATACCACCGGGTCTAGCCAGCGCTATATAAAACGCAATAAATAAATAAATAAATGCGTGGCCGTTCTGAGAGGGTTAAGTGAACTATGTGAATTTGGAGATCTCAATGACTCTCTCATAAGAGACCAGCTGGTAAGGTGTACCAACAATGGCAAAATACAAGAGAAATTACTGCAGAGGCAACCCAACCTTCACAATACTGTTGAGTTAGCGAAATCTATTGAACATACCGCCCTGTGTATTAAAGAATTCAAGCCTCCTACCCATACCGACTTTGGACAAGTATCAGAGATTGCCAACCTTTCGATAGATGATACTATATGCAAAGTAAAATCTGATAGAAGTTCAAACCCTGTTCGTGACAATGATGTCAGCAAGCTCAATGGTAGCAATAACCACTTGGCCAACCACTCCAATTGTCAAGCCAAATCATCCATATGCAGAAGATGTAACAAGAAAGGTCACTTAGCAAGAGTTTGTTGGAGCTTACCCAAAAAACAGAGTAGTGCAGATGAGGCAACTGACACTAAATTCCTATCTGTAAAAAAAAATGTCTTTCAAGTGCATGCCACTAATGGTGTCAATCAAATTAAGTACCCCCAATGCGAAATTGGTCTGGATGGAAAGAAAATCAGTATGTATGCAGATTCTTGCTCCTCCTTCACATTCATTAACATTTCTGATTTCAAAAACATGAACATTTGCGAAGAAGGAAAATTATTGTCGGCTGACATTTCCCCTAGCAGGAATTTGTCTATTTGAACAAACTATGTCCAACAGTACCAGCTCTCTATGGGCTGCCAAAAACCCACAAAAGTATTACAGACCCCCCTCTACGTCCGATCATCTCCACAATAGGAGCTAGCACAGAGCCCTTATCCAAGTATGTGGACACATATCTCTGCCCTCTCACTAAGAACTATGAGTCGTATATTCGCGACACAGGAGATATGATTAATAAGATCGAGAATATGCCCTTCAACCCAGAATGTGAGATCCTGGTAACGCTTGACATTGAGGCTTTGTACACCAACATCCCTCAATGTCAAGCGTTACTTGCAGTTGAATCTCTCTTGGCTAGAACACCTGGGGATAGACCTGATGCCTTCATCCTTGAATGTTTGGAAGTAGTTCTGTTGAACAACTTCTTTGAATTTGATGGACTCATATATAAACAGATCAAGGGGACTAGCATGGGGGCTTCCTGTGCGCCTAGTATAGCGAATATCTATATGGGCGAATATGAATTGAAGAACATTTTTAATGAGTTGGGTCCATTCCATGAGAACGTCAGAACGTGGAAGCGTTTTATTGACGATATATTCTTTATTTGGAGTGGGGATGATACTACATTACAGGAGTACATCGCATGGCTTAATGCCAGCGATGTGAATCTTAAGTTTACTGCGAAATACAGCACCTCAGAGGTAGAATTTCTAGACATAGTGATCTCAGGTCTGAGTGGAGTGCTACAGGCTAGTTTTTATAGGAAACCTACTGCCAAAAATACAATCTTGCAGCATCAGAGTTTTCACCCCAGCAGTCAAAAAGATTCAATCCCGTTTGGTGAATTTCTGCGAGTATGCAGAAATTGTACCAATATTAAGGACTACAATAGACATGGTGACCTGCTAAAGAAACGCTTGTTGGATCGGGGATATCCATATTGATTGGTGAAGACCGCCTTTAATAGGGCCAAATACTATAATCGGGAGGCATTGTTACAGGGTACTACACGTAAACCCCAAGATCAGGTTGTGTGCGTGATTAATCATTCACAGTTTAATTACAAAATCAAGAATATTCTAAATAAGAATTGGAAGATTTTGAACATACACGGCGAGGAGGAACACCTGAAACCCCCTATAGTAGCGTATAGGAGATACCGAAATCTAAAGGATATACTAGTACATACTAGAAATGAAGTCCAGACAAAATCTGAGCAGAGAACCATCACAGGGTTACCACCTGTGCTGGGGAACCACAAATGTGGCACTTGCCACGCTTGCGAGACGGCGAAGGTGACAGACTTCTGCACGTACAATGATAAAAGTATTAGACTCAAGGACTTCACTAACTGTAGAAGTTACAACATTGTGTACATGCTATTGTGCCCGTGCGAACTAGCGTATGTGGGGGAGACAGGTCGGGAGTTTCGCGTGAGATATAGCGAACATAAATCTGCTATCCGCACGAGGAGGACCACAGCCCCCTTGGTTCAACACTGTCTAGTTAAGAATCATCTGGAGACTGAATTAAAATGTTATATCCTAGAAAAGGTTAAACCACAGGCAGGATCACCAATTGAGTTGACTCGTAAAAGAAGGGAAACCTTCTGGATCTTTACTCTGGATAGTGTTAAGAAAGGGCTCAATGAGGAGATCATTTGGAACATCACCCAGAGGTAAATAGTGTGAGTAGAATCCATTTTATGGGTTTATGACATGCGTTCTGATAGAACTTGGAGCCTTGGGTAGGATTCCAGTCCCTATACAATTAGAAAGTGGTAGTACTCATGTGTAGTAGAATGTTCAACTAGGAGATGCAGAATCTCCTGTTGGGTATCACTTTCTGTAAAATATTGGTAATGGTAAAACTAAATATAACATCTATGACACAAATACAATGTTGCCACCATACCAGATTGTTTTAGATTCCTCTGCACGTCTGTGTAGTGCTGTAGGTTAGATCCATATTTGGCTGAATCAATGAAGTTTTCCTGGTTCAGCATTATTTAAGTCAAATGTAATTCTGTAATATTATCTATTGAGTATCATCCTGCGATTATCAAAAAGCGCCTTTAATATATCTATGGATTTGAAGACAATAGCGTAGTTACGACTAGCTAATTCCAGCTGTATTTATAATGCCGCAGGGAAGTTTGTTGAATGTGTCAAAACTGCAGTACGTTTGTTGATTCACTGTTATTTTTCTTTGATAACAACAATGTAACAGTCCCTTGGATCATGTCTCTGGAGATAACCAAGAAAACGCAAGTACGTGTACTACTGTCCGGGAAATATCCAGTAGCTAGCGTCATTTGGAGACATTCCAATATGGCGCCCATGGTTGACGGATAATGTTGGGAGTCTTGTGATGACCCACGTGACTAGCATTACGTAGCGTTAGCTACGTTGCTTTTGTAAATTGCGCCGGTGATGAGGCCGATAAATAGCCCAGGGACCAACACAGCAGCTGCTGGTTGCTGCCGTCATTGTTAGTAGAATCGAGGTGACGCGACGAACTATATTGCGGTAAGAAACATAGGCTGTTATTTTTTAAACGCTACCCTTTGGGTCTTTCTGGGGATATTGTTAGCTGACTGGATTCCGGATACTTTGTGACCATTTAATACTCTGGGCAAGTTTAGCTCCCTAATATAATCCGTATACACCTTTTTGGCTTTCGTTGGTCTGGGGCTGTCGAATAGGAACTACGGAATGATGGTAGCGTGACGAATCTTCTATTCCTTTATATTTGCTGTGTTTGACGGATTTTAAATATGCGAGGACCCATACGGTTGGCGGCATAGTTTATTGAAAGGAGGCTTGTTCAAACATCCTGGTATTGACAACAATTGTAGTGTTGATATTAAACCTTTCTGTTTATGTTTTTCTTCTTCCTGTTTCGTTTTTCACTTAACAGAATTGGCTGTGGTCTATGACGCCTGAGCCTGCATTATCAGAGTATTATTAATATAAAAAATAGAATCATTTATGCCACATGGTTCCTCAGCACATAGACGACACATAAAACAACAGGTGTGTACTTATAAATCTAAGCCATTTAGACACTGGAGATATGTAGGACCTTTGCCTAAATTATACAATAACTTCTTACAGGGTGTCACGCTAACTCAGAAGGGGTTGAGTCCCCTTTCTTCCAAAATAAAGAGTACCTGGGAAGAGTCTATAAAAAGAGTTCCCCTTGGTAAGTTATTTAAGGGAGCAAAATTAAAAAAAAGTTTATAAACACTCTGACCATTGTGAGTCAGCGTGCTTGAAAATCAATGATTCCTGTTTTGCTTTGTTTTTTATGATCAAGTATATGCAGGTCCAACAGGTTTCTATCCGTACGAGCAGCTCCTACAAACTTAGTTTTGGAATCAGTTTCCGCCCGCCCTATTAATAGTTGTAAGTGATAAGGAACTAGGTTTGGTTCATTCCTTTGGTTATCTGAGGGCTAGCACGACACTGTGTTGTTGAAGCATGTCACATATTTGTGCTATATTCTCACGCTTTGGTGTATCATGGGACATTATGGTACTTTGTTCTTCTGAACTGCCTTTTCTAATCTCTTTCCACACATTTCAACTGAGACACAGTGGTCAGTTTCCTCATGGTGTTGGTATGAGATTTTGGTCCAGTCATTGATTAAATTATGATAAGTGTATGGGTTACTGAAATGTATTGTTTGAATTATTTTAGGTACTCCTATTATTACTTGAAGGACATTTTGTGTTGTGAAGGTCCTGAAGAAGGTGGTCTACATGTACCACAGAAACGCGTGTCGACCATATTACATGCGCCTAACCCACGACTTAGTCATGGAGAGTTATAACATTTGTATCCCCTTCTGACCAGGACATTTATGTATTTTTGTGTGGGGTTGTCTGTTAGTGTGATTGGTATGAGTGAGTGTGTATATGATTTTTTGTATAAAATTGAAAAAACTTTTTTGTTGCAGGGGTCCAATGATGAATTACTGAAGATATATAATTGTCTATTTAAACAGAAGATAATTGTATATAAATGTTCAAAAGAATTTCTCTCTTTCTATGTAGGTGTTTTTAAGTGAATTTGAAAAAAAAATTGATATTGTCAACTTATAAAAATGAATAAATGCAAATGTTGAAACTAAAAAATGAGATTGTTTCCTAGTTTTGATATGTAACCCATTAAGATTTATTTCTTAAAGGTAAAGAAATAGAGGTCTAGAGGGAGACATTTTCTTTTATGTGTTTTTGGTCTTTCCCCCTTTTTCTCCCTGACCTACAGTCTTTCTTAGAGGGGGGTCCCTTTCCTAGAAAGATTTCCCCTAGCAGCTACACCAGGGACTCCATCCCTTTGATGGGCATGATCAAAACCCGTATCACATTCAAAGACCGATCTACTCTGGGAAAAGTCTATGTAGTTGAAGAAGAGTCAAATCTCCTTGGCTGGCAACACCAGAAAGATGTAGGGATTAAACTTGACCCGAACAATCCCAAACAAGTACTCACCATTGACCTATCCATTGCTGGCAAAACCATTTTCAACAAATTTCCTGAGGTGTTCATGTCCAAGTTAGGTCTTCTGAAGAACTTCCAGCACAAGATTAAACTACAACCCAATGCCAAACCAGTAGCACATAAAACCATACCCATACCACACCTCATGTGGGAACCCCTCAAACATGAGTTAACTAGATTACAAACCCTGGGCGTTATCCAACCTATTGATTGCACGGCCTGGGTTGCACCAGTTGTCATCGCCAAGAAGGCCCAAGGGGATGACATTAGGTTATGTATTGACCTCAGGGACCTTTATGACAATATCACTGCCGAAAGACACCCTTTGCCACGCATTCACGAAGTCCTAAGTACCATGGGGGAAGCCACGTGCTTCAGTGTCCTGGACCTTTCTAATGCGTATCATCAAGTAGAATTACACACCGACTCCGAGAATTAACTGCCTTTACTACACCCCTGGGGTCGTTCATGTCCCTTAGGATGCTGTTTGGGCTAGCCTCAGCGGCTGCAGTTTTCCAAAAAATAATGCAGCACATTTTGGAGGGGATTCGCAAAACCTTATGCTTCCAAGACGATGTCTTAATCTACGGTGCCACCACTGAAGAACATGATACTTCCCTTAGATTAGTTCTCTCGAAGTTCAAAGAGGCGGGCCTAACCCTTAAAGAAGGCAAATGCCAAATTGGGGTGGGAGCAGTAGATTACCTTGGGCACACCATATCTAGGGATGGATTCAAACCCAAGTTGAGCCTCCTTGATGCTGTAGAAAAAGCCTCCGCACCTCACTCCAAACAAGAACTCCTGTCTTTCCTGGGGCTCGCGGAATACATGGCAAAATATGTAAAGAACTTTTGCCGATTTAACAAACAATCTCAGGGAACTTACAAAAAATCATACGCCTTATAGGTGGCAAGAAAAGCACCAATTATCTTTTGATAAAGTAAAAAAAGCTATCTTGTCTGCACCTCACTTGTGCAATTTTGACTCATGCAGGAAAGCCATCCTAATCACGGACGCCAGTAACAAAGAACTTAGTGCTGCTCTCTCTCAAGTCATCGGTGGTAAAGAACGCATCGTGGCCTACGCCTCTCGCACCCTCAGCAATTCAGAAAGAAATTACTCTGTAGTGGAGAGAGAAGCACTTGCTTGTTTCTGGGCAATCAAACATTTCAAGTTCTAGTTATGGGGGATAAAATTCATTGTGCGCACTGACCACAAACCCCTCATTTTCATGTTCAGTCCCAAGGGTACTGCTAATAGCACACCTAAGGTGGCCAGATGGGTGTTGGGCCTGGAAAGCTTTTCCTTCAAACTCGAGTTTGTCGCAGGTGACTTCAATTCGGCTGCAGACTTCCTTTCTAGAGCACCTTTAGACATGGTGGAAAATTTCGAAACCCCTGAATACCCCATCTTGGAAATTCACTCTTCTACAATAAACAAAAATGAATGGGCCGAAAGCTTAAGCCAAGATGCCATTTTAACCCAACTCAAAACATACACTTTGCAAGGTTGGCCGGCAGCACGTAACGAAGTAAGTCAAGAACTAAGCAAATTTTGGGAAATCAGGCCTGAAATCAACTTACACCATGACTGTATATGGAGGAACAACAAGATCATCCCTCCCGAAGGGTTGAGAGACAAAATAATAGATCTCATGCATGAAGGACACCTAGGTAGAAGTTTAACCAAATTTAGGCTTAGGGAGCATTATTGGTTTCCTAGTATGGATTATATGGTCGAAACCAAAGTGAAGAACTAAAATGTATGTGCCAACAGTGACAAAACCAAACACACCCAGAGGGCACTGTTATCCCCAGTTTCCATCCCTGACAAACCGTGGGAGAAACTAGCTCTTGATATCATTGGCCAAATCAATAGAAGAGGTGTCATTAAAATATTTGCCTTTGTACTTACTGACTATCATTCCCACTGGGTGGTCATCAAGATGGTGAACCAAATCACTACAGAAACTCTCATTGATTTTCTACGGGACACATTTGCCGCAGAAGGCATACCATCAACCCTGGTCAGCAACAATGGAGTACAATTCACCTCGTCAGCCATGTCCACCTTCTTAGCCAGATTAGCCATTACCCACTTAAAAACTGCTCTGTACTGTCCTCGGACCAATGGATTGGTCGAAAGAATAAACAGAATGATAAAAGAGAACATACAACTAGCTTGCATCAACCACTTACCTGTAGAATGGGCACTGCAAGATTGCTCTGGGCGTATCACACTACTCCCAACCTTGTCACTGGTATCTCTCCGTTCTCGTCACTCAGAAGAAGAAAACCCAGCACTAAATTTTTCCCCAACTGGGTCGGTGGGGGGAAAGTGATGGAACATGACTCGAGTGCAACAAGATCCAAAATTGCCTCCCATCAGGCCAAGTACAAAACTCATTATGATTACAAGCACGGAGCCAAACCCCAGAGGTGGGCCGTAGGAGACTGGGTGTCTGTAAAAAGACCCACTCGCGCTGGGGAAAATTAATGTAAATTCTATGATCCTAAAAGAATCATTAAGATCAAACACAATACTGTGGTCCTCGAGAATGGTCAGAATTGGAGCATGGACAGATTAGCGAGGAGCCAAAATCCGGAGGACACACCTTCTGGTAGTTCCCCTAATACATGTGACCTCGATGATTTCTCAGCCTACCAAAGAGACACAGTCAAAAGATTCGAAACTCCTCCTAAATGGCATAAGTATTTTGTAATGGAACAACCTTAGTTTTGTCCGTTCTTTCTTGCTGTTTGGGGGGAAGAGGTGTTATATTCTTTAATACTCTTATCTTTCAGGTTACACTTATTGGACATTCATTGTAATCTTTGAAAGAGTCATTTCCCTTTGCCCTTTCCATTTGTTTCCCCCTCCTTCCTTTCCCAGTTGGTATTTTCCTTCTGTTGGGTTAGAGGCTGCATTAGAATGTTGAGATGAGCAGCCTGACTGAGAGGAGTGACGAGGAGTGAAGAGAACGCTGTGCCCTGTACTCTAGAGGTTTATTGGTGGTAGAGTGGAGACCGTAATAAATACTTATCCTAACCTACCTTCGCTACAGTCTTTATTGTAACAAAAACTCAGGTCAGCAGATCATAAAAGAGGCCCACAAACCTCCAAAGAACTGGCCCACACACTGACTTATCAGACCAGCCCCTCGGGCACTGCCTGATTGCCCTATATGCCAGTCCCTATATGCCAGTATGCTGGTAGCAGATATGTCCTCTGTGAATGTAAGAGGTATAAGTTACAGTTGACTGCTGAAAACTGAGTTTTATGGTATCAGTGTTAGTGTGGTTAAGAAATGTTATATGTCAAATTACATAACTGTAGATAAGCCCTCCTTAGTTTGCTGTTCGGGGTGTTTCCAATCTGTGGATTGTAAACTAAAGATTGAGCTTGAGGATGCAACTCTCTGCTCCAGGTTCTGTTGCTGGGATGTGGTGTTGTCTTGAAAATAGTAGTGTTTTCAACTGTCTAATCTAATGCTACTGGATGCTTCGAATGCTAGCTTGTAGTAAATTCCTGGGCTTGGTAGCTTGTACTGAGAAAACAGTGTCTCCTGCAGGCTTCTTATGGCAAGGTGGTATGATATTATGTGGTGCAAGCCTGGAGCGCATTGTCCTTGTAGGTATAGGTCCTTTTCCTTGGGAAGCTCGATGGACAATGTAAAGTACCTTGAGCATTGCCCTTATATCTTTAGGAGCCAGTGTAGTGATTTCAAAACTAGAGTTTCTATTTTGCTTATGAGAAATGTGGCTGCTCCAAGGTGTAGGCTGTTAGCATTGTCAGGTTTGGAGATTACAAGAGTGAGGATGGCTCGTAGTTTCTATTGGTATCCAAGGTATGTGAAGATAAAACAGTGTTTTTATTGCGTAGAAGGCAATCTGTGTGACATTGTTAAGATGTAGTAATAAGGATATCTCTGAATCCATGCTTACTTCTAGGTTTCTGATTTCTCTCACTATTGTTGGAGGGCATCTCATTTTCCTCAGGCCATATGGCGGTAGGCTGATATTTTTGCCATTCTCTGCAGGTTGTAATATCTGTCTTTGCGGTATTGATCTTAAGATGGTTATTCATCATCTATGTGTTTCTGGCCCTAATGTAGTCATCAAGTCTAAAACTGTATAGGTCTTCCGGGCCATCCATTTTTAAAATGATTTCGGTCTCATCTGCATTGTTGTAACAGCTGAAGTTGAATGACTTAATCAGGTTACATAAGAGGGTTAGGTAGATATTTAACAATAGAGGGAATATGATGGGCCCCAGAGGGATGCCACATTGTTGTGTGTGCGGAGCTGATGCGAAAGGGGGTGGCAACAAAGGTTGGCAGTCACAACTGAGAGGGTAAATAATTCAATGGGTATAAGCTAAACTCCCTTCTCACCTTTCACATATGGCATCTCAAACAAGAATTTGCTGTACGAAAACATTGCAAAACTGTACAGGGCATTGAGTCGTGTTGTTCTTAAGGCAGCAACTTTAATGACCTTCCGATTCCTGATAAATAAGTGGTTGTCACTGCCTAAACCTACCAGCGATTCAGAAGCACTGTCAAATCAGGATACCCCAGGTTTCAATACGGCATAGTGCTTTGAGTAGCCTATTGTCTAGGGCAGAGTCATCAAAAATCAGGGCAAAGTTAATATTTGGCTGACTTTGCTCCAGCCTATAACCTTTGTAGGGGCACTAACCTTTTGTGAAATATAGCCTAGTGAGTTCGTTATTTTCTTTGCAGGAGCCAGCTGGTTTGTTAGGTTATTGTGCCTGTTCTAAAGGACTGTAAATACCTTAACAAGCAGTAGTTTGACTCTGAAATGATGCAACATAGCCAACATTTTAATATCTAAACCCTGGAATCGGAGGCAAAAAGCATTAGTATTATATTTGACCTCTTGAGACATCTCTGCACAACATTGACTAACGTTTTCTGATTTTATATATATTGTAATCCAAGATCTGTGTAGTATGAATCGTGTTTTTTGAAATGTATTGGCTCCTTTGAAATTCTACTTTATCAAATTTATGTTCATACCAAATAAACTGGTGTTATGAGGTCCTATGTAAATAATGTACAAAATGTATAATACTTGGTGAACATTTAAGGTAACGTTTTTGTTGGGCGAAGTGTTGGGTGCCCCGTGGTAGGAATTTTATGGATCCTCACAGATTCCGACATTTTCCTTCACAGAAATATGAGGAAAATCTGTGATTTAGCCAAAGTTTGGTGTATGCAGGCATTCTGGGTAAGAAAATAATTTGGGATCCACACAAGCCACACACCCCCAGACTACGCCCAGGTGCCTTGTTTTCAGAAATTTCTGGGCCTGTCAGGTTTCTCTGGGTACGGACCAAGCTCTGGCCTAAATACCACAGCCACCTACATTGCCAGAACGGGTCAATCTGCAAAGCAAACTCTTCATGTTTCCATGTTGCATTTTGGGGTCTTTCCTTTCATGGGCAATAGCCCAGCAACATAAGTGAGGTAGTATTGTTATTGGGAGAAGTGTAGGAACGCTGTATGGTAGGACATTTGTGGATCCCTGTAGATTACATTAGCGCAGTCTGCTTTCACTTTTGTTTTGCTCTGACGTCAGCGCAAAGCATGTTGCTCAATTTAGCAAAACAAAAAATGAAACCTGAAACTTGAGGGTAAACATTTCCCTCTCAATCCAACTTTTTTTCCAGAAACATTTCCTTTTCTAGTACTGTGGATGGATGACCCATTGAAGTCCATCACACTGTGACTTGAGTGCAGAGGACGTCAACAGGTAATCCTGTGCCCTGCAACAGTTAATGCCTAAAGTCCGGAGCTTCTTCGGACCCTTGTATGCCCTCCACACTCAGACTTGCTCCTGTCTCAATAGCCAACTTCCTGCGCAAGGTCTTCAATGACACACTCATGTCTGGCATCTACCCAGCCACCTGGAAGAAAGCAATTGTCTCACCTCTTCTTAAAAAACCCAACGTGGACCCCTCAGATTTGAAGAACTTTTGACCTATCTCCCTTCTTCCCACTCCTGCCAAAATCTTGGAGAAATTCATCAATATTGAACAGATGAAACACATTGAATCCCAGGAAATCTGTGACACCTCTCAGAACGGGTTTCGTGCCGGTCACAGCACCAACACAGCCCTAGTAGCAGCCACCGACTGTGTCAGCACACAGGTTGACCAAGGCGGATCTGCGGAACTGATTTTGCTCGACCTTTCCGCGGCATTCGATACCATCTGACCAGTGCACATGGTCCAGCGACTGCGGGAAGTGGGAGTTACGGGAAGGGCCTTGCAGCTTCTCCACTCATTTATGACCAGCAGAACGCACATCGTTAGTTGTGGAGGCTTCAGAGCAAAGGCCTTTGGCCTTCCCTGTGGGGTTCCCCAGGGATCTTCACTTAGCCCAACTCTTTTTAACCTCTATGTGACCCCTCTGGCCGAGTTGGTAACTTCGTTTGGATTCCAGGTGCTCTCCTAAACAGATGACACACAAATCATTGTTTCCATAACAAATGATTTGCAATTGGTCGCACAAAAGTTTAATCAATGTATGTCCAGCATTATATGCTGGATGAAGGGCAATTCATTAATGATCAATGCGGGCAAAACCGAGGTGCTAGTTTTCAGACCACAAAATTCTATCTGGTCAAATGCTTGGTGGCCTGCAGACTGCGGTCCCCTTCCTGTCCCGGTCAGAACAGCAAAAAATCTGGGGGTCACTTTTGACGAGGGTCTGCCTTTGATGCCCAGGTCAGCCGTACAGTCAGCACATGTTTCTACATCTTAAAAACCCTGAGAAAGGTGCTGCTGTATATTCCATCTGAACTGCATCGGTCCACTATCATTGCACTAGTCACCTCCCGGCTGGACTACTGCAACGCTCTGTACCTTAACATCAACGCAGTATCCCTGAACAAGCTTCAGGTGGTACAGAACGCAGCGGCAAGGCTGATTCTTAATCTTAATATCCCGAAGTATCAGTCAGCCAGGGAAGGGATTCGAGCCTTGCATTGGCTCCCCATCAGGAAGCTCATTTCCTTCAAGGTCCTGAATATGGTATATAAGCCTATGCATAGCCAAGGCTCATCACATATAAAAAACATGTTTCAGTGGTACACTCCGGGGAGGACCCTGAGATCCTCATCACAGAAAAAACTGGTTTCTCCTAGATTTCATACGTCCAGATGGGGCGGTCGCTCCTTTTCTGTGGCAGCCACCAAACTCTGGAACTCCTTGCCCCCCTACCATTTCGAAGGCAGACTCTCTTCCGGTCTTTAGGAAACTTTTGAAAACCTGCCTTTTCACTTCTTAGCTGGAGGTTGGCACTTCTCCCTCTTCCCCTGTAAGTTCAGCATCTTGACACCCTTGGGTATAAGTGTGCTTTATAAATATTATCCTATCCTATCTTATCCTACTACCCACCAAATCCACACAGGCTTATGTTCTGTCCAACAGTAATGGACAATCAGCTGCAGGAATATGATGCCTTCTTTGTCTTTGTCCCATCGTTGAAGGGGACTTCAACTTCTCAGAAAATAAGATGTGACTTTTACACGGAAAAGATTGAAAGGGCCAGTAATTCCTCCAAAGAAATGTTCTGTGGTACTGAAAATTCTGGACCTGTGTCATTAACATCATTGTAACATGACGATTTTGGTATCAGCAGACCGGTAATGACAGGTATGCTATATCTGAGTATTTGCGTCATATTCGAGTGACGGGATCACTCTAATATTAACGATTCCCTTGTGAACCCTCGGGTTCCATTTTGTGTACGGCAGCCATTTTGTGGTTGCCCTCACATAAGGCAATGACTAAAGCCAAAACGCGCCTTAGGGGACACGTACACTTTCAGTGACCTGGGCAAGCTGACTCCACTGTCCAGAGCCAGAACCTGTTCGGACAGTTTTAGTTCCCAGTGGCTGATCGAGATTAGGGGCCCAGGTGCAGCATGCCATAAACCCTTCATTGCACACATCTATATCTAAATCTTATCCACACCTGTCACTGCTCTTTCTTTATGACCTGCTTTACGAGGAGGAGGTGCCCGATTTTATTAGGGGTCCAGATTATATATGTTGCAGGTGTTGGGCCTCACTGGGTATTTGGTTGTGGGCTGGACAAACTGAAAATGGGCTTGTCATCATGAATCTGTCTTTGTTTTGTTTAAAGAAATATGTGAATGACCCACTGTAAAAATAAGGAATGTTTGCCTAAAGCATAATATTCTGTATAAAAGAGATAGCTGGTTTCCATGAAAAGGGGCAGTCTCCTGAGAACATACACCGTGTTGTACTTCTAGGATACCTGTTGCTGGCTGCAGCCAATAAATTGATCTTTGAAGCCACCAAGAAGACTCTGTGTTTCTGTAGTCTGAGACAGGAAGAACTCGAGGTCATTGGGTGTGTTCCCTGGCACCGCTGGGTCCAATAAAACCCAGTACTTCAATTGGCGCCCAACGTGGGGCGATTTCAGCGGTACCGGTCCAAGCCAGAGGTCGTGAGGAGCTTCGTGTAAAATTCTGGAGGAAGGCCAACCACTTCATCGACCCCTGTATGTCGTTCGTGGTCCGAAAGTCTTTGCTGCGAGGTTCCCCGCGTCCCGACGGCTACGAAGGACTGCTGCCCTGACTATCGCCCTGTCTTGGACCCTTTTATGATTTGTAGAGCGAGACAATAGACGAGTCTTCTGGTGACGTCATCGATACCTCAGTTAAGTATAAGTGGAGCGTCTCCCAGTCCTTAGTCTTGGTTCTTAGTTTTGGGTATCCCATGGGATCTTTGATTTGTTAGGATCTTTTGATTTGGAACTTGCAAGTACCAAAGCCGAAGGACTCGTGTATTCACGAGACTGTCGTATTCGATAATCCTTTGAAGTTTGAAGCTAGACTAGTGAGCGAAGATGCCTGGTCTTAGCAGACTTGGAAATTTGTTTTGTCTTGGTTGTAATAGGGATTCCCGATTGGAGGACTCGTGTCCGGTTCCTCCAATTGGAACTCCAACCTATGAGCTCTACGTGAAGCATGGAGTGGGCCCTATCACGTATAATAACGTATGGGTTAGGTACACAAGGAAAGATGGTGTCCTAAAGTGGCCCCAATATGGTAGTTTTGACACCGAAATTCTGGATAATTTAGAGGTTAGACTTTTTAAGAAGAAAGCCCGGCCGGCGATGTTTGACTCTTTCCGCCTATGGCGAAAAGAAGCCAAACAGAAAGAAATTAAATTAGTAAAGAAGAATAAAAGAGAAAAGGGTATTTCAATAATGCAAGCTGCTATGCAGTATAAGGATGATGAAGAGGAACAAGCGAGTGAACAGCTGCACAGGCAACGTAAATTGGCAATTGATAAATGTTATCCAGTTTTGCCACCTCTTCAGCAAGATACAGTGAAGGAACTTGAGAAGGATCCTTTAATGTCTCATTTGTTGAATTCACCACCTCCTTATGCGCAGAGTGCTACAGCACCTCCGCAACCTTTAGTTGTACAACCCCCAGTTGTTGTACCTCCGGTTCTTCCACAACCACCAGCTGTTTTTCAGTTGGCACCTACTACTATGGCGCAGCCCCTCAAGGGCTGCCACCTTTACTACCTGTTCCATCTTTACTTCCTATGACTTTGCCCCCTGCATCTATTTCCCTCCACACTATCCCTTCTGACACTGCCTCTGCATTTGCTTTGTCTCCTCCTGTTTTTCCTCCTGTTCATTTGTCAACTTCTCCTTCTGTCCGACAGAGAATGACAAACACTGTTACTAGTATTTTGTCTCCTTTCTTTGGGTCACCGACTACGACCCCCGTTTTAGAGCGTAAACAATTGCGTAGCCAATTGCCCGATTCTAGAGAGAAGGGAGTATTGGATCATTTGGCGCATAAATGGGTCACTGACCCTACAAGATATGAGTTAGAGTCTGTTATGGATGTCTTCCACCAATGGCAAGCACCGAAACAGAGATATGTTTTTGACAAAATGTGCGAAGTTCTTCTTGAAAGATTAAAAGATTGTGATATGGAGGCCAATCCGCCTGAGTTGTGTCATGTACGGTTTGAGTTTTCCAAAGGCACGATTGTGGGTTCCGATATTGAGAAAGCAGTTGCGACATTATTATCATTTAGGAGTGAGGGTATTTCTCGACTGTTGTTTGAGCCAGAACCCTCTGTTAAAAGGAAGGTCAGACAGTATCCCATGAGAGAAGTTCCCCCAGTTTGGAAAGAAGGAGACCTAAATGCTGTTCCACCTATTCAGCCTCATTTTCAACGTGTGTGGGTACATGTTCCATGGAAGCGAACTGAAGTCCTGGCTCTTAAGCAGACTCTACCCGACCCCGTAAAAACCCTGCAGGTTATTATAAGGAATTATCACAGACTGCAGACTCCTGTGTTATGAATTTAGCTGATATAGACATGTTGTTTGGAAATGTGGTCCCACAGCCTTTATGGAGAGTGATCCGTCACACGGATCATGCGTCGGAGTTAGGGGACACATGGATTAATATCAATGCGGCAAATGACAGACAAGTAGGCGGTGCTAAACCAGAGCCTTTAGTAGCAGACCTCCCTGGTAGGATCGTTACTTACATGAAGACTTTGATGCCTGCAATGCGTGTAAATTGGGATAAATTGTCTGCATGCAAGCAGAAGAAGGAGGAAAGTGTATCTGACTTCTTCACTAGGTTTGAAGAGACATTTATCGACCACAGTGGTCAGGATATGAGTACAGAAGGTGGTCAAAGGTTGTTTGTTGACAAGTTTGTGCATAATTTGCTTCCCGAATTGTGTAAAAATTGAAAGATTCAGAGAGTTCTTGGGCCGTTTCCTCTTCAGCACAGATATTGGCTACTGCACAATACTACGAAAATAGAGATAAAGATGAGAAAGATAGAGCAGACAAGAAAACTAAAGAGTTAAAAACAAAGGTTCTTTTACAACAAGCGTATCCGCCTCGTAGTAATCAGCGTGACTATCAGCAACCTCAACAGTATCAGAGGAATTCGCAAAGGTTTGAGTATCCTCAACAACGTGCTCTGATAGGCCCTAACCAATGTTCATATTGTAAGGAAGAAGGTCATTTTAAATATAATTGCCCTATTTTGTTGCAGCGTATGAATGGTATTTCTGGCGCAAGAGGTCGAGGTGTTCCACAAGCACCTAGAGCTAGAGGACGCGGAAATTTCACCCAGAACGCGCGCCCATTTCCTCCTCAAAATTCAATGAATAGTTTTGATCAGCAGAATAACGCGTCTGGTAGGACGACTCAGTACTATGCTGATGACTACTATGCAGAAGGTGAGAGTATGGAAGGTGATGATTGCTAGGACAGCCATAGACAAAGAGAGGGAGTTGTTTCAGTTCCAGTAGATCAGAGTGGACCTTATATTGAGGTGATTACATCAGGTGTGTCAGAGCCTTTTCTGTTGGATACTGGTGCTACAAAGAGTTCTATTATGCACTCTAAATTCCTGGCGCACCTTTGTCTGGCGAAACTAATGTTTCAGTAGGTTTTTCTGGCGCCCCGGTTAGGAACCCGATTTCTAGCCCTATGTCTCTTTCTGTTGGACCTTGTGAAATCGAAGCACCACTTATTCTAACGACAGGTTGTGGTGAGAACTTGTTAGGATTGGATCTGCTGAAAAGATTGTATGCGACATTGTATTGTTCTCCTTCGGGAGTACAACTCACATTGGGTAAGACAGTGGTTTCACCAATATATTTGTCAAAGGACAAACTTCCAACAGAATTGTCGTTTCTCCCTGATATTCTTTGGGCTACTGGTCCCAATGATGTAGGTCTTTTGGAAATACCGCCATATGTTGTAACGTTGAAAGCCAATGTTAAAATGCCGCGCATTCCCCAATACAAGATCTCTAATGAAGGTGAAAAAGCGTTGCTAGCGATCATTTATGATTTGATTGAGAAAAATGTAATTGAAGAGACAAGAGGTAATGTTTGCAATAGTCCTGTTTTACCTGTCTTGAAGCGTACTGACTCTTCTCAGCCACCTGTTTACAGGTTTGTGATTGATCTTAGAGAGGTAAACAAGATAGTTGTGCCACAGTTTCCAGTTGTTCCCGATATCACTGCTTTACTGACAATGATTCCAGCCTCAGCCATTTGGTTCTCGGTGATTGACTTGAAGAATGCTTTCTTCAGCATCCCGATTGCCGTAGAGAGCAGGGATATTTTTGGATTCTGTTTAGGAGGCCGAAGCTTCCGATTTCAGAGAGCTCCTCAAGGTTTTTGTGAAAGTCCTTCTATCTATAGTCAGGCTCTGCAGTCTCAGCTTGACACTCTTGTGTTACCTGATGGCGCTACCCTTCTACAGTACGTCGATGATTTGTTAGTTGCTGCAGATACTAAGGAGATTTGTAAAGAAGCCACTTTGTCATTGTTGCGTCATTTGTCTGATTTACACCACAAAGTGTCTCTTTCCAAGTTACAGTATTGTCGACAAGAAGTGACCTATTTAGGTCACCTCTTATCGAAAGAGGGAAGAAGATTGACCCCAGAAAGAATTCAGGCAATTGCAAAATTAAGTGTGCCAATGACACAGAGAGAAGTGCGTGCTTTCTTAGGTATTACATCCTATTGCAGACAATGGATACCGAATTTTTATTGATGGCTAAACCTTTGGTAGCATTGACCTATAAAGACACGCCGAATCCCCTTCCTTGGTCCGAAGATTGTCAGAAAAGTTTTTCCGAATTGCGTGATGCATTGTGTTCGGCTCCTGTGTTGGGTACCCCGACTACAGCAAGCCCTTTACGCTGTATGTCCATGAGAGAGAAGGATGTGCATTATCAGTGTTAACACAGTCTTTTGGGGACAAGCAACGTCCATGTGCATATTTCTCGTCGATTTTGGACCCGGTAGCTAGAGCGTTGCCGAGTTGTTTGAGAGCCACAGCGGCAGCAGCTGTTTCTATTCGACAGTCTGCTGGTTTGGTGATGAATAATACGCTGGTCGTGATGGTCCCACATGCAGTGGATATTTTGTTAAACAGGACCAAGACACAGCACTTAACTAGTGCTCGATTGTCAGGTTACGAGTTGACACTTTTAGCGAGCCATGTGCACATAAGAAAATGCAACACGCTGAACCCAGCTACATTGTTGCCAATTATAACAAAGACAGATGTTCCGGAACAGCATGATTGCTTTCTTAGGACAGAAGAAGAAACGAAAGGGAGAGTAGATCTTAGGGACACTCCTCTTGTAAAGTGTGATGGTACCTTATGGGTGGATGGGTCATGCTTCAAGCTTCCGAATGGTGATACGACTGCGGCATATGCTGTCACGACTTTACATACGATTGTTGAAACTGCACGTATCCCACATAATTCAGCTCAAGCAGCAGAGTTGACTGCACTTATGAGAGCGTGTGTATTATCAAAAGGAATGAAAGTGACCATATATACCGATAGCCAGTATGCGTTTGGTGTGGCCCATAGTTTTGGACGCTTGTGGAAGGAATGTGGGTTCCTCACGTCTCACGGTACGAAAATACAGCATGGTCAATTGGTGAATGAGCTCCTGGAGTCACTTACTTTGCCATTGCAAGTCGCGATTGTGAAATGCCGTGCACATAAGAAGATCACTGACGACGTTGGTCGCGGTAATATGTTTGCTGATGAAGTTGCGAAAGAAACAGCAAGAGATGTGATGAGTCGAATGTATGTTGCGGGCCCTGCAAGATGGATTGGTGACGTTGGAATGTGTGAAGATACGATAGAGAGTGTGAAGTCCATCCAAGCTGAAGCTACGGAGAAGGAATTAAGTACGTGGAGAGAGAGTACGGGTAAATTGGATGCAAATGGTTGTTGGGTTGAATTGTCAGAGCATCAGCGATGGTTGTTACCCGATACATATGTGCTTGCAGTGGTTACAATGGCACATGGGATGGCCCACATCAGTGTGAAAGGAATCTGTAAGTTATTGGCTCCAGTGTGGCAAAATGCTGGAATTCCCAAATGTGCAGAGAATGTGGTCAAAAATTGTATGGTTTGTTTGAAATACAATCCTGGTAAGGGAACCCCAACTCCAGCTGGTCATTTTGCGCCTCCAACGTATCCGTTCGAGGTTTTGCAGCTAGATTTCATCCACATGGAGAGGTGCAACAATTTGAAATACGTACTCGTTGTTGTTTGTGCCTTTTCAAGATGGGTAGAGGCATATCCTCTGAAAGATAATACTGCCTTGTCCACAGCGAAAGCCCTTCTCAAAGAGTTCTTCCCTAGGTTTGGTTTGCCGAGAATGGTGTGGAGTGATAATGGGGGTGAATTTGTGGGTCAAGTGATGAAACGAGTGTGTGAAGGTTTAGGAATCCGGCAGAAATTTCACGCTGCAAATCATCCCCAATCAGCTGGATTAGTTGAGTGCTATAATGGCACTCTTAAACTAAAACTGGCCAAGATACAAGCAAGCTCTGGCCTTAAATGGCCTGATGCGTTGCCATTAGCACTATTGTCAACTAGGATGACCGTACATTCCCGAGTAGGACTTAGTCCTCATGAGATAGTGTTTGGTCGCCCGGCTAACATATGGGGAGTGCCAAGGCCAACGAAATTCAGCGAGATTGAACACCCTGTACTGCTTGATTACTTGCATGATTTGACGGCTAAATTGCGTGTTTTACACCAACAGGTTCATAATACACTGCCTCAGGCTTCTAAAGATCCAGGGCATGCAATCAATCCCGGATCGTGGGTGTTAATCAAGAACTTTCAGCGGACAAAGAACGATCAGCCCCGCTGGATTGGCCCCTATTTGGTGATTTTGTCCACAAGATCTGCAGTGCGAGTACAAGGGAAGAAAAACTGGATCCACGGCGTACACTGTAAGAGGGTCCCTTTGCCTCTACCATATGACCGGTGGGTCCAGGAGGGAATTGCTGACTCGGAAACTGAAACAGTGCCTCGTTTTCTGCCTTTTAGTGACGCACGCGTCACAGGGACAAATTCTGAGCGAGAAAGTGACGATCTTCTCCAAAGAGCAATACCATCACCACTTCGATTGGACACTACTGAGCCTGAACTTTTGTTTTGCGACCAGACATTGCCTGGAAAAAGCAGTTATAACTTGCGACCGAGAGTCATGGACAAATAAAATGAAATTTTGGTCCTCCCATCCGAAAACCTGTTTTTGAACCACCATCCGGGTTCAGCTGTAGGGTCGTGGTGAAAAGACTTGAGTGTGTAGCCTGCGGACACAAGGTCTACAGGTCTGGTTTGCTCTAGGGCGTTCCCTGGGACATTCAGAAACACTCTCAAGTGAAGAAAACCAACCGCCGCGAACAGCACGTTAGAGGATGGAGCCTTTTCAGATGGAGAGACCTGTTGAAAGAATAAGTTTCAAGAGGAAAATATGTGCAACCATGAGCAGAAAATGTTTTCTAATTATGTGTCTTTGTATTTTACTTAGTCTAATGATGTCTTTAGTGGGGTATATCATATTCTCTTTTCAAGTGACATCTGCACCCACTGTACAGCCCATGCCTTCCTCTACTATCTCCTCACATTCTTTTCACCCTCTACCTGAACACGAGTCCGTTAGAAGATTAGAGTTTATGAACAACTCCTTTGTTCAGCTCTTACACCAACACCAGCTAGTAGTGAACAGAACCAACTGTTGGGTGTGTGGCCTTATGCCTCATACTACTGAGAAAGGTATTCCCTACCTAGTGCTGCCATTCAGCTACAATGGTTCTGTGTGGGCATACCGAACGATGTTCATCTATGCTCGCGAAATCCACCCCCTACGTTCCGTCAAAGACAACCCAAAGAATAGTGCTCTAGTTAAGGGGATAGTCGACATGATAAGGGGAACTAGTTCCTACGAAACTATCCCGGAAGATGAGACACTAGCGTATATTGGATGGAACGTGACTGGATATGGAGCGAGTCTGAGCGAGAACCAGCAAGCAAAAAGATCCGCTCCAATTTGGATTGTACCCCATCAGGGTCATCTATGTCTGCAAGGAAATGGCAAGAATCCAAGAGCTCAGTTACAGAAGAGTATCTGCACTGAAACGTATATTTTTGCGTCTCAGACTTCCCCTTTGTTCTTAGCAGCTAGGGGTACCTACTTTATCTGCCATGATAGGGCCTACACGTGGTTGCCCCCTGACTTCTCGGGCACATGCTTCGTTTCATTCCTGTTGCCTCCCACCTACACAGCTGCGGCAGATTACCATAAGATAAGAAGAATTAGGGGTGTCTTCAGCAAGGAAGACACTGCAGGACAAGAAGCGGGAGACTTCTTTAGGGGTTTTCTGCCGTTCTGGGGACCTATGGCTAACAACAGGAATGTGAGGCAATTGACGCGAGTGGTTGAATCCACCATAGTCGAAACTGTCGGTGCCCTTAATAATTTGACTGCTGAGCTCCAGTCGGACCGCCTTATGACCCTGCAGAACAGGGTCGCGTTAGACATCATACTTGCAGACCGTGGTGGAGTATGTAGAGTGATCCAATCCAGTTGTTGCATTTTCATTCCAGATAACGCTCCAACAGTGTACCAGGCCATCTCCAAACTACATAGGATCTCTGAATCCATCCATATAGATGAAGGAGACTGGTCGTTGATGGGATGGTTCTGGGAACTGTTATCCACCTGGGGATGGAAAGTTCTGATGGTCATTGGGATACTTCTAGCCATCCTTTTCCTGTTTTGTCTGTGCATACAGTGTGTTCCTGCCATATGCGGCCTATGTGTTACATCATGTGTAAGGAAACCTGTATCAAGGGACGAGCTAAGTAATAGGATGATGCTACAGCAACATCTCAATGAATTCATGAACATAGACCTAGACTCAGATTAGCATGAGTGTAAGTAAATTGCCTATGTAAGGGCAAAAGGAGGGTCTGTGGTACTGAAAATTCTGGACCTGTGTCATTAACATCATTGTAACATGACGATTTTGGTATCAGCAGACCGGTAATGACAGGTATGCTATATCTGAGTATTTGCGTCATATTCGAGTGACGGGATCACTCTAATATTAACGATTCCCTTGTGAACCCTCGGGTTCCATTTTGTGTACGGCAGCCATTTTGTGGTTGCCCTCACATAAGGCAATGACTAAAGCCAAAACGCGCCTTAGGGGACACGTACACTTTCAGTGACCTGGGCAAGCTGACTCCACTGTCCAGAGCCAGAACCTGTTCGGCCAGTTTTAGTTCCCAGTGGCCGATCGAGATTAGGGGCCCAGGTGCAGCATGCCATAAACCCTTCATTGCACACATCTATATCTAAATCTTATCCACACCTGTCACTGCTCTTTCTTTATGACCTGCTTTACGAGGAGGAGGTGCCCGATTTTATTAGGGGTCCAGATTATATCTGTTGCAGGTGTTGGGCCTCACTGGGTATTTGGTTGTGGGCTGGACAAACTGAAAATGGGCTTGTCATCATGAATCTGTCTTTGTTTTGTTGTAAGAAATATGTGAATGACCCACTGTAAAAATAAGGAATGTTTGCCTAAAGCATAATATTCTGTATAAAAGAGATAGCTGGTTTCCATGAAAAGGGGCAGTCTCCTGAGAACATACACCGTGTTGTACTTCTAGGATACCTGTTGCTGGCTGCAGCCAATAAATTGATCTTTGAAGCCACCAAGAAGACTCTGTGTTTCTGTAGTCTGAGACAGGAAGAACTTGAGGTCATTGGGTGTGTTCCCTGGCACCGCTGGGTCCAATAAAACCCAGTACTTCAGTTCTCCATACTAAAGTCTCTTAAAGCACGCGAAAATACAAATAATGATGCAATCGCCTCTGTGGAGAGCTGCAATAAAGTGGCTGAATACTTTGCAGACAAAGTGGCAAAAATATATGACGCTTTCCCTGTGGAAGCTCGGCAAGGGAAGAGTACAACATGTGGACTAGATACTACATTTGCAGGTGAAACCCTGGACAGGACAAATTTAAGGTACAGGAGTTAGAAGAACTTAAAGATACAGCAAAAGGGATTAAATCAGGCTCCCCAATAGATCCTGCCCGCCCGGAGATACTAATGCAGGGAGCGAATCTTATTATGCCATATATCTCTGAGCTCATCACATGCTCCTTTCAGACGGGAGAAGTTCCCTTAAAATGGAAACAAGCAATAGTTCGGCCATTAAAAAAGAAACCATCAATAGATCAAGCAGTATTAGAAAATTTACGCCCCATTTCGCTACTACCGTTTGTTGCGAAGATCGCTGAGAAAGTAACAAATAAGCAACTAGTGGATCATATTAACAAGAATGACCTATTGCACCCCTCTCAATCAGGTTTTAGAGCTGCTCACTCTACGGAGTCAGCACTACTCCTGGCAACGGAAACAATGAGACAATATGCTGACGAAGGGCAGACGGTTGCAATGATCCTGCTGGATCTCAGCGCAGCGTTTGATACCGTTTCCCATAGGCTGCTCCTACATAGACTAGAGGCATGCAGTGTCAGGGGAAACGCACTGCGCTGGATGACATCTTTTTTATTCGCGCGAAGCTTCCAAGTCGCACAACAGTCATATCTATCTAAGAGCATCCCCCTACCCCAGGGTATCCCTCAGGGATCAATTTTGAGCCCCACACTATTTAATTTATATGTGGGACCATTGGCTGAGCGAGTGGAAGAGCACAAGGTGTCCATTGTGTCATACGCTGACGACACTCAGCTGATTGTGATGCTGTCTCAAGATAGGGAACAGGCAGCAATCCGATTCTCCAAATGTCTGGAGGAGGTGGCAACATGGATGTCTAACCATTGCCTGAAACTCAATGGAAACAAAACGGAGGTGATGATTGTGGGCAAGGCGCCAACCATTTGGTCATCAGCTTGGTGGCCTGAGACGCTGGGCCAATTACCTACCCCGAAATCAGAAGTGAAAAATCTCGGAGTGTGGTTTGACTCCGAACTGGCATTCGATAGCCAAATTCGGAAAGTAGCGGGTAAATGCTACGGGACCATGAAAATCCTGAGAAAAATCCTGGACCTCCTACCATCTAATGCTAGAAAAACTATAGTACATGCCGTGGTAACCTCCCAAATGGACTATGGCAATGTACTATATCTAGGTGCCGCAAAAAAAGGGCTGACCAAATTACAGACTGTGCAAAACATGGCAGCCCGCTTGGTATTAAGCCTTCTGAGAAGAGCCTCCACAAAGAAAGCCCTAGCGGAACTGCACTGGCTGCCGGTGGAGAAGAGAATCTTGTTCAAAGCAATGTGCCATTGTCATCGTATTCTATCAAAAAAAGGCCCACGGTACCTACAACCATTGTTAACTCAATACACACCATGCCGGAACCTAAGATCCAAGAGTAGGGCATTGGTGACTGTACCAAGAACATTTAAAGCAAGCATGGGGGCACGTTCTTTCAGATACCTCGCAGCTAAATCGTGGAATACTTTGCCGATGGACCTAAGAACAGAACCATGCGAAACAAGATTTCGCAAACAATTCAAGACATGGTTATTCTTAACAGCACACTAGAGCACACTTGGCCAGTGCTAGAGACCAGGGGTGATATGTAGAATGCCCTCCTCCTCCTTTCAGAGTGTTTGTTCTAGCGCGGGGACACACCGGTGGTGTAACCATGCGCTCTATAAATGGATAAATAAATAAATTCTCCAGATGCTGAAAGTCCCCAGGATGATAGGCTTCTGGGACTGAGGAACAATGAAAAGCACAGAGGCCGAAGAAAGGTTGCAGTGCCTGTTCAAGGCCATGCACAGCCAAGAGGAAATTTCAGTTTCCATACATGGTCTATTATAAAGAGAGCCAGAGAGATTGTTAAAATAGTAAGAAGTACAGAGAAGATAGAGAGATGAGGTTCTAGTAAAGGAGAGTAGAAGGAGAGAAAGAAAGGAGAGAAATAGAAAAAGCAAGAGAGAGCAGAAGACACAGGAAGGGGAAGATAGGCAGATGCAGCGGCAAACTGAAAGGAGTAGTGGGGAAAAGTATACAGGAGGTAGGAGACAAGGAGAGAAGAGAGAAACTAAAATAGATCCCCAAGGAGCAAAATGAGAGCTAGATGTGCATGGAGAAAAGGGGATTGGAGATTTTTTTTTTTTCTAAACAGATTTTATTTGCCAAAATATCACATATGACGCAGATCTCTGAGCCCCAGAGACAACTGCCGCATGCAAGATACAAGAATTGAATTTGACCATTTTTCATAAAGATTCAGGAGAAAATGAAAGGCAATGCAAATAAAATCAAACCCTTAGAACAACAACCCCCCCCACCCCCTGCGCACTGCCATCTATTCCAGAGCAACATATCACTTACACAAATTGCCATTGTACACTATAAAACATCATCAGCCATGAAACAATTGTCCTGCCCAGGGGCAACGTACAATTCACCAATAAAAACAAAGCAAAAGAAAACTAACAGCAGGAGATATGGAGGTCACACTGGGTCCCAGCTCTGGTCCCCCGTGGCGGCTCGAGCTCCAGGCCCCGATAGTCAGCCCAGCGCCTCCAGATCTTGTAGTGCTTCCGGGGACATCCCCTGGCCTCAAATATCGGGATCTCCAGATCCATACAAAAGTCTAGACCGTTTTTCCATGCAGAGCTCGAGGGAGCGACCGCTGCCTTCCAGGCCCTAGCTATGTCCCTCTTTGCTAGGGTAAAGCCCAGGAGCATAAGATGGCACTTGTAGATATTACCCCCGATCCCTTCCATCACATGCAGGAGGACTAGCTTCGGCGAGTTGGGGAGCTCCCTCCCCAGCACTTCAGAAAGACAGGCCAGCACCCCCCTCCAGAACCTTGCTAGTGCCGTGCAGTGCCAGATAGTATGTAACAGGGCCCCATCCGCATGATCACATCGGAGACACACCGGAGAGGCCACCAAGCCCGCCCTCCAGAGCCTGACCCTGGTATAATAAACTCTGTGGAGGTATTTGAATTGAATGAGCCATAGGCTCATTGCGATAGCTGCCCCACGCGGAGATGCCAGAGCCTCTGTCCAATCTTCCTCTTCCATCTGACCCACATCGCCCTCCCAGGCCTCCCTTAAGCGCTGCAGTGAAGGGGAACAGTGTGTAACCAGGGACTGGTAGATTTTGGAAATCTTGTGGTCAAGGAGGTCCCATAAATACTTTGGCTTCTACCGGGCTGAACTCCGGCAGTGACTCCAATCCCTCCAGACTGGGGGAGATAGCGTGCCTGAACTGTAAGTACTTGAAAAATTGGGTTTTCGGCATCTGAAAATCTTTCTGGATGTCCTGAAAGGATTTTAAAATCGGACCCCGCATAACGTCGCCCAAGTGGAGATCCCAATATTATCCCAATCGCGGAACCCATGTAGGGACGCTAGTTGTGGAAAGCGACCATTATGCCAAAGTGGGGTCTCCCGAGTCAGTCTGTTCCACCAACCCATCTTCCGTAGCGCCTGCTTCCAGATTTGAAAGACAATCCGCGTGGCAGACGGTAGCGAGCGTCTCAACGGGGCGGAATAAAGAATCGTATGTAGCGTGTGATCCCCCATGCACCGTCGCTCAACGGCGTAGGCCGGGTCCGTCCTGTCCCCGTACCACCACTCATTTAAGACGAGCAGATGCAATGCCATATAATAAGACCAAATATCCGAAGTTGCCAGTCCCCCGCAATACGTAGATTGGAAACAGGTCCGTAACGCCACCCTAGCCGCCCCACCATCCCAGAGAAACTGGCCCAAGGCCGCATTCACCTGACGAAACCACCACGGGGGAATCGGATAGGGATGGTTCTGTAGTTGATACAAGAGGCGCGGGAGCGACACCATTTTAAAAATGGCTGACCGGCCATAAATAGATAAGGGCATGTGAGACCAAGTCTTAATATCTTCACGCACGCGGTCCCATACGGGTGCCAGATTACGATCCCACGCCGTGGCGGGAGAGTCAGACAGATACACCCCCAAATATTTCAGTCCCCCATGGACCACCTGCACTGACGATACCCAGGAACCGAGCGCGCTCCCGCCTCCCAAGACCCACAGGGTGGATTTCCGAGGGTTCATATATAATCCCGAGGTTTCTCCAAAAATCTGCATTATGCGCAGCAGCCGAGGGCCCGTCTTATCTAAGTCGGTGAGGAAGAATAGCACATCATCAACATACAAAGCGATGCGATCGGACAATCCGTGTGCCCATTCAAATCCGGACACCTGAGCGTCCATCCTCACCCACGCGGCCAGGGGCTCCATCGCTAAGGCAAATAAATAGGGGGATAACGGACACCCCTGCTTGGTACCCCGCCCGATGGTAAATGTAGAGGAGACAGAGCCCGCAACTCGCACCGACGCCATTAAGTCCGTGTTAAACAGGGTTAAATATGACATAAATCGGGGTCCAAGGTTCAGCCGACGCAGGAGAGCAAATAGATAAACCCAGCTCAAAGAATCAAAGGCCCTATCCATGTCCGCCAGCAGGAGCGCTGCCCGTACCCCCAGTCCCTGGACCGTCGCCACCGCAACATGAGCCGATCGAATATTGTGGCGGGTCGCCCGTTGGGGCAGGGGATTGGAGATTTTAAGTGGAATTTATAGCTAATCATGTGTTAGTCAATGCATCCGGCCAATGTGATTTCATGGCACACACTTGCACTTATTTTCTAAAAAGGATATTAGTGTAAAATCCATAAATCACCTTGCGCAGTGGTCTTTGAAGTCCAATTAAGGTTTAATCTTTGTTACTTGATCCACATTGCTTTTTACAAATCGTTTAACAATGGCACCTCCTTCTTATGTGTTGCTCCAAGCTCTCTGTAGAGTTATTTTAAATTACAGGCAAGATAAATAAAAACCTCTCTTACGACGTTGAGTAGAATTAGAAAACTCCACTTTTTATGAAGCAGATGAAGTTTCCTAATTTACTTGAGTTAAGGTTTATCCCTTTGGTCTTCCTGGTGTGATGATTTACGGATGCAGATTGTCCAAGAAGGATATCCTGTAGCACAAAAATATTGAGTGTGGACGATGGACACACATTACCTCAAATGAGAGGTCTGGGAAGGAGGACTCTGAGATAAGGGTATCTTTTTTTTTTTTAAAAGAGCTTCATAAGCTTTGCATTTCACAAAGCCTGAACAGTTTAGAAAATACACAAAGCAGTGAGTCAGCCAATTTTAGAATGTTACACCCCTCTAATTTAAATCACATCTAATTAATAGGATTTAAAGTTGGATTGTGGACAGTTGATTCAGTGTACTTTAATATGTAACTTAAAAAATCTATGCATTCCTTTACGTAGATTCACACTGTGTGCACCCTGAATATCGATCAAAAGACACACAGTTGATGGACGGAATGCAGAACAAATCAAAACATTCACCCCCAGTCAAGAGATCTGGGTTAAATCCATCATTCTTTTGCTCACCATGCCACCCCAGTTTACACCTGGCCATATGCAAATCAGCCTTGACCCTGTGCCTCATGGGAACAGTCCAGCCCGAACTGCCAAGCCAGGTCCTCCCGTGACCGGAAACAAGCATCCTAGGACCGGTTTGGGGGTTTCACCCCTCATCAGCACCTAGGATGGGTGCATGCAAGAAGCTGGCTGGACCATGGGGGCCCTGGTCTCCCCCAGCGGCCCACCAACTGACTGTGGTGTGGGTGCACAGATGGGTTCCCCGGGGCCAGTTCTGGCTTGGAGAGAGGGGCCATGCGCCCCTCCCCTTAAAAAGCAAAGGCCTCTGGGGACGGGGTCCCGGTGCCACTATTGGGTCTGGGACGGGGACCATGAACACATCTCCCCTTTTATATATATGTTTAGGCCCCAGGGGTTGGGGTCCCCTTGGCCACTATTGGCTATGGGGGGGAAATGCACCCCCTCCCCTTTAAATATATTATGCCCCAGGCAATAAGGGGTCCTTAGGGCCACTACTAGCTCGGGCAGGGGGACATGCGCCCCCTGCCTGTTAAAATCCAAAAAAGCCCCAAGGGATTGAATCTCTGGGGTTCACAGAGGCTCAGGAAGTGGTGCTGTGCGCCCTCCTCTCCTTAATTAAATGAAACAGTCTTGGGGATGGGGTCCTCAGGTCCCAAAAGGCTCAGGAAGGGGGCCGTGAACCCCCCCATTAAAAAAATAATAATAATAATTGCCAGCACCCGCTGGCCATCTGCCAAAGGCCATACGTGGGGGTGGTTGGCTGTCCGCAGGGGGTAGACTCAGGGTCTGGTCATCCTGAACTATAGCAGAAGTTAACTATAATTTGTGTTGTCGCCATGCACTGCTAATTAACCAATACATTACATCACTCATGCCATCATCTAAGACATCTTCATACATTGACTGCAACATCAGAAATTACATAAGACTGTGCATGGCTAGGGCGTGAGTTATAGTTACTTCAAGGCATGTGTGAATTTCAGTGGTCTTGTTAATTTAAAACGGTATGTTTTAACTGACGTATTCTAACTATAATGTTAGATTACCCTTGGTTTTTTCAATGGATTACCAAGGTTTTTAAATTTAAAAGTTATAATTTCAACTCTTAACAATAACCTCACTATATATATATATATATATATATATATATATATATATATATATATATATATATATATATATATATATATAGATAGATATATAGAGAGAGAGAGAGAGAGAGATTACCTACTGGCGGTCGCCAGTAGGTAGTTATAGTTAGGACCTTGGTTCTATTCAAAAAGCGTTTTTTCTTTTGCAAATATCTTTGGCGCCGTTTGACGAATCTTTCCGAAATTTTCAAAACTAATGGTTTGCTCAGGTCAGCTCCTATCTTGAAAGTTTCGGGGTGATTCGTCAAGTGGGGGCCGAGAAAAAAGGGGGGTCCCACAACACGTTTTCCCCATGTTAATTTAATTTCCATAGAAACTTTAGACACAGCTACAGCCCGAACTGCTGAACGGAATTCCACCAAATTTGCCAAAAAAGGTAGCTCTTGGTTCAGAAAGCGACCTTTTTTTTTAATGGTGTAAATCCGTTCAGTAGTTGCTGAGAAATTCAAAAAATAAAAATATCGATATCTGAGCACCGAGGAGGATTCGCGAACCCTCCCGAGCACGAGCTTCAGTCTGATTGGCTGCCAACAATCCAAACCAGAATGTGTTGGCAGCCATCTTGTGACTCGGTAACCGAGTCACAAGAAAACAGTAAAAAAAAAGATTGAAAATAAGAAAAGGGGGCAGGGTAGAAACACCCTGACCCACTGGCCTGCTCAGGGGGTCCCACAAGGACCAAAAAAAAGCATTAAAAAAACGCCCGAATTTGCACTGGGCGAATCTGGCAGAAAAAATAAAAAAAGAATCAGAGCGCGGACTCCCGCGCTTCCTTTTCCTTAAACCCCCGGGTGGGCCAGGTCCCGGGGGCAATGTTTTATTGTTATGAGGGGCCCGCAGGGGCCCCCGCATCCCCAGGGACTGCCGCCTCTCCGGGGCATTTCTGATAATGTGCAGGGGCACGTGGCCCCCCCGCAGCCCTGGGGACCGCCACCTCCCCGGGGCTTAATTAATTATGGCGGGGGCACGCGGCCCTGGGGACAGCCACCTCCCCGGGGCATTCATATATTTGGGGGGCCACCACCTCCCTGGGGCAGTAATATTTAAATACGGGGGTCCATTGCGGACCACCACCTCCCCGGGGCTGTGCAAATGATGGGAGGAGGGCCGCACAGCCCCCCTCCTGGAGCCCTCTATGGCCCTGGGGACCGACACCCCCCAGGGCCAGCTCTGGCAATGTCCCGGGGTGCCCACCCTAGGGACATTGCAGTTTGCAATGGCAGGGTGGGAGAACTGCTCCCGCCCTGTTATTGAAAACCTGCTCTCGCTTCCACGAAGCAAAGCAGTATTGCTTTTAGACAAGGGGAGCTGCATGTTTGCAGCTCCCCTTGTCCAAAAGCAATGCCGGCTCCTGCAGGAGGCGGGGAGCCGGCGGTCCCCAACGAGAGGCCATGCCCTGGGGGATGGGGTCCCTGGGGCCAAAAATGGCCCGGGAGGGGGGCCACTCGTCCCCCCTCCCTTAAAAATAAAAAGCATTTATTTAGTAAAAAATAAGGCCGAGCCCCGGCGGATGAGGTCCCCGGGGCCAAAATTGGCCACAGGAGGGGGGCCACGCAACCCCCCTCCAAAAGTATTAATTAAATAAGCAGGGCAGGCCTGGGGGGATGGGGTCCCCGAGGCCAAAAGAGGCCCAGGGAAGGGGACCACGCAGCCCCCTCCCATCAAAAAAACAAAAAAAAAAACAAGGCCAAGCCCCGGGGGATGGGGTCCCCGGGGCCAAAAGTGGCCCAGGGAAGGGGGGCAATGCGGCCCCCATCCCATAATAAAAAAAATTACAAATGAGGCACAGCACCAGGGGATCCGGTCCTCGGGGCCAAAAAAGGCCTTGGGAGAGGGCTTAGCGACCCCCTTCCCGTTTTTTTAATTTATTTTTTTTAAAATGGGTCAGGCCTTGGAGGATGGGGTCCCCAGGGCCCATAAAATATTAAGAGAAGGAAGGCCACACAGCCCCCCTTCTAATAAAAAAAAAAGCAGAAGCCAGCATCTCGTCGGAGGCCCCGCCCCTCCCTGCAACACTATGCAAACGCACCTCCTGGCGCGTTCTGCATTGGGGGATTAAGTCTCCTTGAATCCTAAGGATCCTTAGGGGCCAACTAGTCCACCAGGTACCTCCAGTAAGCCCCACACAGTGGGATTGCTGAGAGGTGGTCCGAGGCCATGCCCCTTTTTACACCACTCTGCAAACACGCCTCTTGGTGCACTGCTGGTGGGGCGATGAGATCCTCTTGTGTCCTGAGGAGCTCAGGACTGAAGTGGACTTCATCCCCCAACCAAGAGCGCGCCAGTAGGCGCGTTTGCAGAGTGGTGGACAAAGGGGGCATGGCCTGTGTCCACCTCTCAGCAATCCCACTGTGCGGGGCTTACTGGAGGTAACACGTAGGCTATTTGGCCCCTAACCACCCCCAGCAGCGAAGGGGACTTTAATCCCCATCGAAGAGCGCACCAGGGAGCGCGTTTGCAGACTGCTGGGCAAAAGGGGCGTAGCCTGCTATGAGAATTTACCAATGCTGCTGTGTGGGACTTACTGGAGGTAATAGGAGGGGTACTTAATATACCCCAGCACACATATATAATTAAAAAGATGTGTTATTCATCAGTAGTTGATCACATATGAACAAAATAGAAGCGTATCGTTGATTTTCTCCTTCTTTATTCAGTCTTCCAACTGTATTTTCCAATATGTAAAACGTTCCCAAGCCAACACGTGTTTCGTCGCCTCAGTAAAATTATACATGCGACTTGTTCACGGCTGAAAGGTTTCACTGCATTTCAATTTCCAATGTGGCGAAAATTCCAGGCCACATAAGCCTATGGCGTGGGGTAAACTCCAATATGTCAGTAATTTATCGCACAGACTGCTGAGTGGTGATTGAGTAGCTTCAAAGCCCTCGAGGATACCGGCGTGGGGCACGTTTTTTCAAAATACGGCGTTTTCTACTCTCAAAGACTCGTGAACGCCCTACAGGGCTTTGAAGCTACTCAATCACCACTCAGCAGTCTGTGCGATAAATTACTGACATATTGAGTTTACCCCACGCCATAGGCTTATGTGGCCTGGAATTTTCGCCACATTGGAAATTGAAATACAGTGAAACCTTTCAGCCGTGAACAAGTCGCATGTATAATTTTACTGAGGCGACGAAACACGTGTTGGCTTGGGAACGTTTTACATATTGGAAAATACAGTTGGAAGACTGAATAAAGAAGGAGAAAATCAACGATACGCTTCTATTTTGTTCATATGTGATCAACTACTGATGAATAACACATCTTTTTAATTATATATGTGTGCTGGGGTATATTAAGTACGTTGTCTTGTGGCTTCTTAGCCTTACCAGGAACTTGGGGAGGCTGGTGGTTCTCCCTAACCCTTCAGCACCGCCTTTACTTTGGAATGTTTAAGGAATAAATGAGTGAAACTACCTAGTGCGCCTGTACCCTATCATCTATACCACCGTGTCTCTCTTTAAAAAGTAATAGGAGGGGTAGTTGGCCCCCAAGGTGGGATTGCTAAGAGGTCTTCAGAGGCCATGCCCCCCGTTCTCCACCACTCTGCAAATGCGCACACTACAGGTTGGGGGATGAAATACTCTTTTCTCCTGAGGGACTTTAGGGGCCAAGAAACCCTCCTGGTACCTCCTGTAAGTCCTACGCAGCGGAATTCCTAAGCGGTGGTTGGAGGCCCAGCCCCCTTTCTCCACCTCTCTGCAAACGAGACTACTAGTTAAAGAAGCATTTGCAATGTAATAGGTTTCGCATTTGCGAGAGTTAGAGCTATAGGAGTTGTAAAAGTGTTTTATTAATGTTTCTTGGAGTGGAGTGAATGTAGGTTGTGTGTAGTGGAATTATGTGGTATGTTGTGCAGTGAAATTATGTGGATAGAAAGTATGTGGTATTTACTGTATAGGAATTATGTAGAGTGGGATTATGTGTTATGGAGAGTAATTGTGTGGTATGATAGTCTGTGTTGTGGAGTGGTAACCTCAGGTTTAGTCTTCCTCGTTTCCATAGAAGCTAAACTATAAACTCAATGAGACAAAAAAAGAAGGAACCACTAAGGAGCACTTCTGGACCTTGTCAGAGGTATGAGAAGGGCCACTGGAATTATGCGACTGTTTGGCTGCACCGACTTTTGCACAGTTATACATTTTCCGCATTTGCCACATAATCCATCATCTGCTGCATAATCTGCAGATTTGAACAAAAAACACCTTGTTTCTAGCTCAACCGGCTCAAAGGTTACCAAAAATGCAGCCACAAGTGTTACAGCGTGGTGGAAGGCCCTTTGCAAACCTAGAATGGTCACCTGTTACTTATTGCTAAAAGTGGGTATTAAATTGGTACTAATGGTATGCAAACCATTCTTTCTTCTTTCTGCGCCTCTCTTGTCTCTTTCTGCATTTCTGTTGCTTATTTCTGCACCTTTCTTTCTTTTTCTGCACTTTTTTTGCCTCTTTCTGCTCATCTCTTCTACTTCCTGCACCTCTCTTGCCTCTTTCTGCACCTCTGTTGCCTCTTTCTGTACCTCCCTTGCTTCTTTCTGTACCCCTCTTGCCTCTTTCTGCACCTCTCCTGCCTGTTTCTGCACCTCTCTTGACTCTTTCTGCACTTCTCTTGCCTCTTTCTGCACCTCTGTTGCTTCGGTCTGCACTTCTGTTGCCTCTTTCTGCACCCCTCTTGCTTCTTTCTACACTTCTCTTGCTTCTTTCTGCACCTCTGTTGCTTCTTTCTGCACCCCTTTTGCCTCTTTCTGCACCCTTGTTCCCTCTTTGTGTAACTCTCCTGCCTCTTTCTACACCTCTCTTCCCTCTTTCTGTACCCCTCTTGCCTCTTACTGCACTTCTGTTGGTTCTTTTGCACTGCTCTTGCTTCTTTCTGCACCTCTCTTGCAAATTTCTGCACCCCTCTTGTCTCTTTCTGCACCCCTCTTCCCACTTTCTGTACCTCTCTTGCCTCTGTGTGCACCCCTGTTCCCTCTTTCTGCACCTCTCTCTTTTGCCTGTTTTTGCAACTTTCTTGCCTCTTCCTGCAGTTCTCTTGCCTCCTTCTGCACCTCTGTTGCTTCTTACTGCACCCCTGTTGTCTCTTTCTGCACTCGTCTTCCCTCTTTCTGCACCTCTCTTGCTTCTTTCTGCACTTCTCTTGCTTCTTTCTGCACCTCTCTTGCTTCTTTCTGCACCCTTCTTCCCTTTTTTGCATCCCTCTTGCCTCTTTCTGCAGTTCTCTTGCCATTTTCTGCACCTCTCTTGCCTCTTTCTGCACCTCTCCTGCCTCTTCCTGCACCTCTCTTGCCTTTTTCTGCAGTTCTCTTGCTTCTTTCTGCACCTCTGTTGTTTCTTTCTGCACTTCTCTTGCTTCTTTCTACACCTCTCTTGCTTCTTTCTGCACCCCACTTGCCTCTTTCTGCACCCTTCTTCCCTCTTTGCGTACCTCTCTTGCCTCTTTCTGCACCCCTCTAGCCTCTTTCCGCATCTCTTTTGCTTGTTTCTGCTCATCTTTTGCCTCTTTCTGTACCCCTCTTGCCTCCTTCTGCACCTCTGTTGTTTCTTACTGCACTGTTCTTGCTTCTTTCTGCACCTCTCTTGCAAATCTCTGCACCCCTCTTGCCTCTTTCGGCACCCCTCGTCTCTTTCTGCACCCCTGTTCCCTCTTTCTGCACCTCTTCTGCCTGTTTCTGCACCTCTGCTGCCTCTTTCTGAACTTCTCTTGCCTCTTTCTGCACCCCTCTTCCCTCTTTCTGCACCTCTGTTGCTTCTTTCTGTACTTCTCTTGTTTCTTTCTGCACCTCTCTTGCTTCTTTCTGCACCTCTCTTGCCTCTTTCTGTACCTCTCTTGCCTCTTTCTGCACCCTTCTTCCCTCTTTCTGCACCTCTCTTGCCTCTTTCTGTACCTCTCTTGCCTCTTTCAGCACCTCTGTTGCTTCTTTTTGCACTTCTATTGCCTCTTTCTGCACCCCTCTTGCATCTTTCAGCACCTCTGTTGCTTCTTTCTGTACTTCTCTTGTTTCTTTCTGCACCTCTCTTGCTTCTTTCTGCACCTCTCTTGCTTCTTTCTGCACCTCTCTTGCCTCTTTCTGTCACTCTCTTGCCTCTTTCGGCACCTCTGTTGCTTCTTTCTGCACTTCTCTTGCCTCTTTCTGCATCCCTCTTGCCTCTTTCAGCACCTCTCATGCTTCTTTCTGCACCCCTCTTGCCTCTTTCTGTACCCCTTTTGCCTCTTTGTGCACTGCTCCTGCCTCTTCCTGCACCTCTCTTGCCTTTTTCTGCAGTTCTCTTGCCTCTTTCTGTACCTCTCTTGCCTCTTTCAGCACCTCTGTTGCTTCTTTTTGCACTTCTCTTGCCTCTTTCTGCACCCCTCTTGCCTCTTTCAGCACCTCTATTGCTTCTTTCTGTACTTCTCTTGTTTCTTTCTGCACCTCTCTTGCTTCTTTCTGCACCTCTCTTGCCTCTTTCTGTACCTCTCTTGCCTCTTTCAGCACCTCTGTTGCTTCTTTCTGCACTTCTCCTGCCTCTTTCTGCACCCCTCTTTCAGCACCTCTCATGCTTCTTTCTGCACCCCTCTTGCCTCTTTCTGTACCCCTTTTGCCTCTTTGTGCACCTCTCCTGCCTCTTCCTGCACCTCTCTTGCCTCTTTGTGCACCCTTCTTCCCTCTTTGTGTACCTCTCTTGCCTCTTTCTGCACCTCTCTTGCCTCTTTCTGTACCCCTCTAGCCTCTTTCCGTATCTCTTTTGCTTGTTTCTGCTCTTCTTTTGCCTCTTTCTGTACCCCTTTTGCCTCCTTCTGCACCTCTGTTTCTTACTGCACTGCTCTTGCTTCTTTCTGCACCTCTCTTGCACATTTCTGCACCCCTCTTGCCTCTTTCGGCACCCCTCATATCTCTTTCTGCACCCCTGTTCCCTCTTTCTGCACCTCTTCTCCCCGTTTCTGCACCTCTGCTGCCTCTTTCTGAACTTCTCTTGCCTCTTTCTGCACCTCTGTTGCTTCTTTCTGCACTTCTCTTGCCTCTTTCTGCACCCCTCTTCCCTCTTTCTGCACCTCTGTTGCTTCTTTCTGTACTTCTCTTGCTTCTTTCTACACATCTCTTGATTCTTTCTGCACCTCTCTTGCCTTTTTCTGCAGTTCTCTTGCCTCTTTCTGCACCTCTGTTGTTTCTTTCTGCACTTCTCTTGCTTCTTTCTACACCTCTCTTGCTTCTTTCTGCACCCTTCTTCCCTCTTTGTGCACCTCTCTTGCCTCTTTTTGCACCTCTCTTGCCTCTTTCTGCACCCCTCTAGCCTCTTTCTGCATCTCTTTTGCTTGTTTCTGCTCTTCTTTTGCCTCTTTCTGTACCCCTCTTGCCTCCTTCTGCACCTCTGTTTCTTACTGCACTGCTCTTGCTTCTTTCTGCACCTCTCTTGCACATTTCTACACCCCTCTTGCCTCTTTCGGCACCCCTCGTGTCTCTTTCTGCACACCTGTTCCCTCTTTCTTCACCTCTTCTCCCCGTTTCTGTACCTCTGCTGCCTCTTTCTGAACTTCTCTTGCCTCTTTCTGCACCTCTGTTGCTTCTTTCTGCACTTCTCTTGCCTCTTTCTGCACCCCTCTTCCCTCTTTCTGCACCTCTCTTGCCTCTTTCTGCACCCTTCTTCCCTCTTTCTGCACCTCTCTTGCCTCTTTCTGCACCTCTCTTGCCTCTTTCTGCACCTCTCTTGCCTCTTTCTGCACACACAGGGCTACTTTTAAACTGACCTCAGGCTCAGCAGTGCACACATGCAAGTGCAGAAAAGGGCTTCTGGCCTCTAAACTGCCATGCCCTATTATATGCTAGGGACTTAGAGGTAGTTTTAATCCCCCTGCCCTATTATGTACTAGGGCCTTACAGGGGAGGTCATGCCAATCACAGGGGTACCCCAACCCATAGTGTACCCTAGTGTATGTAGGAGTTTTCACTGTATTCTAAGTGTTTTTCAGCATAGCACTGGCCCCGGGCCTGGTTAGGCAGAGCCCAGGGTCAGTCAGAGTCAGTTACCACCAGTACCAGTCAGCACAAAGTTGGGGGGTGCCCAGGGCACAGGATGACTTTGCAACAAGGCCTCTTTCTGCACCTCTGTTGGTTCTTTCTGCATATTTCTTGCTTCTTTCTGCACCTTTCTTCCTCTTTCTGGACTTCTGTTGCCTATTTCTGCATTTCTCTTGCTTCTTTCTGCGCCTTTCTTCCTCTTTCTGCACATGTCCTACCTCTGTAGGCATAGTTAGAAATTAGCATTTAAAAAACCTTTGAAATTCACTGAAAAAACCATAGGCTTCAGGGACGTTATAGTTAGAAATGAGCATTTAAAAACCTTTGAAATTCACTGAAAAAAACCATAGGTTTCAGGGACGTTATAGTTAGAAATTAGCATTTAAAAACCTTTGAAATTCACTGAAAAAACCACAGGTTTCAGGGACGTTATAGTTAGAAATTAGCATTTAAAAAACCTTAGAAATTCACTGAAAAAAACACAGGTTTCAGGGACATTATAATTAGGCTGACATTTCACTCGTACAAAACCAGAGAAATTCAGTCGTTATAGTTAGTTGAGCTAACTATAACTCGCGCCCCCGCAATGCACTGCTGATGACGTCACATATTACATCACTCATGACATGGTCGATGACATCACTCATGACATCACTCATGACATCTCAAATGACATCCTCATTTATTTATTTGATTTATTTATTCACTGTTTTACATAGCTCTAACAAGACCGCATTGGGTATCAGAGCACTTCACAGTAATCACTTAGTTTGTTAATACATTTCGATAGCAAGCATTATACATACTGGAAAGCGTGAAACTAACTTCTCCGAGCTGCAAAGACGGTTGAAAATTGACTAAGTATATTAGTCTAAAGTATCATCTTATGAGACTATTACATTCAAACAAAAATAGCACATAAAAAAAATTTAACACATATATTTGGCCAGTGAGTCTGGCTGGTTTGCGCAGGCAAAATATATATGCCTGTGGGAAGATATGTGTATAGTCTCTAATCATATCTTTAAGTGATTGATCAATAATGGTTAAGGTAGTAATTTGCTCATATTAGAAAGATTTTGACTTCCTTCTTGAAACTTGAGGTGGTCGGGATCCTTCTGATGTTTGGAGGCAGCGCATTCCAGATTCTAGGCGCAGCTCCAGAGAACACTCTGTCATAGGTTTTCTTCTTCTGAAAGAATAGTACTCTCAGCACTAGATCTCTTGCACTCCTAGAATATCTGCTTCCACTGGATATCTACAATTTCTGAGCTAGATACATCAGTGTTTAAGTGTATCGCTTTGTGTGCAATACAGGCCATTTTGAGTTGAATTCTGGCTTTGTATGGTAGCCAATTCAGAGCCTTCAGGTTTGGAGACAAGTGGTTGAAATTTTTTGAACCTGTTATGAGTCTAGCGGCAGCGCTGAGGCAGGTTTTAGGGGAGCTGTTGAGATCTTGGGTAGACCTGCTAGTGTTGTACATCCGTATTCAATTCTCGAGATGACTAATGCTTAGACAGCCAATTTGAGGTCTGCTGTTTCGATGAATGGTTTCAGTTTTCTAATATAGCTCAGGTGACATTGGGCACTTTTAGCCAATGAGTTGATGTGGGTTTGCATGTTCAGGCTCTTATCTAGCGTGATTCCTAGTGATTTGGTTGAGTCTACTATGTTTGGGGTGCAGTTTAGTGCGGTGATCGCCTTGGTCCATTCCTTCATATCGGGGGAGCTTTTGGTGGGGGTTTTAAGTAGGAATTCTGTTTTTTTCGTGTTTAGTTTAAGCTGATTGCTTGTTAACCATTGAATGGTCACCTTTAATGCCTCGTTCATGGACTTGATCTCCTCCAATGACGAAATCTTAATGTAAATCTGAGTGTCATCTGCGTACATGTGGAAGAAGATGTTGGCTTGATGTAGTATTTCCGTTAGATGTTCCATATATAAGTTAAATAGTGAAGGGGAACAAGTTGAGCCTTGTGGTACTCCAATAGGATTGGGGGAAGGTGCTGAGAGTTTTCGATTCACCCAAAATCTTTGCGTTCTGTTCCGTAAGGACTTAAACCATTCTAGAACGGTTTCCAAAAGTTCCATCCTCATTTCAAGCAATTTCGCATAGTTTACTGTGTCAAAAGCTGACGATAGGTCAGGAAGAATTAAAAGACAAGTTTTGTTTTGGTCTAGTGCGAGTAGGGCCTTGTCCACTGTATGAAGTGTTGAAGTTTCTGTACTATGATCTGGTCTGAACCCCGATTGGCAGTTGTCTAGCAGTTTAAATTTAGTGATGTGTTGGCTCACTTTTCTAGAACTTTAGTGTTAGAAATGGGGGTCTCTAGTTGGCAGAGGTAGGTACCTTTGTCCAAATAGGGACCCTTGCTTCTAGTCAGGGTAAGGGGGATACACACTGAGATAACCCCTGCCTCACCCCCTTGGTAGCTTGGCACGAGCAGACAGGCTTATCCCAAAGGCAATGTGTTAAGTATTTGTACCAACACTCACAGTAACACGGTGATAACACCACAAATGGACAACACCGGTTTAGAAAAATAAAGTACCTTTATCTAGACTAAACAAGACAAAAACGACAAAAATCCAACATACAAGAATTAAGAAAAATGACTTTCAAAAAGATATTGCAAAAATAAGCTTGTAGAAACCAAATAGCACCAACTGGGGCTATTGCGACGTCGTGACAGCAATTAATCCAAAGTACGGTGCCGACCGCGAGGAGTGTGGCATCGGGCACGGAGTCACACAGACCCCCAAACAAACAGTACCTTGGAAACGAAGTCCGTGACGATGCACGGCGTCGAGGAAGTGAGGCATCGGTGTCGATATCGAGGCCGGCTCCCTGGCTGCCACGGGGGAGGTGAGGCGTCGTGTCCGCGAGGAGGGGATGTGTCGTGTCCAGGACAGGGGAAGGTGGCTGCGTCAGCGGTGAGGCATCAGTTCTGGTGACGATGCGAAGTCGGCGAGTTCGTGGAGTCATCCTCAGCGGTTATCGGTGCCGCGATAACAGGATGCAGGCGCTGGCAATGACGGAGACGGTGCGAGCACTGGCATCAGGCACAGCCGATAACTGCAGACGTCGAAGGGCGTCGGAGCTGCGGAGCAGGCCGGGCGATGCGTCGTTCACTTAACCAGCGGTGCCTCTGTGCAGGTCACGGCGTCACAGCGGCGTCGCTGACGGTGTCGGAAACAGGTTTTCTTACTTCTCTCCGGTTTCTTCCAGCTCCCAACAGCAGGAACAACCTCCAGAGGCCCAACACAGTTACAGGCACATCTTGGCAGGTCATAACTCCCAGCAAAGAATTTCAGGGGAGCGGGGGGTGAAGTCTTTGTGTCCCTGAGACTACAAAACAGGAGGCAAGCTCTACTCAAGCCCTTGGAGACTTTCCTCAAGCAGGGGACACAGCACACAGCAAAGTCCTTCTCCTTTCCTTGGCAGAAAGAGCAACTGCAGACCAACCCCAGACACACAGCAAGGGCAGTACTTCTCCTCAGTTTCTCCAGCTCTTCTCCTTGGCAAAGGTTCCTCTTGATTCCAGAAGTAGTCTAAAGTTCAGGGGTTTTAGGTCTAATACTTATACCCCAAAATGTCTTTGTTCTCTTTGTGCAAGGGTCTCTGAGCCCAGTCCAAACCAGTTCTGTCCCCTCTGGTGCAGCTGCCCGGCAGGAGGTGGAGACAGCATTGTGTAAGGCAGACAGGCCCTATTCAGGTGCAAGGGAAATCTCCTCCCACCACTCTAAATGCAGACCGGGCCTATTCAGGTACTAGTGAGAACTCCTCCCCCTACTCTGAATGCAGCCCAGGTCTATTCAGCCCAGCCCTGACTCATTCAGGAAAGGCAGGACACACATCAACCCCCCCCGGTGGCTGTCTGAGAGAATGCAACTCCCCAGCCCCTGTCACTCCAAAACCAGACAGTCAATACACAAACAGGCAGAGGCACACAGAATGGTTAAACAAGAAAATGCCTAATTTCTATAAGTGGCATTTTCAAACACACAATTTAAAAACCATCTATAGTAAAAGATGTGTTATTAAATTCTGAGATCAGAGAGCCTAAACTTTATTTTTCTATCTTATCCCTATGGGAAGATATGCTTGTATAATGTTACAAAGCATTCCCGATTCTGTCCTATGGGGCAAGATAGCCTTTCAATAGTGAAAAACGAAATTGGCTGTATTTCACTATCAGGACATATCACACACACCAGTACATGTCCTACCTTTCACATACACTGCACCCTACCCACAGGGGTACCCTGGGCATACCTTAGGGGTGACTGACATGTAAGAAAAGGAAAGGTTTGGGCCTGGTAAGTGGGTGCACTTGCCAAATCGACATGGCAGTTAACAATTGCGCACAGACACTGCAGTGGCAGGTCTGAGTTACCATTTCAGAACTACTCATGTGGGTGGCACAATCAGTGCTGCAGGCCCACTAGTAGTATTTGATTTACCAGCCCCGGCACACTCAGTGCACTTTACTAGGGACTGACCAGTAAATCAATTATGCCAATCAGGGAGGACCAATCATAATAACAATTTACACAGAGAGCATATGCACTTTAGCACTGATCAGTAGTGGTAAAGTGCCCAGAGTCCTAAAAACAACAACAACAGGTCAGGAAAAAAATAGGAGGAAGAAGCAAAAAGTTTGGGGATAACCCTGCAAAAAGGGCCAAGTCCAACATTTAGCTAATAGGGGAATATTGGACACCGGACAAAAAGTATTTGGGTCAGCAGGGTTCGCTGTCGGTTTTTTTATGATGGGTATGCTTTGACCCGTTTTAGGCAGTCTGGTACGGATCCTTGCTATAGAGAAGTGTTGACTAGAGTTATCCAAATGGGGATGAGAAGCTGGTTAATTGTAGTCACAAATTGTGAGGGGAGTGGGTCATTGTAGTGGTTGTTTGGTTTTTATGGATGATAGGGTTTTGCACATATCGTTGTCATCGTATGACATTGTGCTTCATTTTTGGGTACTGCCAGATAGTGGTGTACTGATTCATCGATTTGTGAAGCCTCCTGGCTAGAGAGGTTAACGGCAGCTGTCTTGAGCTCATTTTCCAAGGAACTGGCTTCTGCTGTAAAGAAGGATGAGAATTCTACACAGCTAATTTGAGATGTTGTTGTTTCTTGCGTGGATTTGGCCATTTTATTCGACTGTTGTTTTACCATTTCAAAGAGTTTACGTGGTCTGTTTTTTGCGTTCTCCAATTCCGTTCTGAAGAATTATTTTTTTGATATGAGGATCTTTTTTTGTAGGCATTTCTGGCCTTCCTTAGTAGTTTTAGCTGGGGGGGTGAAGGCTGCTGTCTCTATTTCCATTCCGTTAGTCTCAACTTACGCCTTTCTTCATTTAGGAATCCATTGCACCAAGGATTTTTATCTTTATCTTGGATTCTTTTCAGTTTTAACGGAGCTATCAAATTCATTATATCTGACATAGTAGAATTATAGTGGTCCGTAAGTTCGCTAACATTTGTCATATTGATAGGAGGGGGGGGAGATTTTCGTGCATCGTGTCGCCAGTTTCTCATTGTCTAAGTCTTTTGTGACCCGTATCCATTGTTTGGGTTTGACTGATTGTGTGGGTCATTTCTTTATTGGGCCTGGTATTTGGAAGGTAATTATATGATGATCTGATCTGACCAGTCATAAGGAATAATCAATATTATGTTCACAGCCTTTTCTTTGGAGATGATCCAGTCTAGCGTAGAGCCTTTTGTGTGAGTTGGAAGAGTCCCGGCTTGAGCCAGGGTTTGGTCATCTAGGAAGTCTTTAAAGGTGTTGACTTGACTATCATTAAGATTGTCCCAATGAAGATTGAAGTCTCCTAGGAATATATTGTTGGTGTGAGGGGAGGAGTATGCTGTAATTATTTACATTAGGTGGTCTATAAAAGGGTCATTCTTACCAGGTGGATGGTAGAATGCATGGAATTTGCATATTTGATTCTCTGAATTACTTATGGAAAGTACGAGATATTCACATGAGTCAAGTGGGTCTGAATGTATTGTAGTAACAAAGAGATCTGAGTGATGAATGCATGCAATACCTCCCCCTTTTTTTTAGTCTGTCTAGTCTCACGATATTGTAGTTAGGAGGAACCAGTAGATCCAAGCATGGCGAAGATGATTCGGTAAGCCATGATTCCGTTAGGATCGCTACAACTATTTCATGGCTCAAGATAAGGCGGTGCTTCTGACCAAGACCAATCAGAGTTGTTGTCCGAGATGAGTTCTGGTGTTGGCAGACCGGCAAAAGACCAGGGCAGCTGCTTGCACCGACTCTGGCTCCATTTCTTAGAGGTCCATGAGTTCCATTCTTTTCCATCATTTCTGAGCACAACTAAGTGCCTAATCAGGTTAAGAAATAACAGTATCTCAGTTTGAGCCAGATAACTTACAACCTGTCCATCTCTTTAAAAATCTCTCCACAAAACCCCCCAATCCAATTTTTCTTACAGCAGTAACAGTACAAGCAGTGTATGAAGTATGAATTAGTTTTAATTAACAAATCTTTGGCAAATAAAGTATAGCCAAGTGTCCCTTTCTACTAAACATTATGAATGAAAAAGTGATAGTCACAAACCTTTTAGGAAAATATATTTGTGACCCGATAGTACTTACCACTTCAAGACATCTCGAGAAACAATAGTAAATCTACCCATTCTAAAGAGAGTTATCATATTATGGTACTAACCTTGAATCGGAGTCTCTTCGTGGTATGAAATTCCACATCCATTGCGATTGGAGTGATCTCATTACCAAATACTGCTTTTGAGTTCTCTTTTGTCAGAACAACCCTAAAAATATAAAAAGATTAATTGACAAAAAATGCAATAAATGTCTCAAAAGAAAGCAGCTGTCTCATTTCAGGGGGGATTGCTTTGAATAAAGAAAACGATCAAATGAGTCAATCAAACGCTGGCATTCCATTTTGGATAGCATTTACTCTGTTGATGGCTAAATTCTTTAATAAGATAAAATATTTTGTCCTTGTGTGTCCCAGTCTCCATCTGCCTAAGGAATACAACAATTGCACCCACATGTTAGCAAATTCTTTCCCTCAAGGGTTCTTAATTTTAATATAAAAATTCCAAAGGCTGTACATCCAGATTAAAATCGTTTCCTCTTGTTCAGTGTCACTGAGGGTAACTATAATCAGGCTGTACAAGAATAGAGTGTGTATCCCAGACCTGACTGCCGAAACTGAGAACTAAGCTCAAGCTTCTTGGTATGGAGGTTCTGCATTGTGCTCTGATCTTTTCAAGATATCATAAACTAATCACTGAAATGCCAAATACACATTTGTTTCTAGAACTGCTGACAGCACAGCATGTAATCCCATACTATAAGCTGGCATTACGGGATCTGCTCAGAACTAAACTAATCACTATTTAACAGACTGGAAAGAAGGAGCCAGAGTGCTGCAAAACTAATGTAATTAACACAGGATTTAGGGCCTGATTCACAAACTGTACATTGGAGTACGCTTTATACTACAACAAAAGATACTAGAAATTGCAATTAACATACTATGTGCAGAGTTTTATGCCTCTGCATTACTTATACTTATGTGCGAAGTTCTCGACTGTGGAGTCTCCATATATGTAAGTATATATTTTAGTAGTAAATGTGGGAGGGATAAGGAAGTGGCTTAAAAAAGGGGCAAATTTAATACAAAAGGTATGAAGGGAGGAGCAATAAGGGTTTAGGGATGGTCAGGGAGGGGTTTTGGAGGGACGTCACCCACACACACAAAAGTAAGCCAATTGCAATACTCAGGTGGTGGAGACATGTAACTTGTACTTTTGTAGTAGGTTTGTGAGTACCGAAAGTAGTCAACTTACTCAAAAGTGTAACTTACATTTGAGAATTTGTTTGACAAAAGCACCCTTTTTCTATTAAAACTTAAACATAAAAAAGATTGGGTTGTGATTCTCAAAGACTGTTATGAGAGGGCAGAACTGTATTTGGTTTTGGGATTGGAATAAAGCAATGTCTGTAAAATGTGAGGGTTTTTTTTAAATATTGCTTTTGGGGAAATAATGCCTTTTAACAACAGTTTCACTTACTTACAGCAAATGTTAAGATTAAAAAGTACAACTGGTTTGGTAAAATCTTACTTAGTGCTTAACAATAGTCCCCAGACATGCAGAAACCTCTTTGTTTGCTTAGATAATCGGTTAAAGTGGAAAAATGTATTTGCCAACTTACATGAAGGAGCACAGCCAAAGGCTCATTTATCTTTGGTTTTGCTCGTTTTTCTCCCAGCAAATACATTCCAGAGTAAGCAAGCATGTCCTGGTTGGACCCTGAATCCTTTAGTACTTAGTTGTCAACTTTCCTTCAAGGAGTCACAATGAACCAGGAGTCAACAATCCTCAGTGAATCGGAGAAGAATTATTTCTCCTTTCCAGTCCCCATCATCACTCCTGTTTCAGTTTAATTGCAGCAGTTTTTATAAGGCGAACCCAACTATAGCGTTAGTGGTAACAAGTTGAAACGCTGCAACATTTCCCCAAGTACAAGTTTTTGATTCCGTTCCATTTTCCTCTACCCATCTAGGATATGTTACATATGGATTAATCACTGGTGAGTGTATTACTTTACCCATACGGTGACTGTATATGCTATATTTTGAGAAAGTGCTGTTCTTTATGAATATAGAAGTGTACCGGAATGATCATGTATTTACTTGTACTTGGGGGAAAACTTGCAGCATTTCAACTTGTTACCACTAACGCTATTATGTATTTGGGAAGCTCTAACGATTTTTACTGTGTGTCCTTTAAGTATTACCCACTCGCTCTCTCCATCGCTCCAACATGGAGGGCAATAGCTAAACCATACAAAGATTGTGGGATAGAATGCTTTTACGCTGTCAATTAGAGCATTGTTTTTGACTTGTTCACACCGATTATCGAACCATATCCTTTGTAATTTCCTCATACTTATGTGGCGAATAAGCTGATTAACTAGAGGATGGACTGTAATTGTAATTGTAATTTCCTCATACTTATGTGGCGAATAAGCTGATTAACTAGGGGATGGACTATAATATGTACTTTGGAGAAATGCAATTTTTACCTATGACCACTAAATTAATTGTAAAATGCCTTTTGATTAATAACTACATTAACTATGCTACTCCTTTTCTCTTCTCTACCTATTTTCCTTACTTGCACACATAACCATCCTCACCAATTTTTGCATGCTTACACCTCTTAACCCCTTGCCCTACCTGCAAACACTCTGTGCTCTGCGTTCCTCTATCATTCTTGTTCTTCTCTCTTTTTCTTTCTTTCTCCTTCTTGCCTTTCTGTGTTCCTCTCACACACATCCGACTTTACCACACTTGGTTATTGTCTTAACCCTCAACCTTCTTTTCCGCCCTATACTCTTCACCTTTTTGAATGCATTACCATGGCACATATGACTTTTGGAATAATCACGCACTTGTAATGTACAGCCTTGAGAAAGCCCTCGGCCAATTAGGCGCCATGGGCGAAACACATGTCGGCTGTTTGTTTTCTTCCTTTGTTTGTGAACCTAATCACCCACACTAAATAAAAGGATAACAAACCAAGAAATGCATTTTGGACGACATCATTTTTAACACTACAAATATGGGTGCATCTTTCTCCCTCTAAAACCCTGGCACACCCTATAATTAACCTGTGCTCTCCCTCTGGTAGCTTGGCACAGAGCAATCAGGATTAACTTAGAGGCAATGTGTAAGTATTTGTACAACACTTCAAACAGTAAAATAGTGAAAACACCACACAAAAAAGATTCCACACCAGGTTAGAAAAATAGAGTGCAATTTAATAAGTGAACTAAGATCAAAATGACAAAAATACAATAAGTTGAACTTGAGATATGGAATTTCAAAGATTTTAGGTAAAAATAGTGCCAAGAAGCAAAAAGCGCTATTTGGGATATTTGATCTCTCCGGACCAGGACAAAATCAAAAGTTCAGGTCGATCGTGATGGAGCCCGGGCCGGCTACAGGGACTCATTTAGGTTCACTAAACCAAAGTACCCTTATCCTGGTTGAGGAGCGCTTGCGTGGATCCATGTCGAAGATGCGTTGCGCAGCTCAGACGGAGCATCAGTTCTGAATTGTGGCGAGGCTGCGGTGCGAGGTTCTGATGCGTCAACGTCATGGATCCTGTCGACGGGGCTGGTGATACGAAGTCCAGTGTCAAGGATGAGAGGCCCAGCAGGGGCGAAGCGTCCGTTCTGATGAGCAGAGCAGTGAAGCTAGGATGCAGAGATCCGGTGTCAGCGGCGAGGCTTCCATTGATGAGGGATGCAAGGAGCCTGTGCCGGCTAAAGCACAGCATGTGGTGTTTGAGCAGGCGATGCTTTGGTCCCAGATGCAGGAGGCTGCGGTGATGTGAGTCTTTTGCGATGGGTCCAAACAACGCAGCAGATCGGATGTGTTTGTTCTGCTCTGAGATGTGCTGCTCAGCCACGGAGATGCATCGGTTCTGCTCGGGGATGCATCGCTCAGCAGAGGATGCGTCAGTCCCGCTAGAGATGCACCTTAGGCCCACTTCCAAGGGTTCAGGACTGGGGTGGCACCACTTGGCAGAGCAACATCGCAGATGGCAGAGTCTAGGTGCAGAAGCAGTCTGGTGCGAAGTCTTTTATGTCCCTGAGACTTCAGATCAGTAGGTCAGCCAGCTAACCCTTGGAGTCACTCTGGGTTCAAGTGATGCAGGTCCAGTCCTCCTCACCCAGGCAGGAGGGCAGCAGGCCAGCGGGTCAGCCCAGCAAAGCAGGAGTCCAGCAAAGCAGCAGTCTAGCAGAGTGGCAGTCCTTTCAGCAGCACAGCAGTCCTTCTTCCTGGCAGTCTTCACAGAACCAGAAGTGTACTAAAGTGGTGGTGTCAGAAGTCCAGTACTTACTCCCAGTTGTGCCTTTAAAGTGGGGGAAACTTCAAAGACATGCCTTTGAAGTGCACAGAGGTCCTCCCTTCCTACCCTGGCTCCAAACTCACCACAGGGGGGTATGCAGTCCTTTTGATTGGGGGGAGGAAACAGACTATGCAGGTATAAGCGAGGCTGGGTCTAGCTCCTCCCTCCCTCATACCCTGTCAGGGGGAATACACAGAGCCCATCTGTCACCCACCCCAGACATGTGAGCAGAGACAGGCAGCAGGCGCCAAATTGCTAAAGTAAGAAAATGTCAACTTTCCAAAAATGGCATTTTCAGAAGTGTAATTTAAAATCTAACTTCACCATAAGTTTGGATTTTAAATTGTGAGACCAGAGAGACCAAACTCGAAAAGTCCATCTCTTCACAATTGGGAATTACACTTATAAAGTGCAATAAGGTAATCCCAATGTTATCTTATGGAAGAGATATGCCTTGTAGTAGTGAAAAACAAATTTAAGTGGTTTTCACTACCAGGACATGTAAAATTTAAATGTACATGTGCATATACATTGCACCCTGCCCTCTGGGTAGTCCAGGGCCTACCTTAGGCGTGATTTATATGTATAACAGAGGAAGATTTGGGCCTGGCAAAAGGTTTATTTTGCCAGGTCGACATGGCAGTGTAAACTGCACACACAGGATCTGCAATGGCAGGCCTGAGACATGGTTAAGGGCTACTTAAGTGGGTGGCGCAATCAGTGCTGCAGGCCCACTAGTAGTATTCAATTTACAGGCCCTGGGTATATGTAGTGCACTTTGCTAGGGACTTATAAGTAAATGAAATATGTCAATTTGGTATGAGCAAATATTACCATGTTTAGGGGAGCGAGCACATGCACTTTAGCAATGGTAGCAGTGGTAAAGTGCTCAGAGTACTAAGGTCATCAAAAACGAATTCAGCAAAAAGTAGGAGGAGGAAGGCAAACGTTTGGGGGTGACCCTGCAGAGAGGGCCCTTTTCTAAAACAGACAAATCACTTTTGTAGAATATCTCACTTCTACACATTACACACCTCAGCCTTGTAGACTCCAAGGTACATTTTTAGTTGTCTTAGTTAATGTTAGGAGTCATGTGTAAAAATTTCTAAAAGATTTATTCTGGCATTTGATTGCTGAATCTTTGGCCTATTGCAATTCAGTGCTGCAATGGCAGCCTTAATCTGATGTTTTAAAGGCCTCTCATGTGGATCGAAAATGGCCATACTGCATCCAATATGAGACATCTAACCTTTATGCAACAGTGCAGTACTTGTATACCTACCTAACCAATTCCTTACCTAAAAGTCAGATATGCCAAGGGGAGTAAGACAATTATCCATCATGTTTGAAGGGTCAAAGCACAGGTACTGAGAGGTGTTTCGCTGATTCACAGGGCCCACCGTTTTATGCAGCAGTTTTCTAACTCCGAAAAGGCATAGTGACAACTAAAACACAAACTTTATGTTTTTTCCATTATAAAAAAGGCTCTATTTTATGTTAAACATCCATTTCTTACATGGAGTACTACATAGCAGATCCACGAAGCAGGTCACTAAGTTTGAACCGAATATTAATGGTGAATGCTTTCACTGAAAGATTATATTTGGAATATGAATTTTAAGTAGCTTGCACTGTTTGCCCTTAATAGCTAATTTATAAAATTATGAAATAGGTCAATTAAATAGCCAGAAACGTAGAGAAAACTAAAGATGACTTTTCTTTACATATGTAATAATAAGTCATAGGTTTTGACATACCATTCATAAAATACTCAAATACTTTCATAGCATGCCAAGCAAGCCTGGCCCTCCAAGGTATGTTAGGGGGGTTCACTCATCCCAAGAAATCCTTGAAAGTGTGGATACAGCTTAATATGTTTAACAGCATAGTGTCTGTACAAAGCGGCTGAAAGTCATAAGAATTGGAGGCAATTTCAAACAATGAAAATACTGTTGCTTCCATTTTTCACTCCTGCCACTGACAAGTAGACCATGGAGAAAAACATCAGCAATAATTCCCATAAACTCAGCATAAATTATAACTGTAATCTAAATTTTAAATATTTTTTGAGAAAGGCTTTTTGTCCCCAAATACCAGTTTGCCTGTTTAAGAAAATACTCACATTTGCTATCAAATACAGGGGTTCCATTTTTGAAAAATGAACTCAATTACCTCAGACCTCGTTCCAGCATTTGTAGCTGATGCAGCATTCATTTTTTGACTGACTCTCCCATTCAAGGGATTCCCTGACTCATCGTTTAGCTGTGCGCTACATTGAATCCCTGCTTCTGGATTTGTGTTTTCGATGCAGCAATCTTCGTTTCCAAAGTACTGTTTAGCAGTGTTTCCTTGTTTGACCCAGCCATATATTTTTTGCAGTGAACCCCTATTTCCTAAGGCAACAATTTTAACAGTGCATCCTTTTGTTTTCAAGCCTGTACATTTAGACGTACCCCATCTTTCGTGAGCCAGCAAGTTTAGCAATGCACCCCTGCTTCATGATTTAACATTAACTAATGCTGCAAGTTTCTTGCTGCTAAAATTGACTCAGATATGTCGCTCTGTCAGTGAACCGTCATGTCAATCATAACTGTTCAGGCCCTTGCTCCTACTACCACCCAGAACACAATGAGAAAGCATACCAGTGGCATGAAGTGCACTACTAAAATTTCAAATTAATAACTGAATTATAATATATAATAGTTACCTCCATCCTTTAGGTGTCTTTGTTGGGCCTTCAGTCATAGAATATTCATACTTCCCAGCATCTGGATAAAAGCACCAGGGCGCACTGGGGACGTTTGTTGAACACCAGATGCAGCCTTTTGCGCGACATTTTTCTTGAGTTGAACCAGGTTGAGGATAGCAGTCAATACGTTCCTGAGGAGGGGTTTCAGCAGAGCAGGATGATGGGTGTTGATATGAGTCATGGAAGCAGAAAGGGGCTTCTCTTTCACTTGCCTCACACCACAGACATCCACGCTTCCTGCAAGATGCGGGGGTGGCATCTGGTTCAGGGTGACAATCAGTTTGGTTAGATGGAGGAATTATGGAGCATGCATCAATGTTGAAGAAGCACCAAGGAGTCCCCGGTGTGCTGGAGGCTGCCCAGCAGCAGTTCTTAGCAAGGCAGCGAGCTTCGGATGATCCTGGTTCAGGGTGGCAGTCCTTTTTAGAGTTGTCTGGAATGTGGTAGCACTCGTGTACAGTGGAGTTAGCATGAAAACAATATGGGGTTCCTTGAATGTGAGCGGGACACCATAAGCATCCTCTTGCTGCACAGCCTTCTGGTGAAGCTCCAGGTTCAGGGTGGCAGTCCTTACGAAGTGGTTCTGGAATATCTGTTGGGCAGGCACTTGATTGATGGCACTGAGCTAGAACTGTGCAAGGAAAAATCGAACAGCATCAATGAATCTCTTTATCATATTTTTATTGTACATGAAAACACTTTGGGCCATATTCAGAAAGGTATTTTTGGTTTTAAACTTAGGCTTATGAACAAATTTACCTTTTGCTCTCCTGCCACAAATTCATAATGGGATTCCTGTCACATCTAAGCACATGTACAGGTGTTGAGATCTTTGCCAAGAGTGCAGAGATCTCCGCTCTAGTAAATCCACTAAAGAGGTGGAAAAATGGGTGTTTCAAGATTTGACTTGACTTGAACGTTTGGGAGCACTCACAGACATAGACTTTGTCACAGTCCCAGTCTATGATCCCACTCTTTCCCATCCTTGACATGGTAGGTGATGTATTTCAGCACAGGACTGGCATAATTCTCCTTCCAGTGTGGGAAGCAGAATGTGTCACCCCCATATTTGGGCAAGTGTAGGGTAAGTGCCTTATTCACGAAGAAGAACATCTTACCTCCAGAGCAAAATGTATTTTATAAAAATACATTCTCAAAAGCTAATTCACCCCGTGCATAGTTCTCCAACACAAACAACTTTATTTCAAGTTATTGGAATAAAACGTTTGAAATTACATGCTTCCCAATACAATCACCATGGAAATCTGAGCCAGGATCAGCCTTCCATGCTGATTCCAACAGGAATTGGTAGTTTCCAAAAAGTAATAACTGCACATGCATGTAGGACCCAAAGTTTTAGGGTCAGAAAACAACTAAAACATATTATCCAATACATAACAGAAAATCAGATTACAACACTGTGCTCAATTGTCCTACACTAATTTCTTCCTAGAGAATTCCTCTACCCAGCAACAGCATCCAGCACAATAATCTCAATTGAGCACTGGTGTGATATGGTAACTGATGGGATGGACAAATAACCAAATTACTGTTTTACTTATTGCTATTAAGGCAGTATGCAAGTGTTGCTAAAAAAACAAAATAGCATAACAGTTTTAGGTATACCAGCAGTGCAAATCTGACAAACAAGTTGGCTGCATGTTAAGGCTTGCTGTTCATTCTACATCAAACGGATGGCACACCATGGATTACCTCTTAATTGCAAAAGAACAGGAAGTGTCATATCTCACCCACTGTAGACCTGCAGAATCATTTGCTTATAAGAGGGATAATGAGAGAGTAAATTGATAGATTAATACACAGTTTTTAGTATTGTTTGGTTCTACTAATACATATCTGTTTGTGGTTTTAGCTATTCTACAGCAGGAAGTAGAAGGTTCTTATGAGCATTAGTTATCATTGCATAGAGTTCCTGATGGTAATTATTTCTGTTACGTGACTAATTTGCATACTGCTATATTGTATCAGACGGATACGCGTCCTTCTGGATGACAAATGTATTCATTTTTTCACAGCTACATTTTATTCCAAATCGGAAGGCTCGTAGTTTGCAGTCTCTTATCCTGGTGTTTATTAAGTAGCACTTCTAAAGTACACTACATTTCTCGAAATCATACTCCTCTGGGCAGGAAATGACAACATAGAAAAAAATACACCAAACGCTATAAATAGGGTAGTAAATAAAGTACATACTCTTTTCCTGCTGCTTAAGTACATGCTGAACCTATGTACTATCTTCTTTGAAATTGGGCATACTTTGAACATATGCTGTTGTAATGTGTTTAGATTGCATTTGCAGGTATATACAGTTATGTTGCGACAAGCGCAATGTGTCTGAAATTATCTTTGTTTGTTTAAGTACTTGTAAATCCCTGTGAAGGTTTCTAAGGCGGAGCCACGTGTGACTGTACGCTTGGTGATCGACCTTCTGGTTGTTTAAGTGTTCTGCAGTTGAACAATTTATTGCCCAATACTATGTTGCACACGAATGAGTCTTTCAACAGTAAGCACTTGCATTGTTCAATTTCACCAGTATTTAATGAGCATCAGCTGGCTCTGAGGTTTGGTCAATTACAAAGAGTTCGATGTTTTAACTGACATTTTCTTACATCGCTTACATGTTGTAAATCAGTTCAGGGAAACCCTGCTTTCTGGGTTTTCAATAGGATTATTGTGAGTGAAAGAAATATGTAAAGTGTTTTACCTCTTGCTATCAAAAGCAAATTTGAACAATTATACTTGTTATGTTTATACTCATAAATAATTGCTACTTATCATTTATTGTAAAGTTACAGTTTGTCGGCGTTCAATTACCCATGTGTGAATATTTTGGCACTAGGAATAAGAACAATGAGCACTGTAGCATCATTGATAAGGAAACAGAGGAGGATGAGGTACTCAAGAGAAACCTCTCTGATTTTTGGGATAATTCCATGACCAACTCAATATAAAAGGCCGATTCATCCCCCTTTAAAAAGGTGGCTCTCGATATTGTTAACTTAGTGGCAACTGCTGGAACAAGCACCTTGTCTGCACCCACAGGGGGCAAAAGATTAATGAAAAATAAACATTTGTTGATTACTAAGAATCCTTGGGGGTTTGAGTATGATATGGATGGTGGCGGTTCGATTTTATTGCAATACAGGAGTTTAGCATTATTCATTCACTTTTATTCACTTCTTCTTAGCAGCAAACACTTCAAAGTTCCATGCAAAAGACTAGTAAATGCACACACAATGACATTAGAACTCCCCAGGCACTGCAGAGGCTCATGGAGGAGTATACTAGATTTATGGGCAGCCTTGACTTTCACGTCAATGAAACCAAATCATACGTCCTCATTGCAGGGACGTGTCCAAAGAAATTTCCAGCTTTTCATATAGATCATCGAGAGGTGGTGGAAACATTTTCATACCTGGGTATTTTATTTGATGAGAAGTACACATGAAGAATATAGTTTTAAAAAGTGTGCTTCTACTAGATAGAAGCATTGATGGTACGTTTTGTTTTATAAAGAAATTGAGGTCTAAACCTCTCCCGAAGTTATAAAAATCTATGAAGCCAAAGGAAGAGGCATCACGAGTTATGGGGCAGCAGTATGGGGTATGGTGGATCTTGAACCCCAGCAACGTGTGGAGGATGATTTTTGTAAAAGACCCCCTATCCCTGCCTTGTAGTTGTGCAAATAATATATGTCACAGTGAGTTAGGTCTTCCATATATTGTGGACTCTATTCGATTGGCTCCAACCTTATTATGGCATTCAGTTTGGAAGAGGGGGACCTTAAAATTGAATCAGGCAGTTTTGAAGGACTTTGCAAACAAGATCCCATGGCTGAACTATGTAAAATCTTCTTTGGCAGACTTGGGTTTACAAGCACTTTTTGATACCCTCTCTATGTGTACTCGCTTTTCCAAGCTAGAGCTTAAGGAGATCTTTCTGGCAAAGGAAGCCACTGATAGGTGGGAGCAAAATAAAAATAAAAGATCTGTTGGATTATATCATATGCCTCTCCAAATGAAGTGTAGCATGCGGTCCTATCTGGCTTTTGTAAAAAATCCCAGCATCTGTAAGGTTTTGTTTAAATGATATAATAGTTATGGTGGGTTTCTCCGCAAAGGCACACTTTGTACATGAGCTGTCCTTACGCCCCTGTGACGGATTTTCTATCCAGTCACAGTTGCACATTTTGCTCTTTTGCACAGTTTACGGCCCCCAAAGGAAAAGAACCATAGTCCCCCTCCTGCGAAAATATGATTTTATCCAGTGCCGACCAGCTTTATTCTTTCTCCAACAACTTGATGGCCCATTAGTCTTCTATGCTGTAGCAACTTTTTTATGGGCTGTACTGAAACAAAGGCCACAGTATCAGAGCCGAGAGTTGTGTTTTTGATCTGATAAAGTGTGTTTTTTTAGAGGTAACTATTTATATTTTTATTTATGTGTGTATCATCTTATTATGGTTTTATGAGTGATTGAAGTTATAATAGATTTTAAAGTATTATTGAGAATTAGTTTGATATGTCTTGTATTGTTTCCTGGCCCATGATATTTGATTACCCTAGGGAAACAAAGTAGAGGGATAAAATGTGTTTACACATGAATTTGTATTATATATTTCTTTTATTAACTACTTTCTTAAAAATGTATTGTTTTTTTTTATTGTATGTGTGTACTTTTTATGCTTCAGAAATGTTTTTAGTGACTGACTGACATTAGAACTCTGCAGTCCCATATAAGCTCCCTGTCCTCCAACTTCTTCCTCTTTAGCTTGCAGTTACTAAGCAGATAAGTATTAATCTTTTTTGCCTGTTAATTATAGTATAGGAAAATCATATGGTATAAGATGATGTGGGAATGTAAGTAGTTATAGTTCATGGGTAACCCAATTTGTGGGTTTTACTTTGCTTCAGGTTGCTGTTAAAATATTAGAGGATAGAGAGTGACATTTTCATTTAAAACAGAACTGGTTAAATATATTTATTTGTGAGAAAATGTATCAAACTGTGGAAGCGCCTGTTAGAACAAATAATTAATGAAATTTACATCAGTTTTGGGGTTTTGTTATGTTGCCCGTCAGAACAACGTGTTCAAAATAACACTTTAACTGTAAGGCCAGCTGTGGGACGAAGAGAAGTAGGGCACAGTCGAGTGGGGCAGCCATATTTCTTTTGAGATTTGCGTGTCAACATAGCATTGTCACACGCTTGTTTTAAAAGTTGGTATAGCTTGATTCTTAGCTTAAAGTAGGTTTTTAGGAGCAATTACGTACATCTATTGCTCCTAGGTGAATCATTTTTTTTCCATTGCCTCAATACAGCTGTTTGCCAAAAAGATGAAGATGTTGTTAGTATAAATGCAAACGGATGGTAGCTGTTCCTATAGAGAAAGGTGAAAGACGCGGTTGGAATGTGTTGTGATTAGGAAAATCTTCATTATCCGAAGATAGAGCCCTCACACACCAGAATGGGTGTCATACTTCATCATAGGGCTTTGCTCCTTGTGGGGCCAGCGCCGCAATGCCCCACAGGCCCTGGTAGAGGGCTCTTTGGCGGAGATCTTTTCTTTTTGCCATTTTGATGAGTGAGGGAATGTTGAGGTAGGGTAGTGTGTATAGTGAGATGTGTCTTGAAACTGCCTAAGGGTTTAATTAGTAGTCCCCTTGGCAGGGCTAAAAAGAAGAATGTGAGTGCTGTCAGTGGGATATTACGAACCGTGACAGTCTTAAAGTGTGTGTCATAAGGTCGACATGTTTCACGCCTCAATGGTCCAGGAGGGATCAATGGCGTTTCTTCAGGACCGCAAATTAAGATATCCCTACTCTACCCCAAAGCAGGATATGTGACTTGGTTTTAAAAGTGATCTCTAGGGAAAGTTGAGGTTTGTTGCACCTACATGTAGGGTCACTAGCTAGATCTCGGTTTCCAACCTGAAAGAGAAAAGGAATAGTCCGGGAAAAAGGGTTCCAATATATGTGATACCCTTCGCAAGTAGCTTTCGAAAGTCCTCCATGAGAAATATAGGAGGGGACTCATAGTCATGTTTACTATATTTTTAAATGTGCAAAAACATGCTAGGAGCGCAGCCGTAGCTCTTTTGTGAAGAGTGAATAAAAACCACTGCAAATCAGGCAAGTGACATAGTAGTGGTAACAAGCACCATTCTATCAAGACAGAAAAACATCTAAAAATTAGGCAACCATACACCCACACAATATTTTATCCCAGCTTAGGGTAAGGATGTCTCTTACTCTGCTGGTGCTTGGTAAATGCACCTTACATCAGACAGAGAACACCATAGTAACTGCGGCTATAGCTGCAAATATAAATAAATTAGAGTGGTTGAAAAAGCTAGTACATGCACCAGGGAAAGCCTGGGGCGTGCTGTTATGATTATAGTACTCATGTGGTCCAACGTGGATTTGCATTCGTGATCTACCCTTCTCCCGCGTCTAGAGGTAGCGTGCTGGACGAGGGGTAGTGATTTTTATATCTATCCAGAATTGTTCTCAGGTGTGCTCTGTCTGCCTCCCGTGTGGCAGATCATGGGAGGTGAATGCCACTCAGTGCGGCCATCTTGGCTGGGTCATAGTTAATGTGAAGGGTGTGCCATTTATTTAAAAATGGTTGATGCAGTGGTAGAATCTGTCCAAGCCAAGAATCAGGGGAGAAACCAAGGGAGCGCCCGGTCCTCTGTGTAGTAGCGGGCGTCCCTGTCGCCAAGGTGTGGATGAACTGGTTCTCTGTGTTTCCCCCTCCTAGGCTCCATCTCATGACGCATCAGAGGTGTGCGTAGACAACCCAGTCTGTTAGCATGGAACTAGTGAGTTGGAAGGCAGCCATATTGGAAGGGTGCTGTTTCTGGTTTGAGTGGCTCACACGTTGATTGGTACCCATAGGAATCAGGGAACAAAATAAAATAAAAAGTGCAATTATCAATGGGGTTCCTATTTAAAATGCAGGTATTAGTATCGGCTGGATTAGCTCTGTAGAGCAGATGTGACTCAAACAATGTTATGGTGTTTGCCCATTTGATCAGATGGGGCTGGTGTACCCCAGTCAATGTTGTGGGGCTGCCACCCTGAACAAATTAAGCATGTGGAGTAAAGTATATGATAATGTCAAGGTCTTACGTGTACCGCGTGGAGGTTGGCCACCCTGAGTGCCCTTGCACAGATATGTGGGTCACAATGGGTATTCCACAGTGCTCCGAATTAGAGTAATGGATGAATGGATACCCCCCACTAGGTGCTCCTATTGAAGCCATAAAGTAGCCATAAATGCTTATGGTTACTGTGTAGGGATTGGTGTTATAGCGTTTGTTTATGGGGGGATCAGTTAACCCGGCACCTCACTAGTGTGTCGTGAGAAGGTGGGGTGCCTTGAAGAGAATTCATTGTCTGTAACATAGGTGCCTGGAAGGATCAGCCGTTCTTTGTACTCATATGTTGTTCTGAAAAGTTTGCACATAGCATCATCTGTTACATTTGTGCAAAGGAATATCATCGTTCAGTCCATCAATGGGGGTTTTCAAGCAGAAAATCCAGCGTTGTTCTATGTTGAACAGGAATCGTTGGTCCTAACAATCATTGGCTTCCAAAATAGTCCACTTGATGTCATCTGGTGTACGGTTGATGGTAAGAAAATGTACAGACATCTTGGTAGTGCCACATTTGCAGTGCACATTGCTGTGATGTTCCATTATTGTGGTCTTTATTGGTCTTGTAGTAATCCTTGCATAACTCAGCGCACAAGGACAGGGAATTTAATATACCCAGTTTTTAGTATTACAATTGGTGTGCCCCTTTTGTATGCATGTGTGTGATTCATATAGATGGGTCTCCTTTGTGGATGTTGTTAGTATATCATGTGAATTAAGATTGTATAAATCTTTTAAATGAAATTTGAGGATAACCTCAGGTTTTATCCAGGGAACAGTGGGGGAACACTGAGACACTTTTTGAAAGGACTGAAAGAAGAAAAACAAAGGATCCTTGGGTTATTGCAATGGTGACAGGTTATGCAATAGAATTCAAGTCAGATCCGTTTCAGTGATAAAACAAATAAAACAAGGGAACTGTCTTTCAGAAAGGATCAATGGGAGATTGTTGCAGGGTAAATAGAATAAATGTGGCAAAGGGTGCAATAGTGAAGGTGAATGACATAACGTCGGTTTTGTGTGCACTCTGTTTTAAGTGGAAAAGAAAGACAGGGGTTGGAGACCTGTAATAAAGTTAAGGTGTGTAAATTATTATTTAACATACCCACATTTCAAGATGGAGGTTATTTATCTATTATGGAATATTTTCCAGGTTTTGGTTTGGATAGTGGAGATGGATCTGAAGGATGCATATTTTACTATTCCAGTTGCATTAGAGAGCCCGATGTTCAGATGGAAGGATCAGCTATACCAGTCACAATGCCTTTCTTTTGGGCTTTCATCGCCCCATTGGTGATTTACAAATGTGTTGAGGCCAGTAGTGGGTTTTCTGAGCGAGAGAGAGGAAAATGGTTGATTAAATATTTAGATGACATTTTGATAATTAATCTGAATGTGGATGTGTTAAAATCACAGTTGGTTTTGTTTTAGGAATTGTCAGAATTGTTAGGGTTCATTGTGAATCAAGAGAATTCAGTTTTAGTACACTTGTAAACTGTGGGTTTTCTAGGATTTATGATAGATACGGTGAATGTAGAACTTCCATTGCCAGAAAAGAAGGTAAAAAAGATAGAACAGGAGGTGAAGCATTTGTTAAAGAAGCAGGAGGTTAATGTAGATCAGATACTGTTCTCATATGTAAAGCCTTTTAAAACTGTGTCTGTGGCTACTTTTTAGTGTGGGAAGAAAATTGGAAGATATTATGAAGGCTGCAGATTGGTCTAACGCACACATGGGGAGAAAGTTAAATTTTAAACAAATCAAGCATATATCAGGGTAGGCGCTGAAAGGTTTTGACCACTCATAATGCTAACCTCCTGTCTTGCCATAAAATGCAGATTCTCATATGTTTGGTGATTAGAGAATCGTGATTTTATTAAAGACAAGAAGGCTACCATTATCCCTCCCTCCTTGGTTGAGGAGGAAAGACGTAAGAGGGTGTTTATAATTGGATGAAAATAAGAGGAAGAAGATGAAATGTTTATGTAAATATTTTTGTTGGTAAAGTGTAAGGATTAGGTAGTTCCCTTTCAGGGAACAGTTTATATTAAGTGAATTGCAAAAGAATGTCTTTTAGTTAGAGAAAATTAATATGGAGCACTGGAGGATTAGGAGAATGTTGAGGCTGAGAAGATAACAGGAACAAAGGAGGAAGAGGATAGAGGTCAGGGCGATATTATGGTACTGCAGAGTTCTAATTTCATTGTGGGTGCATTTACTGTTCTATTGCATGGACGTTTTAAGTATTTGCTGCCCAGAAGGAGCGAATTAAAATTAATGTATAATGCTAGACTCCTTGTCTTTAATAAACTAATAATTCTCTAGTCACTAAATCTATCAAAATCAGCATTCCACAATATTAAAAGGACTTAAAGACCCTATTGCAGGATTCATGTGTGGGTGCATTTGGTGGGCCAAACAAGAGGCCATATGATGATGATCTGAATGATCAGTACTCTGATGACTTGTATGATAATGATGCATATTACATGGATGATAATGCCACCAATGCCTCTACAAAATATTACATCTGCTGACACGCCTCAAACAGTAATTTTGGATGCAGAAGGCAACTCGATGCTTGATCCAGGTTTGTTACAGCACCTGAATTCTGCTAAGTGGTTTCCACCACCATTTTTGGATGATTACATAAAGTCCAAAATAAGAAGACCCATGAGCAGAACCACTTGGTTCAAAATGAGGGCCAAATGCCCTAGACCAATTATTACAGATAAAGTGGCCATCACCCCAGCTCTGAACACTAAAATCATCACATGTTAAGCAGAGGGGTTAAGGGTCCCAAAAGGGATGTGGGGAGAGCCTGGCCATCATGCAAGGACAAGATGGTGGACACCTTGTGTCCATTAACAAAAGTGACTGGCTGAGCAGGCAAGAGGTGAAGGTAATGTCTAGGTGGGCTCGAAGAATAATGTGTTTTTTTGGGAAATTCAAATGGAGGATGGAATTACTATCCAGGGATATCTATTTGGTGATGACTGTATTATTGTTAATGTGCTGTAACATCCTATTGTATTAGTTACAGGTTAACAATAAATATTTGAAATCATTCTAAATTTATACATTTAAATATGTGATATTTTAAAAACATTATCTTTAAAAATAGTAAGCTTTTTAAAACTTCCCTACACTTTGCTATATGGACATCTGCATTTCGATGGTGGAGATTTCCACCAATAGTTGGAAAGTTACTAGTAGTAACTTTACACCTGCAAATTATGTTGCAGTAGGCTCTACTCACTCATGTGAGGGAATGGATGGTAAGTCCACACCTACGTATACATTTCCATATGGAAATGGTAAATAGCAAAAAAGTGGAAAGTTACATCTAGGTGGAGAAGTAAATCTACACGAGTTAACATACATATGTATATTTACCTTTGTGAAAAGGGCCCATTGTGTATATGTATACATATATATAGCACATATTTGACATATGTAAGAACTGCATTCCTCTTTCAGTTCACACTAGTCTCGCTCCTGAGGCATAGCCTGCACATGCTTTGATTTTAGTCTCAGCACTACTGCCCTCTATGTCTTCCATGGGACATTCACAAAAACATCCATCTCTTCAGCTAGAAACCTCTTCTATGACTACTGTAAAAATTAAACATGCCTCTTTCACACCATCAATACCTTTCTTTCTGCCGAAATCAATCTGCTAAAAATCCCTCTAGCTTTGCCAAATTGAAACCAGGAGAGCTCAGGACCTTGGAAATGGCATGTGCTGACTCGGCCGCTGCTCTTATTTGAAGCAAACCATTTGGTCTTCACTAGATTAGCAGTTTGTCTAACATAAGGTCTGTGCGCTTCGCCTTTATTTCTCCACGGAATGCACAGAAATTAGGTGAAAATAATCTGGAAATAAAATTGATCGCTTACAGTAACCCAACCGAGAGTGTGAACAATTCATATAACAGAGCAACACACAGTAGGACATGTTGATAAATGCCTACTGGAGGACGTTCTAACAACAATCTGATGTGTGCATTATAACAAATGCTCGGGGGTCTAACCACTGCTTGGCTGAAATGGCTAAAAAGTGACTAAGCAACATTATGAATAAATAAATCACCTGCTGAAAACACAACACAAGTCTGAAAGCGAATAAAGTATGCAGTCCCTGTGTGTCAATGCATAGAAATTGGGGACAATGAAACCGGTCAAGCCATGGGTACTGAGAAGCTTTTCGAGGGCACAATGAAAACCTTGCTAGCGAGGACCGTGGAGCACTGTAAAAATAAGGAGAGAAGACAGACTAAATGTTTGTTAGCCTCGATCAATAACATGTCTATTTGAAACACGTTAGCTGCATTTATATGTTTTGTTTCATAAAGCTGGGGCATTCGAGAGAAAATGAAGAGTTTGCTATTTTAAGCGCTGCTTTTTTTCACATTACTTGAAAGTTTGCTTCCAACCTACCTTCAAGAAATTCAAATTAATATTTCCAAATAAATGATTCCCATTTCTTCCAGGAACACATCAGCAGGTTCCTGAGATGATCCTCTTCAGAGTGCTACTGTGGCAATACACTGGTGCTAATGATTTCAAATATGGTACCAGTGCTTAATTTGTACAAGAATGAGTGCCGGTATCCAAATCTCTGCTCCAGCGCTACTATCGATAATTGGCGCGCCGAATATCAAGGCCCTATGGTGTTGAATTCACATCAGACCGCTTTAATCCTCTACCAGATACTTATGGCCCTTTATCGATCTCTTGCAGGTTCCTGCTTTCTCCCTTTATGAAGATTTAACTGCCTTTCTCTTTCTTCTTCTTTCCCTTTTGTTTATTTTCCCTCTCTTGCTTGCAGTCAATATCAGATAAGGAAAAATAAGTGCTGGTCCCCAAAAATGAGTGCCGGTAGACCCCACAGGCATCCACCAGTTCAAATTATGCACTGCAAATATCTTATATCTAGTGTTGGTACGCATTTACTTGTCTCCAGCACGCTTAATGGCTACTAGCCCCGTTAAACTGTGCCTCAGCAATCCTTACTGATCCTAAATAGATACATAATAGAGGTTTGTGAAGTTGCTAAGATGAAGACTCACAAAATCGGTGTTGTTCTAAAACTTGGGGTTTTATTTAGAGTTTGGCAGACAGGATTCAAAAACATAGAAGACATCCTGCCCACTGTAGTACATTATAGCCTACGGGAGTTGTGTTACGGCGGACAGGATAGCTGCCACATTTGTGTAGAAGTATGCAATACCTCAAACTGTAAAAAAGGCCCTTGGTAAGCTTCCTGAAGTGCAAAACTCACAAAGTTTAAGAAAAAAAGAGAAGCAGCTTTTGCGCCCCTTACCAGCAGCAGCAACCTTTTCTTAAATCTGCAACATGTAGTGGGTGGATTGATGTCACTCGGGTGCTATCCCTTCATCCCTTGCCCAGAGCCTGTACCATGCCAAGTACCTTCAAAGCCTTCACTGTTCTCTTCTGAGCACCACCAACTCCCCCCACTACAAGAGCAGCTACCCCAGCCCACAATGTCCTCTTAAGAATATTATCACCTCTCACCAAAGCAATCCTGTGCATGCCGCGTGCACTGGCCTTGCGCTACTCTCCTACAATGATCGTCCTTACCCCTGCCACTGCAGGCGTTTACTGTTTATGGACTGTCTCCCACTGCCCTCCCTGGGTTATCTGCTCTTACTTCTCCTCCCCGCATGACTTACATCCTCAAGGAAGGCCAGTTAGTCAGTAGGATATCCTGTTACAGGACGCCCAGTACACAGGACAACCTATAACAGAATATATTGCCATGCAGATGCTGTGGGTAGGTTGAACTTCAATTCAACCAAGAATCTTTGGCTCATCAGTCATTGCCAGGAACCGTAGGTAATTATATTGCAAGGGTTTTAGTTCAAATTTTCAATATTAATTTGAATATTTTAAAATATGTCTACTCAAATGATTAATAACTAAAAGACATATCTTTAAAAATAAACAATATGAAAAAAACTGAAAAAAACAGAGTGCAAATAAAGTAAATGGCTATATTAAGTGAGTAAAACGTTAACTAATCTACAAAATGCGGATTGTACTAGAATGAAATAGTGAAGCATCTCTTAGTTAAGAATGAAGGAAGCAGTGTGAACTATAGTGAATTAATCAAAAGGTGAAATAATATTACCTAAAGTGAATCATAGTCAATGGTTCAAAAATGAAATAATGTTTATGACAGCTCAATAGAAAAGAATGATCTAGACAACTATTAAATTCTCTGCAGGCAAAAAGAGTTCTCACTATCAATGAACGCTACTGTTTGGGGTTCAAATCACTGTTTTAGGCTCTATGGCCCCATCTCCCAGGACTCTATGCTTGCAAGGCTCGTCTCAGTCTTTTACAAGTGGAAGAGGAATGCTAAGTTTGTTATTCCTTTTATGGATAGAGATAGGCCTTTTCCAATGTCCTGGCATAGCTTTCTCTAGGTTTATTGATCTGCTGATGTAATTTTAAGATCCTGGTCAGAAACTAGATATCTTGGAATATCTGCTGGGTTTCCAGGTTAATGTCCATGGGCAGCCTTTATAATTATAGTTTTTCAAAACATAAATTGAATAATGAACATTGGGGCAAGGAATAGAGCCACTAAAATTCATTTTTGATGACCCACAGAAGCCAGCATGCTTTATATCAGTCTTGAATGGGCTCATGTTCTCTCATATTGGATTTGAGAGGTAAAGAGTTTAATAGCACCTGAATAAAGAGCTGTCATTGCACTATGTTGGTTAGGTTTGCCATGAAAACTTGTATGTTAGTGTTGGTATTTCTATAGTAACTTCAAGGGATTTTCAACACTTCTTCAAAGGTTTTTGATAAATGTAAGATCACGCAAATGGCACATATGCGATTACTGACTTGGTGTCAGGATGTGAAAGAAATTGTGGTCTATGTAAGTCACATGAAATTACTAATATTGTGACAGAGTGTGAAAGAATTTCTGGTCTATGTAAGTCCCTTCTAACAACTAAACGTTGAGGCTAATTGGATGGATGAATACACCACAGCTGCCATCTATAAAGGTTTACGTAAAAACTTAAAGGGCGCTATGGCATTAGTGGACAATAGACCTACCATGTGTGATGCTTTAATAGACAAAGCTCCAAATAGGAACTTAACAAAGAACTTGGCACACAGAAATGGGCTTTAGATAACCTTTTTCCCTCCCTAAGCAGTGCTTAATTTGTGCCGGTGCTTTTCAGTGCTTAGCACCGGCACTTATTTGTCAGGGCCGGGTCTACATGCGATATTAGCTGCTGCAGTGGCAGCGAAGACCCTGATATTGCACGTGACTGTTCTTATAATATTTTAAATTGTACGCCGCGGATGCCTGCCCTATTATGAGACACACAAACTGCCAGAAACCGGTGCATGGGTCCCTGCCTCAGCTTACCGGTCACTCTAATCAATCACAAAAGTGCTACCAATGACCACTTGCAAAATATGTTATTAGTCCGGCCCCGTCTCTCCTTGGCAAATCCTCAAGTGTGGGTCCCGACTTGGACCAATGATCACTGTTTTCGCACGTGGCCCGCCCCAGAATACTGCGTAGCCTCAGCACTAATCGGGCGCCGAAAACAGAAGAAGCAAGCAGAGTGTTGCGCAGCAGGCCTCAGGTAAATTAGAACTAAAAGGCAGTCTTAGTAATGTGTAGCTTGCGGTTCTAGTGTCTTGTCTCCCTACGTTCGGTTCAGTCTGCTAATATGGGGCAGTCCGGTCCCTGCTGCAGTCAGGCAGAAGCCATGATGGTAAGATGCATGCCGGAAGCAGTAACCCTTTCTGCAACATGTAAGGAATAACCTATTGCTTTTAATTTAGTACTTAGCGACGTAGTCGTGGGACTTCATAGTACTTTAAAAGCTAACTCGGTGGTGCTCATTCTATTGACTTAAAAATTAAGGTGTAGAATGAAAGAGTCTTATGTTGTATTCAAATCTTTGCTACTGGGCACTAACCCACTGAGTTATATTACTGGAGGTCAAGCGTCTTAATTATTTCTGGTAGCAGCATTTTCCTGTTGTCGTTTTTAGGTCTCGCCTGGCGACGCAGCGCGAAAGCGCTGTCCCTAGCGACATCTATTGTTACTGACTTGCTTTGGAAGGGAGACAGGAGACGTGCACGCGCAGGACGGACTGCAATTATGAATGCGCCCGTGAACACGCACGTACAGACACGCGATATGCACATCTCCTGTCCCCCTTCCGTCCTCGCCAGCCGCAAAACAGGAGCTGTGCACGCATAATTAAATCTACAATCCCCAGCTGTCCTTGCACCCCCTCCAGTGTCAGCCAGCCATGCGCCATCTGCCAACCCCCACCATAGTCCTCCACGACTACACACTGACGCCCTCTCCATACAGCTACTCTCTCCCTGCATTCCTTACCGTCGTTCTGCCATGCTTCAGCGCGATGCCCTGCAGCGTGTCCCCAGAGCTCACAGGGTGCTCGGTGTACCTCGCAGTCCATGCGGCCGCCGTCACGCTGGCCGTGCTGCGAGCGTGCCAGGCTCAAGGACAGTTCAGCCTCCGATTCAGACTCGGAGCCTCAGCGCAGATAAACAGCGTGTCTTCTCCGGCGATCCTCAGCTTACGCCGGGACAGCCGATGTGCACGCTCACCGCGCTTTCAGTTTCGCGCGCTGAGACAGTGCCCAGTGTGTGGTACAGAAGTCTGAATGACGGTACAACTGAATGTTACAAGGCATTCAGGGATGTTCGTCACACATGGCTGGCTTATATAGAGCAGTAACCATTAGTGTGTGTCAAGTGGAGACGTCTGCCGGTGGGTGAGTAGCTGTCTGGAAGTTTGCCAGTGTGGTGTCCCAACAATTAGTCAAGAGGTATTTATGAAATCCTAGTGTGCCCTCCTTGTGGAAGGGGACACTTTCCGCCTGAACCCAAGCAATCACAGAGCTCTTCCAAGCAGTAAGTAGAAAGGGAATGGGAGATTTCCATTTACGTGTGATTAGACGCTTAGCTAACAAGCATTTGCAATGCAATAGGTCTCGCATTTGCTAGAGTTTAAGCTATTGGCATTGTAAATGACAATGCCTTTTATTTATGTTTTAACAACCAACACGTAAATAAAAGGCATTGCCATTTACAATGCCAATAGCTCAAACTCTCACAACTGCGAGACCTATTGCATTGCAAATGCTTGTTATACTGTGAGTCAGCCCTGCGGTCGCTAGCATTGTCACGGGCACTGTTATGTGAGAATCTGCTTGGAATGTAATTTAATTTCAAAATAGAGAGAGGAGAGGACTGTGCTTGAAAAAGCATGTTTAAAGAAAGAAATGATTCCTCTTGAATGGGGAGGAACAGGCTGGTGTTGTGGATTGAAGTTTGCGCAGCACTCCAGAGGAATGGAGAGACATTCTTGTCATGGGAATATTATTAGAAGGGATATTATTAATGTATTATAACAACATACCGGTGTCTTGTACAGGATCAGCAGGCTTGCAGCACGTGCTAGTATTCACGCTTTTAGTATGTCCCTGTGAGAGGCACCTGTTTAAGCAACGCAGGCTCACTGGCCAGAGCGTGGGGGTGTGCAAAGCATAATATAAAGGTTGTTAGTACAAATTATCTCAAGGGGAACTGAGATCTCTTTTATTCAATCACTACACTTGATGCATTTCTTCCTTCTTCCTCCTTTCGTTCCTTATTTTTTATTCCTGCTCCTTTCATCCCTTCTTTAATTTATTTTTTTCTTATCCTCAACCCTTCCTTCTGCTTTTCTTTCTCCTTCCTTTCTTCTCTCTAGTCATCCATCACACATTGTTTGCTACCTTTTTCCCTCTATCCCTTCATTTCTTCCTTTCACATTTTCTTTTTCCTCCTTTCATCCATTACTCATTTATTTCCTCACTCCAGACAGGACTCCCCTTCCTATCTGCATTTGTTGCTGCCTTCTTTAATGTATTTTTTCCTTCATCCCTTTCATTCTTTTAAGCAGCACAGTACAAGCACATTCTCTTTCAGTTGTGAAGCTGCCTCAAGTCCTCAAATGACCTCTCCTAAAGCTACATTTTGATCTTTACACACATTCTGTAATTCAAGTTCACTTTTAAGTTGTTGTTATAGGCTTCCCATATTTTATATTATGTAATATTGATTTGTATAGCGCACTAATCACCCAAGAGGGTTTACAGGTGCTTGGGCAGTTGTGTAGGTGTGATGTACTCGAGGTGCTTATGTGAAGAGCCAGGTCTTCAGCTTCTTGCGGAACTCAAGAAGTGAGGAGGTGGCTCTGATGTGTTGAGACTTGTGGATGTGGGTAGAGCCAATAAAGGAAGTGGGTGGAGCCACTGAAGGAAGTGGGTGGAGCCGGGAAAGTGGGTGTGGCCTCCTAAAAAATTGTGAGCACCTGCACTTAATATTTTACAAATTAAGCACGGTCCCTAAGCCAGCTACTGCTAAATCAGAAAGGACAGTGAATAAGCGAAGAGGAAATCAAACTCATTATGTCAGCAAAGCTCTCCCTAAAGAAAAAAATAAACGAGAAGGAAGGAGGGGCTGTTTTTATAATGTGGTAAATACTGACATTTTGCAGGGAAATTAAAGAAACCCCATGTGACCTGTAAACCCCAAAGGATCTGGAGAACTCAATGGTTAAGGACTTTGCAAAAAAAAAAAAAACATTTTCATCTACTGGTACACAGTATTCAAAAAGATAAGTGCCTGGGCCCTTTTCAAGAGGTCAGTGCAGCTTGCACTGCCCATTGCCCCTTCCAGTGCTGCCAATGACAGTACTAACACAACTACTGCTGTCACACACCTACAAGTGCAACAATTGAAACTCTTCCAGGCCCCCAAAGCTTTAAGAATGGCTTGGGCAGTAGGTATCAATCATTTTAATGCATTTTGAATTAATAAACTGTTGTGCTAATCACTAAATTAGACCAACAGTGCTGTCATGTGGCAGACTGTCATAAGTGCTGGTGTTGGCAATTAAGTGCCGGTGCTGAACACCAGAACCCACTGGCTCAAGTTAAGCACTACTGATACAGATAACTACACTTCAGGGACCACAGACTATTAATGCTCTGATTCTGGGACATTGATGTTGATTCCTACATATAGCAAGAGTTGAAACTCCAGGGAAAAACTAAGACAAAGCCATACAGAGTATCAATAGCAGTCCTTTAACATTAGGAGAGGTCTTTTGGGGGAAAAAGTCCCTTCAAAAGACTTTCAGATGGATCCCCACTGAATCGAGAAAGATGGTCACCCACGCATGCACTCATCAGCAGCAGACTCAACTACGGCAACGCACTACACGCCGGCGCCACCCAAAAACTCCTCAGGGAACCACAGAACGTTCAAAACGCCACAGCCAGACTGGTCCTGAACATCCACCACCGCAGCCACATCACCAAACACCTGCGAGAACTCAACTAGCTCTCAGTCAACAAAAGAGTCACTTTCAAGCTCCTCACACATGTCTACAAAGCCCTCCACGACTCAGGACCAGAATATCTGAACCACCGCCTCTCAATCCACGTACCCACCAGACACCTCCGCCCAATTGGCCCTGGCTACCGTACCATGGATCCGCAAGACCAGGACCGGAGGAAGATCCTTTTCCTACCTCGCAGCCCAGACCTGGAACACCCCGCCTCCTCACCTCAGGCAATCTGACCCATCCGGTTCAGGTCAAGGCTACAGGTTCCCGCGGCCTTCATTACTCTACACACAGGCGTACCCGCCTTTTCTACACGCCCATCTTCCTGGATGGTCGTCGACAGCCCTTTACAGGCGCTGTACCTTACTGCCACATACGGCATCATTAGTTTTACGACTGCAGGCACAGTTTACTGGACGGCCTTCCCTTTAACACACAGCAGGGCCCCCCTTTGACGTGCCACGTACCTTAGATGGACTCGTGGCTCTGCACCTGCCCTAATTATTTTCTGGAACAAACCTGGCTTGCTTACATTCTTCAGTCCTCCCCTAACCCCGGGACGATTTTGATGTTCACACCGCTTTTCGCAACCTTACTCTCTCGCATGGAACACTCGACTAAGCCCTGAAGAGTCACAGGCATTATACTTGTGACGAAACACGTGTCGGCTGGTTGCTTTGTTTCTATAATTTTGTTCTCTCTCAATAAATATTACTGAACTCTATCCAGACATCAACAACTGTGATTTATCTGAACGAGACTCTCATACTACTGGTTTTACCCCTAATACGTGTGCCCAGGATTGTGTTTACTTGTACAGTGTGGGTTCTTCGACTCACACATTCACGGAGGTTATTGGGTTGTTCCTCCGACCTGGCAGCACCGCACAATTTTGTGTAGCATTACTTACATAACGCGTACTAGTTTGAGCGCCAATCTTCCTGTTCTTACTCAAAACCCTACCCCTAGACGTCATGTCTACAAAGCCCTCCACGACTCAGGACCAGAATATCTGAACCACCGCCTCTCAATCCACGTACCCACCAGACACCTCCGCCCAATTGGCCCTGGCTACCGTACCACGGATCCGCAAGACCAGGACCGGAGGAAGATCCTTTTCCTACCTCGCAGCCCAGACCTGGAACACCCCACCTCCTCACCTCAGGCAATCTGACCCAATTCAGGAAGGATCTCAAGACCTGGCCCTTCGACTGAACCCCAGCGCCCAGAGGGATAAATAGCCCCTCCTCCCCCCTGAGCACCTGGAGACCCTCACGGCTGAGTAGTCTCGCTATACAAACCCTGATTGATTGATTGATTGATTGATTGTGAAGGCTTTGGAGAATGGACACGTGAAATCCTTGTACTTTGCCGTCATTGCCACTCCTATATTTCCAATAGTATTGTGCACCTCATAGATTAGAACACATATTCCATACGTAAATTGGAAAAAGGAGTAACTACAATTATCATCAGAGTATTGTCAACAACAGTGTTGTTCACAACCTGGGATGCAACTAAGACAGTCCTTAACTTGTTTTGCAGTCCAAGCCAAAACACAGAAGAGCCCCTTCTTCCTAAGCTTCATAAAGAACTTAGGGATGTTTTCAGTTAGAGTGGAGCAGAGCAGAGCAATTATACTCTCATAGGGTTTATGATTGCGCAATACACCTCAATCAACAAGCAAAGATATCACATGCACAAATATATGTGTTGACACCCAAAGAAGACACAATATTAACAGAATGTCTTTATGATAATTTACAGAAGGGTTTCATTAGGCACTCTGTTTCCCTTGTTATGCCCCAATAGCTTTCATCCCTACCAGACAATAAATACTATCTATAAATGGATTATAGAGATCTGACTTTGATCATTGTAAGGAGCAGATTTCCCCTCCAACTGATATCCCAATGGAGAGTACTCAATGGATCCGCCCTCCTCCCCCCAAGCTCTTTTAGACCCTCACGGGTGAGTAGTTGCGCTTTACAAACCCTGATTGATTGATTGATATCTGTTCTATTGGCTCAGGTGACCCTGCAGCAGTATTTTCGAAAAATGAGCTACCAGGAGCTTATACCTGGTTCACATCAAAAGAGGTGATGAGTGGAAGACGGTTTTTAATACCAGATATGGGCATTTTGAGTATCTGGTGATTATTTATATTATATTGCATCAGCTACTTTCCAACATTTTATTAATTATGTGTTTTGTATAAATCTAGACATATTTATCATGATCTACTTAGACAACATTCAGGTGTTTTCAGATACCTTCGAACAACATTGATTCCACCTAAATCCACCCAAAGGAGGTTTTAGAGCATCTGCGGAAGAACAATGTGTAAGCTAAATTGGAAAAGTGTGTCTTTGAAACAAATAGTCACACCTTTTTGAATTTTATTATTCCTGACCAAGGCCTTCAGATTGACCCGAAGAAGATAAAAACAGTACAGGAGTGGCATTCCCAGCAAGAGAGTTAGACATGTTTAGAATGGGGCAATATTTATCAGTTTTGTTTTTAAGGACTTTTCCAAGATTGTTGTGCCTATAACCAGCTTTACTAAGAAAGAGATGCCATTTATTTGGAAGAAGACCAAGACTAAGAATTTCAGTTATTAAAGGAGGTATTTAGGCAGGGACTGCCGCTACAGGGCACCATGCATTTCATTTCCCCTGGTGTTTGGGCATGTAGGGGGCAGTTTTCCTGCTGGTGGGGGCCAGTTTTGTTGCTGGGGGCTGGGCCTGCAACATTTCCTGGCTGCAGCTTTTCAGTGCTTTGAAAACAAAAACATTTGAAACAAATTGTTTTAAAGTGTGCCCAGTCAGACTATGCTCGCTTCAAAGCCATTTGAATTTGGTTGGTGCCTGTCTCCTGCAGGATCACCATGAGCAGTACTGACCTTCAGGGGTATGGGGTAAGGGGTATGCTGCTGCTGCCTGGCTCAGAGCACAGCCACCATCATATATGAAATTAAATACAGTTGCAGAGTCCAGTACACATTTGATAAAGACGTTTCAGAATTCAAAACAGTGTAATTCTTGTTAGTGCAACTGTTTTAACACATTTCTGCAGTGAGTGGTAGCTGTTACAAGTGATATATTCTAAACATGAATTTAGCAACATTCATGCCCCCACTTCCCCCACTGCCCTACCGAAGATGATATTAGTGAATCAATGGGAATGTCAGTTGTCTTTTTTCCTGTTAGACATGACAGCCTTGGTGTGGTCTTTCCCTAAACCTTTTGCATTTTCCCCTCCTGTTTGCTAAAATTATTTTTTGTTGGCTTTAGGACTCAGTGCACTTCACCACTGCAAACCAGTGATAAAGTGCTTGTGCTCCCTCCTTTAGGCTTGGTAAAATTGGCACATTTAATTTGCACCTAAGTCCCTAGTAAATGGGTACTCCATGTACCCAGGGCCTGTAAATTAAATGCTACTAGTCAGCCTGCAGCACTTATTGTGTCAACCACTTAAGTAGCCCTAGAAAACATGTCTCAGGCCTGCCATTGCAGCCTCTGTATAGTTTTAAACTGCCAATTCAACCTGGCAAAATAGACCTTTTTTCAGGCCTAACCTTGATTTTTAATACATACATGTCACCCCTAAGGTAGGCCCTAAACAGCCCAAAGGGCAGGGTGCATTGTATATAAATGGTAGGACATGTGCTTTTAAGTTTTACATGTCCTGGTAGTGAAATACTCCCAAATTATATTTTCACCATTGTGAAGTCTGCCTCTGCGTGAAATTGGGTTGTTGGTTGACTAAGGTGTGAACCCTGGTCAAGCAACAGCCACAACCCCTTGCAGGGTGAACCACAAAAAGTCCCTAAATTAACTTGTGCTTAACCCTGGGTAGCTTGGCATAAAAAGTAGTCAGGCTTAACTTAGAGGCAATGTGTAAAGTATTGACGCAGCATGCAAACAGTAATAAAATTAAACCACCTTAGAAGAAAAATCCCAAACCAATTCGAAAAATAGAGTACATTTAATTAAATTATTTGATACCAAAAAGATGAAAATCCAGTCAGTAGAACCGGAATTATTAATTTATAAAGAATAAACTGAAACATAGTGCCTAAAAGCAGGAAGTGCCAACTGAGGCTATCTGGTCGTGCTGGACCTGGTCAAAGTCAAAACTTCAGCCCAATCGCAATGATGCGCGGGTCGGATACAGTCCCAGATTTGTCCCACTAAAGTTTTACCTCCTCAAGCTTTGTACCAGGAGTCCCGTCTGCATTGAAGAGGGTCAATGAGAGCAAGGACAGCGTCGCTGGTGGGGCTCTGTGGGACGTGAAGAGAAGTCTGGGCATCGCGGGTGGATGAGCCGGTGCTTCGTGTTGGCGGTCTTCCGCAGGTGATTGATGTTTGCTGTGCGAAAAGACTGGTTGTCGGTGGTCGCGAAGAGCCCAAAAGCTTGCTTTAAAGAGACTGTGAGCCACACCAAGGGTACAGGACCTGAGAGGCACAACTTGAGGGTCAGGAACTCTCAGCAGCTGGGTCCAGGAGCTGTTGGGGAGCCATCTGTGTCCCTGAGGCTCAGATCAGGAGACCAGCAGACTAGCCCTTTAAGTCACTCTGGGGTCCAGGGTTCAAGATGAAGTTGCAGGTTGAGTTCTTCTTCACCAGGCAAGAGGGCAGCAGACAACAAGTCAGCACAACAGGGCAGCAGTTCCATTAGAGCAGCAGTCCCGCAGAGTGCCAGTCCTTGGAACAGCACAGCAGTCCTTCTTCTTGGCAGAGTATCCACATGTCCTGAAGTGTACTGAAGAGTTGATGTCTGAGGTCTTTCTGTTAGACCCTGGTTCCCTAGTTCTGGAAGGTGGGAGAAGCTTCTAGACAATGGCTTTGGAGTGCATGGAATTCCCTGCCTCCCCTCCCCTGGCTCCAAGCTGGCTGAAGTGACAATGCAGAGTACAAGCTTTCAGTTGTAGCTGGGGCTGAGCTCAGCTCCACGCCCAATCCTGTCAGCATATGGCCCCTTCAGGCACACATAATCCCTCTTTTGTGTGAGTGTCTTGGAGGGATTCACAAAGTATAACTGCCTGCTACACCCAGTCATTTGACCCAAGACAGGCTACAGGCGCAAAAGGACTAAGGACAGGAAGGTGCTAACTTTCCAAAAGTGGCATTTTCAAAATTGTAATGAAAAATCCGACTTTACCATTAAAGAGGGTAATATAGCATTGCACCTATTTCCCATTTGGAAATTACAGCTTATTAAATGTAAAAAGGAATCTCCAATGTTATCCTATGGGAGGGGTAAGCCTCACAGAAGTGAAAAACAATTTAAGGAGTTTTTCACTACCACAACATGTAAAACTTAAAAGTACATGTCCAACCTTTTAATTACACAGCACCCTGTCCAATGGGCTACCTATGGCCTACCTTAAGGGTGAGTTATATGGCATACAAGGAGAGTATAAGGCTTGGCAAGAAAGTTTAAATGCCAGGTCGACATGTCAGTGTAACACTGCATTCAGGCTACAATGGAAGACCTGGGACATGTTTTAGAGTGCTACTTAAGTGGGTGGTACAATAAGTGCTGCAGGCCCACTAGTAGGATTTAATTTACAGGCCCTGGGCATATGGTATACCTCTCAACAAGGGACTTGCAAGTAAATTAAATATGCCAAGCTAATTTAACCATGTATTGGGTAGAGAGCAGAAGCACTTTACCATGGGTTAGCTGTGGTAAAGAGCACAGAGTCCTAGAGCCAACAAAAACAAATTCGGCATTACATGGAGGGTAAAAGCAAAATGTTTGAGGGTGACCCTACAGAGAGGGCCAGGTCCAACAACCTCTATCATAGGATAACATTGGGTTACCTTATTACATTTAATAAGTGCTAATTGTTGATTGGGAACAGATGGAAATGTCATGATTGGGTTCAAAAGAATTATAATTTAAAATCCTCTTCGATGGTAAAGTTGAATTTTAAGTCACAATTCTGAAAATTCCACTTTAAGAAAGTTGCCATTTTCTTCTAATCATTTGGTGCCTGCAGCCTGTGTCCTGGCTCACATGTCTGTGAGTAGCTGACAGTTGGCCTTTGTGTATTTCTCCCAGACAGTGAAACAAAGGGGGGCTAGGTGTTGGCAGGATCTGCCTCCAGCACACTCACAAAGGAACTTGACACAGCCTATTGCCACCCTAGACCACTTGGAGCCTGGGTAGGGGAAGGGAGGAAATGTCCAGAACCACATGTGAGGGTAGTCTAGAGGTTTCCCCCACTTCAAAGGATGGCAACCGGTATAAATATTGAACCTCCTGACCAACTCTTCAGTTCACTCCTGGACCTGCAGAGGACCCCAGAAGGACTGCTTGTACTTCAGAGGCCTGCTTGAGGCCTGCTTTGTACCTCAGAGGACTGCACTGCTACTTCAAGTCTGTATTGTATCCTGCCCTGATGCTTCATGCCTGCCTTACAGCTTCATCCCAGGACTATCAGAGTGACTCCAAGAGCTAGTTGGCTGACGTCCTGTGTTAACTACAGGGACATAACAAGCCCCAGAGACCTGGAACCTGCACTGGGCCTCTGCCTGAAGTGAGTACTGATCCCCCTCAAGTGGTACCCACCCAGTCCTGGACCCTTGGAAGTGGTGCTAATGGTGCCCCTTCAGCCAAAATCTGAAACTTGGGGCTTAAAAACCTTTCCACCGACACAAGAGCAGGACATACCTGCTTGGCAATCCACCCGACTTCACAGTAGCTTCTGCTACATTCTTCTCCACTGCAGCAAACCTTGTTCAGCTGCTCCTCTCGGAAGGGGTATCCAGCTTCATGGAGGCCTGGTTAATTACAGTCTGCAGCTTCATCCCACTGGAGATTTTTGACTTCCAAAAAGTGACAAAGTCTGAACATAGAAATCTTCACTGTGGCTTTGTCCAGTGACTTCTCAACGACGATGCCTCCTCAATGGAAACCGTCAGTTGCCTTGCCACACTGAGCTTTACCATTTCAGGAACTTTACCTTGAAATTTGGTCTAAGTCCGAATATAAGCCAAGACCAGGCCCAATCCACTTCCTGTATCTAAGGTACTGTCGGTCTACTGGGATACATCTGTAAGCAGAGTAAGGTTAGGTGCTCCACATGTGAGAAGAAGGATTCCCCATGGGTTAGCTTACTGGGCCCTGAGAGTATGGACAGAGGGATCCAACTGGATTCAGAGAGGCGTAAAACTGGAACGTGCCCCTGCTGTTGCGGCCAGGGTCCATGTTCTATCGCCCTAAGCAGGGAAGTCCATCAAGGTATTGATGGTTTAGACTAGATGGGGGTTGTGTTGGACCAGGCCCCTTTTGCAGGGTTATCCCCAAACATTTTGCCTTCTTCCTCCTATTTTTATGTCCTGTTTGTGTTGGCTTTAGGACTCTGGGCACTTTACCACTGCTAACCATTGCTAAAGTGCATATGCTCTCTGTCCATGGTGGGCATATTTGATTTACTGGTAAGATCCTAGTAAAGTGCACTGTGTGTGGTGCCCATGGTCTGTAATTCAAATGCTAATAGTGGGCCTGTAGCACTAATTGTGCGACCCACGTGAGTAGCCCTGCAAACATGTCTCAGGCCTGCCATTGCAGTGTCTATAAGTGCAGTTTTTAAACTGCCATGTTGGCCTGGCAAGTGCACCCACTTTCCATTCCCAAACCTTCCCATTTACTACATGTTTGGCATCCCAAAGGTTGGCCCAATTTTAGTCCCATGTGCAGCGTGCAGTGTATTTGAAAGTTAGGACATGCACTGGTCTGTATTACATGCCCTGATAGTGAAATACTGCTAATTTTGTTTTTCACTATTGCAGGAACTATCTCTCCCACAGGTTATCATTGGAGCTGCCTTGTAACTTCTTACAAGTGTAACTTCCAATTGGGAAGAGTTAGGGATTTGAAGTTTGGGGTCCGGGAACTCACAATTTAAAAATACATCTTTTAGTGAAGTTGGTTTTTAAATTGCATGCTTGAAAATGCCTCTTTTAGAAAGTGGCCATTTTCTTGCTTTACCATTCTATGCCTCTGCCTGCCTGTGGAATTGTCATGGCTGTGGTGGGGGTTGCGCGCAGGGTGACTCGTAGGCACACTCTTCCTTTCCTCTTCTATCGCGGTGTGTCAGGGAAGCGAGTGAGTAAAGGACTACCCGTCCCAGCATCCACTGGGGCACTACCGAGATACCGCCGGGTTGGTCAGCTGATGCGGTGAGAGCCAATATCTGCCGGCTGGCCTGCTGCTCCTTGCTAGTCGTTCGTGCTCTGTCTGGATTCCCATGACCTGCCTGCTGTACCTAGGATTTGGATTCCGCTATTTCAGAGCGGAATTTTCGGTGCTGCTTTTTCTGGTGCCTCGTTACCGAGGCTTTCTCTGCTGTGATTCCTGCCGGGAGGCTCTTGCACTTACATTGCGGCTTCCCCTCTGCCTTAATCCCTGCCAAGTCGAGCCACCTGTTTTGTTCCTTTTCATGGCGGCTTCCCTTGTTTTCATTCCTGCCGACCCGAGCCACCTGTTCTGTTCTCTCCCACGGCGGCTTCCAGACCGGAGCTGGTTGCTGCTGCTGCAGTGACTGAGTGCAGCCAGTCTTCACACAGCCATCCTACGGAGTTCCAGTGACGTAACTAGGGATTCCGTCTCTACTGCTGCAGATAAGTAGTGGGAGCTGTTTTGCTGGGCTGCTTAGACTTGTGAAAATCTACAAACATTCTGTTGGACTTGGCCCTTTTTGCAGGGTCATCCCTAAACTTTTTACCTTCCTCCTATATTTTTTCTGACCTGTTGATGGCTGTTTTATGACTCTGGGCACTTTACCACTGCTGATCAGTGCTAAAGTGCATATGCTCGCCCCATGATAAATTGTGTGATGTATTAGTGACTCCATGATTGGATGATTGGTTTACTTGTCAGTCCCTAGTACAGTGCACTGAGTGTGCCCAGGGCTTGTAAATCCAATGCCGCTGGTGGGCTTGCAGCACTGGTTGTGCCACCCACAAAAGCGGCTTGTAAAATGTGCCTCAGGCCTGCCATTGCAGAGCCTGTGTGCAGCCTAGGGCTGCCATGTCGACTTGGTGAGTGCACCCACTTACCAGTCCCTAAACCTTCCCTTTACTGCATGTTGGTCACCCCTAAAGTAGGCCCTAGGGCAGGGTGCATTGTAAGTATAAGGTAGGACATGCCCTGGTGTGTGTGGCATGTCCTAATAGTGAATTACAGCCATTTTCGTTTTTCACTATTGCAAGGCTACCTGCTCCCCATAGGCCAGAATGGGCAGACTGACTATTACACCTTATAGTCAGAACTGACCCAGGGAACATGGTAGAAAAACGAATTTAGTATGCCTGAACTCAGAATGATAAAATACATCTTTTAGTGAAGTTGGTTTTAACATTCTGTGTTTGAAAATACCACTTTTAGAAAGTGGGTTTTTCTTGCCTAAACTTCCAAGCCTGTCTCTGCTAGGTTGTGTACTCCTTGTCTGGAGATTGAGTGACAGGGGCTGGGGGTGGCTACAGGAGACAGGGTGAGTCAGCACAGGGCTGAATAGAGAGATCTGCATCCAGAGTGGAGGGAGGAGTTGCACCTGGGTCTGAATAGGGCTGTGCCTGCCTTCCACAATGCTGGCTCCACCTCCTGCTGGGCGGCTGAGCACTCTGCCCCACATTCTGAAAGGACAGAAGGAGTCCTGTAAACAAAGTGCTCCAGGACAGACCAGAACTGGTTTTGGACTAGGCAGAGGCCTCTCTGCCTTCAGAGAACAAAGAGAAACTGTGTATAAAAAGGGGACCCAGACCCCTAGGAAATTAGATCACTTTGGGAAACAAGAAGAAACCTTTGCTGAGGAGCGGAACCAAGAAGAAACTGAGGAGAAGACTATCCCTAAGCTAGAGGGATCTGCCTGCAGTGGTTGCCTGACTGCCAAAGGAAGGAGAAAGGACTTTGTGTGCACTTTTATTCAACTTGTGAAGGATCTCCAAGGGCTTGAGAAAAGAGCTTGCCTCCTGCTGAAGTCTCAGGGACAACAGACTTCAACCACCAGCTCCCCAAGAATCCTTTGGAAGTGCCTGCTGCTGTTTTGGGCCTTCTGAAGGGACTGCGTGTCGCAAAAAGCTGGAAGCGCGACTCAAGAGGGAGAAGCGTGTCGCCGTCGCAGCCGCTGCCGTCGCATCACGGAGATGACGCCGCTGTAGCTGTCGCATTGCACAGCATCTCAAGAAACGTCCCGCAACACCGAAGAAGCGTGTTGCCGTCGCAGCCGCTGCCGTCGCATCGTAGATGTCGCCGCTGTAGCTGTCGCATTGCACCGCATCAAGAGAAGAGTCTCGCATCGAGGAAGAAGCGTGTCGCCGTCGCTGCCGTCGCATCGTAGATGTCGCCGCTGTAGCTGTCGCATTGCACCGCATCGAGAGAAGCGCCTCGCATCCACGGAGAAGCGTGCCGCCGTCGGAGCTGCTGCCGTCGCATCACGAAACAAGGGTGTCGCCGCTGCAGTTGTCGCATCGAGCGGAAGCGTCTCGCAACGTCGGAGAAGAGGGTCGCCGCTAAAGCCGCTGTCGTCGCATCACGGAACAAGGGTGTCGCCGCTGCAGCTGATGCATCGAGTCGAGACTTCTCGCAACATCGGAGAAGCGTGCCGCATCAGGAAGAACTTGACGTCTTTATTTCTTTACACCAGAACTTTGTCGCATCTCCAACTCTGCAACACTTTCGTTGTAGAAACGTGACGCATCTAAGGTACATTGACTCAAAGTGTCGCATTTTAAGAACTTAAGAGAACTAAGCTAAACCTACCATTTTAAGTACAGTATTGTGGATTTTTGTCGTTTATGGTCTTGTGTTAAAACTATATAAAGAATACTTATTTTTGATAAACCTTGTGTGGTGTCCATCTGTAGTGTTGTCACTAGATTACTGTATGTGTTCACAAATGCTTTACACACTGCCTCTGAGATAGGCCTGTCTGCTCGTGCCAAGCTACCAAGGGGGTGAGCAGGGGTTATTTTAGGAGTGTACCCCCTTACCCTGACTAGAGGCAAGGGTCCCTATTTGTCACAAGTACCTACCTGTGCCAACTAGAGACCCCCAATTCTAACATTGGTGGTCAGCGGTGAGGATTCTGGACTTGCATTTGTGACTCATGTACAGTGATTGGTGAACACTACTAGTGAGTGCAGACCAAAACGTGACCACATACTTTTGGTAGATTTTGTTTCTGGGACTTTCCATTTTTAGCCAAGTTCAGCCATCATGAAACCAGCATCCATAGCATCTGTTGATTTTGATTGGGAAGAGGAGAAACTAGAATGCTACAATGCGAAGCAGCTGAAGCACTTCTGCAAAAGATTTAATGTTGCAATTACCGGGCTCACCAAGAAGGATGAGTTCTATAAGGCGCTGAGGGCCTGGGTAGAAGCAAGGAAAACCCCTGAGAATGAGGAAGGGGATAATCATGCAGATGTGCAACTGGAAGGGCCATTGGGTCCAGGGGAAAGGAAGGCACCTTCCCCAGCAGGTAGCAGTGTTTCTGCCAAAGGTCTGTCCACAGAAGAACTGGAGGACAGGGAGAGAAATAGGATGCATGAGTTGGAGCTGGCCAAAATGAATGGGCAATTGGAAATTAGGAAATTGGCCCTAGAAGAGAAAAGAATGGATCAGGAGCATGAGTTGAGAATGAGGGAGCTTGATTTAGAGCTCGAGAGGCTGGAGGCCATGAGTGTCTCAGCCCAGCAACAAGAAATTTGGGCAGCTCAGGACATGAGCTTTGCTGAGTTGGAGGGGGAGTCCAGCTCAGATGGTGGCAGCAAAATTATGTTATCTAGTGCTGAGGGAGTAGTACACACACCCAGAGATGTGGCGCCTGACTTGGAGGGGGTTAACATACACCAGGAGGTTCAAGGACATGAGGTAGCTTCAGTAGTGCGCAGTGTCCCTGAGAGGAATAGGGAAACTGACGCAGGGGTTCATGGTCCTAGTGGTGGGAGGGACACTCTACTGACTCTAGATGAGAGGTGCAGGGAGAGGGGTTCCCCATGGTTGAAGTCCTGGTATGTGAGTGTGAAGACCGCCCAGAAGAGTGTGGGTTGAGTGACAGAGACAGTCAGATACTGTCTTGCCAATCTCAGAAGAGTGGTGTGGGGTACGTGTGCGAGGCACTGGATGGTGAGGTGAAGGATAGTTTGGTTAACCCCTGTGGGGGACTGTGTGATCCAATTTTGGGAGAGCATATTGTAAGTCCCTGTTTTCCAGAGCTATGCCAACACCTGTTGGAGTGTGAGTTCTCTGACCTCAGGGAGCTCACATTGGAGGCAGACCTTTTGGTGGATTCCAGAGGGTCTGAAGAGGCATTGGGGAGTGACCCTAAGAGGAGTGGCTCAGGTGTCTTCCAACCCAGAGTGGTGGGAGAGGTTCAGTGTAGCCCAGCTAGGTCCCGTGGTAATGGGAGGGGTGTAGGGACTCCGTCCTGTCTCAGTGGAGAAAGAGTGAGTGTGGGGCTGCGTGTCCCAAGGTGCCCGAAACCCAGTCTCAGAGCCTGGATGGTTCTTTAAGGGAACACCAGGTAGGGAGCCTAGGCTGTCCTGATGGGCCGCCTGTTGAGGAGGATCTCCTAGTGTCTAGAGAACCTGGAGCGTCTGTAAATGGAGCTCCAGTGTTTCTGGTATCTGGCAGTGCCGCTCCACTTGGGAGGGCGCAGAAGTCCAGAGTGAGGGGTGAGAGGGGGAGAGAGTCCCCAGTGGAAGAACCAGTGGGTCAGGGACCAGCCAGAAGGGCTGAGTCACCAGTGAATGACCATGGTGACACCACTTCTGTCCTGGGGGATATTCACGCACTGTCAGATGGACAGGGGTTGGGAGATCTGCGCCAGGCAGACTGTCACACAACACCTGAGAGATGTGTTACCATCTGGGGGGGGCATGCGTGCGCCCCAGGAAGTCCTGGTGCGCCAGGCAGATTCTTACACAACTCTAGAGGAGTGTGTTTCCCTTGGGGGGGTTGGTGTACCCTCCCGGAAGTCCTGGGTTGCCAGGCCCAGGTCCAGCCTAAGGGTACAGACCCTGGGTTGGAGGGCCAGGTTCAGGGTGTCACCCCTGACCTGGAGGAAGGGGCAGCTGCTAACAGTGCCCCTACCAGTTTGTCTTCTGGGGGCACCGCTCCAGGTGGGAGAGTGCAGGACCCCAGTAAGGGGGGCGGGGAGAGGACAGCCTCACCCCTGGCCTCTGCCCAGTCTAAGGGTACAGACCCTATGCTGGGATCCCAGTTGCAGGATAGAACCCCTGAACTGGTGGGCGAGTGTGCAGGACACCTGCCACAGGTGCCCTGACAATTCTGGAAGGGGGTACCGCTCCTGATGGGAGGGGGCAGTACTCTGGAAGGGGGTGCAGAGGGAGGGAGTCCTCGCCTCTGACCCCGGTTCAACTGGAGGGTTTAGACCCTAGATTGGAGGACCAGGTTCAGTGTGTCCCCCTGACCTGGACGCCCAGTTGCAGGATAGAACCCCTGAACTGGTGGGCGAATTGTGCAGGACACCGGCCACAGGTGCCCTGACAATTCTGGAAGGGGTACCGCTCCAGGTGGGAGGGTACAGAGCCCCAAGGAGGAGGACCAGGTGTGGGAAAGCCCACCCCAGTCTCCAGTCCAGCCGCCGGGTACAGGCCCGGGCTGGTAGATCAGTGTCAGGATGTCATACCTGACCTGACAGGAGGGAGAATGGACAAAGGGTGCCAAGCACCTGGGGCTACTGCCCCCGCTCTCTGACGCCACAGAGGTTTGAGAGCCCTGAGAGGCATAAGGCCTGGGTCTCATCCCTGACCACTGTCAGTGGCCACTGTGGCTTGCTTTCTGTCTGTTGGGACACACCTGTGAGCAAGTTAAGGTTAGGTGCTGCACAGATGGTGTCCACAGGTGAGGAGAAGGGTTCCCCATGGATTAGCTTGGTGGTCCCTGAGAGTATGGACAGAGGGATTCCAATAGGTTCATATTGGCGTAGAACTGGAGTATGCCCCTGCTGTTGTGGGCCAGGGTCCAGGTTCTATCGCCCAAAGCAGGGAAGCCCATCAGGGTAGTGATTGGTCTCCCCTGCGTTTCTGGCTGGAAGGGGGTTGTGTTGGACTTGGCCCTTTTTGCAGGGTCATCCCTAAACTTTTTACCTTCCTCCTATATTTTTTCTGACCTGTTGATGGCTGTTTTATGACTCTGGGCACTTTACCACTGCTGATCAGTGCTAAAGTGCATATGCTCTCCCCATGATAAATTGTGTGATGTATTAGTGACTCCGTGATTGGATGATTGGTTTACTTGTCAGTCCCTAGTACAGTGCACTGAGTGTGCCCAGGGCTTGTAAATCCAATGCCGCTGGTGGGCTTGCAGCACTGGTTGTGCCACCCACAAAAGCGGCTTGTAAAATGTGCCTCAGGCCTGCCATTGCAGAGCCTGTGTGCAGCCTAGGGCTGCCATGTCGACTTGGTGAGTGCACCCACTTACCAGTCCCTAAACCTTCCCTTTAATGCATGTTGGTCACCCCTAAAGTAGGCCCTAGGGCAGGGTGCATTGTAAGTATAAGGTAGGACATGCCCTGGTGTGTGTGGCATGTCCTAATAGTGAATTACAGCCATTTTCGTTTTTCACTATTGCAAGGCTACCTGCTCCCCATAGGCCAGAATGGGCAGACTGACTATTACACCTTATAGTCAGAACTGACCCAGGGAACACGGTAGAAAAACGAATTTAGTATGCCTGAACTCAGAATGATAAAATACATTTCTTCTTCTTTACTTTATTTCGACCACAGGGTCATAAAAGTATACACAGCACAGTAAAGAAAACATATATAGAATGCACATATAAAATACATGATTAAATATAATACAATTAAAAGGGAATAAAATTACAAAAATAAAAGCGGCAATCAATGTAATTGAGGGATCGAGGAAATCAAAACAAAGCATCAAGTAAATCAGTTTTAGAATCGTAAATGATGTCCAGACTAAAGTGCATTGAGATTGATCCTTGTCTGGAGATTGAGTGACAGGGGCTGGGGGTGGCTACAGGAGACAGGGTGAGTCAGCACAGGGCTGAATAGAGAGATCTGCATCCAGAGTGGAGGGAGGAGTTGCACCTGGGTCTGAATAGGGCTGTGCCTGCCTTCCACAATGCTGGCTCCACCTCCTGCCGGGCGGCTGAGCACTCTGCCCCACATTCTGAAAGGACAGAAGGAGTCCTGTAAACAAAGTGCTCCAGGACTGACCAGAACTGGTTTTGGACTAGGCAGAGGCCTCTCTGCCTTCAGAGAACAAAGAGAAATTGTGTATAAAAAGGGGACCCAGACCCCTAGGAAATTAGATCACTTTGGGAAACAAGAAGAAACCTTTGCTGAGGAGCGGAACCAAGAAGAAACTGAGGAGAAGACTATCCCTAAGCTAGAGGAATCTGCCTGCAGTGGTTGCCTGACTGCCAAAGGAAGGAGAAAGGACTTTGTGTGCACTTTTATTCAACTTGTGAAGGATCTCCAAGGGCTTGAGAAAAGAGCTTGCCTCCTGCTGAAGTCTCAGGGACAACAGACTTCAACCACCAGCTCCCCAAGAATCCTGTGGAAGTGCCTGCTGCTGTTTTGGGCCTTCTGAAGGGACTGCGTGTCGCAAGGAGCTGGAAGCGCGACTCAAGAGGGAGAAGCGTGTCGCCGTCGCAGCCGCTGCCGTCGCATCACGGAGATGACGCCGCTGTAGCTGTCGCATTGCACCGCATCTCAAGAAACGTCCTGCAACACCGAAGAAGCGTGTCGCCGCCGCAGCCGCTGCCGTCGCATCGTAGATGTCGCCGCTGTAGCTGTCGCATTGCACCGCATCAAGAGAAGAGTCTCGCATCGAGGAAGAAGCGTGTCGCCGTCGCAGCCGCTGCCGTCGCATCGTAGATGTCGCCGCTGTAGCTGTCGCATTGCACCGCATCGAGAGAAGCGCCTCGCATCCACGGAGAAGCGTGCCGCCGTCGGAGCTGCTGCCGTCGCATCACGAAACAAGGGTGTCGCCGCTGCAGTTGTCGCATCGAGCGGAAGCGTCTCGCAACGTCGGAGAAGAGGGTCGCCGCAAAAGCCGCTGTCGTCGCATCACGGAACAAGGGTGTCGCCGCTGCAGCTGACGCATCGAGTCGAGACTTCTCGCAACATCGGAGAAGCGTGCCGCATCAGGAAAAACTTGACGTCTTTATTTCTTTGCACCAGAACTTTGTCGCATCTCCATCTCTGCAACACTTTCGTTGTAGAAACGTGACGCATCGTAAGGTACATTGACTCAAAGTGTCGCATTTTAAGAACTTAAGAGAACTAAGCTAAACCTACCATTTTAAGTACAGTATTGTGGATTTTTGTCGTTTATGGTCTTCTGTTAAAACTATATAAAGAATACTTATTTTTGATAAACCTTGTGTGGTGTCCATCTGTAGTGTTGTCACTAGATTACTGTATGTGTTCACAAATGCTTTACACACTGCCTCTGAGATAGGCCTGTCTGCTCGTGCCAAGCTACCAAGGGGGTGAGCAGGGGTTATTTTAGGAGTGTACCCCCTTACCCTGACTTGAGGCAAGGGTCCCTATTTGTCACAAGTACCTACCTGTGCCAACTAGAGACCCCCAATTCTAACACATTCCATGTACTGTGTTTTTGGTTTCCTTATGTTCATGCGCTCTGGAGTTGTTTGTGCTACGGACCACTTGGCTCTCAAGGTCCAAACTCCTGGACTTCTCCTCAAGGTTGGCCAGTAGAGTCAGTATTAACATTACCTTCTGCTGGGACTCAGGTGGATGTTGGGGGGATGTAAGTATTGGTTGAATTAGTGAGAATCACCACAGAGATTAGGTTGTTGTATGTGTCTCTTCTTATTTCTCCCTTCTTTGCATACAGGGAAACGACAGGGTGACACGAGATACCTGGGTGGTCTACTCCTTCCTAACAACGGACCAGATCCGCGCATCCTATCGCCAGCAGTTTTCTCTTTATTATTTTCTCCCATTCCCCTTTTCCCCGACCCACCCTCCAGGGAGCAGTGATTCCAGGCAGCTGTTCTCTGGGTGACGGTGTGGAAGGGAACTGGGTAAAATATCTGCTTTCCATCATCCCCGCTGGGCGTCACGACCGGACAGTGGTGTTCCTGTCGTAGGTTCCGACAGGAATCCACGTCTGACAGAGGGTGACAGCTGGGCTTTTTGTGCATACACTCGAGACCATCACACAAAGGGAGCTGAGGTATGCCCTGCATATCCTGAGGGCCCATCACCAGGCTGATGGGTCTTCCTGAGCTAGAGTGGTGGGAGAAGTTGTCACTGACACCTAAATAGGTCTGTGCCTGTCCTCACCCAAAGCTGTCTCTACCCCCCTGTAGTGTAGCCTGTTTTTCCTGACACAGCACCGCCGTGCACCTGAAAAATCAACGCATCACAGCGGTGCGGGCGAAGAATCAATGCTGCACCTGCCGTGTGGCTGAAAGATCAACACAGCCCGAGTCTTGAGCACCTTGCCTCCGACGTCCAAGGTACCCGCTCCGACCCAGCGCGTCCAGATTTTCGACACATCGCACCTGTGCACCAAGTTCTTTATCAACATTGCCCAGCAGTAAGGAATCGAGACTGCACGTCCAGAGATTGATGCATCACCTCCACTCACTGTAAGGAACCGACGCATCACATCCCCTGCGCTGCAGTAAGGAACCAATGCATCACCTCCCCTGCGCTTCAGTAAAGAACCAATGCATCACCTACCGTGTGAGTAAGGAACTGATGCACCCACGCACTCATCTGCAGCAGACTTGACTACGGCAAAGCACTCTACGCCGGCGTCACTCCGAAACTCCTCAGGAAACTACAGAACGTTCAAAACGGCGCAGCCAGCCTGGTCGTCAACATCCCCCGCCACAGCCACATCACCGAACACCTGCAAGAACTCCACTGGCTCCCAGTCAACAAAAGAGTCACTTTCAAGCTCCTCACACACGCCTACAAAGCCCTCCATGACGCAGGACTAGCACATCTGAACCACCACATCTCATTGCACCTACCCACCAGACCCTCCGCTCAACAAGCCCTGGCCACCATCCCACGGATCCGCAAGACCAGGACCGAAGGAAGATCCTTCTCCTACCTCGATGCCAAGACCTGGAACACCCTGCCTCTCCACCTCAGGCAAGCCCCATCGCTGACCCAATTCAGGAAGGATCTCAAGACCTGGCTCTTCGACTGAACCCCAGCGCTCGTACGGATCAGCAGCCCCCTTCCCCCCTCAGGGCCTTGAGACTCTCACAGGTGAGTAGTCACGCTATACAAACCCTGATTGATTGATTGATTGATTGATTGATTGATTGATCGCAGTGCTTTTCCGGCACCTCACCTCCCCTGCGTCTGTTTTCGTCTTTGATTTTGACGCATCTCAGGTACTTTGTGAGAAAAGTGACTCATCCATAATTTCATTTGGACTGAACTATTTTGAACACTTTAAGAGTGATATCTTGATTTGTGTAATGTTGGATTTTTGTCATTTTGGTCTTGTTTTAGTCAGATAAATATTGGTTATTTTTCTAAACTGGTGTCGTTTCCATTTGTAGTGTTTTCACTGTGTTATTGTGTGTGTTTTGTACAAATGCTTTACACATTGCCTCTGAGATAAGCCTCTCTGCTCATGCCAAGCTACCAATGGGGTGAGCAGGGGTTATCTTAGCTGTGTAATCCCCTTACCCTGACTAGAATAAGGGTCCCTACTTGGACAGGGTGCAAGCCACTGCCAACTAGAGACCCCATTTTTAACATGGACTGATTGGGATTTATAAAGCATTGTCAAACCCACAACAACATCAGGAGGGTGGTTCACCTGGTCGATAAAGCACAAAAGAAGTCAGTTCCAGCAATTGTACTCACACTAGGTACAGAAACAGCTGTCGATTGAGTAGACTGGGGCTTCCTGATGCAGGTACTTAGTGGAGGACGTTTTGGTCTACAGTTCATGGTGCTAGATCTCACTGGTTATTAAGCCCCTATAGCTCAGATAATGCTCAATGGATGGCTATCTAAGCTGATGAAGCTTTAAGGGACACTCGCTAAGGGTGTCCTCTCTTCCCTCTCCTTTTCACCCTTCAGCATTGAACCTCTGGCAGCTACTTTAAGAAGAGACATGGGCAGCGAATCTTACACTTTGGTTGGGAAGAACATAAGACTATGCTTTTTGGGAATGATGTCCTGCTGACCGTGACAGAGCTGGGCCAATCTCTTTCTACACTACAATTTCAATTAGAGAAATTTAAGAAGCTACCAGGATTTAAGATTGATGCCACGAAATCAGAAATATTGAATTTAACACTTCCACAAGCAGAGATAGATGTGATTAAAGAAGGCCGCAATTTTAGATGGACCTCCAAACATATCATGTACTTATGGTTTAAAATCACACCAAATGTTACAGATGTATATAAAGCCAATATGTTGCTCCTTATTGCAGAAATTAGAATAGACCTCAAACGATCAATGAATTTAGCGGTGTCGTGGATGGGTTGGATTAATGTTATAAAAATGAACATTTTACCTAGGCTACTTTACATGTTCCAAGACCTCACCATAAAAATCCCTGTCACTTTCTTCTCCCCAATAAAAAGCATAACATTGAAATAGATATGGAGGTGGGGGGTGGGGGCTTGACGGTTTGCAAAACATTGTGCAGGCCAAGAGAGAGGTGGGGACTTGCACTTCCAGATATGCTCACTTATTATAGGGCGGTAGAGCTTGGAGTGTTGGCAGATTGGAGTGCACACAAGATGTATAAAATGTGGGAACATATGGAGCAGTTGCGGGTCCCACGCTATGGGACTTGGTGTGGAAATTTGCATGAGACAGACCTGTAAATAAGAGCCTTCACTCCTACGCCAGGCCTTTGATTCTATAGCATGGGATTATATGTTCGCTGCTTTACAGAGATTTGGCCTCCCTAGCGCTTATCTCAAATGGGTACGGCTGCTTTACACCTCTCCTACGGCTAGAGCACGCACCGGCCACCATATCTCAGGTGAATATATGGTACACAGGGGCACACGGCAGGGATGTCCTTTGTCCCCCCTGCTGTTTGTGCTAGCGCTAGAGCCCTTAGCGATAGCCCTGAGACAGTCAGCAGAACAGCTGGGGATAATCATTGATGGAACTGCACACTTAATTTCAATATATGCTGACGATATTCTGCTTTATTTACGTGATTTGACTGCTGACACTGCACCTCTCCCCACTATATTTTCCACATTTGAAAGTATTTCGGGCCTTGCCATTAATCCACGGAAATCAAATGCTTTTTATTTTCATGACGGAATCCACCCAGATATGACACAATTTGGTAATTATACCTTACCCGTAGCACCCGCTACATTCAAGTATTTAGGAATACAGGGCACAGGCGGATCAACTAGAAGGCAACCTGTTAAAGGCCATCACCGCTTTACGCTCGAGTGTGGCCTTCTGGATATCCCTGCCGCTATCGGTGATGGGGCGGATTGCCATATCAAAGATGGTGGTGCTTCCCCGTTTATTATATTTTTTCGTGAATTTACCACTGGCGGTCCCGCACTCAATCTTCTGTGCCTTGGACACTATCCTCATAGAACTCATATGGGGTAAGGGCCGCCGAAGAGTAAGTCTTCGGAAATTACAACTAGAGTCCCATAGGGGAGGTCGGGGAGCCCCTGATTTCAGAGCCTATTACTATGCCTGTCAACTCCAGTGGCTGTCCTACTGGACAGTGGGTAGGAACCTACAAGAAATAGGTTATACACCCCGGGACATAGATCGGGGCAAACTACATTCCTTACTCTTACCAAAAGCTAAAATCCCCTTGGAAGGGCCTCCATTACTTAAGACCGCATTGCAATGTTGGAGAAAGGCGCTGCGTTATACTTCAGGAACAACTCCCTATGCGACTAATATCCCATTACTGGGCATCCCCATCCTTGGGGGTGTGCTAACAAAGGCCAGACTACATGCCTGGGCGGAGACCGGCGTGAAGGAAGTCGGGCTGTTCTTTGGTGAAGGCAACCTTCTTGATCACAACACATTCATACAAACCACTGGAGCACCAGACCGCTTATATCTGACACACGCGGCTGTATCTCACTATATCAAGAAGACATGGGCGCCAGAACGCAGGGAACCTCCACAACACGGACTGGTCCATTTACTGTACTATATGGGGAAGGGGGCCATCTAGTTAAATGGTTGTACACAGGTATTAGAGCGCAAGTATCCATCGCCCTTACTGATCTTAGAACAAAATGGGAGACGGATGCAAACACAGAACTCACCGACAAAGCCTGGGCGAGCATGTTGGAGCATCCCAAACGGGTATCCCGTAACGCTAAACTTAAATTTATCCAAACAATGATATTACATAGATCTTACTTAACCCCAAAGAGAATACACCGTATGTTCCCAGAGGCCCAACACTGCTGCCCCCGATGCAAGGGAGACGAGGCGGACTTTGTCCATATGTTATGGGCCTGTCCACGTCTCCATGATTATTGGGACGGAATACGGCAGTCACTGCGAGAGGTTACGCACCTAACTGTACAGGAAAATATCCTGGAGTGCCTCTTGGGTCTCCGCAAACGCACTACAGCACAGAAGGTACAGTTGAGGTTCCTGGACCTTGCCCTTATATTGGCCGTAAGAACAATCACCATGAGATGGAAATCACCTAGAAGTCCATTATTGACTATATGGCAGGCAGATGTGATACAATGGGGCAGTGCCGAAGGTACGGTACTTAGACGAGAAGAGGTAAGGGGTATGCGGAAACACCCTAATTCTATGGATTGGGATATCATGATGGAAGACTTTAAACAGCTGGACTTTATACCCACACATAACAACCCCACGCAATAGCAGACCTAAATATTCTAGGACCGTACGCCAGAGATCTTCACAGGCCCTAGTCACGACACCATCATACTTAAGCAGTAATGAGCAACTAATGATATATAGATAACTATAATAGGCTACTAAACATATAAGTAATGGCAGACCAGGAGGGAGGGTAGAGGGAGGGGGATGTTATATAAGTTATAAATGTTATGTTATTAATGTTGAAGCATACTATGTGAAACTACTCTAGGAGAAATATTGCATTTCCAGAATACACAAAGCCACCTTATAGATGCAGTGGTGGATATATAACCAGGAACAACTGCAATTGAATTACCTGTTCAGCATACCACTTTATATTGTGCATGATGGGGAGAACATCAAAAAGATAAAATGCCATTAGTATTACATGTATCACACTGCAATGATATCTTGGCAAGCAATAAAGTATGTTTAAAAAAAAAAAGAGCCTTCACTCCTGGTTGGCCACTACTTCTCAACCTGGGCCATTATAAATAGATGTCTACACTTAACCACGTATCCATCCCCCTACACTGGGATACATTTTAATTCATCTTTTACCTCGCTCTCACTCAGGACCCTTTGATGTATGGTGAGAGGAAGAATGTTATATAATATAAGATATATTTTGTAAGGGGTTTTTAAATCATTTAATGACTGCTACATGAGGAGGAGAGACTATGGATGTATGTTTGGAGACATTTCAGCAAAACCACACATGGACTGGTATTGCACAAATGATACCCCTCAAGTCGTTTGTGGGGAGGTGGGAGATATGCTCCATTTATGGTGGAATTGTTCTAAAATAAAACCCTTCTAGAGAGAGGTCTTCAAAACCTCTGAACTATTCTGGGCTATTCGATACCAGAGGACGTTATATGGGTACATATAGAGGTAAGGATATGTGACGTACATTGCCAATCTAAATGCCATAAAACACTGCTTTGGAACTGCAAGGGTGCCGCAATGAAAACCGCAAGAAAGAACTCCCAACGTCTCTGGACAATTATGGCAATGGAAAAAAGTGCAAGTGGCCTGGATGGTACTAATACTGACTTTGACACAGTATGTGGCCCATTACTGTCATTTTTATCAGAGGGCACTCCTTCGAGGTCACATTCACCAAAGATGAAGATGCTGAAACTTTTTTGAGCCAAGAAGACGAAGAATCGAGGCAGCAATGTGACCTTCACCAAAGTGCCCTAAACAGTTCATACTAATGCCAAAATACAGCTGTCATCGACAAGCAATAGGGATTTTCTGTAACCCTACATAAATTTAACTAGATCAAACATGTGGGCTTGGACGAGGACCCTTTAAGGGGGAAGAAAGGGGGGGATTCGTTTTGGGTTTTTTTTTCTCTGAGGGAAATGTTCACACACTGAAATAACTTTAGAGTTTGGTATCCTATGGACGCAAATGCGAGACATTATCTTGAATGTGTCATACATTAACTTCGCTACTGTATGCGAATGTATGATTTTATGCAGCACTCAATAACATTGTTATAGTTAGAAAAATATAGCCCTTGCTTTTCCATGGTTAAGTACTAGTCAAATGTTTGCTGGCAGGCGATATGGAGGCAGATTTACAAAAACAAAAATATTTACAGCACGGTCTGTGCCAATATTCCCAGCAATCTTCCTAGAACTCTCAGTTTTGTTTGAGTTTTTCAGTATTCGCAGTCCCATGGACAATGAACCTGGACTGAGACCTCACCAGCTTTCTTCTGGGGAAGGCAGGAGGGAGCTGTGCGGTGGCAGTGACTCTCGGCGTATTGTGGTGAACCCAACGTGGTATAAAATATTACAGGCTAGGTGAAGCGCTTAGTTTGGGAAAGAATATGTGCCAGAGCCCAAAATGTTTCTCATAAGCCCGCTGCCTAATGCAGGGGTTGCCAATACCGAGCCTGACTAGTTCTGAGTTCACCTCAATCCTCTTCTAGCCACCCCCCTACAGTATCTGGCCCCTCATTTCGCTCTTCCACGTAGTGTCTCAGCCCTCCTTTCTCCCTTCGTCGATCTTTACCTATCTTTCGTTTAATCCTTCATTCCCTCTTCGCCTCTCTAGCTCTGGGTCAAAGACTGATGATAGCTCTGTTTCCCCACAACGAGTGTTCGTGGGTCGCATCTGCAACCACCGCTCAAACTGGCTGCAAACGCCTTCTGAGTACAGAACTTCATAAAGAGATTGCAAATTTGTATGTTTCTAAATTAAATAAAGATTGCAGCAAACCTACCTGCAAGAGCAGCAGTAACAAGACGTAGCACCCGCATCCGATTCATGATTGAGCAAGTACCGGGACTAAATCCTGCTCTTTTATGTTCAGCTCAACAACCTCTGGCTGACCCACATCTTGTGAAAGAGCAAACATTCCCGGGACAGACACAGACGTGTGCTAGTGTCCGGTCCTAGCAGCGGTAAGGTAATGTCCGACTCTCTGCCGGACGCTTCCCAACTCTCTCGTGTCCGACGGAGAGGAGCGAGACTCAAGGCCAACTCGCCAGAGACTCTGCGCTCGAGGTGGTGTCGTTTTCGTTTAGTTACGCTCCAAAATATCAAGCCATTTGTGAAAATGCTATTGTTTCATTACTCAAATATAATTTATGTATGCTAAAAGTTGATAAAGCACCAACAGCATCAATAGTTTTAACTTTTACGTTATCAAACTGAAAATTAATATTTCTTCAATGCACACCCTTCCTGCTTTATTTGTAAGGTGATCCAGAACTTCAGGGCCAATCGTTTCCTCCTATTTTAACACTGTCGTAGTTTAAACATGTTTGCCATTTTTGCCTATTTTGCAGTAAGTCATAACAGGGTTTTTAAATGTTGGTTTCAACTCAGATTTCCAGTGTCTTGACGCAATTAAATAACAAATGTTACCTTTACCCAATGTAATGTTATCAAATATCAACCTCGGGAAGATGAACTGCCGAGTCAGTCCTGCTGGGAGCCGTACTTGTGAGCTATACCCCGATGTTAGCTGCAAGTGATCAACTTAATTAATCATTTTGTCAACTGTACATAATCCAACACATTTCTATACATGTGGCCCAGGAACAAGATATAAATTCAAATGATTTTTATTTGTTAAATATTTTGTTGAGTTTCTCCAATTAAGAAAAGTACACAGAATCAAAATCAGAGTTTTTCAGAGTGAGAGGTGTGAGCTCCTTACCCAAGTCAATAAGGAAGATCATCCTGGAGTCATTCTGAAGTCATCAGTTAAGCTATTCCTGTAATTATCTGGGGAAGTCATCTCAAACCAAGCGTGCAACGCCCATTGGGCTCAAAGGGCTTCAGCCCCCCCCGTCGTGTGTGGCAGCCCGGGCTGAGACAGCTTCCCGGGCACACACACAGCCGCACCCGAGTACTTCACAGGTCTTTAAAAGACCATTTGCTTGTTAATGAGGCTTTGTAGTTTTTTCACCCCTTCTAGAGCCCCTGCATCTCTACTCTGCATATTGCTGGAATAATTAGCCCCCCCCCCCCCCCGAAAATTGTTCTTAGCCCCCATGCCCCCTGCCCCCCCCCCCGAAATTTGGCTCTAGTTGCGCCTCTGTCTCAAACCATCCTGAAGAATGTGTATAGGGTGAAATATTTCAATGAGATGACTCTAGAATCATCACAGAAACTACTCCAGGATTGCTTCCTGATTACGTCAGTGATAAACATGTAATGATCTTTTACTACTACAGGATCATTCCATGATTATTTCAGGATTTGGCTTTATTACTCTAGGATGATCCTGTAAGAATTTCAGGATGGATGGTTCTGTACTATTTCAAAATGATCTTGTGATGACTTCAGAATGAGGCTGTATTACTCAAGGGTGATCCCAAAATGTCTTTAGAATGGGACTGTACTAGTCAATGATGACTTCAAGATGGGGATGTACTACCCTAGGATGGGTTCTGGCTGTATTACTGCATGGCAATTTTTCTATATTCAGATGTATTGCTCTAGGATGATCTCGAGTACTAATGTGTAAACCTTTGAGATACACGGGAAGTTAAGAAATCTGCAGTTTTATTAGTTCATTGGCAGAGCAGATTACTGCTACAGAAAAAAACTAATAATTGCTTCAGGGGTGGTCTACCAAAAAGAGTGGATTCCTTGTCTGAACACAGGAAAACCTCTCACTATTTCACGTGTGCACAGAAAGAGGGACCCGGAAAAGGCCTACCTGACTAGGAATTTACTTCAGCTTACCACAGAAAATGTACCTGTAAGGGCTTCAGGATATGTTCATGTTACTCCAAGATAATTTCACTATTACTTCTTTATGAGTTTTCTATGATTGCCCCTTACTAGTGCAACTTAATAACACTGGTGTGCTGAGCTATTGCACTAAGCAGAGAACCACTGATAATATTATTGCACTCCTTTTAATTCTTCCCCTTATTCTTTCATTTTGATCACTGTCATTTTAAACAAGTAATTTTGTTGACAGCAGATGTAAAACAATGACTGTAAGTAGGGAGGTTAGTTCCATCAGTGCAGGACTGATCTTGAGTGAGTCACTGTGAATGTAAGAGACTGCTCAAGAAGTTTGTTGTGGTTGAGTATCTGTAAGTAAGCCTTTAAGTGGTCAATTGGGTGCTGCAGTTCAGTGGTGATGTGAATGAGGGCTGCTATAACAGACTATGGAGAATGGCAGTGGTGGGTGACTGGTCTTGTGGTTGTGAGCTGTATGAATAGTTGATGGAGTGCAGTTTGATCAAATGACGGAAATGGCCAGGAATCTTGTGAGTGAAGAAATGTTTTTTTTGTGGCATTTTGAGTTGCTTTAGTTAGTACGTAGTAGGGAGGTCTACTACATGAAGACATGCTTGATGTGCGTGAATGAAAGCTTGGGCTCAATAGGTTGGGAATGATTATATGATAGATGTGTGTAAAGACAAGCATTTTTGATGGTCATTGATGTTCTGAGTGAGTGCTGTGAGTGCAACTGTGTTGTGCTAGGAATGTGGATGTATAGTGAGTGTGGGTGCAGGCTGAGTGTGCTGTGAATGTTTGCAAGAATGTTGCAAGGACAGTTGAAACTAACTATAAAGTATTTTGATGGTGGGGGTATGAATGGATATGGGGTGAGCCAGTGTTGCCGAATGATTGTGAGTTAGTGCAGCAAATTGCTGGAGATGAATTATGAGTCGTGTTGTGAAGGACCTTGGTAAGTAATGAGTGGTATGGTCTGCAAATGATGTGAAGTAGTGAATGAATGTTGCAAGTGGCTGAGCTTTGAGTGATGGCAGGTTTAGATCTGAGATGTGAAAGAAAATTTGGGCGGCTGGGTCGCGCTGTGAGGCAGAATAGGGTTATACACATATCTGTTGGTGAGACATGACTGAATGGTTCATGGGACTGATTGCATGGGTGAGTGATGTTTAAAATGGCCGAGATAGGTGAATGGTGTGAGCAAGCTGGACGGTGAGTGGCTGCAGCTCATTGCTGGTGTGAGTAAAAGGATGTGATTGTGGCTATGGTTGCTGGTGGGCGGTATGGATGACTGGTGTTGCGAAAAGCTGGAGAATGAATGATGCATTTTTCTGAAGAAGAGTGGTTTGATTAAAAAGTGTTAAAAGTCTTGAGGTAGTAAGCAAGTGATAAGAGTTCTTGAGAGGAGTGGTGTAATGACTTAGGGCCCGGTTACGACTTTGGCTGTGCAGCGCCGGGTGTGCCCTGCCGTTGCACCGTTAAAGCCGTGGTCAGACTCCTCACCAAATTAGGAGTTTTTGGCATTCCCACAGCAGGGCCTCAGAAAATGGGCACAGCTATGGGAACGCCCAAAACAGTTCCTGTTCAGCATGAACTGAAAAGTCCATGCAGTGCAGGAACTGGGGCGCATGCAAACAGGGGGACACATGTTGTGCCCTCCTGTGTGCATCCCCTGCAGAGGGGGCCCCCTTTGTTTCCTCTCCACATGGTGTTGATTGAGGAGGAACCTCTATGACCCCTCCAGCAGAGAGGAAACTCGTAATATGCTTGTCCCTCCAAGCATATTGTGCTTCCTGACTGCCACAACACCACCAGGGAAAAGTGGTTCCCTGGCAGCTGTGGCGGGGCTGTGGAGGTCCGACCACCCAACTCGTAATAGAGCAGTCAGGGGACCGCCGCGCCCCCACGAGTCTAGCGGTACGTGGACTGCCAGACTTGTAATCGGGCCCTTCATTTTACAGCAGCAGAGGTGAATGACTACTGAGCATGCGTGGAGTGAAAGTGGTTTTGTGAATGGTCAAGGGATACAAATGCCAGAGTAAAGTGGTGAGTTGTGTAGTTAGTGGTTGAGATGAGAGGTAGTTGAGTGGAAGTGTTATCACATGTTTGTGTGATAGTGCAAGTGGTTGGTGCCAAAAGTAAGTACTGTTGCAACTGTCTGAAGACTAGAGAGTGGAGTGAGTGACTGGTGCAGTAGGTGGTGCTGCGAGTGTATCATAGTGGTGTTCTGGAGGGATGACTGCAGGTGAATGTGTGTTGTCATGTGTCAGTGAACGGGTGATGTTGGCAAGTGATATTGCATCTCATGTGTTTAGTGTCTCAACTGGTGTGATGGGATGAAGGGAGTTAATGGTGTAAATTATTAGTTCTGTGAGTGAATTATCAGTTTTTGCTGATGTTACTGTGTAGTACTGTAAGTGGTTGAATGGTGCTTTGTGAGGGTGTTATAGTATATGACTAAGATGAGCGGCTAGTGTTGTGATACAGTTAGATGAGTGGTGTTAAAAAAGCTAGTGGAAGGCGCTGTTAGCATGTGGACAGATGAACTTTGTTGCACATGGCCAAATGGGAAGTTTGGGGGGTCAATGCCTTGAACAGGTGGTTGTGTGAATGAGTTAAAATGAAGGGGTGTTGTAGAAGACTGATGTTAAGTGAATTATATAAGAAAGTAGCTTTGTAAGCGGTGGATGTGAGTGTGGGGATAAGTGATGCTGCCCAGTTGTACTGCATGTAGCGAAGTTGTGGTCTATGCGCAAATAGATGGCATGTCAATTGGGTTCTGAATAGTACTGAGTGGTGAATAGTAAATGGTGTGGGAGTTGTAACAAGTAGATTGTAAGTCTCTGTGGGAGGTATCACCAATTAAATGGTTAGAGTGAGTAGTGTCGTGAGTGAACAAATGTTGATGTAGTGTACTTTTACTTTTAAGATGGCGTGGTAGCCCATTTGCAACAGGGAAGGGGTCCCTTTAGGATCATTCCCCCTTTGTGAAGTTAAAAAAAGTTTGCTGGATCACTGCTAACTCTCAAGCAAACCAAAAAATTGAACTTTTCTTTTTAAAAGCAGTCCTGTGTCCTTTGAGAAAAATGGGCTACATTAAAAAATATAAAGTTTGCTTTATTGAAAGGCAGACATGGTGCTGTGCGGACTCCAGCAGGCCACCATCCTTGAAATGACTTCCAATTGGAGTGAGTCGCAATTTGTGACCTTCTTCATGAATATTAATTAGGTAGGTCATATTGCGACCCATTGCAAAACAGAATTTTCAGAACTGACTTATTTGTACGTAGGTTGGGTCAGAAAATGATTTACTGGTCTCAAAAATTCTGCATGCAATTTGCAACCAGTGATTTGCCAGCAGTAAATAATAAGTGTTCTTCCTACTAATTTAAATGGTAGACTACTGCAATGGGGTGAGAGGGACAGTGCAAGCAATGAAGTGGAAGAGGGCAAGTTCAAGCAACAACACAGTAGGTGGCAAGCAATGTGGAGTGGGATTGGGGAGGGAGGTGCCTGCAAACACATGCACTATTATAGAGTGCTGCAACTAAAAGAACAAAGTAGCTCAGAAAATGCTACCTGTGGAAGGACACTGGACAAGGAAGCAATACGTGGACCATGCGCCAGGGGAGGGACAAACACACAAAGAGGAAGTGAAGACGGCACACTCTGACTGAAAAGAAGCAAAGATATGAGAATGACAATGAACCCAAACAATGGTAAGCATTAGGTGGACTCTTAAACCCAGTTAAGTATACAAAATGTCTCACGAGCGACAGCGCATGGTCTGTCTCAGGTGACACCTAAAAAGCAGTCTATGTTCAACTCCAAGATCACATTTCCTGTACAACTACCAGTCTGGCTTCAGATAATGCTGCAGCATGAAAACTGCTACCTTACACATTATAGACTCTGCCCTCTTGACTATTTGTAGACAATGCCCTCTTGACCATTGATGAAGATGACAAAGGTACAATTAATGAGTGTGAGAGAATACTCACAGAATAGCAATTCTAGTGAAAGAAGATAACCCATTGACTGTAGTCTAGCACGGTAAAAGCATATATTTTCTTACGGCCCACGATGCATAAGTGTCAGGTCTGTCAGATTGAGATTCCACTGACCTTCAGGATCCTCCAGCGGGGGTGATGGTGTGAAGTATGTTCAACTACTCCTCCTCGCGTTAACTCACAAAGAGTGCTTGTAAATCACTACTTTGCAAGGGAACGCACCGGGGAAAAGGGAAATGGATAAAATAAGAAAAGGCTGCTGACTATTTCTGGAAGGCCTCTGTTGAGAACTCCTCAGGGGACGTGGAAACTTCTATTGTGTCTGGGAACCGCCAACCTTATGTGTATAGCCCTGAATACACAAACGCAAACAGCAGTGTATTGTTACTCATTCCTAAAGTTCAGAAGACAAACATCACTCTTCTTCTACTACACCCAGGTACTCACATCCACACTTCAAGCAGCAGTAGCTGGACAATTGCGATTGCATCTAAGAAAGTCTTGAATAACATAATACAAATGGCAGGAATAAACTCAGTGCGGGAAAGGAATACAGACGCATATGATTTGTCCCGTATCACAGAGCACGATCCTTCTCTTGTATAGATCACTCCAAATAGTTTTTAAACTAAATAAAGAACAAAGGAAATAAGCGCGAGAAATGCGCTATGCGGGTTACTTATCTGTCAGCCAACAGTCCCGCTGTTTGTACTGATCGCCTCTCTCCTGCTTTTTTCACATGATGAGGAAGCGAATTGGGGAGGCTCACGATGCATGGGAGACGCATGCCTCTGCGTCCCGTGAGAAGTCGGAGCAAGCCCCCGAGCAGCTGAATCGCTCCGTCGCAAAGGGGGAAGACACCGGCTGTAGAGTCTGCGGCCGGCCGCCTTCACCGAAAGTACAGGTAGCTAATGTACGGCCAGTAACTGCCGCTCCACAGGAAACTTAGCAGGAAATGGACACGCGCCAAACGCCCCTCCTGGAACATGAAACAGAAAACAAGGAAGTTCACGGGAGAAACAGATTCGCCACGGTTGTACAAAACAGATCACATCCAAGAACTGTGCTTGCTCACCAAAACGGATTGTCAAGCACTGGTCTGTTCCATGGGAGGGTTTTATATTCTGTCACCAATCACGTGTTTGTACACAGGAAATGCCTTACTTACAACTCTGATGATTTCTGGGAGTTGTAGTCCAATCTCCTGTTCTTTACTGTTGCATCCTGAATCGACACATGCATCCCAGTCATACGGTGATATGTGAATGGTGTGAGTGTTGTTCTATGTGCACCTCCCGACCTGGGACCCCTCCTATGACACACAACCATAACAATAAGTAATATGTGGGAGACTAGCCTCCACTTTCTCATAGGCTGGTTGAAATACCTTACTAGAAATCGGGTTGGCAAAGTATTCCAAAAATATTTACAAAGACTAACATCTATTACCTCGCATGCCATTTTCTTGTCTTCCATCACTTAATTACCAAGCATTGATAAAGCCTAAAGGTCTCCTCTGAGATACCGTAAAGTAGACCTACTGGCTTTCTCACTGCATTCCAGTGTAGGCTTACACATAGTGGCCATATTGGAACAGTTTTTGACAAAGCTTAAGAAAAATAATTCCAAGATGGCTGCCACTTATGCAAATGCCTGTTTGTGCGTTCACAGCAGCCTTGGAATGTTTTTCTTTTGCTTTATTTTTCCAAGATAGCCACCTGTGCATGCTCACCCAAGGTGGCCGACTGATAATGTTTTTTCTTAAAGCTATAGAAAATCCATTCCAAGATGTCTGTTGTACATAGACACACGTGCTCCTAGTACACAGGCACAGCATCACTTTTGGAATGCTTTTTCTGTTGCTTTAAGAAAGCAACAATCCAAGATGGCGATTGTGAATGCACAGGTGGCCATCTTGGAAATACAAAGCAAAAGAAAAAGCATTCAGTGTTGACCAACCTGCATGCACATAAGTACAATATGTGTGTGCAGAGGTAGTCATCCTGAAGTGTATTTTAACAGTATTGAAAGATGGATTCTTGCTCATACAGCAGTGGACCGACCGTGGGGTTTGTTTGAGCAGATATTTGGAAGGATACAATTAATCAAATCAAAACATAGTGAAACTGAAATGCTCCTGTGCAAAATAGAGTCCTGGAGATAATCATGTACATCTTGGGAGCGTTTCTTAATTACTAAAGGCACCCTTATAAAATTTAGAACTGCATGGCAAATATCAATTGTGTGCAGCTGCTGCAGAAACACCAAGCTATCCATATAGTGTCTAATGTTGGTACTACGTAGGATAGGAATCAGGAAAGATGACCAGGGTGAAGCACACAGTGGGCAAAGCAATATAAAGTGCGCTGTGCATTGTTCAGATAATCTGTCAAAGAGCATGGGGGAAGATCCTTCAGCCAAGTTTCTTGCAGGGGAAAAGCTCCCTTAAAGTGCACTGTGCAGAGTCTAAGAAGAGTTAAGTAATGGCGATAGCTGGGGTTCACCAGCCACTTTAGATAGGGTTCCATTTCATTTGTGGTAGACACTGAGGGGATCACTGACATAATATCGATCACAACAATATAGTGACATAGAAATATTGCGTCAAAAATATAATTTCCCTATACTTATAAAGTTAAGTACAAAAATATTGGAAAATAATATTATTTCACACTAATATCGTTAAAAAGAATACAAAAATATAGTTTTTTAATATATAGTTTAAAATATTAAATCTTAAATATTTTAAAATATAACATTAATATAATGTAAATGAAATACATTTAAGTAACATTTAATACTATTTATAAATATATACTTATACAAACATACACACAGAAATATATATGTGTATGTTTATATATATGCAATATAACGCTATTATCAAGAAAAGATATTCTACATTATATTAAACTTTTTGTTTTTATTTTTATTTACTACTATAAAATATATATATATATATATATTAACAAATCAAATACAAAACTTTAAATAACTTACAAAATTAAATATAAAAAAACGACATTTACTAAATATATTATAAAAATATATATAAAATATATATATATATATATATATATATATATATATATATATATATATATATATATAAATGTAAACAAAAAGTAATATTAGATGTATTTAAACAATATAAAAAAGTCTGGGAATAATAGATATACTATTTCCACTCCAGTCTCTGCAACAGTAGGGAAAGCTCTGTACTACGGAGAGGTAAGATTGACTATTCCACCTCCAGTCTGTGCTACAATTGGGAAAGCGTTAGACTTTGAAGGAGTAAAATGTACTATTCCCACTCCAGTCTCTATAAAGGTAGGGAAAGTGTTGGACTTTGAAGGGGTTAAATTTACTATTCCCACTCCAGCCTGTGCAATAGTAGGGAAAGTGTTGGACTGCAGAGGGGTTAAATTAACTATTCCCACTCCAGTCTGTGCAACAGTAGGGAAAGCGTTGGACTTTGGAGAGATTACGTTTACTATTCCCACTCCAGTCTGTGCAACAGTAGGGAAAAAGTTGGACTTCAGAGGAGTTAAATTTACTATTTCCATTCCAGTATGTGCATCAGTAGTGAAAGTGTTGGACTTCGGAAGGGTTAAATTTACTATTCCCACTCCAGTATGTGCAACTAAGGGAAAAGTGTTGGACTTCAAAGGGGATACATTTACTATTCCCACTGCAGTCTGTACAGCAGATGGGAAAGTACTTCACTTCAAACACGTAACATATTTGAATAACCCTATTAGTTTACAAGAAATATAAAATTCTTAATAGCAAAATTATATATATAAAAATAAAAAAACAATTAAACAATTTGCATGATTCTAAAAATTATAACAATTAATTATACGTTAACCAATGTCATAAATGCATTCTTTAATTAACTTCCCACACTATATCCCCACAAACCTAGCAGCCCGTACTAACTCAAATAAATAATTATGACATAATTAACACAATTAATAATCCATAAAAAATATTATGAATAAGTTAATAATCAATTGCTAATTAATACTTAATTAACTTTCCACCTTATACCCCTACAAGCCCAGCATCCCGCACCTAAGATATAACTTAAAAAATATAATGAAAGCACAATTTACATAATTAATAGTCAATTATATATATAAGAATACATTTATTATTAATTATTAAATAACTATTACTTAAAATAACTACAGCCCTATACCCCTACAAACCCAGAAGCCTGCACCTAATATATAGCTTTAAAAATATAATTATTACACAACTTACATAATTAATAATCAATTTAATGATTAACTATGAATTAATGATTAATTGGTAATTACTTATTATTTAATTAACTTCCCACCATATACCCCTACAACCCTGGCAGCCCACACCTAATATGTAACTAAAAATATAATAATTGTTCAATTTTTATAACTAATAATCAATTAAATTATAACAAATACATTAATAAATTATTGTTAATTATTACTTAATGAACTTCCCACCCTATAACCCTACAAATCCAACAGCCTGCCCTTAATATAACTTAAAAAAATATTACACAATTTACATATTTATTCATCAATTAAAGAATAAATAATAAATGAATAGTTATTTGTTAATTAATTATGCTTAATCAACTTCCCACCCTGTACCCCTACAAACCTCGCAACATGCTGCAACACTATACATTACTATTAGCAATTACATTAAAAAGTAAAAATCACTTAAAGCTACAACTATGGGGCCGATTCCGATCTGGGTCGGAAAGCTCTCCGACCGATCCGGATCCGGATTGTTTTCCGACCGAGCCGGACCCCTGCAGTCCGACCGAACGAGTACGATGCAGCCGTATGCTGCCGGACCCGGTTCGGTCGGACTCCCATTGAAGTCAATGGGAGCCAGTCGTACGACGTGTACATGGGCTCCCATTGACTCAATGGGTACGTTGCGCACAAGGGGGCCCCCTGTAGTGGGTACGCGTTGGTGCCATCCGCACCGTACACGCATGTATAGGGGGGACCCTTGGGTCCCCCCTGTGTCCGACTCGTATGGCTACATGTGAAGGGGGTCCGGCACGGACCCCCGAAGTCCGCTTCCGACAGCTTTTTCGTGTCGGAGGCTCCGACTCGATCCGGCTGTCCGGATCGTGAATCGTACTGGCTCGGTCGTAAAACGTCTCCATTGCGCGCCACTAATCGAGTGCGAACGAGTTGGACGGAGCGGTTCGAACCCGGAAACGAGTCAGTCGGCGATTTCGCGTTCAAGCGCATCGTACTTGCTCGCTCGGACGACTGTACGAATCGGTCGGAAACAAAGCCTCCGACTCGGATCCGGTAAAGCCGAATCCGATTCGGAGCCCTACCGACCGAGATCGGAATCGACCCCTATGTTTAAAAATATTTTTAACACATATTCATACAATAGTTAGCTTATAAAATCAACATCTTCTCTGCTGGGCCTTCCTCCCCACTGTGCTGAGCCTTTTTTTGGCTATTTGGGGTAGTTTGCGCTTTGGCCCCTGTAACTTTTTGTCCACAAGAGGTATCCATGCCAAATTTACGTCCATTTCCTCCAACATCTTGAGGAATTTAAAGGTACCCAGGGTTTGTGGATTCCCCTGGAGGAAACCGAGAAATTGGCCAAAATACAGCAATTTTTTTGGGGGTGGGGGAAATTGAAAAAAAGTGCTGCAGAAGAAAGCGTCTGTTTTTTTCCCTGCAAAAGTAATCAACAAAGAGTTTGTGGTGCTATAATCACCATTTTCCCAGATTTCAGGAACAGGCAAACTTTTTTAAGAAAATCAAAATTTTCTACATAGTTTTGGCATTTTACTCGGACATAGCCTATTTTTCCTATATTTTTGTACTTTCCACCTCCTTCCAGTTAGTGGTAGAAATGGGTGTGAAAGCAATAATTGATCCTGGAAAGCTATACATTTATGAAAAGTAGACACAATTCTGAATTCAGCAAGGGGTAATTCGTGTAGATCCTTCAAGGTTTTTCTATAGAATCTAACAATTGAAATAAAAAAATATTGAAATTGAGTTGAAAAAAACAGCCATTTGTGGCAACGTTTTCACTCGTAACTTCTTAGTGCGGCCTATTTTTTTAAGCAAAATACCGTTATGTCTGCAGGACCCTTCTGGTTGCGGGGATATATAGGACTTGTAGGTTCACCAAGAACCCGAGATACCCAGAGCCAATAATTGAGCTGCGTCTTGCAATGGTTTTTCATTGTGTACCGGGTATATATGGTAAAATATAAAGAGTGAAAAATAGGTACTAAGGAAACCTATATATTTCCAAAATGGGACAAACTATAGAGTTTAGAAGCAGTGGTTATTTGCACATCTCCGAAATTGTGGGTACCCATACAAGCATGTGAACTAGAAGAAAGTTTTCAAAACGACTTCTTTTTTACACATTGTCTTACATCTGGAAGACAGAAATGCAAAGAAAGTCAATTGGTAATAACACTTGTTCTACTATTCTGTGTTTCCCTAAGTCTCCCGATAAAAATGGTACCTCACTTGTGTGGGTAGGCCTAGAGCCCGTGACAGGAAACGGCCCAAAACGTACTGTGGAGACTTAAAAATGATCGATTACAAAAAGACCTTGTTTTGCAATGGAGTCACCTGAGTTTTTGATCCCGGGCTCGGCAGCCATCTAGGGAAACCTACCAATCCCAGACATTTGTGAAAACTAGACACCCAGTGGAATCCAGGATGGGGTGACCTGTGTGGCTCTCACTAGGTTCTGTTACCCAGAATCCCTTGCAAACATCAAACTTTGTAAAAAAAAAAAATCCTCAAATTTCTGTCATGGAAAGTTCTGGAATCTGTGGGGAGTTACACACTTCCACCCACCCAGCATTCCCCAAAGTCTCCCAATAAAAATGGTACCTCACTTGTGTGGGTAGGCCTAGTGCCCGTGACAGGAAACGGCCCAAAACACAACGTGGACACATCACATTTTTCCACAGAAAACTGACCCTTTCTTTGCAATGTGCCTAGCTGTAGATTTTGGGCTCTAGCTCAGCCAGCACCTAGAGAAACCAAGCAAACTGTACATTTTTGAAAACTAGACATCCAGGGTAATACATGATGTGGTGAGTTGTGTGGCTCTCTCCAGGTTCTGTTACCCAGCATCCCTTGCAAACCTCTAACTTTGTAAAAAAAAACACATTTTCATCACATTTCTGTGATGGAAAGTTCTGGAATCTGCGTGGAGCCACAAACTTCCACCAACCCAGCATTCCCCCAAGTCTCCCGATAAAAATGGTACCTCACTTGTGTGGGTAGGCCTAGTGCTCGTGACAGGAAACGGCCTAAAACATACTGTGGAGACTTAAAAATTATCGATTACAAAAAGACCTTGTTTTGCAAGGGAGTCACCTGCGTTTTTGATCCCGGGCTCGACAGCCATCTAGGGAAACCTACCAATGCCGGACATTTGTGAAAACTAGACACCTGGGGGAGTCCAGGGAGGTGTGACTTGCGTGGAGCCCCCAAGGTTTTCCTACCCAGAATCCCCGGCAAACCTCACATTTATCTGGAAAAAATCAAAATTTTCCCACATTTCTGTGTGGGAACGTCGTGGGATCACCAGGCTGACACAAATGTCCTACTACCCAACATTCCCCCAGGTCTCCCGATAAAAATGGTACATCACTTGTGTGGGTGAGCCAAGTACCTGCGACAGGCAAGGACCCAAAACGTATTGTGGAGACATCAAAAATATCTATCTCAAAACAACCCGGTTTTGTAAGGGGGGCACCTGCGTTTTTGGTACCGGGATCGGCGGCCATCTAGCGAAGCCTACCAAACCCAGACATTTCTAAAAACTAGACACCCAGGGGAGTCCAGGGAGGTGTGACTTGCTTGGATCCTCCAGAAAACGTTACGGTATATTGCTTTAAAAAACTGTCATACTTCGAAGAAGTTACAGGTGAAAACGTTTGAATAAATGGCTGTTTTTTTCAACTCAATTTCAATATCTTTTTTTTTTTAACAGTTTCTATAGGAATACCTTGAAGTATATACACAAATTCCCATTTGCTGAATTCAGAATTGTGTCTACTTTTCAGAAATGTATAGTTTCCGGGATCCATTTTTGCTTACACACCCATTTCTACAAATAATGGGAAGGAGGTTGAAAGTACAAAAAATAGGAAAAATAGGCTATGTCCTAGTGAAATGCCAAAACTGTGTAGAAAGTTTTGGTTTTCTGAAAAAAATCTGCCTGTTCCTGAAAGCTGGGAAGATAGTGATTTTAGCACCACAAACCTTTTGTTGATACCTTTTGCAGGGAAAGAAACAGATGCCTTCTTCTGCAGCACTTTTTTCCCAAATTTGCTGTATTTTGACTAATTTCTCGGTCCCCTCCAGGGGAATCCACAAACCCTGGGTACCTTTAGAATCCTCAAGACGTTGGAAGAAAAGGACGCAAATTTTGCGTGGATACCTTATGTGGACAAAACGTTACGGGGGCCTAAGCGCGAACTACCCCAATCAGCTAAAAATAGGCTTAGCACAGATGGGGGAAAAGGCATAGCAGCGAAGAGGTTAACCTGAGCTCACCCCATTCCCCCCCGCCAACTCTCCCTGGGGTAGCTATGGCACAGAGCAGACAGGCTTAACTTAAAGGCAATGTGTAAAGAATTTATGCTGTACAATAACAGTAATAAAGTTGAAATGCAAAACACTAAAGTTCCAAAATGAAACCAAAAATAGAGTACAATCTAATAAACAAAATTACACCAAAATGACAATAATCCAATATTGGTACCGGAGATATGATTTTTTTAAGTATTAAGTAGAAATAGCGCCAAGAAGCACAAAAAGTATCGATGATAGTCAATGGTTGTGTTGGAACAGGACCTAGGTGTAAAATGAGGCTGACCGTGATAGAGTGCATTGCGGATACACTAACCAGGTTCATCCTGATCAAAGATTTTACCTTCTTACTTTAATCCTTTAAATCCCAATCCAACACAGGTGTAAACTTTTAAAGCACCCAGGGCCGAAGGATAGAGACTCAGAGGGTGGCAGCAGAGACCAACAGGAGGGTCCTGTCCTGGTCCAGTTGCCACTGGTCAGCTGGGCATTTGCAGGAAAAAGCATATTGTAGCTTATTGTGTCCCTGTAGCTTTAACAGGAGTTCAGCCTTATGACCCTTGAAGTCCACTTCTATGTCCTGGGTACAAGAGGGTGAGAAGGTCCAGTCTTCTAGGCCCTTCTTCAAGTTCATTTCTCTTCTGATCTTGCACAGGTCCAGGATGTGTTCTGAAGTGGGTGCCTAATGATTCCACATTAATGCCTGACGTGCTAGTGGGTGGGATTGATCCCTGGGGACACACCAAGGCTACCCTACCCACTTTGGGCATTTTGAAGATGGCTGAAGTCTTCTGCCATACTAAACATAGGCACTGAAGGCTGGGGATGTGTGTGGGGATTGTACTATGGTAATCCTTGTGTCCTCCCACATCTAACACTAAAATCCACTGTCCCTGCAACCCCCATCAAACTCAGAAACAGAAGTAAGGTATTGCACAGCCGAAGTTTCATCATCCAGATAGAGGATACAGTTACACACAAATTGTTTTGGCAGTCTGTTTCCCTCATTCGAAGTGCACCCCAAATGTTATATGTAAACCCAGCAGACCTGCTAAAGAGGCTGTGACATGGTAATGTCAAAAGAGGCCCACTATGGGTAGGGTCTGACTAGCTGGGGGACAACAGAACTTGCCCAAATGTCAGCTAACGTTTCAATGTGACTGGGGAGACCTCTCTGAAGGGTACTCCAAGTGTAATGTAAAAATCTCCAGACCTGTCAAGCAGGATGTGACATTCAAGCAAGTCTTAAGACTTTAATGTCAAAAAGGATCCTCACAGCCTTCCATGCATATTCTGTCAGGTTCAGACAGGGCATCTCTGCCCATTCAGGTCAGCCTATTGTTTGCTCCTCTGAGTAAGTTCACACGTCATTCACTCCTATTTAAATGTTAACTACTGGCTGGCCGAAGTGGGAAAGCAAAATTCAGGTTTAGTTTCCAGGAACTTCATTTAGGGAAATGGTATCTTTCTAAAAGTTACTTTTCCATAATATTTAGAACAAATCTGCATTCACCATTGAATTGGATTCTTAACAACTATTAAAACAAATGTAACCAATTTTCTAGCTAGTACCATTCCCAAGATACAGGACTAGTATTTAATATTGCATCCCAGTGTTTTCCTATAGAACAGGCAGCCTTGTGACAGTGAAAATAGCTTTGAGGTGCTAGTCACTGCAAGGACATGTTTAAAATTACATTTTTAAATGTCCTACTTTAAAATACCATGCACCCTGCTTTTATTGGCAATAAGGCCCACCTAGGGGTGATTTATAAACATTTAAATGGAAGATTTAGGCCTGTTGAATTGGGTTATTTTGACAGGTTGAATTTGCCATTAAAACTGGAAAAGCCTGGCTACTGGTGGTAGGCCTGCAGTCATGTTTACATTGTTAATTTAGTGGGTGGCACAATGGGTGCTGCAGTCCACTTGTGACATTTAATTTACAGGCCCTGGGTACATCTTGGTACCATGTACTAGGGATTTACAGGTAAGTTAAATATGCAGATCAGGAGTTTACCCATTTTACCATGCTGAAAGGAGGGGCACAATCACTTTACCACTGATTGGCAGGGGCAAAGTGTGTAGAGTTCTATTACCATCAAAAATAAGGTACAGCAAAAAGGCAAAAGAATTTTGGGTGACCCTGCAGAAACATCAAATTTCCAGTGAGATGATGTAATGGCCTAGAATGTAGTGGAGGTGAATCAGTGTTCAAACAAGGTATGGCATGCAATAAAGTAACAAATAACCATCTGTGTAGTATGTAAAAATAGACTCGTTTTTATTATTCTATTAAGTGTATTGAAAATTGATTTTTTTTAAGTCCTTGTTTAGTTAACTTGTCATTACTTAACAGCAATGGTCTAAAGACTGATCCAGCAAAGGATTAAGGAGGTTAAGTCGTCTATTTCAGCTGTGAACTTATATAACATGCCTTCTAGAAACTGTATTTCAGGCTTTGCAGTTGATCTTATCAATGAACACGGTGCTCTGGCATTGCCCTCTAAACTGTAAGGGTCATGTAGTCTGAAAAATGCTGCCAGTGATTCAAGTGGCAACTCAAATACTGAGACACAGCAGGTGCAGTCAGATGTCTCTTAATCTTTGGACCTCTCCTGTGTTTCAGACTTGCCTTCCCATCGAGACCAAGGGTACTAAAATGGTCCAACCATCTCAGAATTAACATTTCTTGCCTTTAATAGTCTCATGGCATACCGATAATATTTGCTGAAAGAGACTGTCCTATGAAAGGTGCACCAGGGGTTCCATTTAATCTAGGAGCAAACTAATTTGTCCACACAGTGGCAGGGGTGCAACAGTCCTTGTGTATCTTGCAGCCAAATATTTGGAGAAGCAGCCATCTCAGTATAACTGATCACACGTGCAGTCCTACAAAGGTTGCACTTTAAGATAAGCATATAGTATAAGGCGCATATCATGGGTGGCCATGATCATTATGTACTTGAGGTCGGCGTAGCCTGCCTGGACGCTCGCCTTTCTACTGTAATTCAGCGTTTATTCTGCATGGAAAAACAGCATCGAAAGAAGCCGCCGGCCAATTTGGAACTTCGAGTTTGTGCAAGGAGGGAGAGGAGATCTCACGCTCATTGGAAAAGCATGCGTCAATCACGTTATCACGTTAAGTCATACCTGATCAACGTCTGCTGTCTAAGCCCCGTGCTCTCTGCTCCCAGGCTAACCCAGAAACAGGCAGGCATAGAGCGTTCTTTCACTGATTGTTAGCCGACAGGGACAGGGCATCAGAGATAACCACGAATCAAGCTGGAAGGTCCTACCTCTAAAAATAATAAAGATATGACTGCAAATTTCCAGTGGCTTTTTTTAACCACATCTGCGCACAAAGCAAAAACAACGACCGGAAACGAAGAAGAAAGTGGTTCTGAAAGTCCATTGGATGAAATAGACTCAGGGCCTAAGACCTCTGTAAACTACAGTGTAGCTACTCCACAGCCAATGAACAGCAGGGTCTTTAATGCAATCAACGCAGTCTTTATTTACACTGTATATTTCATGGTTGTTTCAGATCACATGATTCAATAAAGCCGCAGGTGGGGCGTGAACAAGCTTTCACCTGGTCATATAGACACAGCATATAGCCCATGTTCACGAGTAAAATGTCAGGAAAAGTTAGTTTACATTTTCTATTTAAATGTGTTCTTTATGTTCTCCTTACCGATATTTTCAGTAAGAAGATGAGCGATTGGAAAAATATTGATATGTTCGTGCATTAGTGTGGCAAATAATGCTGTGTGTGATAGATACACTGCTTGAAAATGAATGCGAAAAAACGAGAAAGAGACAGGTACGCACCCAATTAATATTAGAACAGGCAGTGGAATGTTTAGGGTCTGCTCTGATGGCCAATGGTCAATCAGAAAGAGGCCATTTTGTTGTGAGTCACACGTGCGTGTGTCCTAGATCAATATTGATTAACATTAGAACCTTAGAACATCTAAAGGAATAATGGTCAATCAGTTCACTCAGAAATAGGCCATCGTGTGGTAAGCATAGCATAGACAGCAAGAGTGTTGTTCCAACGCAGAGGTCTGGAAAATATGTGTAATGGAATGAGAACGAAATTATAGCATCTTCACCGGCGACTGAGCAATTTTGCACTGCTGACTGTGCAGTTTTATGGTAGCATTTGCAACGACCAACTAGTGAAAATTACATTCGCGTGACTAATCAGATCAAGATTGACACGCCCACTACCTGAAAATGATATTTTAGTGTGGGTGGTCAATGCCAAAGCTAGAGCAAAATTGATTGGTCGGATGTCCAAAATTGCTCAGCCCCTGGTATAAGGATGGTAATACGCACGAGCGGCCCGTGCACGTAAGAGAGGTGGGGCCGGGTGGGAGGGGACTCGACAGACGACGATGAGGGAAAATTAAATAAATAATACATTTTCCCTCATCGTCGTCTGTCGAGTCCTCCCCCACCCGATCCCACTTGCCACCGCTCTTACCTGCACGGGCCGCTCCTCGTAATCCGCTCACTGAAATTCATCTATCAGATTCAGAACTGAGATTTTTTTCTGAACATTACCTAGTTGCAGTGATATTTCTGACCAGGAAATTCTGATACCAGTGACATTCTGTATTTCAGCTCTATCTGTTGATGGGCATTACCAATAAGTGAAGTTATTGGTGACAAAATCGAGATATATACATATATATTTAAGCCCTGCCAATTAAAATAGATGTGTGGAAGGATAAAGCTAATGCCCATACAATCAGACGTTTATAACTGTAGCGCAAAGGTGAAATTCCATATTATTTACCATTGTATGGCCTAATTAACTTGAGAAGTCACTGCTTACTTCCTCATAGATTCTATGATACAAACATACATTGAGGAAAATAAGTGCACCCACATTCAAAATCCCTATTTAATGAGATTTTATCTCATGGAATGGATTTATCCTCTTGTGCTCTGGTGTGGTTAAATATCTTTGTTTCTTTTTTTAACTAATGGAAAAATTGTATGTGTCGAGGGTAAAAGGCTATTTATTCACACTGTAGAGGGGAGTAGGGGAATCAGGGCCCACTAGGGTGTCTACTCTTGTGATTTGTGTCCCTTCTCCAAAGCAACAGTGGCAGTTCCATATTACACTAAATGCAGTCGGTATGTACTGTCTGGGGCATATTTACTAATGTTTCATACAACGCAGGGCAACAAGCAAAGTTGCGGTGCTGCAATACATGAAACTGAGAGAGCAGAAATGCACCATATCTACTAAGATACAGCGCATTTCTGCTTCTTCCATGCACTAGTGCACTTGAGGCTACCTCATGCCAACACAGGCACCTTGCGCCATGCTGCAAGGGTGCCTGCATTACAGGCAGGGTTTTTTGTGCAGGAAGGTATTTTCCTCTTTCTATGCATTGTGCAAAATGCATCACGTATAGAAAGAGGAAATAACGAGGAGCAAAAAAATGTTTTTCTCCTCGGTACGCCATTCTCTGGGATGCAAAAATACTTGACACAATCCCAGGTGTCCAATCCTTTAGAAATCTGCAGTTGAGCCGGAGCAATGGGTGGATGCACGGGAACACCTATGCTCGACCCATGGAACACCTCCCAGTTCGAAATTTATCGTAACGGAGTGCAAGGCACTCCGTTGTGTTTAATTCCTTTACAAAGTCATGCAAGGTGCCATAAATCGCCCCTTGTGTGGCTTTGTAAATAATTCCACTGAAGCCTTTGCGTTGTACTTGCGTCCCAAAACAACGCAAAGTCTTAGTAAATCTGGACCTATTTATGTCAAGCCAGTGAAAATAAATGTGAACGATACAGCATTTTGTTTGGAACAAATGCAGAAATAAACATTGCTCTAAACCTTAAAACTACTTTGTAAATGGTAAACTCTGTTGTACTTTCTGTCGTACAGACTAACCAGAGAAATCCTTTTACTGTTTCATACATTCTGTGTGACAATCATTATGCCAATAAAGTAATGGGGGTAGTTTTCTGTTCTGTGTAAGAATATCAAAAACAAACATATTGTCTGATGTAAATATTCTGGCCTAAAGATTGTTTACAAAACATTTTCTCCATTGGGCATTGAAGGAAATTGGGTTACTGGTTGAGGGGGGTGAAACCCTACTCAAGCAGCAACCACAATCTCTGCGACAGAAGCAAACCCCAAATAAACTTGTGGTTAACCCTCTGGTAGCTTGACACAAAAATTCCACAGCAATTTAGAAAAATAGAGTACAATGTAATACATTATTTGAGATCAAAACAGCAAAAATCCAATCAGTAAAACCAGAGCTATGCAATTTCAAATTTGTAAGTGAAAATAGTGCCTAGAGGCACAAAGTGCCAACTGTGGTTATCTGGTCGCATTGGTCCAGGACAAAGTCACAATGTTCAGGGGGCCACGATGGACCGCGGGCCAGATACAGGGACCAAGTTAAGCTTGCTGAACAAAGTATCACAAATCTTCGCTGTGGATCCTTGCAAGATCCCATGTCAAAGATGCATCATGCAGTAGCAGGTTCGAGGAGCTACGAGGCTGTGATGAGAAGTCCTGAGTCATCATCAAGGATGCCATCAACGAGGTGCGTGCGATGTTAGGCCTTCTTCGAAGATGCTTCACCCATTGGCAGTTCTAAAGCAGCTGCGAGGCTGCGATTTGAAGTCCTGCCTCATCGTCGAGGATGCTGTTGATGAGGGGTTAGCGATGCACAGGCCTGAATCGCGCAGCAGCAGTTCTGAGGAGGCTGCGGGCTGCTATGCTAGGTTCTGCATCAGGGATGCGTCACCTGTGGTAATTCCGAAGCAGAGCTGCGAGGAGTTGCATCATGATGCATCAGTTCCAACTGCAGGAACACAGTTGGGCCGGCAGAGCACCTTAAGGCCCACTTTCAAGGGTCTAGGACCGGTGTGGCACCTCGTGGGGAGGGGGGGTAGAACTCACAGCAGACAGATTCCAGGTACTGGGTTCAAGGTGGTTGGGGCCTTTTCTGTTCTTGAGACTCTGATCAGGAGGCCAGCCAACTTGTCCTTGGAGTCACTCTGGTGGTCCTAGATTCAAGATGCAAGTCCAGTCCCTTCCCTTAGGCAGCAGGGCAACAGAGTAGCAGTCCTTCTTGCACAGCAGCACAGTAGTCCTTCTGAGTCTTTCACAGGTCCAGAGGTGCCCTTAAGAGTTATGTCTGAGGGTCAGTTTTTTATGCCTGGTGCCCACTTTGAAGGAGGAGAAGGTTCAGGAGGTTACCACCCCAGAGGTCATTGGAATTTCCTTTCTCACTACCTTGGCCCCGGGTTGTCTGGGGTGATAAAAGACTAGTGGCAAACCCTTTCTGAGTGTGCTCAGGCAGAGGGTTTGTGATGTGAAAGTGTGGCAGGTGACAGCTCACCCCCATCAAGTCAGAGATGACTCATCTTGCCAACACCTATTCCCCCTTTGTCTCACTATGTGCGAGTAATAGACAAAGACCAACTGTCAGCTACACCTAGTCATGTGATCCAGGATACAATGCAGACAACAAATGCTTAGGACAAGAAAATTACAACTTTATAAAAGTGGCATTTTCAGGATTGTAACTTAAAATCTAACTTTACCATTAAAGAGGATTTAAATTGCAATACTTCAGACATAAAATTCAATATTCCGACCTTATCCCAATTGAAAGTTGTAACTTATTAAATGTAATAAGGCAACCCAATATTATCCTATTGGAGCGGTAAGCCTTGTAGTAGTGAGAAACAAATTTGAGAGTTTTTCACTTCCAAGACATATAAAACTTAAAAGTACACGTTCAACTTCCTAAATACACTGCGCCCTGCCCTACAGGTTGTTTAAGGCCTACCCTAAGGGTGACTGATATGTATTAAAAATCAACGTTTAAGCCTGGCAAAAGGTTTATTTTGGCAAGTCTAATTGGCAGTTTAAAACTCCATACACAGGCTGCAGTGGCGGGCCTGAGACGTGTCTCATGGTGGCACGTGCTGTGTGTCTTAATACTGCCCTCACTCACACTATTGTGTGACATGCTTCATCATAGGGCTGCTTACAATACACCCTGGCGCAACCAACGCCTGGGGTGGAGCAATAGGGTGGGGGAAGACAATACAACACAAAAGAGAAACAATAATTGTTTCCAAAGTGACCTACACAGCGGCAGCAGGCGAGCAGCAGATAAGAGGAGCACCACCCTTGGAGTAAGTGTGACTATAGGGGGTCTCTCCTTGCCCACCGCCATTTCAAATATGAAATAGGGTGAAACTCGTAATTTCCACGATTATCTTTGAGGAAATCCCTCGGATACGGAACTAGGGTTTGTGACACCTTCTTATCTGAACCAGAGGTGAGAGAGTTACACAATTCTACTGGGACCGGTAGAGTCCTGAAGAAGGCCGGCGTGACCCCAATCGAGGGGCACAGACACACGGCCGAAACATGTCGACCACCTGGCAGTAAGGAGGGGTGTTAGGAGCACATTGCATCTCCCAATCACCACCATCCTTCACGTTTTTAATCCTGGCCGGGGGGTCCAGGAATAAAGTTATAGGCACAGCGACACCTCCGAGCTAGTTTTAATCTACACCACACTGCACTTTCACTTCCGGCGTTCCAAGTCACTTTTGAAACAATTATTGTTTCTCTTTTGTGTTGTATTGTCTTCCCCCACCCTAATGCTCCACCCCAGGCGTTGGTTGCGCCGGGGTGTATTGTAAGCAGCCCTATGATGACGCATGTCACACAATAGTGTGAGTGAGGGCAGTATTAAGACACACAGCACGTGCCACCATGAGACACAGATATTTTATTGCTCCCTACTCCTTTTGGTGTAATAAGTATTGACAGGGGGTTCGGAGTAGGTGAGTCCGTTACCCTCACCCCGTCCTTTTGTGTGTACTATCTTTGCCATTGTTGACCGGAAAAACAATGGCAAACAATCTGACTGATCCTGAATGGCTGAAAATAAAGTCTTCACATCCAAAATCAAAGATTGAGTAGTATATGCTCCATATATTCCAGCCATCATCACAACATGCATTCCATAGAAGACTTTCATAAGTGCAGAGTCCACCTTCTTATCCACCGGATCCTTTAAAATGTTCTGTCTCTGCCACCAAAGAACAGCTGACCAAAGTAGTCACAACAGAGTCCACATGAACATTGTCTGGTAACACTGAATCCACATTCTCCAAAGGACCAAGTTTGGCCATGAATCTAAGGAGGATGATCTTATCCAGATCCTTCTACTCCTGTCAGACAACATCCAAAACAAACTGATGAACTGGTAAACCCACATTAAATGGATTCTGGCACTGTTTGAGAAGAGAGTTATCTGATGGTCCTGTTCTCTCAATAGAGGGAAAACCCATGTAACTCCTAACATGAGCTAACAAAACCAGCAAAGCATCTCAAGAAATACATTCGCACCTTTGATCAACAGTGGCTGGCTCATCACCACTATCTGAGTTCCCAGAGTCCATGGAAACCACCAACTTTTTCCTAACGGAGGCCTCCTCTCTCTTAAGAACAGACAAGGTCTCCAAAACAATCAGGCAGATTCTCTGCTCTTCCTCCTTTCTCCTATCCCTGCAGCGGCTGGGGGAAGGAGACCCATCAGGGAAGTGAGAAGATGCTAAAGATGGAGAAGAAGAGGTATGCCTTCCCTTACTGAAATGTTTCCCCATCATACACCAAGCGGGATCAGAAAACAATACTACAACAAATTAGATATCAATCCGAAATCAAAAGATATGGAGACACCTTTTGTCTTCATAAATAGGCTCTCTCAACGTGCACTTGCCAGAACGCTTGAAAATGAAACCCGCCCACGCTGGAAGCAGTGGGAGACTACCACGGATTGCTCAAAACTAGATTCAACGTGCATGCCCTCAAATCAAACACATTCCCTTCTGGCAGAAAAGGAAAGGCAATCCCACCATCATTTCTAATACAACCAGGGTAAGTAACATTGCGGCCATGAACAGGAGCAACAGCCAGCACATGTTCCTGAACAAAATATTCCACAATGGAGGGGCACCGCTCCTAAGCCTGGCAGAGGAGGTACCGAAACCTTATCCTTGACAGGGAGACGCTGTTAGCTGTCAGAACTGTTCAGCAACCGGCAGCCTCAGGTTACTCAACAACCAAGGTATCCCCACTCTGGATTAATCATCTACCCTCGAGCCCCTGCGGCCCTGCAACGCTCATCGTCAGCTCGAAGCTCTCTTGCTGTTCTCTTGGTGCATTTCTCCTCTCTACCCAGTCCTGATGAAGACCCCACCCCCAAGGCATCAACTACCCTGTATTCTATAGGGGTCGAAACGTTGACTTTTCTTGTTCATATCAAACATGGATGACAGAGATTAGATATCTGCATTCTATTGTGTATGTTATGATTTATCATTTATATGGATGCCAGTCGCCTGGCCGGATAGGTTTCAAACTCTGTTTTTTGATGTATACATGCTCACCACCTTTCCCTTATGTTCATCACTTTCACTAACCCCTCACGCACTATAATCCCTTGCCAATGCACCTTTTCAATTGTTCAATTGATATTGATACTGTTTTACAGACTGTGTCTTATTCTTAGATTTGTTCCTAGATCTGACAAAATAAAATTCATAGCCATCTTTGGCCGTATTCTAAGGTGATGTATGACTTTAATTTAGTTATATAGGATTAATGCTTATATTTATGTTGTTAGACTCATTTCCACTGTGACGTTCTCTTTTTGTACTGTAGTAAATCTATTAGGCCATAGCTACAGTGCCACACTGTGGTAAATTTACAATAACGTGCAACCTGGTACCACATCCAGGCCAAAAGATGGGAAAGCTTATACCACAACGGTGGTGTGCCCAACGTTGGAATCTGCAAGAGTAGCCTTCATGGATAAAGTGTCTTTGATAAAAATTCTAAGCTGGAACATAGCGAGGCTCCGCTCTAAAATCTCACTCCCAGATTGGCAAATATTTATAAAGACCTATGACATCTTGCTTTTCCAAGAAGCATGAGAAACCGCCCCTGGGATCTTTGAGGGTTTCTCATTCTTCAACACACCGGCTCTCCCATCGTGTGCCGGGCGTGCTTATGGTGGCTGATCAATATGGATTGATCTGTTATTAGGCGGGCGGTTGAAAGTTCTGAAAACCCCATGGAGCAATTTCGAAGCAGTCCTATATAAAGGGCTCATAACTCTGTATCTTATACATTTTTATAACAATGATTTTTATAATTCACCAAATCAACTTTTTCCAGGTTTATTTAACTTTATATCTTCCATTGTAGAGATCAAGTCATATAAGGTTCAACAAATGCACCTGTGCCTAGCAGGTGATTTTAACGCTAGCTTACCCAGTAAAAATAGATCTAGCTTCATTGTTGAGATCAGATACAAGAGGGAATGAACTGAAGGCCCTGCTCACTGCGGCAGACCTGAATGTTATAGTAGAGGGAGCAGGGTTAGGCATTCAGGGGCCACCCACTTTTAGGGGGCACAATAGTTCTCTAAAATAGACTATGTCTTTATTTCCCAAAATCTGGTAAGCTGTCTATTATATGGTGCCGTTATCTGCACCAATTTTGGTGACCATAATCCAATCGAGATGGCTCCAGCAACACCTGCCAGGAATCCTGCCTGAACTACACCCAGTCTGAGTAGTGTAGAGCCAACCCCAGACAACCTTAGACTGTCTTGGAAGCTACCTGAACAATAAAATATTTGGGGAAAATGGTAGGTGAAAATATGTCTTTGGTGATGGGGTGCTTAACGGAGATAACGGGTAGGGAGGGAGTCGTGGACAGTTTTGGAGCCCTTTGTGCTGAAATTAGGGTGTCCTTATTGAATCCAGCTAAATCAGGATTGCAGGCCCCTCGGTGGTACAATCACGCGTGCTCACTGGCTAATCGCCTCCTGCGCAAGGCAATTATTACTCGCCCTCAAGATAAAGATCTTGTGGCCTCTCTGCATAGGGAGTTAAAGTATGTGACCAGAAAGCTGGAGAGAGGGGTTGTCCTAACGGCTAGGGCGGTCGACTTCGAATTTGGGGAACCGGGTTCAAGTCTTGGCAATGACCCGCAACATCCTGTGATTCTGGGAAAATCACTTAATCTCCCCGTGCCTAACAAAAATTATGAATGTGTCCTCATGTAACGCAACTGGTGCTATGTAAAGCGCTCTGATACCCGATACCGGGTCAAGTTCGCGCTATATAAAACTCCGTAAAAAAAAAAAAAAAGCACAGAAAGGAAATTATAACTGACTAGTAGGCTACCCTTACAGACACCGCTTAGACAAAGGATAGTAAGCCTTTTTGGAGAGCAGTATCACGGATGAGGGCAATAGATCAAACCAGCATCACTATTACATGCCATATAAGGGGAGAGGATGGGCGTGGCCAAGATGGCGGCGAGTGCGGACGCACTTTGCTGAGCTCCGCGGAAGGACAGCCAAAAATATCCAGTAGCCCGGTGCAATAATGCATTCATCTGGGGTTTAAGTGTGGCAGAACCCCCACCACACATATGCTGAACCCCCCGAGCCCGGGGTAACGCCGAAGTAGGAGAGCAGCCCGAGATGCGGCGCCGTGGTCACGGGCGGTCGCGGCCCTCGGCTGTGACTCCGGTGCCTATCGACAACTGAGGTGGGGAAGGCGGAGCGGCTCACAGACTGCGGCGGCACGGGAGGTAGTGGCTCTCCCCCCTTCTCGGAACTAAGTGCCGCAGCTGGAAGGGACCACAGATTCAAGCACGCTCTCAAGAGGCAAGCGCCCTGGAATCGTGATCCTCTGCTGCGGGGCCGGCGCCTGGCCCGGATTGGGGAGAGCTGGGCCTGGATTTGCTCGATGGGCCCTGCCTCCCCCCCTCCCCTCTTCTGGGGCCCAGAAGATTGTGAGGCCGGCGGCCTCGGTCAAATTGGAAACGTACGGAGGCTCTTCCCCTTCCCCTTGCTCCCTTCATCTGCTGGGAGCCAAGGCCGGACTGAGCTGGAGGAACTGCGCAACGGTCGCCGAGGAGCCTGCTAGACCTGTTCGGCCTGCATGAACCTAGCGCATTGTCGAGGGGCCGGTCTGCTTTCACGGTGAGTACCCGCTAATATCGCGGCTGGGCGCTCCTTCCTGCTCTCCCCCCTCCTGCGTCTGGGGGAAAATCGACTGCGGCAAAGGTCCGGAGCTCTGCGCTGGGCCCGAGGGGCCACTAGGGAGAAGATCAGTGCAGGGGCCTACAAATGGGGATGCATCCTGGCTAAAAGAGCACCGAGCGGGACACTGAATTAAGCCTTGACGCAGCCTTGACGTAGCCGTGAGTACAATTGAGGGTATTAACTACGGTTAACTACAGTGGAGGGGCCCCCAGAACGAGTGGAGAGCCCTTCCTGCCGCACTGGCGATCAACGTATTCTGGGCAGCAAGGACCTCCCCTGAAAAGGGATTACATACAAGGCACCAAATGGAATGGACTGCTGTGCACAGCGCGACCCACTTCACCCGCATGTGCGGCTACATCGCCGGTGCTTTGTCGCCCCGGAGCCTGCGGACAGCAGAACAAGGGGAATACGTTACTGGGCACACCACGAATGACGCAGTGAGTGTGGCGCACCACGTCTACCCCACCAGGGGCGTGTACATTACTCGACTACCTACGGAGGCCAGCTGGGTGTGGCAGGCCCAGGATCTACATTGTTAGAGGGTCTATTTAGTGTCCTGGTGACCATTGGGGAAGCCACGTGCGGACAAGTCACAGCCCCAGCAGCCTGAAATGTCGACGTCTGCAACAGCTGGTGGGAATGCCGCACAAAAAGGTGCTTCAAATACAAGTACTCCACCAGACCATTCACACCGATTTGATGAGTTGATGGCCGCAATACTGGACATTAAGACCACGCTAGGTCCTAAAATAGATACACTATGCCTCGATATGGGCTTTTTGCGAGAGGACCACAAGAAACTCAAGGCCAGAGTAGAGGAGTCAGAATCTGCACTGGCAGCCTTGCGCCCCACTGTGTCTACAACTAAGGACCACCTCAAATCCCTGCAGAACGAGGTGGACTACCTGGCGAATCGGCTGGAAGACCAGGAAGGTCATTTCCGCAGGAACAATATCCGCATCGTGGGGCTGCCAGAGCGAACAGAGGGACCAGCTATGGACCTGTATCTAGAAACCTGTATCTCCGATGTAATCCTACAGGGCAGGGTCTCAAAATTCTTCTCCATTGAGCGGGCGCACAGTGTCCCGGGAGGCCCTCTGTGTCCAAGTAACCCACCAAGACCAGTGGTGGTATGATAGTTCAATTATAGGGACAGAGACCATATTCTGCAGGTGACCAGGTCTAAGGGCCCCTGGCAGGTGGAGAATGTTACAGTGCACATCTACCCTGACTATACATTGGCTGTCCAGCGCCGTAGATCCTCGTACATGGAGGTCAAGCGGTGCTTGAGGGAACATCAGATACCGTATGCCCTGCAGTACCCTGCTAAACTACCCATACGACATAAAGATCTTAATGTGTACTTTTCCACTCCTGAGGAAGCCTGGTCCTGGATAGACCAGCACGGTTTTGCACATCCTCCACCTACCGCTCTGGCAGAACCAGAATCACAATTGCCCTGGAAGTCAGTAGGCACACGAAGACGACGGGGGAGAACTAAAATACAACGGCCCACCAGGAATCAAGTGGCGGCAGAGAGGGAACAAGCCATAAAAACAGCGGAACACCTCAACACTGCTGTGGCATCAGCGAGATCTGAGTCGGAATCAGATGATGGGCAAGACCGCCAGTTATCCTTAACAGACTCACAGAGCGCAGAGCTGCGGGGAGACGGACCGGAGATGACCCCACAACTGGCGAACAAAGTCGGGTGACCCCCTGAAGTCTGCAGAACTCTGGGGCGCTGAACCCACGACGATTGACCAATCTGAAAGTGGACTCGGTGTACTCTTTGTATATCCTTTTTTTTATGTGTATACACAATTGATAGGCAGTTGTTTAGATAATGAGGGGTGGGTTGCCCTACGGATCCATGCTTCTTCAGCTCTGGGCTCGGGGGACTGAGTTATGAGATATCATACAGTTGATTAAATGATGGCCGACAAAAGTCAGCTGAGATTGGGTTATAGCTGCGCCCCCAGATAACGTTTAGTAGCTGAGATAGCAATTGTTCTACCATAATTTTAATGGCATTTCAGTGCAAGTGGCCAATTGCCCGTTGGCAAGTCGGCCTTGGGTGGGGAGTTAGGGGAATGTTATTGTTGTTCACAACAATCTCTGTTTTTTATTGTGCGGGTCGTGGGATGCATTTGAATAATAGGATATGCGCCGGGAAGACTGTCGGGTGGGGGGGTGAGTCGGGTGGTTGATGGGGGGGAGGTGTGTTGGAGAGTCCCTTTCATTCTTTAAAATGGTTAATAATGAGTCCACACTCAACTTGGAACGTGCTGGGGCTTGCAGGATGTGTTAAAAGACATAAGGTATACCAATATTTGCACACCCACAAGGTCTCAATTGCGCGAATACAGGAGACACACCTTACCTCGCAGACGTTAGCCTCACTGCGCAAGCGTTGGAGAGGTACGGTCATAGGCACCATATACTCCAGTTATGCTAGGAGCACCCTTATATGGGTGGCGCCAGGCACACCCCTCAAGGTGGCACATACTCGAATAGATCCTCAAGGCCGATATGTGACACTGGAGGGCCAATTAGATGGAGCCCCGCTTGCGCTAGTCTCCCTATAGGCCCCGAACACTGGGCAGGCGCAGTTCCTACATTCACTCCCCCCCATCTTTGCTATCTGACCCTACAGCCCCGACACTCTAGGGGGGGGACTATAATAGTACATATGATCTGGACCTGGACCGCTCACGCCCACCCCTTCACGGTGCGCAATCCATACAGATCTCAAGACACCTAAGAGACTGGGCGGACCACATGCAGCTGAGCGATGTGTGGCGTAGCCAGCACCCTGAGGTGCATACATACTCCCATTACTCCTCTCTGCATGATCTGCACACGCGGCTCAAGGCAATATATTGCTCCATGGAAGCTTTAACTAGGGTATCGCAAACAAAATATTTAGCGCGGACGCTTTCTGACCATAATCCATTGCAGCTGCATCTTGCATGGGGCGCCTGCAGAGCTAGGATTCAGACTTGGCGACTCTCTGTAGCTGCGCTAAGGGATACTGCGTTCCGCTCTACTCTATCTCAGACGATTACCACATAATTTCAGGAGAATACAGGCACTGCCTCCAATAGGGGCGTAGAGTGGGATGCCTTTAACATAGTTGCTCGGGGACATGCTATCAAAACGACATACGGCTCACGAATGGCACTCTCAGCTGAGTTATGTAGGCATGAGGCAGAAATTAAGCGATCTGAAAACCTGGTGCCAGTGGACCCTCTAGCGACCCCCCTACTGGCAAAGGCGCGACTAGCTCATGAGGAGACCTCAGACAGTCTATGCGCGCTGGACTACAAACACTACTTAGCCGGACAGCATGCAGAGGGCGACAAAGCGGGCAAAATGTTAGCTTGGCTCTTGAAAGCCGATGCCACCCAACCTCCAATCACAGCGTTATACAATGGCGAGGGTGTGCTGGTGAACATGCAGGCGGCAATTAATGACGCATTCTATAAATACTATACGAACTTGTACAGGGCGCCAGATGCGGATAGCCTCCCCCACATACAACGGTTTTTAGAACCGGTGCAGCTACAGCAAGTTACGAAACCCCAATATGATTCATTGGAGGATGATATTGCGGAAGACGAAATATTAGACACCATTAAACAATTGGCGGTGGCTAAGTTGATGGGTGCAGATGGTTGGCCATCGGAGTTTTACTCGGCGTACTCTGATAAGCTTGTACCCCTATTGCAGAATGTCTATAAGGATGCTTATGAAAGAGGAGAACTCCCAGCATCCATGCGAGAGGCGCTGTTAGTGGTGCTGCCCAAACCGGGTAGGGATCCATTGCAGATGGCATCATATCGCCCCCTGTCCTTATTAAATGCGGATTATAAAATATTGGGGGAGGTGTTGGCTAACAGGCTCATAGAAACGGCATCCCTTTTAATACATGAGGATCAAAATGGTTTTATTCCGGGGAGAAGCACCGAACTGAACTTGCGTCGTCTGTTCCGGCTCCTCGACTGGGCTCATACGGAGGCCGACACCCCCTGGCTGGCAGCCTTGGATATCGAAAAGGCATTCGATACCCTGGGGTGGGAGTATCTGTTGGCTGTGCTGGGTAAGTTTGGCATTGGACCCAAATACTTGCGCTGGGTGCGCATACTATACACTAACCCCCAGGCAAAAGTAAGAACAGGTCGTGACATATCCCCTAAGTTTGTTATTGAGCGAGGCACCAGACAGGGTTGCCCCCTGTCGCCTATCTTATTTGCATTTGCTATGGAGCCCTTAGCATGTAAAATGCGACAGCAGGTTTTGGACTGGGGTATCCATGCAGACAGGCAGTGGCATGTAATTTCGTTGTATGCTGACGATGCACTGGTCTACCTCCGGGGGAGGATACTGTATTGCACAACCTGATGGCACTCCTGGATGCCCACCCTCAGGCCTCTGGCCTTCGGGTGAACTGGCCCAAATCGGTAGTCTTTCCTATGAAAGCGATCCCGCCTGACCGGAGACAGGGCATGCCTAGAACCCCGCTGAAATGGGCGTTTCACACCTTCAAGTACCTGGGTGTGCAGATCTATCATACTAGTACAGACGTCATAGACGGGGACCTGGGTAAGGCAATATCGGGAGCTCGAGCGAAGCTGCCGTTCTGGCGCGGTCTACCCTTGTCCCCTATGGGAAGAGTGGCCATTGCTAAAATGCTGCTTCTTCCGAGGCTACTTTACTTTTTTACTGCTCTCCCTCACAGGCTGCCCTTGAGCATATTTAAGGACCTCAAGGTGATTCTGGTGGCGCTCATATGGGGAGGCTCCCGGTCTCGAGTGGCCCTCCGTAAATTGTATCTCCCACTCGCAGATGGAGGACTGGGGACACCAAACTATGAGCACTATTATACTGCCGCACAGCTCCAGTGGCCGATGAGATGGCTAGCGGGTGCCCAGCTTACAGAGATGTCTAGCTGGGCACTACCCTTAAGACATACGGCCATAATAGAATGGCTATCAGGCACTATTGCTCGGACAAAAAAGAAGCAAGGCAACCTGCTAATGTCTGCAGACAGACATAGTTGGCTGAGATATGTGATGCCCAGCACCCGGGCAATGCTGTATGCACCCGCGCTGCCACTGGAGATTCTACAGAGGACATTTGTTTGTCATAACCGTCCAGAATTGGAATCCTGGGCGGAATTAGGACTGGACACCTGGGGCGACTTTTTTGCGGATGCACTATTGCAGAGTCTGGAAGGCCTGATAGAGGACTTCGGTATCACGAAGGGTACATTCATGCTTTACACGCTACTAGCGCCTCAGTTCCACCAAACATGGGGAAACATTGAGTCAGAACCGGACCTGTCACAGGTGCTGCAGACGTTGCTCACACATGGGAAGGGCATGCATGCGGTGACAGCACTATATAGCTCCCTGAGACCTGGTCCTGGCTCTTTACTGACAAAGCTTCGGGTGTACTGGGATACCGAATTGTCAGTTGTGATGAGTGACAAGCAATGGTCGCAGTGTATAGAGCACCCCAAACCTGTATCTACGAATGCTAGATTGAAATGCACGCAGTTCCATTATTTACACCATACTTACTTAACGCCGTACAGGTTATCCTGCATGTATCCTACGTCTGTTGACATCTGTCCTCGCTGCTTGAGGACGGACGTGAAGTTCCTACATATAGTTTGGACATGCCCTTGCCTTGGGGCCTACTGGAACGAGGTTGCAGCGACATTAGGGGAAGCAACAGATGTTACGATTCCCGTATTAGGTCTACATTTCTTACTTGGCGTCACCAAGCGTAAGGCTGTGAGAAAAAACCTTAATAAATTCCTAGATTTAGCTCTAGCGTTAGCTAAGCGAAGAATAGCAATGTCATGGAAATCGAGTGCAGCTCCCAGCACGCGCACATGGTTACTGGATCTCCGCTAGGCATTGGTGGCGGAGCACACAACACAAACACTGAAGGCGCCTCGAGACCGCCCACAGGCCAACCCCATGCAATGGCAGGATTATTTATCTTTCGTAGAAGGCAAATTGAATACACCTAGCGCCTCATTAGCCTGAATGGGCATCTTCTGCTAGTCATTTTCTGCTAGGCACATGCAAGAACATGCCACCACATAACAGCGTGCGAGTCGGGATGGCCACTGCTCCAGGCAGGTCCAAGCCTACCCAAGCAAGATCTCCAGCTCTTGCGAACACACGACAACACGATAAATGCTACATCCTCCCCGCTCTATTTCCCTCTCTCTTTCTCCTTCTTCCTCCTGTCTCTCCCCCCCTTTTCCGCCGCTCCCGCTGTCCCCCTCTTTTTTAGGGGGTCCACATGTAAGCAGTCACCCTGGCCCATAGATGTCCTGAATCGTATAACGTGTATGGGTTAGTTGAGATCGTACAGTTTGTATTTGTGTTTTATGAATCATTTGGTGTGGAGTTATGGAGATGAGAAAAGAGTGTCAATGTCTTTATTTTCTGAGTATAAAGTGGCCTACATGCATAGACGTGTACAATTGTTAGACAGGGTTTTCTTTGTCTTTATTCTTCTGTCACCAATATGAAGAGCAGCCTGGTTCCTCACCAAGCGTCAAGAGTATAAATGTCACTGTACTGTTTTGTATGATAATGCTGGCAGATTCTATTATGCACACCTTGTGAAAAACCAATAAAGACGATTTAAAAACAAAAATAAGGGGAGAGGATTGGCCAGGATATTTCAAAGCCATCTATACTGCCAGCAACCAAACCAACATTGACGTTGTCAAAATTGATACTTCCACTTTCCTATTTGTATCTTTGTCGGAAGTCACAGCTGTCATTCAGGAGAGTAAGGGAGGTAGGGCCCCAGGCTCTGATGGCATTCCCGTTGATTTGATGAAGTGTGAACCAATGTTATGGGCACCTTTATTGACAAATAGTGCTCTTTTTTTAAAAAGGGGAGTCGCACTGAGCCCAAAAAGTATCGCCCTATCTCCCTGATAGACATTCCTGCTAAGATCTTTGGAAGAGTCCTATACAATAGGATACTAAGATGGGCCAATGAAAATAATGTATTGAATGAGTGTCAGCTGGGTTTTCGAAATGGAATGGATACAGTGGAACAATGCCTGAATTTACACCTTACTATAGGCAAATACATTGTGGCGAAGGAATCTAACCCGTATCTTGCTTTATGAACTTGTCAACGGCCTTCAACTGTGTAAACAGGGCTAAGTTATGGCAAATTTGATTGAAATGGGGATCGACCCAATACTGGTGCGCACTTTAATATCTTTGCACCGTTAGACAAAAGCATGTGTTAGGTTTGGGACTGGTGGGGAAGTATCTGATGTTTTTAATGTTGAACGGGGTGTGCGTTTGCCCCTTTGTTATTCACTTTATACATAAAAAACATCAGGCCTAATCTTATAAATAGCACCACCAATGTCCCCATGGTAAACGGCGCACCCATTTCTGTACTTTTATATGTGGATGATGCTGTATTAATGGCCCGCACCGGAAAGCCTTACGCATTTTAATTAATTCTTTTGTGGATTTTATGAAGAAATTAGATCTAAGGACTAATTTCTCAAAATAGTTTCTTATGTCTTGCAACCCTGAAGCGTATACGATCTTCACCCATCACGGTAGGGCCAAATACGTTACTGCAGAAGAGCACTTTTGCATATCTAGGGGTTTTATTTAGTACCTCTAGTTTATGGGTGTCCCAAATCATGCAAAATAGAATGAAATTGTCGAAGGCAGTAGGCTCCATCCTTAGCTTACCATCACCACAACGAGGGAAGGCCCTTGTCCCATTGCAACAAATACATTCAGCTCAGTGTGTACCTATTGCTACCTATGGGGCAGGAATATGGGGCATTAGTGACCCGCAGCCACTGTAAATGGAAGGAAATCATTTTCGCAGGCATTTATTAATGGTGCCTGCATCGACCTCACATTTTCTTTGCCATAAGGAGTTAGCATTAAATTATTTATGTGACCAAATATGTATTCATCCCGCGCTGCTGTGGCTCTCTGTTATGAGCAATGTGGAAGCCTCACTCACTAGAAAGATACTTTGTGACTGCCTGGACTGTGACAAGGGGTTCTCTATTCCTTGGCTGTCCTACATTAAAAAAAGTCACGGGAAGGGATTGGTGTAAGGTTTGCTGTTTCTGAGTTAGCTATAGGTGCGCTACCCATCAGAAAGCAAGCTCAGGCCCTGTTGTTAGAAAAATTACAAGGTATCAGGTTGCATGAGGACTCACAGAAACCCAGTATTGGGGATTACTCACTTGCTAATTTTGCCGCTGTGTGAACTGATTACCTGAGTTGGGTGCGCTCGCTTCTATTTCGATTTAGAGCAGGGACCCTGAAATACTCCCTCTGCTTCCCGCGAGGTTTCCAACTCAAGTTGAGCACACGAGTTTGCCCGTCCAACAATGTATCTAAGCAAACTATGATTCATTTTACTTTCTTCTGTGGGTACTACTAATTATTTACGAGAATGTATTTAGTACCTTTTTTAAAGCTCAAAAATTATCTTAAATGCCAACAAGCTTTTAGGTGTCTGCAAGAATTAATTGACAAAGAAACATGTCATTGCGTGAGTTTGTTTCTAAAGGCAGCTGAACGTTCAAGAAACACTATGCACTTTGACTAACATCCTGTACTTTTTTAGACTATTTATCTATGTATGCCATGCTTTTACTCAAGTTCTATATGACACATCTTAGTTGCTGTTGATGTTCATTTTTATCTTTTTTGTATATATTTCAAACTGCTTTTATGGTGAGTCTCCCTGTCGAATAAAGATGCTTTGATTGATCGTTTAATTGATAGATTGATGACGTGCAATATAGTTTGAATAAATTCATTGAATTATATTCAGATTTCCAGATGAAAATCTGAGTCAAAATACGATGTTCTCTCTTGTACATGACTATTTATTAATTCGTATTTTTGGTATGGAATTATATCTCATTTATTTGTTAATTCGTACATCCAAATAAATTAGATGAAAAAACTCAGACGCAAAACTTTGGAAAAACAAAATAAGAGCCCTTGAAAAAGTCTGGAGGAAAAGATTTAATCTTAATGACAAAATTAACCCCCAAAGACAGTACAGAATTAAAAAATCCACAATCAAAATGGGCAAGCCATCACACCACACTAAAGGCCTATCCAATGCTACATGCCCAACCAAAGAGTTCTTCAATATTCTCAATAAATTCCGTAATTCCAAAAGCACCTCAAGAAATGTAAAAATACCCTCAACTTCTTTGTGGTGCCTTTGTAAACTACTTCACCAATAAAAATTGCTTGCCTTGTGTCTGATTTCCTCTCAAAAGCAAGCAAATACATTCTTGTAAACCATTCCGTACCACAGCAGGTGATCTTGAGTACACAACCCAAGCTATGCTCATTCACCCCTTTAACAGCAAAAAAATAATGATCTAAACAAAGGCTTGGACATGGCGACTGCCCTGCTGACTCTTCCTCTCCAAATATTTACCAAAGAATCCTACTAGAAAAGTCCTAAACCCCTCCCTCTCAACCGGTACAATTGTCCAGATCAGGACACTTTTCTAAATGACAGTTCACAAGCTAACTGACCATTTCGGGTAAACTGGTTGAAAAGGCAGCAAAAGAACTCTATATTGGACTGGATACAAAGAATCCAGAAGGCAGCAGCCAGATAAGTACAAAATCTAGACAAATGGAGTGCCATTAAGCCTGCCCTTAGAGCACTTCAATGAGTACAGGGAGCAGGAAAATATAATTTGAAGCCCTTTGCAATACAAACAGTTGATCTATGGGATGGTACTACCTTTCTTACAATTCATACTGAGATTATACAACCAAAAGACAAGCCTCAGGTAAAAAATGGGCCACTCTGATAACCTCATCATTAAAAAAAACTGCATAAGAGTTGGCAATTTCTTAGTTCAGACATGGGAACAATAAAATCTATTCTACTAAGAAATTAAGAAACTAAGGACCTTCAACAACCTTAGAAACTTCAGAAGAGTAATCAATTCCGGATGTTTAGAAAACAGGCACAATGGATACCAGTTTTTCTCCATAAAAGTAAGAAGTATTCGCTTTCTGCAGCACCAATGATGGAGGACACTGAAAGGGGCTCATGTACAATACTACTTTTCTAAACCAGTCAGGGCCAGACTGAGAACCTAAAGCAGCCCTGGCATATTTTGTCAGACCAGGCCCCGTACAGTGCATAGCGAGTGCAGCGAGCAAAGCCTGACTACTACAAAGGCGGGTTTTGGGGAGGATTCTTCAGCGAAGAAAATGTTGGAATATATGCTGAATTCTACAACACATTTGTCATTATCTATTCAGTTGTATTAGCTTTTAAAGATTAGTAAATGATGGCGTTACTGTGCACTAGGATACGACAATCTTTGTTGGGGCTCTTCAGTGATTCCCTCACTATCACCCTCCAACAGTGCCTCTCATTTCTCCATAACCCCTCTCTCACATGTATTTCATTTGTTTTATAGCACCTCTCATACCACTGTAAGGTGTCAGAGCACTTTACATCACACACACACATACAGAAACAATGAATCATACATGTGTAAATAGGTGTATAAAAAACGTTACATAAGGCAAGGGGGACTACAAGGTGTAGGATTCACATGTCATCCATACTGGAAGACATTTTTTAAGACTGCTTGATCTGGAGAAGCACAAACTCAGGATTTAGAACATAACACAGTGGTTAGGGTTGACTTTAATGATATGAATTTATTTCTACTCAAACAAACCTATTTTAGCAACATCAGCATAATGAAAGACTGGGAAAAAAACATAATTTTCTGACCTGTACCATGCAGTTTGCATGCAGCTCTTTGATGACAGTTCATAGAACACTGTGCTAGATTACGATTGTAACTTATGAATTGCACAGTAACAAAAGAATCTCTGTGACAAAATCAGTAACCCACTGAGCTATGCACATAAAATACTGTTCTTTGATATGCATGGTACACATTCTTTGCAGCAGGCATATTAACCCTCTGTGCTACCTTAGATGAGCCAAAAACTGCCACTAGACAAAACTCCCTTCTCTCTCAAGCAGATACATTAATCACCAGAGTTATCTTGACACTTTTATTGTTGCCCAAATACTACTGTATGTACAAGGAACTTTGCAGTGCTTTTAAAACTGCTGCACAGCTACAAAACCAGCCCCCAGTACCAAAACCAGCCCCTCACCCTTCCAGCATCCCGGGAAACACCCGATGCCCAATACGGCGAGTCCGGCATTGATACCAGGACACTTCACTTCAATCAACAACCTTCTTTCATCAATGTACTTCAGAAGTTAGAACCACTCACCTGTGAAAGTGCTTTGAGGCTTCAACAAGAGGTAGGAGAGTGCTATGGAAATGCTACAATGCAGTAAGGAGAATGGAAGAGGACAATGAATTTAGACATATTTTAGATATGTCATTAACAGATAAGCAATGGCCTGATGAATTTGCATAAATGTTCACGCAGTAGTACATTTGGCCAAAAATTATATAGAGGGGCGGTCAACTGCAGAGTTGTTTAGTTTGTTGATCCGGGAAGTTTCATATGATCAGAATGTGCATTACCATAATTTTGGGAGAGGTTTAAGGACATGCTCTCTGGAGGCATTAGACGATTGCAGTGTAGGAGAGGCCTGTGATGGGATTATTGTAATCATAGTCTAAGACCAGCTGAACTAAATCCATTAAGTTTTCTTGTGAGAAATGACATGGTTGGGTTCACATATGTGATATCCTGAATATATTAAGGCCCATATTTACTATGGCTTTGTGCCGATGCTAGCGTAACACAAAAATCTGCAATTTGCTACCTGGAAAAGTGCACTTTTCTCAGTGCAGGAATTGCTTTGTGCCTTTTTGTATCAAGAAGACATTAAGGGTACTCAGAGCAATCACCCATAGGTTTTGACCGAAAGCCTGAACTACTAAGATAGCCAGACAGGGCTTTGCATCAAAACATTAACACCTACTGGAAGCAGGAGTAAGAAAGGGGGAATGTGTTCACAGTAAACATCCAATGTGTCACAACCTTCTGTTTTTGTCTATGTATGGGAAATTGTCTTGGAAGGGAATGGTTCCAGTACAAATCCTATGCTAGACAGTGCACACTCAGCTCTGTGCAATTGCTATACATCACGCAGGTCAGCCTGTTTGTGCAGCAGCGCAGGGGATGACATCAGCAGCAGCCCAATCTTTGTAGATTGGCACTGCTCTATTTTTCCCTCTGATGCAACACAACACAGCAAACGATGGCGCTGAGCTACTTTGCATGAAATCATACTAAATATAGGCCTAAGTGTTCAAATTATCGGGCAAAATCTGAAGTGTTTTGTATGGTGACGCACCAGGTGTAATTATTGTCGTAGTTAGGATTGGTGCCAAGATGTTTCTTTTAGGAAAACAACAAGTAGATGGGTGGGCTACTTAAATGAATCTCTGAGCTGGAAATTGCTCAGGCCATATCAAAGTCCAGTACTCGTCACCCACACCCACTCATGCAGAGGGGTGAAAGCATACAGGAGTCCCATGAGACCCTGCCTTAACTTATAATAGATGAAGGGCCCATTTTGGGACCGACAGCGACCCAGAGATCCAATAGATTAGTCTGTAAGTTCCTTAGACCCACCTCATTACTTGCCACACACACAGCATATATATTTTATACAATACCAGTGTTTATTGTAGTCTAACCTAGAACAAATCACATGTAGTAAGATGGTAGCAATAATCACAATTATCTTGTAAAGAGCAAACATAATAAAAGTAAACAAAATGATGAACGAAAATGATATATATTTGTAGACATACCTCCTACTTGCACTTGCTAGTTGCTAACGTCTGCCATTATGAGAAGTAGATGGTCATGAATCTGAACCAGGCCGAATACAGCCTTTGTCCTTCAAAGCCCATAGATACAATAAGGCTTTGCCTGGAGAAAAAGCCAGACGTTCATGGATACCTTGCTCTCCGCATAATTTCATTCCTCGCCCTTCCATAGTGGATGGAGCACCACACCTTATGTTTTGTTCCTCACATATGTGTGGGAAGGTGTCCTTAATTATATTGATCTGGAGTGAGAACAGTACTATGAACATTTGTAGTTAGAGTGTGCTAATGTGATAAGCCCAATGTACTTGCTAAACATACTGTCAGGGATAAGGTAGAATTATATATTAGTGATGACTGATACCATCAAAACACCGGGGCCTATTCGTGGATGCATTTTTCGAAGATGCAAAGTAGTACTCCTTTAGTATTGAACAATACTATTAACTTAGGTCCGGGCTGAGATCTCCGCTCCAATCTCTTATATGCAAAATTCTCTATCACGAATGTGAAGAAGTCTGATCACATCTGTGATTCTAGTGTAAATGAAGGAGTGCCAAGGGATAGTGGCTGGGTAATGGTGAATATCTACTGTACAATCGCAGGAGTAAATGTAAAATTAAGGAGAGGCACTTGAAGAGACATGCAAATAAAAAAAACACAAAAAAGTATTTTAACTGCAATTCAAAGTTATTAAAAAATCTGCTTTAGTAGTACTACAAGCAAAAGAGGCTGAAATGTACTCCAGCGAAGCCTTGGAGTTTGTCACACACCCCACATGGGCCCTCCTGGGAACTCTAAGAGATTTACATAGATATAGCACTCTCATCACTAATGGAAAAATAGGGAAAATATTTGTATAGTAAACAATATATACAAAAAAAATATTTTACCCACCCACTTCGAACATGTCCATTGGATTCCACACCTTTGAAACAACCATACTAAGGGAAATGAATAACATTGAACAAAAAAACAAATATGTCCAAGCCAGCCCGCAAAGGGGGAGATGTAGTTATTATGGAGAAGTCCTCCTATGAAGAAGAGATTCTGAGACAACTTACCAATGAAGAACATTACAAGAAAATCTCAGGCGAGCCCTCCTTAACAATCAGGAGGAAAATCACACAATTGAAATCAGCAAAAAGGTGAATGGTTGACTTAAAAAGAATATTTAATGAACATGCAAGCTCGAATATCAGTAATATATATCCTCCCATAGATCCATAAAAAGCTAGTGAATCCACCGGGACGCCCGATAATATCAGGTGTCAACTCGATACTTGAACCACTGGCCGAGTATGCTGATGTCTTCCTAAAGCCCCTCGTTAACCAAATTCCCAACTATTTAAAAGATACAATGGATGTAATTAATCAGTTGGAGAATTCTGAATTTAATGAAATAGAAGATGTACTGGTCTCTCTAGTTATAGCGAGCCTCTACACAAACATGCCACAGGAATGTGCCTTGGAAGCAATGGAATACTTCCTGAAGACAAGACAAAGTTCACATAAGGTCCCCACAGAGTGCCTTTTAGAAATCACAAAGATCTGCTTGAAACAAAACTTATTTTGCTTCAACCACCAGTTTTATGTGCAAGTCAAAGGGACAGCTCTGGGCTGCCTCTTGGCACTGGAAATGGCTATTATGTTCATGGCTCTAGATGAGGAGAAATTGATCTTCAAAAACAATCCTTTCAAACACCACATTATCCTTTAGAAACGATGTAACATCTTGATGAAATGGAAACACGAAAATAATTGCTGTATTGGCTGAACTCTAGGAGCAGCAATATTCGATTTTCAATGACACCAAGAAAAACAGAAATTAATTTTCTGGATATGACAAGAAAGCATGAAGAGGGAAGGATATACACTACCCTGTTCACAAAAGAGACAGATCGTAATACTGTTTTACACTAATCCAGTATCCATCAGAGAGATTTAAAAGATAACCTACCATATAGTCACTTCCTTTGAATCAGAAGGAACTGCAGCAAAAAAGAAAACAATTTTAGGAGTGCCAATACCCTCATGGAGATACTACGGGACAGACCGTATCCCAGAAAACTACTAAGGAGAGCAATGAAACGTGCATGGTACCGAGGGAACATCTATTACAACCCGAAGATAAGAATGACAAGAACCAACTAGTTTGTGCTAATACATTTAGCAGAGTGACAAACCTGATGAAAAAAGTGATCCAAAAAAGGGGATGCCTGAAGAAAGCCATGGACCACGGTACAAGTGTATGCCGCTAACAGGAATAACGGCATTTTGAAACCAGGGAGGTATGTCCATTGCAGAGGAATCACTTTAAATGCTTTCTCACAAAGTTGAACGCAAGTTACAATATGCAAATTTGCCGCATAGGTAACATAATATGTGTATTTGTAAAGCTCACGTTCACCCAGAAGCGTATCTTGGTGCTGAATAACAGATGTTTATTGTTACCCAACTCAATGGTACTCATTTTATCAACCTCAGAAGGATGAAAGGCTGAGTGGACTTGGGAGGATTTGAACCTGTGATCATGAGGTCAAACACAGATCCCTATAGTGGACACATTAGTTCACAAAGCCATCAGATCCGGCTTTGTGGACATCGCTACTATTCTGTGGAGAAATAGAAAATGCAAATCCATATCTTGGTCACGCTCTAAAAATACAGCGCAGGTAACTGCCAATGGCAATATCTATAAACAATAGAGGCACAACTCATCTTTTACGACACAAACAAAAGTCTTGATAAGAATATTTATCTCACTTTCGGTCCTACAGAGGTGAAGTTCATGAGGTCATCCTGATCTTCAGATATATAGCATGAATCTTGTAGAACATAATTGGGTATGTGACTTTACTCTTCCTATATCTGACTTGCTCAAAAGAAAAAGGATCCTAGTTTTGTTCTACCATTTCCCTTTCTTGTCCCATCCAGTGTCCTCAAACCAAACTTTGTGCCCTGAGGAAGACCTTCATCTAAAATTGAGGCCCCACCCAGAAGGTCGAAAGGTTCTGGTGTACATAATTAGTTGAGGGTTGTTGCACCTGTTGAACCTGCAGGGTTTTCTCGAAAATCTTTGCCTTCCTCCTCCTATTTTTCATACCCTCTTTTTGCTGGCTTTAGGATTCTGGGCACTTTACCACTGTTAACCATTGCACTGATTGTTCGCCCACTCAGTAGCCCTTCAAATATGGCTCAGGTCTGCCATTGCAGAGCCTGTGTGTGCAGTTTTAAACTGCCATTTCGACCTGGAAAGTTAAACTACTTGCCAGGCTCAAACCTTCCCTTTTACTACATGTAAGACACCTCTAAGGTAGACCCTAGGCAGCCCCAAGTGCAGTGTGCACTGTACTTAAAAGGTAGGACATGTACTTTTGGGTTTTACATGTTCTGGTAGTGAAAAACTGCTAAATTAGTTTTGCACTATTGCAAGGCTCTAGTAGTGAAAAACTGCTAAATTTGTTTCTCACTACTGCAAAGCCTATCTCTCCCATAGGTTAACATGGGGATTGCCTTAAAATTCTTTTGAGGATAACTGTCGCTTGGCGCAGGATTATAAGACTGGAATCGTCTTTAATATGAAAAATAGGTTTTATTTATATATATTTTTATTTGATGGTCACTTGCTATCTTTACTTACAGTCCGTATTTCTCTTCCTTTCTTTAGGTCCTTTGGAACTCCGGTCCACCGGTACCCTCGACAAAAAGGAAAAAGCCAGGTAAGGTATTTTTTCTCTATCTCATAGGATGATGTCAGTATAAGCAGGTCAGTGATTATAGGTCCCCAAACTGCTGAGAAATGACTTTGTCTAATTATAAAGGTTTCTTTTATACAAAAGAGAACATAAACTGGAAACAACAGATGCCAAGAAAACCATATCTTCACTTTGGCAGGCTCTTAAAAGCAGTCTGTTTTTATCCTTATGAGTAGAAGTAAAATCCCTTCTTCTTTTCCATCTGCCTAACTCCCTGGTATGCCCCTTTTAACTCTAGGCCCTGTTCAAGAGGGTGTACACACCTAGCTCCTCCAAGAGCATGGCGGGTAACAGGACCAGACCGGCAGACAGGACTGGACTCCGGCTCCGTCTTTGTCACTTTGGTTCCTTTGGATGGCTGCAGCATCACAATGTTTGGTTTTCTTGGTTCCTGGGGCGATGTCTCTATAATCTTCTCACTTCGTGGATCGGGGTCTCTCTCTTCACCCTACGACGACGACCTCCACATTCTCCTCCACCTCTCTTCTTCTACTCCTCCTTTTCCTTCTGCATTGCACGCCTCGTTGCCTCTCGCTTGCATCATGTGCATGTCCTCAAGGAGACTTGTCCTATTCAGGCTTGCCTGACTTCCTGATAGTATCTCATCGTTGGGCCGGCCCTGTACTAAGAGAAGGGTGCAGTCGGTATCGGGTAGATCAGGTATATATCCCTCATCTTCAGGTCGGTGACAGTAACTTCCCATTGAGAGCAGATAGAAAATTGGAGTTTGGTGTCTCTGACTCACAAATTAAAAACACATATTTTGGTAAAGTTGCTTTTTAAATTGGAGGTCTGAAAATGGCGCTTTTAGAAAGTTGGCATTTTATTACTATAACTATTCTGTGCCTGTGCCTGTCTCTGAATACACATCTGAGTTAGGGTGGCAGCTGGTCTTTGTGTATTCCCTCTAGACAGTCACACCAAGGTAGCTGGGGTAACATTTGCATCCTAATGGCCCATCAACGAGCTGATGGGCCTTCCTGCAGTAGATTAGGAGGGAGGGGCTGACACCTGCACTATAGTTCAAAAGGAATATCACCACTGTCAATCTTGCCCTCCCTCTTGCATCTCACTGTTTATTATTGCTGCTGCACATGTTCAAGTAGAGTCCATGTCAGTTTATTTCCACTATCATTGTTCATGTTGTTCTCAATGAACTTTCCCCAGCTCAGTCACAAACTGTAACTACATTTCAAGGTCCTTCTGTTAGTTCACTATACCCATTTCATTCATAATAATTTGCTGTTGTTCACGTATTTCGTTTTTTCTACCATATCTGGATGACATTAAAATAATTATTCATGTAGCGGGATAGTGTTAAGGTGTTATGGCAATAAGGTGCTTAATATTTCTGTGTTCTGATTTGCTAATAAAATGATACATCTGCTCACACCACAGTGGTTCTGCAGTTTTGGTAATTTCATATGCGAAAATAATGTATAAAAACCCTCGATTTTGGGGGTGAGCCACAACTTCCTGAGACTTTTCCTATGCTGCTAGGAATACCATCCTTTTCCATCCTGATTTTGCTGCCCACTTGGGACTTGTAATATTATTGAATCTGTTCTTCTCTGTAATGCCCTATTTGCTGAGAGTCTTCATGGCATTGCATCTGTTTTGCCTTACTTTTGAAATTTGTAATAAAATCTTTAACAATTCTGTGGATCTAGATTTCAGTTATTGAGTGGGCCCTTTTACTAATTAACTGTTTTCTGCTATTTTTGATGTGCTGGGAGGTGCCTTACATCGGGGACACTTTGCCTCATGAAACTGAGGTTTAACACTGTCTCCGATTTATCGAATTGTGGGCATTTTGTTGAGGTACATTTTGGGTGTCAAAATTACAGGGTTCCCCACCTCCACACCATCAATCCCCTTTATCTTTTGTAGTGTCTCTTTTTCATAGTAGGAACAGGAACATTATCTTTAAAAGCATAAACCATGAAACAACGCCAGGCCCTGGAATTCACGAAAGCAAAGACTGCGAGAGGACCTCGAGGAGATGTTAATAATCCTTGTAAAAGGAAGTGAGCTTTATTGTTAGGAGACACTTCACTGATTTCTTTCTTTATCTCTTATCCATTGCCTGGGGTCCATTTCCAGGCATTTGAGGGCAAGATCACATAAAATGTTCCATTTTGCCATAGTATAAGCATAGACCCGCCTTCCCCCCTCTCTTCTCCTGCAAGGAGTTTCTTCAGTCTCCCAATCTGAATTGGTTCTTCGGTGCTATAGTTATTTCAGAAAGTTCAGTTACTATTCCACACTGCAAGCTTTCTGCTGGGCATTAATCTGAATAGTTAAGTCAATTTAAGTTGCTGATGTACTGGACTGGTTTGCTACTAAAAACAATGCATCGGTTACCTCTACTCTTAACCCCTGAGGCCGGCGTGTCTGTCCACACTGCCTTAGAAGCCAGCTGAGTTCATTATTTCCCTGTTTGAGGGATAACAACTTGTGCAGGAAGCCTGCTCAATTTGCTGTTTTCCAAAAATAGTTCAGAACAGTGTAAGGAACTGGTCCCAATTATAGAGCCTCTGGCTGTGGTTCTAAATTAACACTGAAGCCTAATCAGGGTGTCCTTATTAAAACTGTGAGAGCACAAAAGCCACTTTAGCTGTATCCATTGAAAAGATTTGTGGTTGCACTAAAAAGTACACCAAAAAGGTTGAAACATGAGAGCGTCACCTCCAAACTTCTCTGTCGTGCTAAAGTTTAGGAATTAACAGGGGAGTTGTTCCTTCTTAATCCTCTTGTTCTTATTGTAGTGATACCTTCTTGTAGATAGCCACCTGGCGTAGATGCAGTATTAGTGGACATAGTAGAGCTTGTGAGTGGGTTTCATATAGACCATCTGATTTGTTTGGGTAACCAGAAAATCCTGTTCCTGGTGGGTCGTGTCTAACACTTCCTGGTTTTTATTGATTGCTCACGTCATTGCCTGAATCGGGATTTCAGATGGTTGCGTTGCCTGGTAAACTGTTGGAAACTTTTGCTGTCCGAAAATCTCTGCATGGAGGTATCTGGAAAACAAGATCCTCATCAGAGGAACTGGGTGAGATACAGGGAAGAGGGTAGAATGAGTTCCTGGGCATTGATTCGCCCTCTGAGTGGATTTGTCTTATTTAGTCGCGGCTTCCTAGGACTTCTACCAGGGTGTAACAGGGACTCTGAATGTGTAAGGGCCAGCTAGGCGGTAAGTAAAACAGGACAGATATGAATACAACAGTGGAGATGAAGATACTGTCGAAAGGTAGAGCAAGGCTGACCTGTCGTAAATGCTGATGGTGCTGTAATGAGCTCCTGTCTGACCAGGATATCAGGCGGGAACCCAGGATGCCAGAAAACCATCAGGTTCCAGGGCTAAGAATCAAAACAGTAAGCAGGGAACCAAGAGAGAAACAATGGCATAGACAAAAAGCACTAAAAAGGGAACCAAAGGCAAACCATTACCATGAGAAACTGGAAAGGGAGAAAACCAGAAAGTGCAGGGACAAATGAATGGGTGCAAACTAATAGGAAGCGGAAAACCACAGGAACTAAACAACATGTTGTCAGGCATCTGCTCCATGTTAGAAACGGCATTAAGTACTGACTGTCCCACATTTTCCCAGGAAGTGCTCCTGACTACCCATGGTTACCCAGTAAGGATTTTTTACTTAAACTTTGTTGTGCAGTCTAGTTTCTTCATGGGTCCAACTCCACTGCCTTGTCGCCACAATTTCCATGTCTTTCCATCCCTCTGAGTAACCCTTCAAGTAACTCGATGTCTGTGTTGGTTCAGAATCCTGACAGCCACTGTTTGACAAGACCTGTATGAATTTCAAGATCATGGTATGATGCCTTGTATCCTCATCCCTTAACGCCCACCGATGCTCCTGATGCACCTCCACAATGTCCTGTGAATTTTGTTTATTTTCTCCAAGACATGGGTCTGTCTCTCCTTCACATTTCAGAGGTCTTCCAGGTGGCTGTAAATATAGGACACGTTTGTCCCCCATTTAACGAATCCCAGACCGCAGAGAGCACTGTAGTTGAAACAACTGATCCTTCAAGAGGACAGCACTTTCCTAGGCCAATCCCCCCCACCACTCCCTGCATGTGTGGCCATCTGAGAGAGCCAGCAGGTAGTCCTGCACATTGAAGGTTGACATCTGGAAGGCTGTAAGGTGTGAGGTTGCTCAATAGGGAAGTTATCTGCTTCACTTTGGATTTTCACACTGTGAGAAAATAGAAATATTCTTGATGAACAGGACAGGCAACTGAGGTATTTGCAGACTGAGGGGTGCTTAGGGTGCATCACACATCAACATCTGTAACCTTTCAGCTGGGGACTTACAGTCTTGAGGATTCCCCTAAGAGATAGACTGCTGGCCAGCAGAGAGGTGAAAGTGGAAGTATCCTCCTCCATAGGACCAGCAACCTCCCCTTACTCTGTCCCAGTGAAAGGCACAGAAATGGCAGCTTGCAGCATTATTGTTTTTTTTTTTTTTTAATGAGATTGCACACTGTCCTCCTCTAATGGATGGAATGGCACCAGCATTAGGCTTTTTGTCTCCAAGGGAATGAAAGTTATTACTTTGACGTTTGAGAGGCCGTAGCGTGCTACAAGAAGATATGTCGTAGAGAGACAAATTTCATTTAACATTGCCATATTTGGGTATCTACTTTGTGCCCCTTGACATAGGATAGGATAAGATTTTACCTGGCAATGCCACAGATGTTTGCTGTGACTATGGACGCCTTCCCGTCATCTACTCATCAACGGTTCCTGCAGGTGGCTGTGGACATGCATCCTTTGACGTAGCATCTGCTTAAAAGAGTAATGAAAAACTTTATGACAGTGTGACTGACAGGTGTGACAGTTGTGATAACTAGTGCTTATGCTCAACAACCAGGTTTCACTCAAATAACTTTGTAATACTTTATCCATTAGATATATTGTTTCAAAAAGAGCAAGCATCACTCTTCCTTAAATGAGATAGTAGGAAAGGCTGAAACATTAACAAATCAAAAACTTTTTAAATGAATGCATTTGTTTTTCCTCTAAACGTGTTCCTTAAACGCACATTACTGTATATTAAATGAGAACAGTGTTTGGTAATGTGTAATTAATGTTTGATGCCTGTCTTTTTACTATGAAAATGAGCCCTCTTTAATACATAAAAAACATTGCACAAGCTCTTTATGCAGTGAAATGAAATAGCCTGTCGGGTATTAGAGGAATCACAGAGTTGCTAATGAGTAGATACATATTCACATATTCAACAATGCATCACATACCCGGGAGGAAAGTGCTGATGGTTTGAAAAAAAATGCATGAAATGTTTATAGATTAGGTACAATAAAACACTAACTGCATAAGGCACATGCACAGTTAGCGCTTCCATACAAGCACAGCTGCGGGTCTTAGTGTTCATAAACCCTCATCCTGCAGCAATCGTTTAACTTCTTCAGCGGTGCACTGGTATGGAATAGTCTTGGTCTCTACAGAATGCTTAATTTGTAAAAGAGTAAGGGGCCGATTCCGATCTCGGCCGGTAGGGCTCCGAATCGGATTCGGCTTTACCGGATCCGATTCGGAGCCCTGTTTCCCGACCGAACCGTACGCGGGTCCGGCCGAGCGAGTACGATGCGAAATCGCCGACCGACTCGTCCGGGCGTCCCGACCGCTCCGACCGACTCGCTCCCGGCTCGTACCGCTCCGACCGACTCGCTCGGACTCGACTCGCACCGCGCAATGGAGACGTTTCCCGGCCGGGTAAGTACGATGCGCGCCGCGAGCAGTCCGACCGAGCCGCGCACTCCGGCTCGTAAGAGCTGTCGGAGCCGTACTTTGGGGGTCCGTGTCGGACCCCCTGTACGCGTAGCCGCGCGAGTCGCACACAGGGGGACCCATGGGTCCTCTCTACCTGTGCGTGTACGGCGCGAATCGCTTCGCCGCGTACCCGCTGTAGGGGGCGCCTTGTCCGACTCGCACCCATTGAGTCAATGGGAGCCCGCGTACGCGTTGTACGACCGGCTCCCATTGACTTCAATGGGAGTCCGACCGACTCGAGTCCGATAACATACGGACGCATCGTACTCGCTCGGTCGGACTGCACGGGTCCGATTCGGTCGGAAATCTCTCCGGGTCCGGCTCGGTCGGAGAAATTTCCGGCCCGAATCGGAATCGACCCCTAAGTGTTGGGCCCAATGTTTTGCTCAGTAGCCCAGGGCTGATGCTAGCTAGGTCGGGATACCAAAGCTGGGGAGCCTTGATTCCACCCGATGTTTCTTTTATCTGCCACCAGACACTCCCTGACCCTTTATCTCACTTTTGCAGGTTCTTTTTCATCCCCACTCTCTCCCTTTGTCAATGTTTCCCATCTCTCTCTTCCGCCTCCCCCACTTTTTGTGTATTTTTCTCTCTCTTGCTCTGCATTGAAGTGTGTTGAGGAAATTGAAGTGTCGGTCACCAAAAATGAGTGCCAGTGGCCCTACCTGTAACTACCTGCTCAAAATAAGCCCGGACTCACTCTGACTCTCAGACCTAACCTGCTGTCAGCGCAGAGTTCGAAGTAACATTAAGGTTTTCTCTTTTCTATCGTGTTGTTATAAAGCAATCATTCAGCCTTTAGATCCTTCGTTATGTAATAGACGCCATATTTATGCCAGGCGAACCATGAACACATTGCCCGCACTAATAAGAGATCTGGGTAGCCTTGCACATTGATAAGAAATATGTTGCTTTTGGTGGCGTCTTTTCTACATGGTGTGCAGTCTTTTAAAGGGCATGGTTTATCAATTCACTCTACATTTATTAGTGTTTCTTTCCTATTTGCAAGTTTATTGTTCCACTTTTCGTATGCACAAGGCACCCTTAACCTTACTACCTGTTGGTGTTCTGGTATGAGAATGGACGTATTATTGTTTGTTAGATTTATTTAATAGACACCACATGGAGGTGGTTTGTCTGCCATGTGCATGTCATCCCCTCCCCTACACACTGCATAGCTGGTTCCTAATTCAGAGAAAGGGCAATAGTGTCCATAGTGTGGCCAGGGGCGTATCTTCAGGGGTGATGTTTGGGGTGTGACACACCCACAAATAAATACATTCTTGGCTTGGTTGTGGGGTCTGGGGCCCCTGTGTCCGGTCTGCTGTGTCCGTGTCATATTTTCTCATTGTGCACCAAGAATAATGCAATACTTTGATGGTAAAAGAGAAAGAGAGAGAGACCGAGCTATACATCTGCTGCCTCGGTTTCAAAATGTGAATCCAGATAACCAGAAATAAATACCGGCTTCCCTGCTTGTCCAAATTGCGTAATCCTAGCCAAACATTTTATTTCACAGAGTTCTTTATTATCACATAGGAGAGCATTTTTAAATGCATGATTTCAGAATGCGAGCTGTAGAAGCAGCTATCATGTTTGAGTTATTAGACTATAGACTATAATATTGCTCCATCTGTAATACGAATCTAGGCCATGTTTAAGGTTCATGGTTTACGTGATTACTGACTTGCCTCTTAGTTACCTAATGGCATTGTCGTTGGGGGGGCGAGCCATTAAGGTTTCTAGGTTCATGCTTAAAAACTATCACTTTTAATAAATGTCTGTCTATGGAGTGATATAATCTGATGTACTAAGGTGAAAAACTTCTGAATGTTAAAAAAAACACAATTTGAAAACTTTTGAAGCAACTGTATCATATTTTTACATTATGCTTCTTGCGCGATATACATGCCAAATGTTTTCATGGCTTGGCTCGTCCATGGACTCAGAGCCAAGCGGCTCAGCTCGCCCTATTAATTTGCAGGCTCACACACTGCTATGTGCAACTTCAGCTTAGTGAATTTTCAAAAATGATTTGTAAAAGCTAAGACTGGAAACACTGACCGCTGTCTACATGCACAGATTTGACAACTCTGTCATCAAGGCCCCTCGCAGCAGAGACAAAGAGTGTGTGCAGTAAAAATACATTTAAAATAGTTAATCACAGGGCAGGGACTTTAGGCCATTGTGTTGTACATGACCGTTGTCAAGAGTAGCCAAGGGGGATTACCACTCTCAGGTGGAACGGGCAGGGGCGTAGCTTTAGGGTGGGTGTTTGGGGTGTGACACTCTTAAAATGCATTCTTGATTTGGTTAACAGTGCTTAGTTTGTTAAAAAATAAGTGCCAGGGCCTTCGTCAGTAGGCCACTGCAGCTTGCACCACCCATTGCCCCACCAGCAATACCAATGAGAGTACCAACACAACTACTAACCATCACACTCCTACAAGGGTGACAATTCAAACTATTCCAGGCGCCCAATACTATAAGGATGGCGTGAGCGGTTGCTATTAGTCCTTTTTTAATGTATGTTAAATTAATAAATGACTGTTGTATTTCTCACTTCTAAATTAGACAGACACCACCACCATGTGGCAGACTGTCATAAGTGCTGGTGCGGACAATTAAGTGTAGGTGCTGATCACCGGAAACCACCGCTCAAATTAAGCACTGGTTCAGTAGTTGAGCCTGGGGCCCTGAGTCATGTTTCCTATGTCTGTGTCCATTTTCACATAGTTTTCATTTTTCTAAGAGCTTATAAGTTGTTTATTTTTTGGAAGCAGAGACTTTAATCTATGTAGTAGCTTTGTTTATCAGAAAAAATAGTAGGTCTGAACCCATAGAAGAATTCCTGGAATAGGTGCAAGGTTTCTATCTTTTTAAAATTCACAAGCATTGGCAGTAGTAGGCTTGGAAAGCTGTGCCAGTCTCAGGTTCCCAAGCATACTACCAGCAATCAAGCACCCAAATGGCGATGGGGTGAATGCTTGTAAATAGTCTAACCAGTGCCAATTGCTCGGGGCAGCATGCCAACCCATAGTTTTTCACTCACTGTGCCACTCTAGGCAGAGGCCCACCTAAGGCAGATCAGCAAATGCAAATCAGTACTGTCCCTGTTCCTCACGGAAACAGTCCATCCTGAACCTTGATCTTCTTACCCCGCCACCCTGTAGACCACTGCTTTATTAGTTGGGGAATCTGAAAGTCACATCTCCCGAACTGCACTGACTAAGCAAGGCCCCTGGCCTGAGCGTGGCAGACAAGAACTTGGCCAGCAGCAGTGCTTTAATGTTAGTTTAACAGGGACTATAATTTCCAAACGTCGACAAATGAGTAGGTCTCTTAAACTGAGACCCATATTAGCATCTAACAATGATTTTAGGATCCATAACAATGAAACTACAAAGATCTGGATACTCTGTGTTTTAGCAGTATACATTATTACACCGTCCATTCTTTCTCCTTTTATATTCTCCGTTCTTGCCCAAGGGTTGGACAGCAGCACATGACAGGTACTAAACATTGTTTTAGTACCTGTCAGTTAGCAGAAGCCTCACTAAAGTTATATTTCTTTTCAAAGCCATCCTACAGTACCATTGTAAAATGAGAAAATGTGCTTTTAACTGCAAATAAAATTAAGGGTCATTCAGAACGTGTCAGGCGGCAGCTAACCCGCCAAGTCACCGGAGACCATTCCTCAGATCCCTGATGGAGGATGCCAATTTAAAATCAGACAGGTCCACTGTAGGCTCTGAGGAATGCTGATGCCATGCTGTTTTTACCCGAACTGGGATTTCTGTTAATTGTACATCAACAATTTCCCAAAGCAGATGTTTGTTTAGACAGTCAATTGCCCTGGCTTACTGCATGTGAAGCCTTTGATGGATTTTCCAATGCCGGACGGTCATGCCTTTAATAGTAGTTTCAGGTAGGGAAATCTACTGACAATTGCCCCACCCAAAATGGGGCTGGGCGACCACCACGGGCCACCAGGTGAAGTGTTTCCACCATCAGAGCTAGGTGATTCTCCCCAGTGGAGCCTTGACCCTTGTCTACGTCTGTATGATGTGGTAAACAGGAGTGTGGCATGGCCGAAGCAACCATGATTTACGACAGGGCTCCGTGGACATAACACAGGACACCTCAGTACCTGCCACGCAGGGGGAGGCCCCGTGCTTGCTCATCTCAAGGGGCCCCTCAGCCACTTGTCTCTGGATAGTTGGACCGGCTGTACAGCTTTGTAAACGAACTGGGGTAGTAACGTGGTACACATACAGCCAACCATTGTAACAGTTCCATTCAGAAAGAATAAGAAATGCCTATACAGAAAGCTGGGAGCATTGTTTCCTGTTCACATGCAACGTATGAGTCCAGCAGACTCAGTTGTCAGACTCTATGGTGCACCCAAAGCAGTAGTGTAGCAAATATGACAAAGACTCTGGTGCAAGCAAGCCAAATGGTAGTAAAATACATCAATTGTCAGGGTTCAATTGGCCCAGTGCCACTGCATCTTCTGCACCATTGGTAGCAACGCCTCTAGCTCCAAGCAGTGAATCCTCAAGTGAGAGGCCATGAATGTAGGCTTGGGCATCTCGAAGAGACATTTTTCCAACCCGAGGCAAGTTGAATTTGCACCAACACTGAAGTGGGATTGGGGGGAAATACCCTGCAGCACCAGGCAGGCTAGCAAGAGGCACTGTGGGGGTGAGCTATGTCCAGCAGTGTTACTTAAGTATATTGGCACACTGCTGGGCATAGCTTACCCCTGCAGTGCCTCTGTGCTAGCCTGCATGGTCTGCAGGGGATGCCCTCTAGAAACCACTTCAGTACAGCATACCAAGAGTTTTCTGCTCTATGGAGTACTTGTCACCTGGGAGCATGATATCCGGTGTGACTGGTACTCTCTTCTCCCTCAGATCTGGGTAACAGCACACTTCCCAACTATTATTTGATGAGATGAGTGGAAAACAGTGGAGAGAAAGAGATGGGACAAACGGCCACAAAAAGAAGGCACAAAGAAAGTGCAGAAAAAGGGAGAGGGTAGGTCTTTAAGTCGAACTGTGGTCCAGATTTTGTGGCTGGCAGTAATTATAAACTAACTTCGAAAGGGGTCCCTTTCGTGCCCTATATTCATGTCCTTAACTTTACAAACAAAAACAATAAGCAATTTCTAATGAGAGAGCTTGGGCCCATTTACACATTTACTTTCAACCAGATGGTCTTTATTAGCTGCACGAGAGGTAAGGGGGAGAACACTATCAGTCATCAAATTTAAAATACAGTGTAATAAATTGGGTCACACAATATTCCAGGCCACAACCGAATATGGGATTAGTTAGATTTTGTTCAACTTAAGTAGGCAGGGTATGCCCAGACGTGGGTCCCTTGCTCACTTTGCCACTGGATTCAAGCTAGCCTGGCTGATGAGGGGTGTTACCCCAAAAACGGTCCCAGGATGCTTGTTTCCTGTCCAGGGAAGACCTGGCTTGGCAGTTCGGGCTGTACTGTTCCCATGAGGCACAGGGTCAAGACTGATTTGCATATAGCTGGGTCTGAACTGGGGTGGCGAAGTGAGCTAAAGAATGATGATGGATTCAACCCAGATCTGTGACTCGGAGTGAGTGTCTGAAAAGTTTCAGCGCTCCGTCCATCATCTCTTGTGTTTGCTTTGTTTACCCTAAATTGGCAGGGTATGCCCAGACGTTGGTCCCATGCTCACTTTGCCACTGGATTCAAGCTGGCCTTGCTGATGAGGGTGTTACCCCAAAACCGGTCCCAGGATGCTTGTTTCCGGTCCAGGGAAGATCAGACTTTGCAGTTCGGGCTGGACTGTTCCCATGAGGCACAGGCTCAAGAATGATTTGCATATAGCTGGGTCTGAACTGGGGTGGTGAAGTGAGCTAAAGAACGATGATGGATTCAACCCAGATCTGTGCCTGGGGGTGAGTGTCTGAAAAGTTTCAGCGCTGCGTCCATCATCTCTTGTCTTTGCTTTGTTCACCCTAAGTTGGCAGGGTATGCCCAGACGTGGGTCCCTTGCTCACTTTGCCACTGGATTCCAGCTAGCCTGGCTGATGAGGGGTGTTACCCCGAAACCGGTCCCAGGATGCTTGTTGCCAGTACAGGGAAGACCTGGCTTGGCAGTTCGGGCTGGACTGTTCCCATGAGGCACAGGGTCAAGACTGATTCGCATATAGCTGGGTCTGAACTGGGTGGCGAAGTGAGCTAAAGAACGATGATGGATTCACCCCATATCTGTGACTGGGGGTGAGTGTCTGAAAAGTTTAAGCGCTCCGTCCATCATCTCTTGTGTTTGATTAGTTAGCTTTTTCTCATAAGTTCAAAAATAAGTTTACATGAACCAATCTCAGCATAAGACTATTGAAATACAGAACAAACAATATGTGTCCAAATCTCCTGAAGAGATTCACCCTATACAGAAGAAAGAAAACAGCCAGTTCGATTATGGTTAGGCAGGTAATGAGGAAAATGAATTGAGAGTTAAATTGCATCAGTCGATTGTTTTACAAAATTATTAGCCCCATCTTTCCCTACACTATTCTAATGGGACAGCCTATCCTATTAAGCATCAAAGTTGAGTATAAACTAGAAATAATGAAAATGGTGTCAGCTGCTGGAGTCTTCAGTAGAAATACTCCAAGCATTGCTCAAGTAGCATATAGCCACACAAGCAGAAGCATAGGTCTTCACCCTACAACGTCTCAAGATGTCTCTTCCTTGTCCCTCACTAAGCACAGCATGTAATATCAGTTGCATCCAAGGTAGGCAATCCCACATGTCTCATTTTCCAGTACATTTTCATGCCTCCAGCACAAATTGGATACTTCCTCCACCTTTCCCACATCGGTAAGTTGCTGCTTCATTTTTCCTTGCTCATTCATCTCTACCTCCATGAGAACTCATCTCCCAGCTCGTTACCGCATCTCTCCTTCACAAACTCCAGCTTCTCATACCTTGCTATCTAACGAAAACAAAAACTCTTCTATGCTAACTAATGAGGCTTTCTCCACACCTGAAGTGGAAAGAAAATGCAACTAAACATTCCACATTGAAGGTTAAGCATGAATAAATGTGAAACTGCAACGTAATTAAATGTTAGGCTACAATGCAATTACCCATGAAGTTAAACTAAATTATACCTTAGGCTTAAAAAATAAAGCTAATTTATCAAGTGCACTGGGTTACAAATACGTGCACAAATGTAAATGCATCACAAATGAAGTCTCCTAACACATGAATAATGTAAAAGGCTGTTATGAAATATTAATAAAATACACTCAAGTGAATATAATTTTGTGTTACACATGAACTTCTAAACATTAGTTTGCACATCTTGTTTCATTAGTCTCACAGTAATTCATGTACTTAAATGTTTCTCTACAGTATTACTTTATTAGCACGTTATATTTCCTCAGTCAGAATTTAACACTCGTTTTTATAAACTGTATCTGTTATACGTGAAACACTTTACAAATACGGTACTCCAGCTTCTTTTAGTAATGTTAATCACTCAAAATAATTTTGAGTGCTAACTACTCATAGTTATGATGGACTCCTACTTTTATCTCAAGATGTAATCAAAGTCTCACTGCTCCACTAACAATGACAGTAAAAACAAAAAAGGTAATGGCATGGCAGGGATGCAGTCCCTGTTTATATTTCACGTTTTGCTTCAACTTGTGCTTCCTAAAAATATTTGCTTTTTCATATGTTATGGCTTTGTAGGTTTTTTAAAGCAAGATACGACTCTTGTATACAGTGAACAGAGTTGTCTTTAGGTTTCTCTGTGAATTCAGGGGGTGATGGGTGTTCATGAAAGTGCACGACTGAGAGATTGAGCTGAGGCTGAAGGTAGTGAGAGTTTCCCACAGTGCACAGAAGGAGAGAAGGGAAGTTGCAAATGTGTTCAAACTGCATTCTCATCCAGTACTTAACCTCTCTTCAGAGCTCACAGAATAATGATGACATATGTGAAGGGATGTGAACAAAGAGACTGCTAAAGTATGGACAGCATAAAAGGAAAAGAAAATTCTTTGTTTGCAGATGAGGAAATAGAATGATTGTGTGAAAGGGAGAGGTCATGGTGAAGAGAAGGTGGTGCAAAGACTTACATGCAGAAGGACAGAGTGAAAAGACAGTGATGAAGATGATGTGTGAGATGTGCAGATGGGGGACTTTAGAAAGATCTAGGGGCAAACAGGGCATAAGTGTCCAACAGTGGGAGACTGCAGAGGAAAATGGCGTCAAGGGAAGAAGGGAGTAACATACACTCCAGAGATCACCCCCCCTACCAAAGGCCTCAGGAATAATTGATTCCTGGCCTCATATTTTCAAACTTGAATTTTTTTTAATGGTAATTATTCACTGCTATCACTCATTTACGTGCATTTACACTGTGATACACGACGTAGACACTCTCTCAAGAGGCTGGTGGTCATGAATTATGGAGGCTAGAATGCCCCCTGACCAGAGTTCACAGGCCTGGGTAATTTAGCAGTTGTAGAAAGATAGTGCACCTACTTATATCCAATGAGATTGACTGGAGATACCCTTGTGAGATATGCATGTTCGGTGTTACACATATTTTGCACAATTCAGAAACATGATCGTAGAAGTCTGCAGTCGTGATCCTGTACTGGACAACGGGAGCTGTTGGAACATTTACCCTGTAATTGCTGAAAATGGCCATGACTGAGTCTGGTTTCCCCAAAACAGTGTGTGCACAGAGGCAGGTGAGCACATGAGAGTGTCCTCATAGGAAGAGATTTGCAGTGCAGCAGAAAACTTAATGCTTAATACCTGGCAGAGACATTGCTTGAATAAAAAACTTTCTGTCTCCACACTTTAACGCCACACAGAACTCTGCCATATGGTAAAATTATTCTATTGACCTGGTCTCAGTCTGTTGGGGGTGCTATGCTAGATTTCATGCATTTTACTGTTTACTTGCCTTGGAGAGACTGCTGGTAATTTGGATATTGCAAAGTACAATTTATCATAACTACAAAAGAGACCTACTGTTAATCCTCTAATGGCGAACAGTGATAAGAAGGAGCAAGAGAACAGAGCACTTTATATAGGCCTACAACTTATTGTCCTTAATTTATATACATAACTCCTAAGTGAGACTAAAAACCACAGGGGACAGTAGTGACTTTTAACTGCTCTACCAACCTGATTTAAATATTTTCTCTCACACCATGAACAACCTGGCAAGAAAAAAATATGGACTTCCTAGATGAATTTGCAGAGTATGTGAATGAACTTCAAATTCTAGCACACACGAATATCCACCTAGGACATTTCAACCTAAATTGGTGGGATCTGAAAGGTGTAATACTCGGATCACTCCAGACTCTTTCAAAAACATAATGTAAAACAACTATCTGAGCTTCCAACTCATACCAAAAGCAAAGTATTACTGGCAATGTCTAAGTGGTCTGCCGCAAGGAACTAGAAACAGAATAGACTGACCACTACATCATCGGTATGAACATTCATAAATCTGAAATGCACAAGCCTACATCCAACCCCCACCCCGAGGAAGCAATCCAAAAACGCTCTTTCAAACAGATCTCAAATGATATCTTTTGTGCTTGCATTAGGTACGGTCACAGCTAACCAACAAATAGGCAACAGCCACAACACCTCTTTCTTGCATTATAATAACTCAATAGTACAAGCAGATGACAAAAAATCAACAGATAGGCTTAGGCAAATATTACCCCAATGTGGCAACCCATGATTTGCAGATGAGTTACTCATCAGAAAGAAGTGATGATAATTAGAAAGGAACTAGAGATCTGACCAAGGTCACTGCACTCAAAACATTAAATTGGATTTTCTATCTTCAAAATGAAAGATACAAATCACTAAAGGCCAGATGTACAAAGCATTTTGTGTTATCGTTTCAGTATTTGGAAGAGTGGTGTACAGGGCATCCCCTCCAAATACAGAATTGGTATGGTATGTATTACTGTTTTGTGAGTGAATTCCGTTCGCCAAACAGTAATAATTTACCACCAGTTTAAAACTTGTGGTAACTCATTTTGCAAAGGGGAAGGGGTCCCTTGGGGATTCGTTCCCCTTTGAAAATGTTAAAAACAATTTTTTAACAGCAGGCAGTGGTCCGCCTACTCTTAAAGAATAAAACTTCAACCAGTGCCCACCTCCCATGGGAATCTGCCAAATGACGCTTAGCCCCTCCCAGCACAGATCTAGCCAGTATTGCCACCCCTCTAACTGTAGATGTCTGTGAGGAGCAGGCCAGCAACTCAAAACCACTTATCCTCAATAAATGTTTTTTTGCCCATGGTAGATGGGTCTCCTGTAAACATAAAACATCAATATGGTTCGACCTTACAAAATACCCCATCATTTGCCTCTTCCTCCAATTATTTAAACCCCCAATGTTAAGGGTACATATCTTAAGTTTCCCCATTTAGCCCTACTAAGACAGCATTTCTCTTCTGAACCAGCCCAATCATCTGTTTATATACCACAAGCCCTAAATCACCCAAAAAAATCACAGAAAATATAACACCAGGTATTTTCCCTCTTTTCAATTTTTCCCCCATCCTTCCCACCCCTTTCTACCCCCACCCCATCCAACCCCCATCCACCCCCCTCCTCCCCCCATTCCCACCACCCTTGTGAGGCGCTCAGACCTAAGTCTGTGCATGTGATGTATGTAGCATTAGCGACTTGGGTCCTTCTAAAACTACCTACCATAGCTACCTCTTACCCCCTTTATCCTATCAAACAGAACCTTGCTTCTTCTTTTTCCCCGTCACCCTTTCTTCAATTCAGACCCAAGCTTTATTTATCCACAGCGTCCAAATATTCTCTGGCTTTTATCTCGGAAGAAAAATAGAGTGTCTGTCCCCCATGGATCACCTTAAGTTGTGCCGGATTAATCAGATAAACCTGGATGTTCTTTTCCTGGAATGGTTTTATTAGCTGTCTCAGCCTCCAGCGTCTTTCTACCGTTGAGTAGCAGAAGTCAGGGCGAACAAAAAATGAGACTCCCCCACTAGATCTCTTAGTTTCAGGTCTGGCCTTTTCTGAAATAGCCGGCCGCAATAAAAAATTCCCTAGGAACACCAGAATTGCTCGTGGTTTGTCCCCCTTTCTAGCTGGGACACGTCGTTTGAACGGAGTGCGATGTGCTCTTTGTATTTCCGCAGTCCAATTCCATTCTGTCAATTCGGGAAAGGCGGACTTAAACAATTCGATGATATATACCCTAGCGTCCGACCCTTCCACTCCCTCTGGCACCCCCAATACCCTGAGGTTGTTCCTCCTCTGCCTGTTCTCAAATTCCTCCAGCTTCCACTGAATATCCTTGATCTGTGAGCTTTGAGCCTCCACCTGAGTTGATGCGCTGGCTGCTTCTGCCTCAGTCGCAACTATTCTTTCCTCCAGGTTCGTCACTCTCTCACCTACATTAAAACATGCCTTGGAGAGCTTCCTGACGACCCCTTGCATTTTTCTCATGGCGGCCTGCGCCTTACGGCTGTCCTGACGTGTTTCTTCCCTGTGAGAGAGGATGGCCTGGTGTATAACCTCCAGTATCGGGGGGGTGGAATCAGCTCCCGAAGAGGATTTACCAGAGAGCGGGGTAGCGGATGAGTAGTCCCATCTCAGATCCTTTCTTCCTTGACCTTGTATGTCATGTACATCTGGCTGCACATTAGACTTCTTGGTTATTGTGGGGAGATCTAGATCACTATCCTCCAGGTCTGAATCCAAGTTACTGCCCCTAATGATGAGCTCCGATCATCAGACCATTCAGCCCCTTCGGAAACAGAAAAAAACAGTCACTGGGCTCTTTATCCTTATCAAGATCAAGTCTATCCTTATCCCCTAGGAGATCCACTCCCCACATTGCATCATTACTCCCCAATATTGGAGGCGGGTTGCTGTAGCTCCTTACCATCTATTACTCCTTCAGAGATAGAGGCCATATTCGAAGTATCAATGGTCTTGCTATTTGCTTCTATATTCCGTGATTCAACAGGGAGAGCTGCTGTGCTGTCCCCCACCTTATCTCCCAGAGGGACATTCCCCTCAGGACCGATATCATTGTCACTACGGGGGGCTCTGTAGCAGATGGAACAGTATCCTTAAGATCCCCAGCAACCAAATTAGTTTTCAAGCTCTGAGATATTTCAATAGGTCTGCCCGGGCTCACCTCCTCATTCTGTTTCCTTCTGGCATTTTCCTCTGTAATTGGAGCTACTATACGCACTGCTACCGACCCTGCTGCCTCCGTATGCTGCTCCTTACGACGCATCAGCATGTCAGCTACCGAGGGGCCAGCTGGACGATTCTTTCCAGATGCCCCGCCTCTCCCCCTCCTCGGCTGCTCCGGCGTGCGTGACTGCTGCAGGTCGTTCAGTGCCTGCTCCGGGTTGTTCTGTTCCAGCGCCGCTGAGCTCACGGGCGGCTCACCATGTAGCTTTCGCATTGCTGCTGCTTTAGCGCCCGCGGCATTTGCCGCCGATTTCGGCGCCATTCCTCCGCTACTCGGGGATCCCCGGCTCGCCAGGTAAGAAAGAGCCTTGAAAATAGAGCGCCTAATAATCCGGAGCCCGATTCTTGCAACCAGTGTGTAGAGTCTTTTACGGGGGTTCCGTGATCCCAGCATAGGAAAAATATTTTCTCGAGTCCCTTTTTATGCAGTCACCTACATTCCGCGATCCTATAGGGGTCTTTGCTTCGAAACTTAACCCAGGATAGCGTCGCTAGTGCTGCACTCGGCCTCTAAGCGGCCGCCATCTTGCCTCCTGGGGCTACCACTTCAAATGCTGGAGGCCGTCCGCACTGGTGGAACATGATCTAAGGTTTACAATATGCACAATCTATGGCTCCAATCAGGATGACCCGGAGATATTTGAATATCTTGAAGTTGAATTATTGAATTGGCCGAGACCTATTATAGTATGCGGAGATTTGAATATCTCTGCTGATTTTATAAATAATACTGTTTATGTAGGCCGTAAGCCCAGGGTATTTCGAGCAGTGACCTCAGTATGGGAATCACATGGTTTGGTAGATGTCTGGGGTTGTAAGGAGCCTAATGACCCGGGCTTTACATATTATTCATGCCCCTTCAAGAAATATACGAAGCTGGATTATTTTCTGGTCTCTGCATCAGAATTAGAGAAAGTTAGTATTATTAAACTCCCGAAAGTACTGTCTGATCATAGTCCAATAATGTTGGAGTATGAGATAGATATTTTAAATAAAAAGCACTCAAGGTGGACTTTTGAGAGGAAGCTTCTAGCTGACCCCAAATTTTTAGAACATCTGAGGAAGTGGACCCAAGATTACTTTGATGCGAATCGCTTTAGCTCATCCAGAAATAATGTCTGGGATGCGTTCAAGGCAGCCTTGAGAGGCGAGACGATCAGCTTCTCGGCTAGGCTAAAGCAAGAGGCTCGCCGAGAAAATGAGAGATTGGTCTGCCAACTAGTAGAAGCAGAGGAACAACATATAAAGGATATTGGGCAAGGGTCCGAGGCCGCAGGGAGTCAACAAAAGATTCTCATTATAAAAGCAGAGCTGCATAAGTGGTTAGCTCAGAAGGGACGCGCGCTGGTTGCTTTTGTCAGCCGAGTGCTGAGCTGCATTGCTGTATTTGTGTGCCCATATTTTAAAAACTACAAAGCTGCTTTTAATTCATTGCTGATATCCCTTTTCACGGCGAGATCTATTACCTGCTTCTCATACCGCACTGCTCCCCGGTCCACCGCGGGTCTTTGTCCCGATTGAGTGGAGGGAGTACCGGCAACGTACCTGCAGGGTTTTCCTCTTCCGGGCAGGAGACCGGAGGGGCGGAGCCTTAGCTCCTATTTAATGTTGATGCCATTCCCTACGCGCAGCGGACGCGCGCTGGTTGCTTTTGTCAGCCGAGTGCTGAGCTGCATTGCTGTATTTGTGTGCCCATATTTTAAAAACTACAAAGCTGCTTTTTAATTCATTGCTGATATCCCTTTTCACGGCGAGATCTATTACCTGCTTCTCATACCGCACTGCTCCCCGGTCCACCGCGGGTCTTTGTCCCGATTGAGTGGAGGGAGTACCGGCAACGTACCTGCAGGGTTTTCCTCTTCCGGGCAGGAGACCGGAGGGGCGGAGCCTTAGCTCCTATTTAATGTTGATGCCATTCCCTACGCGCAGCGGACGCGCGCTGGTTGCTTTTGTCAGCCGAGTGCTGAGCTGCATTGCTGTATTTGTGTGCCCATATTTTAAAAACTACAAAGCTGCTTTTTAATTCATTGCTGATATCCCTTTTCACGGCGAGATCTATTACCTGCTTCTCATACCGCACTGCTCCCCGGTCCACCGCGGGTCTTTGTCCCGATTGAGTGGAGGGAGTACCGGCAACGTACCTGCAGGGTTTTCCTCTTCCGGGCAGGAGACCGGAGGGGGCGGAGCCTTAGCTCCTATTTAATGTTGATGCCATTCCCTACGCGCAGCGGACGCGCGCAGCGGGCGCGCCGCCGGCGCGCCGAAGGCGCGCCAAAGGCAAGCCCGTCTGCGCCCGTCCGCGCCCAGAAGGGACCAGGGGCCAGGTATGTCCCTCTCACTACATACACTGCGCAAGAACTTAACTCAATGCAAGGGACTGGGCCCATTAGCCCCCGTACCAAAGCCAAATTAAATACTCTTGGACTCCTGTCCTGTAGGAACCCCGACCTTGAAAATATATCCAAAGGCTCCAGTCAAGAGCCGACACCTAACAACCAAAGTCAGCCACATAGAGCAATTACCTCTATGCACCAGGCAACAGAGGGACTGGTAGTATACTACTTAAACACACGCTCAATGGTGAAACACCAACTGGAGATCTTCTGCCTTTTGGACACAGAGAAGCCTGACATCCTCCTTCTTTCCGAAACATGGTTGACAGAGGACTCTGCCCCCGATATTCTCGCGGCACTCCTGGCAACTATTATATCCTCCAGACAGATAGACCTGCGGGTAAGGCAGGAGGAGGAGTCGCAGCCATAGTCCACCAGAAACTTAAATTTACATCACTAGTCCCCTTAGGCATCCCTCGGTTGATAGCCTTTGCTAAAATTTGAGTCCAATGTTTCCTCATTCATCTGTGCTCTATTCTATAGACCCCTCATCACATGCCTACATTCCCCCAATTACTGGGTGACATGATGGCTGAGGTGGTGGTCAACAATGCTCGAATTCTGATCATTGGTGACTTCAATTTTTGGCCAAATGATCTACAAGAAAGCTCCTGCTCTATCGAATCCACGGAACTGCTAGCAGGCATGAATTGCCTCCAGCATATAAAAGTAGCTACCCATACCAAAGGGCATACCTTAGACCAGGTTTGGACTGCCAACTTAGAAATCTTCCATCTACAGGTTCTTCCCTGCCCATGGTCAGATCATTACCTCATTTCCTTCTTTATCCCCAATGCCCTGCCATATCATGCTCCTCAAACTGGCAACTTTATGGCCAGAAATTGGCGACGGGTGGATACTAATGAATTCTGCTCTTTGTTAGCAGTCTCATCCCCTCCGGTTTTGGAGGAGTCTCTCCATGTGCAAGCCGAAAATATTAACATCTGGCTGGACTCTGCTAGAGATCAGATAGCACCATTAAGGAAAGTTAAAAGAAAGAGGCCCCACGACGCCCAACGCTGGTTTTCAGCAGATTTGAAAATAAAGAAAACAGCCCTGAGGAAAGCTGAACGTAAATGGCGATGCGATTATAGCCCTAATCAAAAGGCCAATTTTTTGTCCCTTTCCAGAGACTATAAAACCGCTATCCTTCAAGCTAAGACAGAATATTTCTCTGCTAAGGTACTACACTCCACAAATAAAGCAAAGGATATTTTCTCAATTGTGGACGAACTCTCTAAACTAGACCGAGTCACTGCTAAACCCGCTCCTTCGCAATCTTTGTGTGACTCGATCAACACTTTCTTTATTGAGAAAATTGTCTCCATTAAAGCTAGCATTCCTAAATCCTCTGCTCCTCTTACTCCCCTTCATCCACGTAAGAACCTGGTGTATCTAGATGGTATTCCACCTATTACCAGAGAGGCCTTCTTTGCCCTACTTGCAAAAGTGGGTTCTGGTTCCCCTACGGACAGTTGTCCTTTTTATATTCTTCGGGATATTTTTTGCGCTATCCTAACCCCCTTACAGCTTCTCAATAACTCATTGGCCCAAGGGATCGTCCCTAATCTCTTTAAAATGGCGGAAGTGGTCCCCATTATCAAGAAACCTCGTTTAGACCCCTCAACTCCGGCCAACTACCGTCCTATTTCTCTGCTACCTTATCTGAGTAAGATCCTTGAAGCCCATGTTGCCACCTGCTTCAGCTCCTTTATAGAACAGACCCATTACCTGGACTCCCATCAGGCAGGCTTCAGACCTGAACATTCCACTGAATCTGTCATTCTGGCAGTCATGGACGAACTGAGAGGGGGGCTGATCAGGACAAAACTCTGGCCCTGGTCCTCCTTGATCTGTCAGCTGCTTTCGACACGGTCGATCACCAACTGTTGATCGACCGTGTCGGCTGTGCTGGGATCCAGGGCCTGTCCCTGAAATGGACTACCTCCTTTCTCAGTAACCGTTCCCAATCGGTTCGTCTGGCCAACTTTAGAGCAGAGGAAAAGAAATTAACCTGTGGGGTCCCGCAGGGCTCCTCTCTCTCACCCCTACTTTTCAATCTGTACATCTCTCCTTTGGTTTTGGCCCTGCGTAATAGAGAGGTCGTAGTCTTTAATTACGCTGATGACCTTCAGTTGATATTTAACATCGACACCTCCGTATCATCTGTGTCTAACTTCAAGTCCACCATGAATTTCATTAGCGACTGGATGAACATCAATCAACTCAAATTAAATCCAGATAAAACAGAGTTGATTCTCACAGGCGGTTTAGCCAATCCCTGGGATTCCAACTTTTGGCCGCCGCTGTTGGGGAGCCCCCTCTCCCTGCTAACTCGGTAAAAGTTTGGGAATTACCATCAGTAACGATCTTACCATGAAGGCCCAGATCAACTCAGTGGTCTCTGCGTGCTTTTTCAACTCCGCAGAGTTCGGAAAATCAGCAGATTTCTCTCCACTGCAGCTCTGACCCAAGTGGTACTTGCTTTGGTCATCTCGCGGATCGATTACGCAAACTCCCTCTATACTGGTATACCAGCCTACCAGTTACATCGGCTGCAACTCGTCCAGAACCAGGCAGCCAGGCTCATCTTTGGTCAGCCCAAACATCAACGAGTGAGTCCAATGCTGAAAAGTCTCCACTGGCTCCCTCTACTCCAACGCTGCCTATTTAAGTTGGGCTGCATCATTTATAAAGCCCTCTCAGGCCATGGACCCGTTTTCATTGCTTCTAATATACAACGGTACATCCCTTCCCGCGATTTACGTTCCTCTAACAAAAATTTGTTGATCCCCACACTTTCAAACGGAAAAACATGGTGGATTGAGATATACGATTCTGGCCCCCAGCTTTGGAACACCTTGCCCCCCATTTACGTACTGTTGACTCTTACACCAAGTTTAGGAAGCTATTTAAGACCTGGCTTTTTACTCAAGCATATAACTAAATTATCATCTGCAACCACGGACGCCCTCCCTCAGCGCCAAGAAACCGCCTGGTGAACGAGCGCTCTACAAATCAACTTTAACATAACATAACATAACATGAGTATCACACACATAGGGGCAAGATGTATGAGACGGGAGAGCAGGCAGGCAAGTTATTAGCACTTCGGATCAGGCAAGAAAGCAGTAGAAATATAATATCAAAAATACAAGAGGAGGGTCGGGACTATACGGAGCCAGCTGATATATTGGAAGTTTTTAAAACTTTTATCAAATATTGTATAAAGAAGTGGGTGGTCCAGAGGGTGTTAGTTTAGGGTTTGAAGATATAGGCCCCCAGTTGGATAATTTGGATAGAGAAATGCTGGATAATGATCTGGTAATAGAGGAAGTAATAGGAGCACTGCAGGAGTTAGCAGCAGGAAAGGCTGCGGGGCCGGATAGTATACCACTTGAAGTATATAAGAGTATCCAGAACGAGATTGCCCCAATGCTACTGGATTTATTTAATGGTATAATATGTTCCGGTCAAATCCCTGAATCTTGGAAGGAAACAAATATTATTGTGTTCCACAAGAAAGGGAAGCCTAGGGAGAACCCCGGTTCATATCGTCCAATATCCCTCATCAATACGGACACCAAGATCTATGCTAAGGTTTTGGCTAGAAGGCTGGGAAGGGTCATAGGCAGTCTGGTATCCCCGTGGCAGCATGGGTTCATCCCAGGTCGAGGGACAACTGACCACATCAGGCGGGCCATTTCACTTTTTGATGTGCAAGCTGCCACGGGGGGCGCGGATGGCCATGATCCTCCTAGACGCAGAAAAGGCCTTTGATCGCGTCACGTGGAAGTATTTGTGGGGGATATTGGAACAAAGGGGATTCGGCCCTAAAATAATGGGGGCTATTAGGGCCATGTATTCTGATCCAAAGGCCAGAATCCAGATAATGGGAGGCAGCTCGGAAAAAGTGCATATTTCTAGAGGGACACGTCAGGGTTGTCCCTGTTCACCAATTCTTTTCGCCCTGTACATAGACCCTCTGGTACGGAAATTATTAGGATGCAATGAAATTAAACCGGTAGTTTTTAATTGATATGAAACTAAGTTACTGGCATATGCCGACGATCTGGCCATAATTACACCAGAACCAGATACGGCATTGATAGCTATTACAGGGATTGCCAGCGAATTTGGACATTGTTCGGGGTATCTGTTGAATGAAAGTAAAACTCAGATAATTTGTACTAAAAATATTAAAAGGCAGGATGTAAGGTATTCTGATTCAGCGGTTTATTTGGGAGTTAGGATAGGCTCGGCAACAGATACCACTGTAAAAGATAACTTTACCCCATTACTAAAAACAATGGCAACTGACCTTAAAAGAATAGATGCCTTACATATGTCTATAATAGGGAGAGCAAATGTACTTAAAATGACCATGCTTCCCAAGGTACTATATCTCTTTCGCTCTATCCCGTTTATGATCGATGAAGGCTTAATAAAGTCAATAGAGGTAGTTTTTATGAACTTTATCTGGCAGTATGGTAAAATCAGGCGCTCCATGAGATATTTGTCTCTCCCACAAGAAAAAGGAGGGCTTGCAATCCCTAATATTAAATGTTACCAGTGGGCCTGTTTGTTAAGTCAGATGGCGATTTTATTTGATTCAGCCTCAAACCTATCGGATACTCCACTTGGTAACAATAACCCTCCTTCCATTTTTGAATTATTATTGGGTAGAGAAGCTCTGGGGCTTCTGCTACGGAAAACCGATAGGCGTTACTATAAGAAAATGCGGTATAAGGTTTTAGATGGTGTTTGGGAGGTTTGGAAACAGGTGCAAAAGTCCTAACAATCCCTAAAATTAGTTATTATACACCGGTTTGGAACTGCAGTATGTTTCCTCAATTTAGTAACGATAGGATATGGAGGCTCTGGGAGCAGCAAGGAATTAAAAGAATAGGTGATATATATGAGGGGGGTAGTTTGATGAGATTTGAGGATATTCAGCAGAGATTTGGTATCCCGGATAATTTAGGCTTTAAGTTTCTTCAGATCCAGGATACTCTGAAGGGAATCAGACCACGGATTATCCCTGGGGGCAGAATTGATATATTGGACTATTTATTAGGTGGTGGAAGAAGGATTAAAATGATATATGGGTCTCTGTTATCAGGGACTCAGGATGATTTGGAGAAATTTGAAGCTGCATGGGTAACTAAACTTGGGGACCCAGATGTTGACATAGATAAAGCATTGCAACTCGCATGGGAAACTTTTTCGCTCCACGAATTTGAGAGCCCAACACTATAAAACCCTTTTTAATTTATATTTTACACCAGCTAAATTATTTATGTGGGGTAAAAAGGAGGATGACAGATGTCTGCGGTGTTTGGGAGGCGCTGCTGACCTGCTGCATATGTTTTATCATTGTAGTAAATTAAGTGCAATTCAAGGAGAAATTGGGAAATTTTGGGAGGGGCTGCTAGGAGTTAAGATCACCCTATCCCCTACCCTAATGATAATGGGATTTGATAGTAACTTGAGGCTCAATAAGGAAAAAGAAGCATTTGTATTTATATCTGTGGCGGTCCTCCGGATATTGCTTGCGGCAGGATGGAAGGATACGGTAGCACCATCCTTCCAGATGTGGGTGGCTAGACTTCTTGGGATTCACAATATTGAATCCTCCCTATATATGCACCGGGGTAGGAAAATGAGGGAATTAGGAATGATTATTTGGGCTCCCATGAAGCGATGGAGGGACGGTTGTCTGGAGGAAGCGCTTCAGTGATTCCCTATATTTGGTTTCCCATATTTATTAGTCCCGATGGGTGATGGATGGTTATTTTTATCTCTGTATGGACGTATCAGCCCAGTTTTACTATGTAATAATGAAATATTTCTTAGTTTTTATCTGTTTTAGAAACTCATGCCCGAACGTATTTATTGTATAATGTATTATATGATTTATGTATAGTGGATTTTTAGTAATATTGCAATGTAATCTGTATTTATTATTAAGTATACCAGGTATTTTTCTCACAATAAAAAAAAAAAAAAGAATGTAACTTCAAAGTTTAATTTGTTTCCCTTTTAGGTGTATCCCTTTTTTTCTTTATGGAAAACAGGCTGCATTTAAAAAAAATAATGTTTGCTTTATTAAAAAGCAATCACAGACATGGTAGGTAGTCTGCTGACCTCAGCAGGCCACCATCCCTGTGATGGCTTGTTTCCTAATGTGTTGCAAAATGCAACCTACTTCATTAATATTCATGAAGTAGGTCGATTTGTGACCCACTAGCAATCGCTATTTTAAAGATGTAAATATTCGTACATCAGAAATTGTGATTTCCTAATTGTGATTCGGTAAGAATCGCAATTAAGAAATTGCACTTCTAGATTTTTGCACCTCTTGCCCAATATCACTAAATAGTCTAAAGAACAGGGGTGGTGCCTCCATTAGGGCGTTGGGGCAGTGGCATGCTTATATTTTTCCCCCATATTAAACGTGAGTTGACTGATTATCTGCCGCCGCTGAACCAAGCTGGTTGCAGTATCCCTGAGGGCGGGTCCTGACTTCTGGGAAGTCAGTGCGAGCCTGAGGGGGTGGGTCTTACAATATTAGTGACACTCAGACTGACATCATCAGAGTTGGGACCCAAGTGCGCATGTCGAGTTGGACAGCAGCCTCTCTCCGGCCAGCCTGACATGCGTACAAGAGACAGCTTTGAGTCTCTCCTCAATAATAGAGCAGAGGGTGACTCATAGCCGCAGCCCCAGGGCTCAGTATGAGCTGCAAGGTTGTATGCCCCAGGCAATCCAGGTGTTGCTGTAACAGGAGGAGCGGCACCTGGATTGGCTTAAAGACTCTGTACAGTACAGGGTTGGAGGAGGCTGTCTTTCCTTTTCCGGCGGCCTGAAGAGAGACAGGCCACATGGATATGAAGAAAAAGAGCTGCTTCAGTGCTTCGCCTTCGTCGTGCTTAGGTAAGTGGTTTAACATTAGAAATCAGGTGAAGTAACAGTGATTCCTTGCCCTCGGGCTTACACGAACGTTTAAATATATAATAATCTCACTCACTCTGTTCAGGTCTGGGCTGGGAGTATTACCTCTCTTCGGACATTACCTAAAAATAGAATCAAACGCAACATTATTTTTTAATCATAGTTGTTTCAATTTGAAACAACTCTGATTAAAAAATAATGTTTTCAACCCAAGATAGGCGCATGCCGAGCCAGGCTATTCATTAAAAGTAACGGGACAGGACTGCGCAGAACAGAGGTGTGCGCCGCAGAGTGCTTTTTTGTCAGGCCTGGAATCATAATGCTCAATGGATTAGCCCCTGCATCAAGGGCGGGATGCCTGTACCGGGCATTAGGCATTTCCAGGTGGCTGGAAGGGTTGGGATGGCCGGTTTTGTAGCAGTGCATTTTACAAGCACTGCAGAGTTCCTTGTACCCAACAGTTTTCAGCCTATGCAAAAGCGTGTTAACATGAAACGCTAAAAGACAAAACAAGGGTCGGCATGACTGCCATGGATCCTCTGGGTGGCCGTACTTTCTACAGACAGTAAGAGAAAGCACATGCTTTCCAATGTTTTGGTAAGAAGTTATTCTGAAATCAACACACTATATCTGCATTCCTCAAGGTACTCAGATACTGCAGGTTAATACTTTCTAGGTGCCATGTGATGGAGAGCAAAGTTTTGTCTAGTGGCAGTGTTGACACATCTAAGGTAGCACAGAGGGTTAATATGCCTGCTGGAAAGAACTTATACTATGCGGATCACAAAACTGTATTTTATTTGCAATGCTCAGTGGGATACTGCTTTTGTCACAGAGATCCTTTTGTTACTGTGCAGTTCATAAGTTACAATCACAATCTAGCACACTGAGCTATGAACTGCCATCAAAGAGCTGCATGCAAACTGTCTGGACAAACAAATAAAGCAGACACTAACTCACTGACCCCTTCCTCCACATGTTAATCTTAGAGGATCTCCCAATGACATAGTCTCAACTTGTATGTCCTATATCTGTAGTATGTCATGTTGAAGTCAACTTTCTCTGACCCCAAAAACTACTCGACATCTTTGTAACCAAAAACTGGAAATAAGCAGCTTTACAGAAGAAAATTCTGTGGCATGGTTGACTAAATTCTGTGACATGAAAAAGGCTCATTATGCAGAAGGTTTTGTGAGAAAAGGCAGTTTATGTGGCATGTTGTATGTCATTTTTACATGTTTGGGTGTTGATGCAGACCAGTCCAAAAACTCTGAACTTTTACGCCTCACCACTTTCAAATGTCACAAGCTGCCACTGCTAAAGAATTATTTGAAATAGTAAAAACAAATCAGATACTACCCAATACAAACACATTCAATGAATGCAGGAATTATTCCTATACACAATCAAATTAACAAATATATTATATTCTAAAAACAACCAACAAAACTATGGGAAGCAACCTCCCTGCCTCATTTAGCTAGCTGCAAGTATTTTTTATTTTGTTTTATCTTAAAAGAACATCTGCTAAATATCATTTAAAATGTCAAACTAACCACCTACCATGATGACACCATTCCTGTGCCAACCTTCGTCTGTTTCACAAGATATGGTGCCAACTAATAAATGCATCCATTAAAGAAGAAAGTTCCCCAAGCATGATAATAACAGGCCAAGTCATCCAGACCCAGTGGTGCTGCCTAAGTGAGAGCAATGGAGCGTCGCCTCTCCACAGGAAAGCAGTAAACATGAAAAATAAAATGTAAATAAAACAGAGGTATTACCATTTTATTTTTTGTGCTGACAGCAGCCAAGTCTGAGGGCGGGACAGCAGCAGCGAGGAATAGTGTGCACTTCAGTTTAAAGTGCGCATGTCTCTTTGGCCGGCTGTCTTGAGATGGCCAGCCTGACGTGCACACTTTAAACACTCCAACCCAAGTTCTCTTAGACAGTTGGGTAGAGAGCAAGCACAGACTCTCAGTGCTTTAAGGAGCGTTGCACCAGCATGCTCCAGGCAATACTGGTGCTTCCCTCATTCTGGCTGAGCAGCATGAGAGAAGCAACTGGATTAGCAGGGGGGAGTTGCTGGCTGGAACTCTGGGAGACTGTGCTGCAGAGATGAAGAGGAGCACCGAGCACGAGGCAGTAGGTAAGTCAGTCTTTTTATTTTTATAAAGTTTGTTTAACTCACTGACAGGCACTGTGAGAAACCCGCAGTGCCTTCAGTCTCAACTCCAGAGCTCTCACTCATGGCCCATTATAAACACTGTTTAAAACGGACCATGATTGAGAGCTTTGACTTTGAGCTGAAGACCACTGCTGGTTTTTATTAGTGACTGTCAGTGGGTTATGTATTCACCCGTCTCCCAACCTGTTTTGTTTGCCGCTGGCTGCCACTGTCCAGACCCTAATGATTTCTCAGCCTACATACCAATAATTAACTTCTGGTGGCTGGGAAAACTCATTTATATAAGTGTGGCAGTACTACTAACAACATCACATAAGTCATTCAAATATGCATGGCAGGACTACTGCCTTACATCATATAAGTCCAAGAACGGTCTCCTAGAATCCTACCAGCTAGGCTTCCACACAGAATACAGCTCAGAAAACAACAAATTTTAAAATCCTTGCCCAAAAGCACTGTATATTGTATAAGGACAAAACCATCCTACTTCCCATTCTCGATTTATCAGCTGGTACTATAAACCATCACAGGCTGTTCCGATTTCTGAAAACGCCAATGTGCTTTGGTGGAAAAGTGCTCAACTCGTTCAACAAATTCTTTACCAGCCGCAAACAGCCAGTTATCAGTACAGTCACCTCTAATCCTACTTCATCACTCAACGCTCAATACCTGCATATATGCTTATTAACTTGGATCCATTGAGATTTCTGATGAAGGAGACTGACTTAAAATTCCACAATCATGCTTATGACACCAATATCTACCAGGAAACTAACAAATTATCCATCTTTCGAACTGAGGGCCATCTTTAACAAGGGCTCGTGAAGGGGAAACTCTTTACCATAGCAGTGATCTGTGCTCCAAATACTGGCCGGGATGAATTTACAAGTAAAATGCTTGAAACACACACTGTCTTTGAAGAGGGAGACATTATCCTCATGGGAGACTTCAATGAGATGTGGAATCCGAAGGTTGACAGAACAAGAGGAACTCCACATTTAGGAGGTGTTGGACATGGTCCTTTCTGCAGGGTCACCTCCAAACTTTTTGCCTTCACCCGTCCTGTATTCTGAACCTGTTTTTGTCCACTTTTGGGACTCTGTGCACTTTACCACTGCTAAGCAGTGCTAAATCACTTGTGCTCTCTCCTTTAAACATGGTGAAATTGGCTTACACTCAAATGACATTTAATTTATTTACAAGTCCCTATTAAAGTGGAACTATATGTACCCGAGGCCTGTAAGTTAAATGTTACTAGTGGGCCTGCAGCACTTATTGTGCCACCCACTAAAGTAGCCCTTTAAAACTTGTCTAAGGCCTGCCATTGTAGCCTGTGTGCAGTGTTAAGCTGCCAATTCAACCTGGCAAAACAAACCTTTTGCAAGTCCTAAACCTTCCTTTTAGGTAGTACATGTGTCTTTACGTTTTTCCTGTCCTGGTAGTGAAAAACTCCCAAATTCATGTTTCACTAATGTAAGGCCTACCTCTCTCATAGGATAACATTGGGTTAACCTATTACATTTAGTACATGCTAATCTTTGATTGGGAACCGGTAGAAATGTCATATTTGATCTCAAAAGAATTGGACATTGGAATTTAAAATCCTCTTTAATGGCCAAGTCAGAATTTAAGTCACAATTCTAAAAGATGCCACTTGTAGAAAGTTGGCTTTTTCTTGTCTAGACAGTGAGACAAATGGGAACTTGGTGGTGGCTGGATGGGCAATCCTGCCATGATGGGTGGGGCAGAGCTGTTTCCTGCATCACTTACATTTCATAGGGCTGGCTCCAGCACATTCACAGAGGAACTTGACACCAGCCTATTGTCACCATAGACCACTCAGATCCTGGGCAGGAGAAGAAAGTGGAAGGAATATTCCAGAACCAGATGTAGGAGTGGACTAGAAGTTTCCAACACTTCAAAGGGTGGCATCAGGTAAAAATATTGGACATCCTGAGCCACTCATCAGTACACTCCTGAATCTGTGGGATGCAGAAGAAGGACTTATTCCCCAGTGGAGTGCCCTCCTGCTTGAGGCTTCCCTTGCTCTCCAGAGGACTGCCCTGATACTTGAGGCCTGCACTGGGCTTTGTGAAGGAAGACTGTACCTGTTCCCTTCATCCCAAGCTAACCTGAGTGATTCCAAAGATCATTTGGTTGATCTCCTGTTCTAAGCTACAAGGAGACAACATGCTCCAGTGGCCTCCCTGCAACTGCCCCGTTGGCCTGCTGCAACTGGCCCTTCTGGACCTGCCTGAGCCCTGCTGGCCTCTGATAGAGTTAGTCCCTGATCCCCAAGAGGTGCCTCCCCAGGTCGTGGACCCTTGGCTGCATCAGAGTGCACTCGTCTTAAAGAAAGGAAGAAAACATGATGGTTTGGGCTCTTCACAACTGGGAATGGGCCTGTTCGCGCCAAACCTCTGTCGCCAGCGATGACCGGCAAAGCGAGATCTGCACTTGTCGCTACAGTCCTCGTTGACCACCCACTCGAAGCCCCAGCAATGATCACCTGCAATACCCAACTGGATCTTCGAACAACAGCGATGACCATCCACGAGGCTAGGTCTGCTCTTCGTGCTACTGCGATGACCATTTGCTATGCTTTCCCTGCTCCTCGCAGCTTCCTCCATGGCAAACTGGACTCTTCGCACCAGACTTTGAGAAGGTAACCTTTTTAGTGGGACTAACCTGGTCCCTGTATATAGTCCATGCTCTACCGATTTTACATGTTAGGTTATTTCTATGTGCATAAGCTATATACAAGGATTATGTTGGTCTAAACAAGTAACTCATACTTTTAGCTCATGAAACTTCAGGATGCGGATTTAAGATTTTAGGGAGTTCAGAAAAGTTCAGCTATTAATATAGCAATTGATCACTACCATAAAAGAAACTAGTCAACACATTGCAAGAAACTCTATATGATGAGGGTAAACTGTGGTAAGTCAGACCTTCAGCAAGTGATGCAGATAATTGCATGCATAAGTAGCAATCACTAGCACCCATTGTATCTATATATTCATACAACCAACTAGTGCACACATTTAGTGAACTATTAGTTTTTCTGAAATCGAAATGTGAAATGTTGTCATCCAAAACATTTGAACCAGTGTTATTAGTTTTGACAGTTTTGAAAGAAGTTGTAAACTCAGGATTTAAAACGGTCACATAATGTGGTAAGTTTAAAATAATAAGCAATGCAAATAGTATTAAAGCAATACCAGTAAAGATTCCAGTACATCCACATATGCATCTCAGAGAGATTCCAGTGTTAGGCTCCATGACTTCTCATGATTTATACCATTTAACTAAGAAAAAGAAAAAATAGCAAATAACAGCTATTGTAGTTTGAGCAATTCAGCAAAGTTTAGCACAAAAATACCAAGGCACAGTTCAATGGTTCTGCTCAGAATTAAAAATACGCAGATCAGCTTCGTTAATGAGTATATTCAGGAGAAATTGCGTCAGTCCTTCAGGCAGTACACCAAGATTGAAATTCAAATCCACAACAAAGTTCATTTTAAGGAGGTTCAAGTGAAGTCGGATTGTTAAAACAAAATGTAGCAAACTCCTGCTCCCATTCATTTGCAGCCATATAAGTCCATTCAGGAGATGAGTACATTTGCCTGGGTACTCTTGCTCTTTTTGATCTCCTTACAGCTGTTTGCTCATCATCACTGTCACTCTGATCAGACTGTTCAGAACTGTCAGGAATAGGCTGTGGTACTCTCACTGTTCCTTCAGTTAGGCACCGTCTAAGTATCTCACCTCTTCTGGGCCAATGGTCTCTGGGTGCAACTCACTTTCTAAATGCATTAAGCCCTTCATCACTAGGCACATTATTACTTCATCGTGCGACAATCCTGTTCTCCTGTCTGAAATACTTCTCAGACTCATCAACCCAAAAGGGAATGCATCGGGACACTTCAACGACGTTGAAGTACACACCTTGCCAACCTGGATTTCAATGTGCCATTTATTTTCTCCACCAAGCCTGAAGCCTCTGGACAGTAACTGCAATGGAGCTTCTGCTTAACTTGTAATGCTGCACATAGCATTTTCAGGACCTCATTGTTAAAATGAATTCCTCGATCTGATTCAAAAGAAGTCGGAAAGCCAAACCATGGAATCAGCTCCCTTAACAACAAATTTGCTACTGCAGTGCTGTCATTCCTGTGTGCTGGATTAGCTTTCACCCATTTTGAGAAAATACAACCAATGACCAAAACATATGTCAAATCATTGCAAAGCAGCATTTCTATCCGGTTGAAAGGGCCTGCTTGTTTCCCTACATGGCTCATTATAACAGGAGTTTTGTTTGCAACATTCTGCTGTTGACACACCACCCAACGATGACAAAGATTCTCAGCAATAAATCTGAATCTAGGTTCAAACCAGACTTGTCGAAAGAGGCACATCATTGCATCTCTCCCTACATGTGCGGGACCATGTTAGTGTCTTGCCACAGGTGACAATAGGCTATCGAGTAACACAGGTCTGCCATCAGTGTAAACCCAAACTTCATCCTTCCACTTGGTACAACCAGCTTGTACCCAACTTTCCTGTTCAACTTCTGTCACCTGCTCTTGCATGTTTTTCACTTCTTTCCAAGTATTTACTGCAGACAACAAAAGGTTGAAATTTGTGACATCTGATGTTTGGTTCATTAAATCCCCATTAAAGGTATGATAATTTAAAGAACAGAATTTGGCTATTTTGTCAGCATATCTATTGCCAATAGTTATGTAATCAGTGCCTTGCCTGTGGGCTATGCACATGACTACTGCAATTTGGGCAGGTACTTGTAATGACCGCGAAAAGCCCCTCACACTTTCTCCATTTTGTATAGGTGATCCGGAGGAGGTCATGAACCCACGCTGTGACCATAATTGCCCAAAGTCATGTACGACTCCAAAGCCGTACTGACTATCAGTAAAAATTGTTACACTAAGTTGTTCTGAAACGCTACAAGCCCTAGTTAATGCTATTAGCGCAGCAAACTGAGCTGAATACACTCCTTGCAATCATGATGCTTCCACAACATGTGCAACTGTACAAACAGCATAAGCAGCTTTCAGATTTCCTTTATTGTCTCGCAAACAAGAACCATCAACACACAACACATGATCAGAATCAGGCAAAGGTTCATCCATTATGTCAGGTCGGGGCTTTGTACATAACTTAGTCACATCCAAATAATCATGGTCAGCTTCATCAATCACAGTTTCATTTCCAGGAAATGGCAACAGAGTTTAGGGGTTCAAAATGGTACAACTTTAAGTGTTACATTTTCTGCACCCAAAAGCATTTGCTCATATGTCATCAAGTGACTATTGATAAGCTACTGTGTCTGAGTACAGTTCAACAGTATTTCCACTGAATGGGGCACAAACAGTCAATGGATGTCCCATTACTATGCTCTCATACTGCTCAAGGCTCACACATGCAGATGCAACTGCTTTCAAACATCCGGGTAGTGGGGCAGCAACAGGATGAAGAGTGGCTGAAAAATATGCCACTGGCCTGCGATTACTTCTGTGCATTTGTGTCAGTACTGAAAGAGCACAGCTTTCCCTTTCACTACAAAAAAACACAAAGCATTTGTTGTAATCAGCATTCCCAGAGCCAGTGCCTTTCAAAAGCATTCTTTCAGCTCAGTGAAGGCAGTCATACAACTGTCATCCCAGGGTACCAGATCAGACACGTCTTTGTGTGTCAACCTCTGTAGAGGTTTTGCTGTGAAAGAAAAGTTTGGAATCCACTGTCGACAACAGCCCACCATTCCTAAGAACATGCAGACTTCTTTTTGAGTGGTTGGCGGACTCATGTTAAGAATCGCAGAGATTATTTCTTGTGACACTTTCCTTGTTCCTTTTTCAAGGTGATTTCCTAAGTACATGACTTCAGTTTGGCAAAACTGTAACTTAGCCAGGGATACTTTATGTCTATTTTCAGCTAGATGATTCAGAAGTGCAATGGTATCAGTCTTGCAAGCTTCCTTTGTATTTGATGCTACCAGCAGGTCGTCAATACACTGTACTAGTACTGAATGATTTTGCATTACCAGAGACTCATGATTCTTCTTGAGGATCTGGGTAAAAATTGAGGTGCTCTCCGTATACCCTTGTGGCACTCTGCAACATGCAAAAACACGACTGCCAAAAAGGAAAGCGAATAAAATCTGAGTATCCTCATGAAATGGAATAGAGAAAAAGGCCTGGCACAGTTCAATGACTGAAAACCACTCAAATGGGATCTGAAATCGGATCTCAGCTGGATTCAGCACCATAGGAAAACATGGGACCACAATGGCATTAACCTTGCACAGATCCTGCACAATATGATATTTGCCATTCGGCTTCTGCAAGCCCATAATGGGAGAGTTACATGGACTTCCCATTATCTCCTTTAGAATCCCTTGCTCAATCATTGAGTTAATCACAGGAGTAATTCTAGCAATATTATCTGGAATCAAATTGTATTGTGGGATTCTTGGCTATTCTGCATTTGGTTTGACAGTTTTTCGGACTGGTTTAACACCTTTGATAAGTCTAATAGTTTTACCTGTAAAGTCCCACACTTTAGGTAAGAGGCAGTGTCTCTCAGTTCATCATTTGAAGTCCATAGAGGATACAATTCCATAGCAGATTTTTGCCAGGCAAATTTAAAAACAACATCCTCATCATTGGTATGAAATTCTATACCTCTTGATGTTCAAAATATGGATCAATTTAATTTACACAGTAAGTCAGATACGAGTAGATTCACTGGACTTAAATCACACACCGCAAATCAATGTCGATCCTCAAAGGACCCTATATTAACAGGAATTGGTTCTGAAATTGGGGTAGACAACTTTTTTTTAAACTCCTACAACTTGGATACTTTCTCCCAAGAGGGGTAGGTTAGGAACCGCTGCTGTTCTGACAGTAGAGCGGGTAGCACCAGTATCAACAAGAAATGAGACATGATTCCCATTTACCTCTCCGTCCACATATGGACCATTCTGCTCTACCTCTAATGCTGCACCAAGCACACAGTCTTCCTTCCCCCTCAGGAACCATCAGGCTGACAGGTCCTGATCAAAATCATCGGTCTGATTCAAGTATTGTTGTGATGCATTTTGATTTTGGAAAGAATTTATAATCACCTGTTAATTCTGATTTTGATTCATATTGTGCCTGTGTACATGAACATTCTGTTGAGGCATCAGAGCTTGAGGTATCTGCATTGATTGGGATGTATTAGAATTTTGGATTCTCTTTCTTTGCATCTGTTGAGTCTGACCCATGTTATTTCCCTGAAACTGTGCATACCCTCCGAACTATATCTGATTGCCAGGATTGTTCACATTAAATTTACACTTGCATTTCCAATGCCCTAATTTTCCACCACGTGGCATGGATTTGCTTTCTTCAAAGCTGACAAATCAACACCCATTCTAGAGACTATTTGCGCACCATGACCTCTACCTTGTTACTGAAAATTCTGCGGTTGAAAACCATTAACACTCGCATTACAGGAGCCAAATTAAATCCTCCATGTGTCGAAACGGCGTTGTCAAAAGGATTCTGACCTTTCTGTACTGCTGTCATTAATTTTTCCTTCAGTTTCTTATGCTTCATTTCTAATTCGTCCCCACAGAATTTAGCATAACACATAATTTCATCTTTCGCCTTATTGTGCCAACACAGCAAACACTGCTGAACCATGTTTCAAATCTCAGGTCTCAAACCAGTCACAAATCTGTAGACAAAATGTCCCAAATCTTTTTCTACCACATTTTCTGCACTGCTGCTACCAAAACAGAAGTTTAATTTTACCTTATATTTTGTGGGAATGTTTATTGCTTATTGTTTAAATATTGCAAATTTGTATTATTTGCTGTGAACTTTTTATTTCTGTTTAAAAGGATGTGTTCTAGTGTTATTTTCATGTTTGCTTGTGTGCTCTGTATATGCTGATTTTCCATGTTTTGATTGTTGCTATGATTTTCATAATTATAATAATTAGTGTATATATTTCATTTATTGCAATTATGTCATTCATTAATACCAATATATTCATAAATTTAATTGAAATGTTCATTTAATAATGTATCATTTTTTATATTTATTAAATATGTTTAGACATATACCAAATGAATATTAAAACACACATTTTAGCTTATCATAAATTGATATCTTTTTTTTTGTTTATTAGATTTTACTTTTAGTAAAGTGTATGCTGTATAGTATAGGGGTGGGAACTTTGTGTGTACATTGACTTTTTGCGTTGAATTTTGTACATGTATTGTATTTGTATGGATATTTTGGTTTGAGGTTTGGATACAGAATGTTGTATACGTAGTTCCTGGTAAATGTGTTATTTTCTTAATTATTTCTATGAATTGGTAAAGCGGTGAATGATGTCTGCCAATTGTTGCCTGAAATGAGTTGTGCTACCATTCTGCTGTATTGCTAGTTTTAGATTGTTTGGTGCTGTCATATACATTCCACCATTGTATGTGGAACCTGGCTTGCCATCTGTGTCCTGAGTGGGCAGACGTTTAATTCAGGTATCCTCAAAGTAATATAGGAGCGGTGTTGTTTCCTTCATGTTTTTTTGAAGAGTGTGGATTCCATTAATAGTTCGAGGATCTGGTCACTTCTTTAGATAGTACGAAGGGTAGAGCAAGAACGTTTTTTATCTGAAATTGGAATGTACTGTTTGTTGAGTAGTCTATACTTAGGGTTGATTTTTTAAAGTGGTGCCACATGGCTTTCTTGTAGTTGAAATAGCAACCTTGTATTTGGCTGTTTGGATACACTTTTGCAGTTGTGTTTATCATTGTAATTTGAAATCTATTACTATTTGACATGGAGAGTAGTATTATGTTCAGTAATTCATTGTATGTTGTGTTCTGTTTTTTGGGTGAAAAATACATATATGTGGGATACGTTATGTCCTGGATGGTGTATAGTTGGTAGAAAGGAAGTGGGCATGTTTAAAAGTTCCATCCATGAAGCATATGGGGCCTTGTGTTACTCTTTGTATGTTTTTTGTCGTAGAATTTTTTTTTTCTCTTTATTGAGGTTATCATATAGTATGACAACCTCTGTAGTGTGGGTTAACATTAGGTGTTCTGGGATGACTATCGCAGAGAATGTTTTGGTGCAGGTTTGGCTATTATATCACTTCCTTTTCTCCATTTCAGTATTTATAAGTTTGGTACAGATGGTATTTGGGCTATCCAGTGAATGGATATTCTGTGGGTATAGTCTTTAAGTATTGTTCCAAGGGGAGCTGTGGAAATAGTTGAAGGCCTCTTTTAAGCCCTGGAAGATGTTGCAGACTTCAATTTCTGAAAATGTGGTGATTGGTTATACCCAGTTGTATTTTCAACTTATGGATCTTACGTAGCAACTATTAGCATAATATTTCAGACATATCCAGTAATTATGGGCCTGATTACGATAGCGGTGAACCCGCCACCCACAGGCTGTAGGTGGCGGGTTCACCCCCATCATGCAGCCATTTTCCGCCCGCCAGATTGTGATGGCGGGCAGTGTGCTGGCGGGCGGAAAGTCCGACGGCCACGGGTTCGACAGACCGCCCCGCATCCCCAGAAAGGTGGCAGTGCCTAGCAGGCACCGCCCGCCTGATTGGGATGCAGGATCCCCGCCAGCCTTTCCATGGCGGTTCAACCACCATGGAAAGGCTGGCGGGGATGGACTTTGGGGGCCCGTTGCGGACCCCCTTGACCAGGGGCAGTTTGTGTATGCACTGTGCCCCCCTACATTTCCCTGCACCATGTGGCAGGCACCGCATGGTGCCTGCCACGTAGTGCAGGGAAATGTTCAAGGTGCATTTTTAACAGCTAGCTGCAGCACCCGCCGCAATGTTAAATATTGCAGTTGCGACCGCCGTGGGGGCGGTCGCATCTTAATTCCATGTGTGGGACCGCCGCCTTATGGGCGTGCGTTCCCCATCCCCGGGACAATGGCGACAGACTGAAGTCCATCCGTCTTCGTAATGACCCCCTATATTCTTTTGTGCTCATTTTGCACTGTACCTTTAGCCTTGGTATGTGAGAAGGGGTTTTCTGTAAAAGTTGCTTCAATGGACATGGTGAGTTCTGTATTAAAATTAAATAATATAAAAATATATTAAGTCTTTTTATCTACGTGTTAATTTAGTTATTTTATGTGTTATCATTAGTACACCATTTGGATTATGATTATTCACATTTTGAAGTAGTTTTAATTTTTTTTCATTTTGGTTGCTTTACAATTTAGGCCTTCCGTTTCTTTCCTGATGTTTGTTTGGATGTTGTTGTCTTTTCTTTTTTGCAGCCAACTGTAGGGTGCTGGCACAAATTTGATAGTTTTTATATTTCTTTTATGCTGGTTTGTTATGATTATTTATTCGTTCTGATTTATTAACAGTTTCTCTTTTGAATGGGATTAATGCATTGGTTTTTCCGGATTTTCCATGTATGGGAAATGCTCATTAGTGTGTGTGTAATTTTGTGTGCTGCTATTTTATTTTATTTTTGTTTATAAGCATACATATGTATTTAATATAATGTTTTGTCGATAATGATTTTCTCAATATTTTATTTTCCAATATTTTTCCATTGTGTCATTTTAGAGACAGATATACGTGCATTGATATTTAGGGCCTAACTTTGATGCCAACCGTAGCGGTCTGGAACCGCCCGACCATAGGTCAGCGGTTCCGACCTCACAATTTGGATGCGACCGCTCATAGGGCGGTCAGAAACATCCATTTTTCTCTGGCAGCTTGTGCGGCGGGCGGAAAAGGCCCGCAGCACAAGCTGCCATAGCAAAATGGATGTTTGGAAACATGCCTGCCACACGATGCAGGGATATTTAGGGGGGCACCATAAGTGCCCCACAGGCCCCATAGCGGAGGCCACGGAGAGACGGGGCCAAAGTCACTTTTCAACAGCCTTTCCAAGATGGAAAGGCCCACATGGAAAGGCTGTCGGGAAGTGACATCATAATCCCGACGGCAGAGCCGAGGCTAACTCCATTGTCATTATGGGATTGTGGTTTTTCCAATGCTCCGACGGGCTCCTTGAGCCCATCGGAACAGCAGCTCCCCCGATGCCTCCGCCCACCACATCGTAATGCAGCGGGCGGACCACAGGGGCAGATATCAGGCAGACCGCAACCGATGGTTGTTAGATTGTGGTCCACCGACATCGTAATCAGCCTCAAAGTCTTTAAAAGTTTCTTAAATTTTAGCCGGTTAGATTCTTGATAAAGCGAGAGATGCAGAGAATTCCACTTCAAAGCTGCTGCCACAGAAAAAGCTTGACCGGCAACTATCTTTAGATAAAACTTTGGGACCGCAAAAAGGAAGTTAGATTTAGAACGTAAGGCCCAGAGAGGACAGTATCAAGCAAAACAATGGCTTAATGGCAATGGATCGGGGCTAAAGATGGCTTTGTAAATCACACACATGGCCTTAAAAGGAATCTGATCTCTCAACAGAAGCTAATGTAATGTAAACAGAACAAGAATAATGTGATCTGCTGGAGAAGACCCAGGCCATGTCTAGCAACACAGTTCTAGATTAACTGCAAATTTTAGATCAAGTACTTAGGAAGATCAAGATACATCAAGTTCCAGTAATCTAGACGTGCTGACATAAAGGAATTTTAGAATCTGCACCTTGTAAGGAAACAAAAAACAGGTGAAGAATATGTTTTAGTGAGTGAAGTTGAAAGAAAACAACTGCAGTTATCTGGTCAGTCATGGTCAAAGATGATACCGTTTTATACCCAGATTGTGAACGATAGGAGGAGGTATAGGATTTGGGTCCAGTGAGGCAGGCCAGAAAGATTAAGGGGGTTGAACTGTACGTAATTTGGAACAGGGCACACAGGAAAGTAAATTGAGGGGGAAGCGCAAGGATGATCACATTTAGATGCCATTACTACACAGATAAGACTAAGAACCTCATCTATCATTTGGCGGAGAGGGAGCCCCACTGTAAATTTGCAGTCCTGCCCTGCCATAAATTGGTAGGGCTCTGTGGAGGTAGGTCTCTTCAGTAAGTACGGCAAGAGACACCAAAGTTGGGTTGAATGAAGCTTTATTCAAGACATGAAGTTGCAGAGACCCCATCCAGACAAGCAACCAGCTTAACTGTCACACAAGCAGTTCCAACCTAGTGCCTCGCAACGCACCCTACATTCCAGAACATAAAGAATGTGATGCATAGGAGTATTCAGGACACCACACTTCCTCCCCCCTCCACCATCCAAAATAAAGTTACAAACTTTGCACAAGCTTTACCAAGCTAACCTACATACAAGTGAGGTTAGAAGCAAGTAATACACATAACACAAGAAAAACAACGCAAAGAAATAAGCGAAACAGTGTAACTGATACACATGACCATGCAACTGATACACATGACCACACAATGTAAAGAGCAAAAGACCTAAGAAACGTAATCTTGCAAGTGGCAAGGAGTGCGCTTCAAACGACAAGGCCTACCACCTCTTTCACTTACAATGGCATCTTCTGGAACAGGATCTTGAGCCGCAGCACGAGCAGTAGGGGCAGCAGCAGGGGTGGATCTAACTGGACATTTCGCCACTCTTCCCAAATTCCAGATTCTATGATCACTGGTCTTTATAGCATTTTTGAAGACTTTTATCACCTCAAAGGGCCTACTGAATTTGGAAGAACCACCAGTTTTCCTGGGAGATTTAATCTTAACCCAGTCACCCACATTGACAAAGGTACTCTTCACACCCTTTCTTTCATCATACCTATCCTTCCTTTTATTCATCACCTCTCTTTCTTTCTCCTTCCAGCCTTCAATTCCTCCTACTCCCCTGCCCAACAGCAACCTCTTTGAGGTAACCCACAACGGGGCAACTTCCATGTTGGGAACTCTTCCTTTAAACAAGCGAAACGGGGCTACCCCAGTGGAAGAATGGGAAGTGGACCGATACTCTCGCACTTTTTTTTTAACAGCCAACTCCCAGCTTTCACCACAGGCAACAGCTTGCTGCATGGTCTCTTTGAGAACCTTAATAAATCTCTCTACCACACCATTGCATTCTGGGTGATAAAGAGCAGCCCTCTTGTGCCTAATACCCTTGGAATTTAGAAATTCTTCCATGACCCTTGATGTGAATTGGACTCCGTTGTCTGATAAAAGTGTTAGCGGAAAACCTTCACATTCAAAGAGTTCTTCTAGGAATTCAATTACGACAGAAGACTCAACTGAATTAACAATTTTGATATCAGGCCAGCGAGAAAACATGTCAATGCACACAATGACATAGCGGTCCTGAGTTCTAAGCCGCACAGGACCCAATATGTTATTAGGAATGTCTGTCCATGGACCAGAGGCTTGTTCCCTAATGACCATGGGCTGCATTCTGCATTTCAGGACCCTGTCTGAACATGCACACTCTACACACGCACGCACTAGTCTCTCCACATGCACATCCATAGCTGGCCACCAGTAAGCCTCCCTGATCCTTTCCTTTGTTTGAGCAATCCCCATGTGTGACGCATGAGCACTTTCAATCAACTTGTCTCTCAAAACAAATGGTGGAATGAGTTTGCTACCACGCATGAGGAGACCGACTACCACAGCAAGATCTTCTCTAATGTTCCAAAATCCCTTGAGATCCTCCTCACAGTCCTTTTTCTCATACCAACCACCAGAGACAAAGGAGATGACTTTCTGTAAGGCAGCATCACTCTCCAAAGTTTCTCTCCATACATTCTCAGAAATTAGACCTTCACTGGTCAGGCATACATTTACTTCTTCTTCAAGCTCCTCACCACCAAACCACTCAACATCATCCACCAAATCACCATATTCACCGCCGAGCCTTGAAAGACAGTCTGCCAAGACATTCATGGAACCAAGCAAATATGAGATATCGAAATCAAATTCTTGTAAGGCCACCACCCATTTCCTTATGTGATGAGAAACAAAATCTATTCCCTTTTTTGAGAACACATCCTTAAGTGGTTTGTGGTCAGTAAAAAGCTTAAATTTCTTTCCCCACAAAAACGTCCTTAGTTTGCGCACCGCCCAGAACACACCGAGAGCCTCCTTCTCTACTACAGAATAACTACATTCCGCACCCCTCAACGGCCTGGAAAGAAACAAAATCGTTCTCTCTTCTCCATCAACGTTCTGCAAAAGAACAGCACCCAAACCAGTTGCACTCGCATCAGTCATAAGATAAGAGAGTTTCTTGGGGTCAAAATTACCTAGACAAGGTGCATCATTAAGGTGTTTCTTGATGCTAAGAAATTCCTCCTCACAAGTCTTAGACCAAACAAATTCATTTCCCTTCTTTAACAGCGATCTTAGACACAAGGTTTTCCCAGCAAAATTCGGAACAAATTTATGATAAAACTCTGCCATACCAAGAAATTTGACTAGCTCCTCCTTATTTGACGGAGCTCGTAGACTGTTAATGGAACTTACTAAAGAAGGTTTAGGCTTGATACCCGCAGAAGACAGAGAGTGACCAAGGTAATCTATTTCTCTTACATCAAATTTGCACTTGTCCGCTCTAAGAGTGAGACCTGCATCATTTAACCTTTTCAAAACAGATTTGAGCCTTGCGTCATGTTGCTCCAGATCCACCCCAAAGATGAGCACGTCATCTTGGTACACCTTGACACTGTGGAGGCCTCTAAGAATGCCCTCCATTGCCCTCTGAAACACTGACGCAGGAGAAATAAGACCAAAGGGCATTCTCAGAAACCTAAACATGCCAAAAGGTGTGACGAAGGCCGTCAAATCTTGGGAAGCAGGGTGAAGCTTGACCTGGTGGTAAGCGGAGGTAAGGTCTAGGGAGGAGAAGTGTTTTGCCCCTTCAAGTGAACACAACAACTCAGTTATATTGGGCAAAGGGTAGTGGTCAACAATGACAGCCCTATTGAGCTCCCTCAAGTCCACACAGAGTCGGGCCTCTCCATTGGCCTTGCGAGCCATCACAACTGGAGAGACCCACTCTGTTGCTTCGACTTCTTGAATAATCCCTTTGGTTAAAAGCTTGTCCAACTCGGTTTTCATGCTCTCCCTAACTAATAGTGGAACATTCCTGACCTTGGCAATCTTAGGAATGGTATCAGGCTTGATCCTTATGCGATGCATATAGTTTTTTAAACAGCCAAGATCACTCGCAAAAACAGAAGGAAAATCCTTGATCCAATCACGATCAGGATTAGAGTTATTCACCACCCTGACAGGAGGTAATTCTTTCAAACAAACCGAAGGACATTCATTGGGGTCAAGAAACACATGCAAGTCTCTCTGATGGAACCAACTTATAAGTGAATCCCCCTTCATTGAAACATAAACCTTCCCAGGAATAAGCCTTCCCTTGAAGTCAATTGTACCCCAAAAATAACCAAGTAATTGTATAGTAACTCCACCATATCCTTTTGGTCTAATGTCTGGTTTTAGAAGAGTAACTTTGCCCAGAAGATTGCATTCATAAAAGTTCTTGGGAACCAGTGTGATCTTGGCCCCAGAGTCAAAGAGTATCTTGACTGGAGCATTGTTGACCAAAACAAGTTCTTGTGGACCATTGTTTGCATCACATGCCACTTGGAGTATCTCTATTTCTTCCAGATCATCCTCATAAAGGTCAACTTCACTGACTTTTTTATGTTCTTTGTGTGTTCGACAGCATTTAGAGACATGCCCCTTTTTCCCACATGCTTTACAAACCGCTTTCCATCCCGGACATCCTTTAAAATTCGCCAAGTGACCAGGGTTACCACACCTGAAACACTTTCCTTGAAAGTGTTTTGGGATGAGTACCTTTTGGGTGGGAAATGTTTTAGATTTGGTAGCACTGTCTCCAACTACTTTAACATCAGTATTTTCCTTCTTGTCACTAGAGGAGTCCTTACGTGTGACATCAATGCAAGCTTTGGAATGCTCATGTATTTTGGCTATGGGGAGAACTTCTTGAAGAGAAGGAGAATCCTTTTGCCACAAGGCATCCCTTGCTTTATCTAGTGTGAAGCCTAACATGAATTGATCCCTTAAGCGCTCCTCCAAAGTTGAGCCAAAATTGCAGGTGGAAGCTAGTTTGCTTAAAATGGTTATGTATTGTTCAACAGATTCATTGTGTCTCTGCATTCTTCTTCCAAAATGAAAGCGTTCAAGGACAGTGCTTACTTTAGGAAGATAGTGTAAATCTAGTTTTTATGCATATTTCAAATTCATTTAGTGAGGCAGCCTCCTCATTAGGTAAATCTGGGAGATGTTCAAAGATTTCTTGTCCTTCAGATCCCAGGCAATGTAATAATAAAGAAGTGCGTCTCTCTGCACTTAACGAAGTTCCACAAACACGAGCATAATGAGTGAATACCTTTTTCCATTTAAGCCATGAAAGAGGAGGATCACCAGGGGTAGTTAAGAAGAATGGAGGGGCAGTGACGTTTTGCATGGCGATGTATATTAATGAATAAATGTAAACATAAAATACAACAAGAAGTACTCCTTTGCTAAAATGGATCAAGCTGTGCACATCAGCGAGTAAAGCTTTAGCTGTGCACCTATAAGGAAAACGAAAACAGTTGCAAGAAATGAGGCAAGTTGTAATGGTGTTGGTGAGCTGCAGTTAAAAACACACAAGTAAACAGCTTAAACAGCTGTAGAGTTTTAAGCTGTGTGCATATACTGCAACATAAACTGTTAGTAGATCAATGGTGAGTAGGATGGCTGTGCGTGTCAGCGTGTAGGAAAATTATAGAAGGCACACAGTAAATCAGGGATGGAAGAATAAGCTGTGTGCATCAGCGAGTTATGCACAAACACCACGTAGCCACCAGAAACCTTTGAAAAGCTGTGCGCATCAGCGAAAATAAATTAGCTGTGCGCAAGTGAAAACAGGCTGGAATGTTTATTAAAAGCTGTGCGCATCAGCGATCAGTAAATCAGCTGTGCGCAAGTGAAGACATCCGTAAACATCGATGTCCTTCAAAGCTGGTCCGGTTGCTAGGAAACGGCCAGAAACACTTTTCAAAATGGCCGCACGCTACGTGGCAACGTAGCGTAGGAGCGGCGTCAGGCAGGCCAGGCAGGTAATGCACGAGCGCTTCTCCACGCGCTGGAAAGTCAGACAGAGAGTCAGACAGACGCACAGTGAAGTTCTCGCGGCTGCCCACGCGCTGAGGCAAACGTTAAAGGCTTCGCGCGAGGGTTTCGTGCGCGTAATCCTTCTCGTGGGCAGGGACCCTTTTGTGACCAGAGGCCCCCGAAAATTGAATTAAAAATAGGGCAGAGGAACACGGGGACATGGAGAGAGAAGCGGAGAATCCCAACCACCGTTCCTCCTTACTTGTGCAGATGTTTGAAGCAGTTGAAAGGCGACGGCCTGAAGATCCTTCCAACGAGTGAAGGGTGAGTAAGATGACAAATTTAGACTCACGGCGTGTCGCTTCTTTTTTCTGAAGTACTTGTGAAAGTAGAATTTTGTTGAAGGTTGTAAAGATTATTACTGTTGGGGTATCTGGGGTAGGAATCATGTCAGCTTCATAGTAGATTTCAAATCAGCAGCGTGGGTAGGTCGTCGCCAAAATGTGGAGGTAGGTCTCTTCAGTAAATACGGCAAGAGACACCCAAGTTGGGTTGAAGGAAGCTTTATTCAAGACAGGAATTGCAGAGACCCCATCCAGTCAAGGAACCAGCTTAACTGCCACACAAGCAGTTCCAACCTAGTGCCTGGCAACGCACCCCACATTCCAGAACATAAAGAATGTGATGCATAGGAGTATTCAGGACACCACAGGCTCCCTACCTTCCAAAACCATGGTCCACTTCATTTTGGGGTGGGAGAACTGGCACAGCTCTGACAGTCGGGCCTCAGCTGGCTCCCCCATTTAAAACCTTTGGCATTCCATCTGATACAGGGATGCATGGTCACAGTGGTGGAAGCCCCATCATATGTAGTGCGAGACCTCGATTAATGAATTTTCCTGCCAGGACTACCATGAGAGGAGTGGCTGTTCCAGACTGTAAAACACAAAAATGCCCTCCATGCACAAATACTATGCTCCCTGTTCGATGTAGACATTTCCTTTTGTTTCCCAAAAACAAACACATGCTTTGAGTTTTTTCTGTGAAAAAAAAATACTGAGTAGGCTGCAGAAACATGACAGCCGATGAGCATTGTGTTTTGCCAAAAGTACATTGATCAGATGGGTAGATGCTCTCTCCGCCAAACAATGCATCTTCACGCAGTCAGGATATCTAAATGGAACAGAGAGTCCTCCTGATCTGGCAGAGGCGAAGGTCTCACACAAGAGTATAACTGATACTTTGGGTACCTTGCAAAAGAAAGAGGGTGTAATTGGCTGGACTTCTTTTAATTGAAAATAAAATATTTTTAGGACTTTGGGGGGTTTCCGAGGGCCACAAAGAGAATATGCAGACATAATACACAGTATACTGCTTTTTCCGGTGGGAAAGATATCGCATAATGGAGCTTAGAGTAATAGACATAGTTAATAATAGTTTGGTTGAGAGGTGTTAAGAAAGGCTCACATCAGCAGGGTAAAAGCAGGAAGAGAAGGGAGATGAGACACACCAGGAAACAAGTCATACACATCAAAATATCAAGAAACTGAACAATTCCAATCACAAGAGTTTGTGTTTGCTATGGGGAGGGTGACAAAAAGGCAAAAAGCTTGATAGACAAGCTGGGTTTGTGAAGTTATTTGATGACCATCGTTAGAGATAGACACATGGCATTCCACAAATGGGAAAGGACCGGACAGCAGGTGAATTTGAGGGCATTGTGAAGGGTATACATTTTATGTCCAAAATAATACTCTGCTGCACAATTCCCTTCCAGTACAGAGAATAGGGTAAGGAGTCCAGTTCTCTGGAAGTGCTGTCTGTATTATCACTTAGCTCCAAGGAGTGGGCACTAATGTTAAGCTTTTCTGAAATACCAAGAACCTTTTTTTTTAGGCTTTGATTGCCAGGGATTAGCAAGGCCAAGCAGTCAAAGCTTACTCTGACAGGACGATGTAAGTCTAGAAACCAGACACAGTAAACATACATGTACAAACATTTCATTGGCCAATAAGTACTATTTTTTTTTTAATGAGCAGAAGCTTTGTTTACATAAGAATCCAATAGTACAGTAAACCAGCAGATTATACAAGTAATGTTATTTTCAGTAGTCGTGCCTACCTAGGAAAGTAAGGTAAAATAACTTAAGGCCTGATTTAGATATTGGCATACAGGTTACTCCGTCACAGCGGTGACGGATATCCCGTCCCCCAAAATATAAATCCCATTATATCCTATGGTAGTTATATGTCGGTGGACGAGATATCCGTCACAGTTGTGATGGAGTAACCGGTTTGCCAAGATCTAGATCAGGCCCTAAGTCCTTACAGTGCGCACTCTAGAGAAAGGGGAAGAAGACCAGTGTGCGTGTTGTTCTAATTGCATATCGCATCATAGAAGGAGAAAAGGTCAGCAATGATGGGCAGTTAAGAGACAACTAAGGGGATAAGTAAGCACCTTAACTGGTGAACCATTAATCTTTACACAATTAGTTAGGGTGTGAGCCAAACACTCACACAAAAAGGTGTCCAGTGATCACTGTCCAAGAACTAGGGAATAAATCAATGCAGACATTAGTGATCTATTCCATTGGTGGTGCAGAATCTAGAGGAACGTATCCAGCCTCGGGGCACGTCTACTGCCAGATCAGTGGTTTTAATGTCACACCAAATTGTGCTCAACAGCAGTGTGGGAGAGAACACACGCGGCACCACCAGGAGGACAGATGAAATTAAAAATCCAGTGTAAGAAGAGGAATTTGGCACCAACATAGCAGCAGCATTGGTTCACCTCAGATATTCTTAAACTCTGCCGTGAGGCATAACAGAGAGTACCACTCTCTCATTGAGTGATGGTGTAGTTCTTCTTAGACAGGCTGGACAGAGACAGCAGCTCTTGGGTAGCTCTCAAGTTTTGAAACAGGCTCTTGTTGCAGGCAGCGGGCCTCACACCAGTGGTCAAGGCAGCTGGGCCTTGAGGTTCTAGACAGTGTGTGTGATTCAGGCCATATCTCCAGACTTGTGGAGTCTACCTTCTTCCTATAAAATTTCAGAAACAGACGCTTTGTCCCCATTCTAAGTCTATCTTTGGCCTCAAAGGAGGAAAGCAAAATGAAGTTCTGCCCCTGGCTTCATCCTCCTTTGTGTTGGTCCATAGAGCTTCACAAGAGTTGATCTTCGGAAAATCAATGAGATGATGATTTATCTGAGACATCTCTAATAGCATGGACTGAAATATCTTGCACTGTTGTGTCTGCTGTTTGTAATTCAGTATACTCTGCAATGTACTTTACATTAACATCATTAGCTTTACCACTGTCATGCTAAATGTCCCTTCAAACCGTACCTAAGTATTTCTCAATAGACATTCCACCTTGTTGCCAACTCTTTATTGAGTACAGGACAATTGGGCCTCTTGAGCTTGGTGCACAAAACTTAACTCAATTGGACTTCTTTCTTCAGGAAACGTTCTGTCACTGAACTTTAAGATTACCAGGAGGCTTAGAGAGCGAATTACTGGGGACAATGATAACTGGTCCACATTTATCCGAGTACTGAAACTACCCTGCAATATACTGGCCCCCAATTCCATAATGGAATCACTTATTTCTTCCCCAGGAGTCAGGGGGCTCTAACTGAGGAGACTGTTTGGATCTTTTTTCCCCTTAACATGTTTGCTGACAAAATGTCTCACCCGAGTAGTCAATGGTGAGTATATATATTTCCCACTAAACTGTGCATGCCTCGGCTCATTGTATGTTTTTGGCATTAGTGCATTAGGCTTGTGTTTACCTGAACTCCGAGACATATCTTCTCCCAGCTGTATTCCAATTGAGGAGGCCAGATTTAAAGCTAATTAAGATATTTTAACTTGAAAGATCGAAATTGACCAGTATAACTTGTCAACATCTTTCAACTGCCAGCTTATCAGCCCTTTAGTGTTGTGCTTTCCACAATTATGCATCCCTGATTCTGCCCGTCATACCTCTCTGTTAAGAAGCCATAAAAGGATCATGGGGACGGTTTGGTCAAGGCACACACGGGTGCACATCTCTCTCTACACACTATGTTCTGGGATTCCAACTTGCTATTTCGCTGAGGCACAAGATGTTTTCTCCTGCTTCAAAACCATGTGTGTGGCTGGGGGGAATGGGAGGTTTTGGATTTCCTTTTTGATTGTTATAGTTTATGTCTGAATGGCCTGTTTATTGCCTACCGCGCATGTGGCTACTATGTCTATGCCACATCCTTTCTCCTGTACAAGGCACTGCATTCCAATAACCTCTTACAAACTGCTGTATGGTCTTCCCCACTCACCATTACATATCCTTTAACCATAACGTGCTGTATTTTGTGATTCTACACTTGTAGAGAATTGTATTGTCAATTTAACTGCATCATATTTCACTACTTGTATGCCTTGCTCCTCTGTGACATCTTAAACAAAAGCATTAATTAACAGATTCAAACAGAAAATGGGGACGATTTGGTCAGGGTGTGTGGCCAATTTGGGTGGGGAGCAGTCAGATCAAGCAAAAGAGGGTCTTTTTTTAAGTCTACCTACAGACAGCACCAGCTGTCTGTCACCAGCAGCAAGTATGGAATACTCCACAGAATTCAACTCTTACACACGATTAGATAGCTTTCTTGTGAATCTCAGTTCCCTGCTTTTTAGGTCTCGTCCAGGCAGCGCATGCGCGGTCTCTTTCAGACTTGCTGAATCTAGGATATGGGCTTTAAAAAACGCCCATCTTTTTAATTGGTTCCTCTTGCTGTCTTCAGGTTATTTTTAATTTGAGAGCACTCTTTTTTCTGGTTGGCCTGAATCTGCTTATTAAGTGTTCTGTTTACTTGTGCAATGAAACTTCGGTCCGCTTCATTTGCTTGCCGTCCCTTAATCTCCCTGTGCCTCCCCCTCACCCCTCACCCCTTCCACAACACTGCTTGCAGGCCCCCACCACCCCTCCGAGACCACTGCTGGTTTTGCTCATTTTTTTGTTTGGTTAATATATGCATGATTTGCAGTGCAGAGCCCTTATTTAATCTCCCTTTGCCGTCTCCCCCTCGCACAACACTGCTTGCCCACCTCCATCTCCAATTCTTATTGTTATTTAAAATTAGTAGCTTTCATTTCTATAGCGTAGCTATCCATGTACTTGGGGGAAATTAAAGGATCAACCCATAATCACAGGATGTTGAGCCGGCACAAGACTTGAACACGGGTCCACAGCTCCCCAGTCGGCAGCTCCCACCACTGCGACATATACTTTCCCTATCCATGTTGCAGGGTGCAGTACCTTATTTGGCCAAAAGAGATCTCAAGGAACACCTAGTGACAGCCTGTGGTACTGCACCATCACAACACTGCTCGCCCGCCCCCTCCTCCGAGATCACTGCATTGATTTCTTAGAGTTTTTTACATTAGTAGCTTCCATTTATTTAGCGCAGGTGTCCAGGCACTCGGGGAATGGAAGGAGCAGCCCATGATCACAGGAAGTTGAGCGGACACCAGACTCGAACATGGATCCCCAGCTCCCCGACCGGCACTTCTCACCGCTGGCCATATCCTTTCCCTATCCATGTTGCAGTGTGCAGTACCTTATGTGGTCAAAAGAGGTCCCAAGGAACACCTAGTGACAGCCTGTGGTGCTGCACCCTTTCACTGCTTCGTGCACAGTAGAACAGTAGATGTTGCTGTACCCACAATAATGTGCTGCACAGCTAAATACTTATAAGGTCCCAAAGGTGAGACCGATTACATTGCAAATGCTTTTTCTTATACGAGACCTTAATCCATATTCTAGCCTTGTACATTCTGGAATACAGCTCTTTTATCATGGCTTTGGCTGAGTTATCTGTTTCCACTGCTGACATAATGTAACTACATTTCCATAAGCTTTTTTCTGTGGCATTTCACTTTGCACTCCACTGGAGTGCATGGCCCTTTCTCTGTTTCCTGCTCTTCCTTTCCTCTCCCTGTCTTGCTCTCTGCGTTCCCCTCCTTTTGCCATGCTCAGTAAAAGAAGCATAGGTGGCATCAGGTTTTCAAGCCTTTGGTTTCTTTCACGGTAAAAGGGCTAGCGGTAGAGTGGCTCCATTACAAATTAACAGTTGGCTGCCTACAGAGCAAATCTGGTAAGCCACTGGAATAACACAGAATGGCAGGATGTGTGGCGAAGTGTTTAGAACTGCTGTCATGGGGAGCAAGGCTTGAAACCTAGCTTAAAGTTCAACAGTTTTCTGATTCTTGATTAAATAAAAACCTCACCCTGTGCTTGACTCAATATTTTGTGATTCTTGGGAAATCACTTAATCTCCCTCTCCTGCTAAAAAACACAAACACTTTTGAACTCCATGGGAGTGCATGTCTTGTTGCTTACTGGTTATCTTCATTACTCCTGGTCCCATTGTCCTCGTTCCATTCATCACTAATGAGGTGAATCCACCTCACAAGGCAGAAACAAGAAAAATGCGAGAAAGATATGCCCCTCCCATAGGGCTGGAGCATATATCAGCAATACTTAACCAGCATTCCTCCTGAAATACCAAGCCTCCCCACAATTGAAGGCCAGACTTCCAGGAGGGAGGAAGGGGCGTGATGAATGGGATCAGGAAAATTGGACAAGGAGTAATGAAGATTACCAGTAAGTAATGAGACATAACCCTAGGTCTCCCTTATCCTCTTCTCATTCATCACTAAAGAGAAATAACTAAAGCATCTCTCAGACCAGCCTTCACTGACCAGAACACTACAAATAGAAGACAAAGACACAGACCACCATTGACTACAACACCCAACAGTGAAACTGTCATGGTCATCAAGATAGCACTGAATGCAGCACTCCCACCCCAAAATTGGTGCTGTCATGTAACACATTCTGTATTCTGTAATGATGAACAAAGGTGTTTGGCGTAGGCGTGAAATTTCGGAAATGCCTTGAATCTATGCCCATGAAGCTGACACCCTGGATCGACCGTGCACTCCCTATGGAGGAGGAGTACCTGGCAAAGATTATGCTAAACAAATCACCTGTTTACTCCACTAATTGAAGTATAACAAGGAAACTTTCTCCCCTTTCTTAGAATTCCCAAAAGACACAAACAAGGAAGCTGACCTTCTAAACGGCTTCGACCTGGCAACATATATTAAAAGGGCCCTCTTAACATTGAACAAATGCCACTGGAAAACCACAGAGGAATCATCCTCTGCTATCAAAGCTGGCAGGATTATCTCTTGTGCCCGGTGAAATTGAGAAGAGACTTTGGGCAGCAAAGCGAGTGTAGGAAAGTAGGATCTTTTTCTTATGGTTACCCCCACTTTTTGCTTGATGTGATGCTGTTTTTGACTAGTCTGACTGGGATCCTGCTAATCAGGACCCCAGTCTCTCTGCTTTCTCCCTAAATTGGTTTGTTCAGTACTTAGGTACACTCCAGATTGGATACTGGGGTACCCTTATCAGTCCATAGTATATAGTACTAAGGTACCCAGGGCATAGGTACCCCAGAGGTACCCCATGGGCAGAAGCATGCATTATGCCACCCATGGTAGACCATGCAAAATGGAACTACAGGCCTGCCATTGCAGCCTGTGTAAGTTGGTGCATGCATCACTTACTAAAGATATAGGTTTACTATATCTAAGGGTCACTGCACTTAAAACCTATAAGTCACCCCTATAGCAGGCCTTTGCAATCCTGAAGGAAGGGTGCTTGGTTCTAAGTGAGAGGGTGCCCCTGCATGAGCAGGACACCCCTGCAGCCTACGGAGTCCATTCTCCCGGGTTGTCAGTGAAGCAGCCATATACTATATAGAGGGGCACTGCATAATTACGCGATGACCATCTCGAAAACGGCTTCAACAAATCCTATCATGTTTGGTATCAAACATGTTGGAATCATACCTCCCACACCGTACGGTGTGGGAGGTGTGGGAAGTATGATTCCAAGCACTGGAAGAGGCCTCCGTTAGGCTCTCGGTGTTCCCGATGCCAACCTTCTTGTCCCGGACAGCACAAAATAGTTGCTGGCGACCAGAGACACATTTCTGCCCTCCTGCTGCTGATCCAAGCTCGAGCAGAGGAAGGTGGAACAATAGGCATCCTGTCACAGGGAGGTGTGACCACCTCCCAGACAGGATTTAGTGTATTGGGACCGGGTGGGTGCGCTTGCCAGCGCCTGAAAGTCTGCATGAGGGGCACATTTGGTGTCCCTGTGCATAGTCCAGTTCAAACCAGTTCTGGGAGCCGTTGGTTCCCGCTCTGGTGCGAAACTGGACAAAGGACATGGAAGTAACCTCCCCCCTGTCCAGACCCTCCCCTGGGAGGGTCCTCTGAATCTTCCCAACCCTTTACCTAGGGTATTTAAGGGCTTACCTGGGTGTAGGTCCCTACATTCGTTGTGGGATAAGATTCAGAACTGCAACACTGCACTAATACCCTCTGGGCACTCTGGACTTCGCTGGACTTCGTTTGGGCTGGACTTTGTCTCCCTTTCAGACTGCTGCATCGTCTGTGCCTGTGCACCATACAGGATCCATGCAGGACCTGTGGAGCATCAAAGACACTTGAAGGAATCTCCCTTGAAGTGAAGGAGTCACTTCCATGCATTCGCAGGCACCTCAACACTGCTGACCTGTCTGCTGATCCCAAGCTCCTGCGGACTTACAAGGGTTCAACAACACAGGTGGTAGTTTTCTAAGTCTCTTGAGGCCTGAGCTGTCCTCTCACTGAGTTTGAGGTCAGAATCCCTTGTGGGGGCTGCATTAACCGAACCCCAGTGCACCAAGTACTTTTGAAAGTGCAAAAGCTTGTTGGCAACTTTGCGACAAGTTCATGGGCTCCAAGTAGCCCCAACCTCCGGCAACTTCTTCCACCAAGATCTTCAGCCACACCGCCTCGTGGGCACTGTGGCCTGCTCCTTTTGGTGAGCTGCTCGAGGTCCTCTCGCGACTTCAGTGCCTCCGGCCTGTGGGTCCATTTGTGGGTCACTTTTGTTTCGTTTGGGCTTCCCTGATTGCTTGGGGCCTGCCCTGACTCCCCTGCGAGTGGTGAGTCTCATGGACCTTGCTGGTCCCAACTTTGCACCTTCTTGACTTCCTGCATGGGTTGCCTTTGCCAAGGTTTGTTGGTGCTCCCTCCGGACACCGGCCCGTCAGCACTCGACATCCTTCGTGGGACAGCTCGTATCTGGGTGTTGGTCGTACTCCGCATCGCCTGGTCCTCGCAGCTGCAGAGTCAAGGTCATCATCTTTCCTGAAGCACCCGACATCGGAGGCCATTCGTCTTCCAGGGCTCCTGATCACACTCGAGTGACATAGACTCTGTCCCCTCTGCTTTCAGGTACTCCTCTTCAAGAATCCACGTTTGGATTCCCACGGACACTTTCTCCTCTTCCAGCAGCAGCACTTTCTTGAAGTCCGCCATTGGGTTTGACGGCTGTTTCCGACACCACTTCACCCCTATGCACCCGGCGTCCCTGGTGTAGGTAACGTGGGTACTAAGGTATCCACGGGTGGGGTGGCTCTCCAACCTTCTTACTCCCAAGGGGTTTCTTCAAAGTCCGTTGGGAAGGGTCCCTAATCTTTAAAAATCCAACCGCGACTTGCACATAGAATTGTACGGAGCACGCGGTCGTGAACTCACAATGCACACGCTCTCCGTGGGGTCCCTATCTACTTACCTCGGGCGGTTCTGTGGGTCCCCAGCAATTCTACATCCTCCAGACATAGTCCTGACTCGAGTTGTGGTCTTATACCACTTTCTTAGTATATGCTTTGTTCCCCCCCTGGGGTCCACTGTGTATATCGTGCTATTTACTGCATTTCTAACTGAAGTATTGTGTGCATTGTGTTTATCTCCGTGTTGGAGATACTTGGACATACTAAAGAGTATTGTAGAATAAACACATATTTTTATAAATACTTGGTGTGGTTCTTTTTCACTTAATCTATACTATAAGATTGCATTCTGGTAAAACAAGCTGCTTTACACTCCTTCTGGACTAAGCCTGAAGGCTGCTCTCCACAGCTACCACTCAGAAAGCTTTCAAAGGTTGTCTAAGACCTCTTAAATCACCATAACGGTTGTCTGGACTGGCGCAAGGTGTCCACTTACATTAGTGTACATCATATACCAGGCCAGCCTCTCAAATTGGAGTACAGCGGTTGGGATTCAAGCGTGCATTGTTTTACCAGATATATCTTTGTATTGATTAATTGAAAAACCATCACTACGTTTAGGCACATATAATACAAGCTTAGAGTAAGTATGTTCTACTGAACTTAGGGTTGGGCAGTTAAGGGTCTAGCACACCCTTTCTTCAACCTAAGAGAGTTTAGTTCCCACTAGGTTAGATAAGCGCAACACCACACCACACTTAGTATGTCTTCCAAAGGAGATGCCAGTAGCTCTCTGACTGCTAGATACAGTGAACTTTCGTTCCAAGAACTGAAAGCACTGTGTGCCTCTAGAAAGTAGAAGACAAGGAAAGCTGCCACTACTTAACGCATCTCAGAGGTGTTACTGCTTGATGACCTCAGGAAGTCTTCAGGTTCAGATGAGCAGGATAGAGTGGGTGGGACAGGGCAGGAGGACAGGCCAGGAGGGGATGCCCCCTTCGACCTAGAATCTAACCCTGACCAGGTGGAGCCTGATGACTCCCACCTGGACAATTCAGACCTCCCAGAGGAGAACACAGGGGTCTTAGAGGATGCCCCCTTCAATCCTCCTGAGAAGGTGCAGAGTAGACCAAGGAGGTCTAGATCCTCCTCTGCAGAATCCCAAGCCTCAGCAGGGACCTCCATCTCTAGTCAGAGGGATCACTCTTTTGACAGGGAATACCAGCTACTTGAACTTGAGAAAGCTAGGCTTAGGCTCAGGCAAGAGCAGCTGGCCCTTGATAAAGAGTCCCTGGAAGTTCAGAGAGCTAGGAAGAAATTGGGACTAGAGTCCCATGGTGGCAGCAAAAGTGTCCCTAGAGTTAAGGAACATTCCTTTGAGCATAGGAACCTGAGCAAGATTGTCCCTCCCTACCATGTTGGGGATGACATCCACAAATGGATAACTGCTTTATAGAGGGCCTGTAAAGTGCAGAGGTCCCTCAAGAGCAGTGGGCAGCTATCTTGTGGCTCTCCTTTGCTGACAAAGGTATAGATAAGCTCCTCACTGTTAGAGAAGAGGATGCTGACAAGTACTCAGTTTTGAAAAGTGCTCTCGTTGATGGGTTTGGCTTAACCACTGAACAGTACAGGATTAAGTTCAGAGACGCCCAGAAAGAACAGACCCAAGACTGGGTACACTTTGCGGATACTGCCATTAAGGCTCTAGAAGGTTGGTTGCTTGGCAGCAAAGTGCATGACTATGAAGGATTGTACAATTTGATTATGAGGGAGCAGATCCTTAATAATTGTCAAAATCAGCTTTTGCATCAATACCTGGTGGATTCAGATCTGACTTCTCCCCAAGAATTGGGAAAGAAGGCAGATAAGTGGGTCAGGACCAGGGTGAAGCAGAAAAACCAGAACAGTGGTGGTGACCAGAAGAAGCAAGATGCTTCTAAAACTCAGGATAAGGGTTGGGACAAGGGTAAAGACAAAAAGGAGTCTTCTCAAGGGCCCCAAAAACCTGTATCTGGGGGGAGTCACAATCCAACAAAAAAGGCAGGAAGAAACCTTGGTGTTACTTTTGTAAGGTGAAAACCCATTGGACAAAGGATGCTGATTGTCCAAAAGCCAAGGAGAATACACCTCCTACCACTGCCCCTAAGGCAACTGCGCCCCCTAGCACAGGTACAAGTGGTGGGACAGGGAACAAGGGATTAGTAGGGTTAACCTTGGGATCTGAATTGGGCTCTGGCTTAGTCAGAACTCCAGCTCAGGCTGTTCTAGTCTGTGATGGTGGCATGGATCTTCCCACCTTACTTGTCAGTCCCAGTAACCTGGGCAAATACAGGCAACAGCCTTTAATAAATGAAAAGGAGGCCATGGCCTACAGGGACACAGGTGCAAGTGCCACAATGGTGACAGAAGATCTTGTGTCTCCTGACCAAATCATACTTGGTGAAATGTACCAAGTGACCAATGCCAACAATGTCAGGACTGACCATTCCTTGGCAGTTGTTAATTTTAGCTGAGGTGGGGTAACTGGCCCTAAAAAGGTTGTGGCAAGTTCAGACCTACCAGTAGAGTTTCTGTTGGGCAATGATTTGGAGACCTCAGCCTGGGCAGAGGTTGAATTTAGGACTCATGCAGCAATGTTGGGCATCTCTGCAGATGTGTTTGCTGTGACCAGGTCACAGGCCAAACTGACTACCACTGAACAGGCCCAGGATCCTGGAACAATGGACCAGGTGCCTTCCAAGAGAAGGAGCAGGAGGGGTAAGGCTGTGTCTTCCCCCCCAGACTCAAAATGAGGATCAGTCTCTTGAGGGAGATGATTTTAGTCCCTGTGAAGGAACTGCCCCAGATGAACTTGAGCCTGATCAGGTTGAGTTCTTGGGGGCCGGGGGGCCTTCCAGGGCAGACTTGAGTTTGGAGCAGCAAACTGCCCCTCTCTTGAACCCCTCAGACAGCAAGCTGCTGCTGAGGCGGCTGGGAATGTCAGTGGGTCCCACAGGATCTACTGGGATGATGGACTTCTTTACTCAGAGGGTGGAGGCCCCAAGCCTAGTGTCACCAGGATGTTGGTCATGCCTCTGAAGTTTAGAGGCTTCCTACTCACCCTAGCACAAGACATTCCCCTGGCAGGACACTTGGGCCAAAGTAAGACTTGGGACAGGCTTGTCCCTCACTTTCACTGGCCTCACATGTCTGAGGATACAAAGGAGTTGTGTCGCTCCTGTGCCACTTGCCAAGCCAGTGGTAAGGCAGGTGGCACTACTAAGGCCCCCCCTGATCCCACTTACAGTGGTGGGGGTTCCCTTTGAGAGGGTTGGGATTGATATCATTGGTCCCATGCACCCTCTTACAGCATCTGGGCACAGTTACATACTTCTGGTGGTGGACCATGCCACTAGGTACCCAGAAGCAGTTCCCCTTAGGACCGCCACAGCTCCTGTGGTGGCAAGGGCTCTCTTGGGAATTTTTTCCAGGGTGGGCTTCCCTAAGGAGGTCTTAACTGACAGAGGTACAAACTTCATGTCCAGTTATATTCCTGCAATGTGGAAGGAGTGTGGTGTCAATTACAAATTCACCACACCCTATCATCCTCAATGCAATGGGTTAGTTGAATGATTCAACAAAACCCTCAAGGGCATGATCATGGGCCTCCCAGAAAAGCTTAGGTGAAAATGGGATGTCTTTCTGCCCTGCCTTCTCTTTGCCTACAGAGAGGTCCCTCAGAAGGGGGTTGGCTACAGCCGTTTTGAACTTCTGTTTGGGCTTCCAGTTAGGGGTCCCTTGTGTCTGGTGAAGGAGGGATGGGAGTTACCTCTCAAACCTCCCAAACAAGACATAGTGGACTATGTACTTGGTCTCCGCTCCAGAATAGCTGAATGCATGAAGAGGCAAGTAAAAATCTTGAGGCAAGCCAAGAGCACCAAAAGGCTTGGCATGACCAGAAGGCTGTCCTGACTGTCTACCAGCCAGGCCAGAAGGTGTGGGTGTTGGAGCCAGTGGCCCCAGCAGCTCTCCAGGACAAATGTAGTGGACCCCACACCATACTTGAACAAAAAGGCGAGGTCACCTATCTGGTGGACCTAGGCACTCCCAGAAGTCCCCTTAGGGTGCTTCATGTGAACAGGCTAAAACCTTTTGTTGACAGGGCTGACATGGGCTTGCTCATGGCAACTGATGAGGGACGGGAGGAACAGAGTGACCCTTTCCCTGATCTCCTCTCACAAAACCCTGATGATGGATCAGTTGATGGAGTAGCTTTGGCAGGCAGCCTCACTGATCAGCAGCAGATTGATTGCAGGAAGGTCCTCAATCAATACAGGCACATGTTGTCTTTGACACCCAGTCAAACCACCTGGTGTACACATGAAGTGGATACAGGTGAGAGTCTACCTGTTAAAAATAAGATGTACAGGCAGCCTGACAATGTCAGAGATTGCATCAGGACTGAGGTCCAAAAGATGCCTGAATTGGGAGTAATTGAGCCCTCAGATAGCCCTTGGGCTAGTCCAGTGGTCTTGGTACCAAAACCTCACACCAAGGGTGGAAAGAGAGAAATGAGGTTTTGTGTTGACTACAGGGGACTCAATGCAGTCACTAGGACTGATGCTCATCCAATTCCAAGGGCAGATGAGCTTATTGACACCTTGGCCTCAGCCAAGTTCTTAAGCACATTTGACCTTACTGCTGGCTATTGGCAAATCAGACTAGCTGAGGATGCCAAACCAAAAACAGCAATTTCAACCCCTAGTGGGCAATATCAATTTATTGTGAGGTCTTTTGGCTTGAAGAATGCACCTGCCAAATTCCAAAGGTTGGTGAATAAAGTTCTCACAGGCCTGGAAGCCTCTAGTGCAGCATACCTTGATGATATAGCTGTCTTTAGCTCCACCTTGGAGAATCACCGGGTCCACCTAAAGAATGTTTTGGAGGCTCTGCAGAAAGCAGGCCTCACTATCAAGGCTACTAAGTGCCAGATAGGACAGAGTACGGTTCTGTACCTGGGTCACCTTGTGGGTGGTGGATAGGTTCAACCCCTTCAGAGAAAAATCTAGGCCATCATGGGCTGGGTTGCTCCAACTACCCAGACTCAGGTCACAGCTTTCTTGGGCCCGACTGGGTACTACAGAAGATTTGTCAAAGGGTATGGGTCCATAGTGACTCCTTTGAATGATCTGACATCCAAGAAAATGCCCAAGAAAGTTCAGTGGACAGTTGGCTGTCAGAAGGCATTTGATGACCTCAAGCAGGCCATGTGCACTGATCCCATTCTGCAGAGCCCTGACTACTCTAAGCAATTCATTGTCCAAACAGATGCATCTGAGTTGAGGCTGTGTTGTCACAACTAAATGCAGAGTTCCAGGATCAACCAGTGGGAGGTATGATTCCAAGCACTGGAGGAGCCCTCCGTTAGGCTCTCAGTGTTCCCGGTGCCAACCTTCTAGTCCCGGACAGCACAAAATGGTTGCTGCTGACCAGAGACACATTTCTGCCCTCCTGCTGCTAAGCCAAGCTTGAGCAAAGGAAGGTGAAACAATAGGCATCCTGTCACAGGGAGGTGTGACCACCTCCCAGATAGGATTTAGTGTATTGGGACCGGGTGGGTGCGCTTGCCAGCGCCTGAAAGTCTGCATGAGGGGCACATTTGGTGTCCCTGTGCATAGTCCAGTTCAAACCAGTTCTGGGAGCCTTTGGCTCTCGCTCTGGCGCAAAACTGGACAAAGGACTTGGGAGTAACCTCCCCCCTGTCCAGACCCTCCCCTGGGAGGTCCCCTGAATCTGCCCAACCCTTTCCCTAGGGTACTTAAGGGCTTACCTGGGTCTAGGTCCCTAGATTCGTTGTGGGATAAGATTCAGAACTGAAAGCACTGCACTTCTACCGTCTGGGCACTCTGGACTTAGCTGGACTTCGTTTGGGCCTGACTTCGTCTCCCTTTCAGTCTGCTGCATCGTCTGTGCCTGTGCACCATACAGGATCCGTGCAGGACCTGTGGAGCATCAAAGACACTTGAAGGAATCTCCCTTGAAGGGAATGAGTCACTTCCCTGCATTCACAGGCACCTCAACACTGCTGACCAGTCTGCTGATCCCGAGCTCCTGCAGACTCCGAAGGGTTCAACAACACAGGTGGTGGTTTTCTACATTCCTTGAGGCCTGAGCTGTCCTCTCACCGAGTTTGAGGTCAGAGCCCCTCGTGAGGGCTGCATTAACTGAACCCCTGTGCACCGCGTACGTTTGCAAGTGCAAATGCTTGTTGGCAACTTTGCGACAAGTGCATTGGGCTCTAAGTAGCCCTAAACTCCAGCAACTTCTTCCACCTAGATCTTCAGCCACACCGCCTCGTGGGCACCGTGGCCTGCTCCTTTTGGTGAGCTGCTCGAGGTCCTCTCGCGACTCCAGTTCCTCTGGCCTGTGGGTCCATTTGAGGGTCACTTTTGTTTCCTTTGGGCTCCCCTTATTGCTTTGGGCCTGCCCTGACTCCCCTGTGAGTGATGAGTCTCCTGGACCTTGCTGGTCCCAACTTTGCACCTTCTTGACTTCCTGAGTTGCTTGCCTTTGCCAAGGCTTGTTGGTGCTCCCGCCAGACACCGACCCCTCAGCCCTCGACATCCTTCATGGGACAGCTCATATCCGGGTCCTGGTCATCCTCAGCATCGCCTGGTCCTCGCAGCTGCAGAGTCAAGGTCATCGTCATCTTTCCTGAAGCACCCGACATCGGAGGGCATTTGTCTTCCAGGGCTCCTGGTCACTCTCGAGTGACATAGACTCTGTCCCCTCTGCTTTCAGGTACTCCTCTTCAAGAATCCACTGGATTCCCACTGACACTTTCTCCTCTTCCAGCAGCGGCACTTTCTTGAAGTCCTCCATTGGGTTCGACGCCGGTTTCTGACACCACTTCACCCCTATGCACCCGGCATCCCTTGTGTAGGTAACGTGGGTACTAAGGTATCCACGGGTGGGGTGGCTCTCCAACCTTCTTACTCTCAAGGGGTTTCTTCAAGGTCCATTTGTAAGGGTCCCTAATCTTTAAAAATCCAACCACAACTTGCACATAGAATTGTACGGAGCACGCAGTCGTGTACTCACACTGCACACGCTCTCCATGGGGTCCCTATTTACTTACCTTGGGTGGTTCTGTGGGTCCCCAGTGATTCTACGTCCCCTCGACATCATCCTCGAGTCGTGGTTCTTATACCACTTTCTTAATATATGGTTTGTTTCCCCCCCTGGAGTCCACTGTGTATATCGTGCTATTTACTGCATTTCTAACTGAAGTATTGTGTGCATTGTTTTTATCTCCGTGTTGGAGATACTTGAACATTCTAGAGAGTATTGTAGAATAAATACATATTTTTATAAATACTTGGTGTGGTTTTTTTCACTTAATCTATACTATAAGATTGCATTTTGGTAAAACAAGCTGCTTTACACTCCTTCTGGACTACGACTGAAGGCTGCTCTCCACAGCTACCACTTAGAGAGCTTTCTAAGGTTGTCTAAGACTTCTTAAATGACCATAAGGGTTGTCTGGACTGGTGCAAGGTGCCCACTTACATAAGTGTACATCATATACCAGGCCAGCTTCTCACAGAGAGGTTCAGCTTCAGCACAACCCCATCTTCACAAAAAGAAAGAAACAGTTTCCTGGCCAACAGAGCACTCAACACCCCACTCCTTCTATCTGATGTGATGGCTACAAGAAAGACCATTTGTAGTGTCAAAAACTTAACATCCATTGTTTCCAGTGGTTTAAAAGGATGGGAAATCAGAGCTCTCGACACTAATGACAAATCCTACAAAGGATAAAAAGGCCACACAAAATGTCTGGAAGTGGAAAAATGTCTAGCCACCAGATCCTCCAAATCCAAAAGATTGTCCAACAGGGCCCAGAAGGCTCTAATGACCACCCATGGAGCCATTAATGTGGAGACAGATAGATGTTTCTCAAATCCCTCCAAAAGGAACTGAAGAATGTTATTCGAAGTACAGTCTAAAGGAGAGAGGTTCAAAGGAGCACATTATTTTTGCATACTGCCCCAATGGCGATCATCAGACTTCAAGGTGGATGGTTTCCTAAACTGCTGGATAGCAACCGCTAAGTGTCTAGGCGGACTCTTTCTTTGTAAACCTCACTTCTCAACTTTCACACCAAGAGACAACGTTTCTCGGTAGAAATAGCATGGGATACCCTCAGAGGGGCGGGCTAGACTGGGAGAAATCAAGAAATCTGAACTGCCAGGGTCTGCAGAAGTGGAATCCATAATTTTCTCAGCCAAACCAGGACCAACAGCTCCATTTTCCTACATCCCCACAACATCTTGGCAACCACTTGGGAATCAGAGTTATTGAAGAACAAGCATACCAAAGGGAAGGTGGCCTGTTGATTGCCAATGCATCCACCCAGCAATCCCACTCCTGAGGAACCCTGGTGCAAAACTGAGGAAGCTGAGCATTGTGGTGGGAAGCAAACAGATCCAAGAATGGCATCCCGAAATGTGTGCAGATTTCGTGAAAAATTGGACTGGTCCAGGACATCTCCAGGGAGGAGGAAAACACCCTTCTGGGAGAATCTGCCTCAACATTTTCCACTCCACCTGATGTGTACCACCAAAAGAGAAACCAGATGACTCTCTGCCCACTGAAACAACTAAACAGCCACCAGATTCAGAGACTGAGACCTGGTACGGCGCTGGTTGTTCAGCTACACCAGCACAACCATATTGTCTGTCTGACAACCAAATTGCAACTTCCCAAAAGCTGCTAGAACCCCATGACAGGTCTATACATGGCTGTGAGTTCCCTCCAGCTGAAGAGACCATCTGGCTGGAATTGAATGCCCCTCCAGAGTGCCTCCCCCAACCAAAGGAGCTGGTATCTTTTGCTAGTATTTCCGTGGATCCTGCTGGAGAAATACCCCTTTGGAGAGAGAACGTAAACCCATCCACCACTGCAGCTCTCTCCACATATCCAGAGTCACTGGCACAATGACTGTGAAGTCTCCCGATGCTGGACGCCAACAGGAATGCAGAGAATTCAAAAAAGGCAGGAGATAAAACCGTGCCCAAGGCACAGTGACGACTGCTGCTGTCATGTGCCCCAGAAGCTTCAACCATCATCACACAGAAAGGGACTGGCTGTTGAACACCTGCAGCGTCAGAGTTCTTCAAGTCAATGCATAAGATTCCAGGGGGAGGTCTTTGTTGAGGTCTATCCGGAATCTGGACCCTATAAAATTAAAGTCCCTTGTTGGTACCATCTTGCATTTTCCCACATTAAGAAGGAAGCTGTGTTCCTGCGTGCAGTTGCAAATGACAGGCATCTCCTGAAGCACGGAGTTTGAGAGGGAGCATGTAGTATCATCCAAATATGGATATATTCATATCCTCAGGAGCTGGAAAAAGGCAATCAAGGAATCCACCACCTTCGTGAATACTCTGGAGGCTATCTTGAGGCCACACAGCAGTACCAGGAACAGAAAAGGCCTCTCTTAGATACAGAACTTCAGGCATTTCTGGTCGTGTGGGTGGATTGGAACATGATAATTTGCCTCCTGTAAGTCCAGAGTGCACACGAAATGACCCCTGACCACCAGAGGAATTACTCGGTGCAAGGTCTCCATTTTGAATGGCAGAGTTTGTACAGATTTGTTGAGGGACTTCTGATCCACAACAATCCAAAAGCTGCCTGCTGATTAATCCACTAGAAGCACAATCGAATAGTACCCCTTCCCCCTTTCCGAAGGGGGAACCATTGAGATGGCATGCTTCTGCAGAAGAGACTCTATGCCTTGAGACAGAGCCAAGCATTGTGCTTCCTTCACTAGCCAAGGAGTCAGTCTCATCCCTGAATACCTTGGGGGAGATACAAACTCTATCCTGTAACTCTCTCTGATGATCTGTTGCACCCATTCGTCGAAAGTATATGCCTCCCAAGCTAGCAGAAAATTGTGAAGTCTTCCTTCAATGACAGATTTTGTGTTAGTGTCCATATAATCAGGATTGAGGCTTTGTTGGAGACTTGTTTTTCTTATCCCACCTCTCATAGGATATAATATCCAGAGAGGTTGCTGTTGCTGAAACTGAGAAGTGAAAAGAGGGCTTCTTCAATGTCCTCTGCTTCTCCAGAGAAAGCTGTTTCAAAGAAGAGGAATGCTTCTTCCTTTAAGCAATATATTGAAATTCTCCTCCAACTCCAAACCAAACACTTAGGTCCCTTGAAACAGTAACCTTAACACAGAGGCCTTCTGTGCCTAATCTGTGTGCCAATCCTTAAGAACCAGATTACGTCTGGCAGCTATGCAGGCCCCTCCAGGCAAGTCTGTGGCTCGAGCGAGATCGAAGACAATGTCAGACATGTATTCCATTTGACATTCAATATGCTCTAAAAGAGATAAACAGTGTGATGACTCCTCCATCGCACGGAACAATTTCTTAATATCTGGAATCAAAGATTGGGAAATGTAAGAGCCATAAATCCTGACTTGAAGAGCCACAGGAGCACCAGAATACATTTTCCTGAGAGCAGAGTCCACCTTTTTGTATGTTGTATTATTGATAATAGCATCCTCAGTCATGGAGGTTCTTCCCATCTGACAGGCAACAAAAGAGTCAATGGGAATAGTATCAGGTAAACTCATATGCATATACTTAAAAGGGTACAATTTTGCCATAAAGCAAGGCAGTATGGTCTTATTGGGGTCCTTCTATTCCCTTTTCAGGATCTCAAAAATGAAGGGATGCACAATCGAGCTCAGAAGCGCTCTGAAATTGATACAGTAAACCAGAAGCTAAGTTTTCGGCAATCTCTTCATCCTGAAAACCCATATTCTCCTTCACATGGGCAACCAGCTCAGGCAACATCTCTTTGGCAATGTACTTTCCCCTATTCTCTTCATAAGCCTGAACCTCTTCTTCTGAACCTGAGGAGTCAGGAGAACGAGACCTCTGTGTTTCCTTCTTCGTCTCTTTCACAGGGGTCAGCTCCAATAAAGTCTCCTTAATGAGGCACCTTAAATGCTCTTCCTTACATTCAGAGTGGCACTTCGCACAGGGATGAGAAGAAGAGGAATCCAATGTGGAGGTAGTCACATGCTTTCGATTATGCAAATGGTTCGCCATTTCCTAGACAGGACACCAAAGAAAAAATGCCCTGCACTCGCTCCCTTCAACCAGTCTAAGGGAAGACTCCACAATTTGGCTACGTGGACCTACCTGTTCTGCTGCCATTTAACTCTCCTCCTCGCCATCAGGAGAGAAACAGACTCCAACTGCACATGCGCAGCTCCCCAGACTACAGCGCATGCTCCTCAGGGAATACAGAAGGCAGACTCATACAGTTCATGCTATGCTCCCCAGACCTCCACGAATGCATTTTCAGGCAATATGGAAGTGCACCAGAGGACGCCACAACCTGGACTGCCGTGCCTGCCTGAATCCAGCTTCCCGGGTCTCTCCCCATCAGCCCAGCAGACTGAGAGAGACACAAAATCTATTCCTTTCCTGCAGTACTGAAAAGGAAGGGAGGATCTTCAGCTCGTAGCTGACCAAGCCCCTCAAGGTCTGCCATCTCTTTGTCTCCATCTCGTCACATGAGACATAATAAAAGAACAGGAGAAATGCTGAGTTAGGGTAAGTATTGCCTATATAGGCTCCAGCCTTTTGGGGACGCATATACTTCTTACATTCTTCTCGCTCTTTTTTCTGTCTTACGGAATGGATTAATTAGTGATGAATGGGACGAGGGCAAGGGAGGCCTGAGGGTAATGGCCCTTCCTATTTTCCATGTTCGTCCTTTACTCTCCCCTTGTCCTGCTTTCTGCTTACCCCTCCTTTTGCTATGTGCAGAGCTGTGTTGCATCTGAAGCACACTCCTGCCACTCGAGCCTTGGCAAAACCTATTGCACCACTCACTCAACACTGGTAAGAGAAACCAGTTGGCATGACTAATGCTTCTTCTTGTTTAACCACGGATACAGATGCACCACCACTTTCCCTGAGGCTCAAGTCAAAGCAAAATGGTTAAAATGTAAAGTGCACTTCAACAACGTAGTAACAGCAGATATAAAGTAAAGTGCACTTGTACAAATAAGTAGGGAACCAAGATGCAATGCCCCTATCACCTGGTGGAACCAGGGTGTAGCAGTTTTGCTCTCGAGCTCCAGTAGACAAACGCAAGCACAAATTAATCAATGTAGGACGTTGTTACATTTTCACCAATTATTCTAGGCCCACTGTTAGACCTGACAGCTTTAGGGTAGTCTTCCCTCCAACATTTTCCTACCTCCTCCATTTTTCTGATCTTGTTTTTTCTGGTTTTAGGACTCTCAGCACTTTACAACTACTAACCAGTGCATGTGGTCTCTCCCTAAAACATGGTAACATTTTCTCATACCCAATTGGTATATTTAATTTACTTATAAGTCCCTAGGAAAGTGCACTACATGTGGCCGGAGCCTGTATATTAAATACTACTAGTGAGCCTGCAGCACTGATTGGGCCACCCGCATAAGTTGCCTCTTAACCATGTCTCAGCCCTGCCACTGCAGAGCCTGTATGTGCAGTTGCACAATGCCATGTTGATCTGGCAAGTAAACCTTCTTGCCAGACCTAAACCTTCCCTTTTTATACATATACGTCACACCTAAGGTAGGCTCTGTATAACCCACAGGGCAGGGTACAGTGTAATTAAATGGCAGGACACATACTTTTAAACTTTACATGTCTTGGTAGTGAAAACCCCCAATTTCGTTTTTTTACTACTGCAAGGCCTATCTCTCCCAGAGGTTAACATTGGAATTACCTTATTTCATTGTATAAGTGTAATTCCCAATTGAGACAAGATAGAAATTTCTATTTTGGTGTCCCTGGACTCACAATTTAATATCACACCTTGGAATTTAAGTTGCAAGTCTAAAAATGCCAATTTTAGAAAGTAGGCATTTTCCTTACTTAAACCATTCTCTGCCTTCTGCCTTTCTCCAATACACATCTGAGGTGGGTGACAGCTGGGCTTTGTGCATTCCCTCTAGATAGCCACACACAAAGGGAGCTTAGGTATGTCTGATGGGCCATTCACTTCCTGATGACCCATCACCTGGCTGATGTGTCTTCATGGGCTGGATGGGAGGGAGGAGCTGACACTTGCACCTGAAAGGGCTGTGCTTGTCACCACACAAAGAGCTGCCTACCCCCTGTAGTTAGTATGGAGCCAGGGAAGGGGCCTTGTGCACTTTAATGCTTTTCTTTGAAGTCTCACTCACTTCAATGGCACACCTGGGCATAAGTACTGGACACCTGTCACCTCCAACTCAGTACACTTCTGGACCTGTGACTACTCTGCCTGGAAGAAGAACTGCTGTGCTCCTGGAAGGACTTCCGCTCTGTTGGACCGCTGCTTTGCTGAACTCTGCCTTGCTGTGCTCTTGCCTTGCTGAACTGCCCTGCTGTGTGCTGTTCCCCTGCCTGGGTGAGAAGGCCTGGACATGAGTCACTTGAACCCAGGGTGACTCCAAGGGGTTGCTGGCTTGTCTCTTATTGCCTAAGTTTCAGGGACACAAAAGACTTAGACCCCCTCCTGTTCCAACCCTTGGGCTCATCTGCTTGTGAGTCTGCCCTGCCAAGTTTTGCCAGGGCTTAGCTTAGCTTCAGGGGGGCTGTTTGGGCTGTTAGACCCCCCTAAAAAAATTATTCTGTAGTAAATAGTTGAGTACACATGCTTTCAGTCAGGTATGATGAAGTGTTTGTCTGATTTAACCTGGGACTTTTACATGCCCACACTGACGGAAAAAAACATACACACATACACACACCCTCTTTCCCGATGAGGCCCTCCCCACTATAAGACGAGCCAGGAGATCCATTTCATTAATGCTTTGCCATTTGACAAAGCTTGAATTATCTCTAGGGACATCAACAGCTGGAAGTGGCCCAAGTATCTCTGGACCGGTGCAGGAGGATATGCTTTACTGAACAGATGGGTTACATTTGTATGAACGTGGGCCACTTTCTGCTGCAACCAGACTCATCACTGCCGAAAGACAGAGGGCCTGCCAGCCCCAGAACGCGGACAGCTTTACATTGTTGATGCATTTATTGTTTTCCATTTCTACCACCCTGCCAGTACTCTAAGTGAAGAAGACGCTGTACACAACGACATTCAAATGTTAGTAAATAGTTGGGGACAAGTGCTTTCAGTCAGGTATGCTGAAGTGTCTGATTTAACCTGGGATTTTTACATGCCAACACTGACAAAACACACACACACACTCTTGTCTCGGTTTTGAAGTCCTTAAAAATGATGATTAGCATGAAAAATGTTGTGTTTTAAGTGCCCCTAGCAATCCATGCATGATTGTTGGGAAATCTGAAGCCCCCCCCCATCTTATTGACCAAGCTAAGCCTCTGCCAGTTCTGGACCCTTGGAAATGGACCTAGGGGTTTGCTTTAGTGGAACCGATGCTTCCTCCGCTGTGAGAGCAGAATCAATGCATTGTGATCTTGCGGGAACCAGATCTGCGCATGGCACTGGGAACCGCCACATCGCACTTGGAACCACCACTCCGGAACTGACACATTGCTGCCAATGCGTGGAGAAGATCGACGCATCACCTCTACAAGGTGGAGAAACCTGGTGCATCCCACTCTGAACTGCTGCACTTCAGAACTGCAGCTTCGCTGACTGACACAGCGCATCGCCGCAGTTGGGTGGAGAAATTTGGCGCAACACCTCAATGGCATGGGGATCATCTACACATCTTGTGCTGCAACAAGGATTAAGGTATTTTGGCTCAGTAGGCCTTGCGTGGGTCCTGTATCTGACTGACGCTCCATCATGGGCGGCCTGAACTCTTGACTTTGTCTCGATTCAGACCGACCAATTAATGTTTTGAGCGCTATATTCTTCTAAGCGTTATATTTGCATTTAATGTTTAAAAATTCATATGTAGACTTCTACAGGATGAATTTTTGTTGTTTTGGTTTTGTTTAATTATAAAATCATAATCTAGGTTTCAACCTGGTGTGGAGTCTTTTTGTGTTGTTTTCACTTTATTACTCCTTTAAGCGTAGCACAAATACTTTACACATTGCCTCTTAAGTTAAGCCTGACAACTTTGTGCCAAGCTACCAGAAAGTGAGCACAGGTTAATTTAGGGTGTGTTGTGACTTACCCTGACCAGGATTGTGGTCCCTATGTTGACAGGGTGCATACCTATGCCAACTAGAGATACAATTTCTAAAACCCATTATTTACAAGTTTATGCAAAATTAATTTCTATAATTCGAACTTACAGGTGTGTGCTAGCACCCCATTTTTTCGACAGAACTCATTAAGTAAGGGGTTGGAAAATACAAGCCCTGAGGGCCTCTGCTCTGGTGTCAGTGTCAGTGTCAAAATACTTTATTCGGATACGACCATATCCATAAAAGCACATCGAATGTAACAAATTTAAAAAAAAACACAATTCACGTCTCAAATTCATGTCACAACAAAACAATTTCAATAGCAATGGTCAAAATACACATTATTTTAAAAACCTATGAATAATTTTTAAAGGAACCCATACATTTCAAAATGCTCTTCAAGGATTGCTCATCGTTTTGCGAGCCCTTACAGCAATTCTCAGGAAGGTGCTAACGCGAAAAAGTCGCTCATCATCTTCCAATTTGAGTATGCTCCTGTATGCGTCTGCTAAATGGATAGGCAGGGTTTTTTTTAAAAACTATATTAAAAGCCATTTAGCATATTTTATATAAAATTTGCAAAAGAATAAAAAGTGTTGGGTTGTTTGGCCACTCTGTCCATCACACGGACAAGGCAGGGAGTCGAGATTTACATTGTACCCAAGGGGAAAACAAAGCAAACATTTTACAGTACCAATCCTTAAGCGGAAGAGGAGACCCCTCTCCCAGTGACATATTGGCAAAGTAAGATAGCTAGGCAAGGGAGTACGCAGTGTGCTCAATGGTCATAAAATTAGCGACAGTTAGTTTCTTAGATTTCCTCTCCAATCTTTCCATACTATAAAGTGTGTATAGTGCTGTCCTGAGGACTTTTTTGTGTACAATCTCAATTGTGCTTGGACTTGAGAAGAGCCTACTATAATTAGCGCTGCTTAGGCTCTGATTCACCCCGGCAAGCCACGGGATGTCCATCCCTTTCTCGCAGCTAATACAGTCGCCTATAATCTCTCTTGTGAGAGATGCTGCTGGGTTTTGCCATATGGCTAGCCAAAATAAGGCGGGGCGGGCCCTTACATAGTCCTCAATATAACTTAGTTTCAATTCACTGTGGCAGACATACTGCAATGTGGAGATCGGAGCACCCAACAATTTACGACAAAATCTATTTTCTTGTCGCTGAATGCTATGACCTTTAGCAGTGCCCCCACACCTCTGCGCCATAAGTGGCAATGGGAATGCACTGGGATTTAAACATTTTTAGTATCGCTAAAATAGCCCCTGTTCTCTTTGGCCGGGGGAGACTAAGAATAGAATTGATGGCCTTTGAGAACTTGTTCTTGCAGAATACCATGTGTTCAGACCAAGAACCGTTCGCAGCAAAGACCAACCCAAGATAGGGAAAAGTGCTAGTGCATTTTAATTTTTGATTACCCACAGATATGGAATTTAATAAGTATTTTCTTGGCCCACAGGACATTATAAAGGATTTCTTAAAGTTGGTGCATAAATCTAAACTGGCCATAAAATCAACAAATCCCTGAGCTAAAGTGAGTACTGCATTAGGTGTACGACCCATTAAAACCGCATCATCGGCATATAATAACACGGGAAGTATTTTGCCTTTAACTCTTGGGACATCATTGGTCAGCATGATCAGTGATTTGTGCAAATTATCAATATAAATAATAAAAAGAAGGGGGGCTAAAACGCACCCTTGTCTGACCCCTCTGCTAACTTTGATGTCATTTGAGACCTCACCCCCGCCACTAATCCTAACCTGTGCCTTCAGGTCTTTATGTAAATATGACCTATTAACAAAATCAAAAGCAGAGGTCAGGTCCATTAAAGCCAAATATATTAGTGATCGCTGAGCTATAGTGTATTTCCTAATAATTAAATTAAGATTAAGACATTGTTCATTAGTGCCTATTTTGCTCCGGAATCCCAGTTGACATAACTCTAAAATGCGATTTTCCTTAGTCCAATCTAAAATCTTGTTATATAAAACTCATCCTAAAATTTTCAGGGTGTTATCAATCAAGGAAATTGGTCTATAACAGCTGGGCTGGGAGCGATCGCCCTTTGTAAAGATCGGGACGATGATGCTTGTTGACCATGAGCTAGGTAACCGGGCATTGGTTAAGTTATTGAAAACATTCAACAGCAGCGGTGCCCAAAAATCGGGTTTATGTTTGATGAGGTCGATAGGTAGCCCATCCGGGCCTGGGGCTTTGTTGCCTACGCTCTGGTCGATGGCTTCCTCGACCTCAGACAATGATATTGAGATCCTGGATGCAGCCCAGTGCTTAAAGGGGTCTACTTCTTGTGCAGGGGCAGTATAAATCATAGAGAAGTGGTTTTCCCATGTTTCACTTGTTATGTTACAGCTTATCTGGGTTAATAGCTGTCCCGTTGCCCTCAAGTCTTTAACAGCAACCCAGAATGTGTTCCCATTTTTTAAACTGGCGGCTTTGGCAAGTGCTTCCCAGCGGTCTTTTAGTATTTCTTCCTTCCTTTTGGTTGTCGCTAGCTTATAATTCTGCCTTGACAATTTAACAAGTGAATTACACCTCGGGCGGGTCAACAGGGCCTTACGTAGCAATCTATTGGCCTCTGAGCACTCGCGGTTAAACCATCTGGGCCTGCGTTGCACGGGCGATATGAGCTTATATAGTAGGGTTTTAATAGCCGCACAAAGTTTAATAAAAGCGCTGACAGCCTCGGGGTAGGGATCCTGTGCTAGCAAACAAGAGTTAATCAGGTTCAAGTTGTCCTTTGCCAACATACAAAACAATTCGAAATTGTTGACGCCACGCCAAACCAATCTTAAGTTGTCAGTGGAGGGTGATAAGTTCCTGACACCACATTCTATATTGAATATTGGCCTGGGGGATAGTCTCAACACTGTTTGGATTGGGTTGTGATCCCCATGAATTGTGGCGATGACTTCAGCTCTCAATAAATAATCCTCTAAGGCAGGAGAAATAAAAACATAATCAATGGTGGAAGCACAACCCCTTCCTCTGAATGTCGGCTCAGGGGGATCGTTGTCTTTGTTACAGCAGTGATTTCCATTACATTGGTTAAGTTATGAGTGTTCAAATGTTCCGCTAGTTCCTCGCCCCTGCGGCAGGTCTGACCACTGCTATCTTGCCATGTGCTGGTCCGGGTGTATGGTAATTTAGCGTTAAAATCACCTCCCAGGCAAATACCTGCTGTATTAGTGAATTCATTACGATGCTGAAGGGTGGCGATAAATTCAAATAAATTTATAAAACTGTCATTTGGTGTCGAGTAAAAATCATTATTATAGAAATTGATTAGATAGAGAGAGACGCCCTTTTGTACAATAGGACTTGAAAGTTGTTCCTTTGGGGCATATAGCCTTGACACTACCACCTGCAGCTGTATACAATGTTGTAGCATTCGAACCCATCAATATATAGTTCCTGGGGTCCCGCATGTCTCTTGAAACATAACTATGTTCTGCTGTCTTATCAATTTTAGCCAGTCCTGATCTCGCAATCTAGGCTGAAGGCCGGCCACATTCCAGCTCAGGATGCTCAGATCCGAATTGGCTAGAACCCTAGATGGGGCATATGAATCAGTGGTCTCGGTTACTGGTGGTGGAAATACGAGCCCGTGAGCAATATCAGGAGAGTTCGGTGATGACAGTAGTCAATCCCGAGAGTCCAATTCAGACAAGGCTGCAAACCTATTATATATAATGGGAAAGAGAGGTTCATTTGCGGGGGCCAGGGATTGGTTTATAAAAGTAACCCAACTGTAGCGGGGATACGTTGGTGCTGTTAGTTGTTGTAAACTCGTGGACTCTTAATAAGGATCTCACCATAGATGGACTACGAAAATTGATCACAATATAATCTCCTTCGATGTTTTTAGGAGACGCACTGACCCACCCAACTCTGCGTACCATAATGATCTCATTTATGTCAGAAGGGTAGAACCTCCTATTCTTTGACAGCCAGTCCACACATTTATTACGCAGGTTGGCCCAGGACTCCCTCTGATCCCTCTTAAGAGCTGGGACACCTGCCAACACTAGTACATAAGGGCAGGCCGCCGGCGGTAAGCCTAGAACATCTGGGTTTGGCCTGAGGGAATTTCTGCTCGAGGTACCTATTGCATTACTGCTTAGTGTGCCAGGTGGTATCCCAGGTTGTGCACCATCTAATCTATAGGTGCGGCCTGTGGTGGAATTGGGGGGCAAGGCTGTCGCTAAATCACCAGTAGGCAGTAAGCCGTTGCTGTTTGGAATATAATCCAGTACTGCGCTCGCCTTAGGTTGAAGACATTCCCTGACTTGCCTGCAAGTGGTGCATGTGCTGCTAACTAAGAGGCTAGTGGGGGAAGGCGTGGCAGTAACAATAGCATTGGGGGTAGGGAGTTGATTGTCATAAGAAGCAGTGCTAGTAATAAGGCCGTTCCCCAGAGCGGCCATAGTTTGTATTGTTTCCGGCGGTTGGCCAAACTTTTTCATGACTATGTCCAAGTTGTCTAAGCGTTCCAGGAGTGAACTAAGTTTCATATTTAACAGCTCATTAATACGCTTGGACACAGTATCAGAAACAATGTCGACAGTAATATCCCCAGGACCCCCATTATCAGATGCCACCTCAGTCTGTGTGCTGATAGAACAGTGCGACTTCCCATTTTGCACTACCTCAGGAGTGCCAGTACTTAAGGATGACTGCATCCATGCAGACAAGCAGGTGCGTGAGGAGCCAGTTCGTGGTGGTTGTTTCCTTTTAGCACAAATGGGCTTCCCGCTCTTCCTCTTACGTTTAGTGGCCACGATTCCCATGTTTGTGGGGGTGTCTATATTTAGCTGAGGCTCAACTGTGTCGCAGTCCTTTGGACTCCCACTGGTAGGCAGGGCTATATTGATGCCAGTCCTGTAGGGCTGTGGGGAGTGCAATACAATAGCAGGTCCCGATTCAGACGCAGCATCAATTGAAGCCCCTCTGGAGTGAGAATTGATCAGTGAGCCCTCGCTACCAAGGGACAGGCGGCGCTCTGTTAGTTCAATCTCGCCTGATACAATATTAACCACCCTTTCAAGCATGCTATTGATACTGCTGGTGATGGGGCGAGCAGATAATGTCCCAGTGCACTTCCCCATGGTATATAAACAAAAACAGTTCTAGCAGTTATAATTGTGAGTAATTAAATAATCCCAGGAAATTGGGGCTGGCAAAACACTCAATGCAACAATCTTTGAGGATAGATTTGCGACTTGAAGGGGGGGTGGCCCTGCCCTGCCTCTTCCTGTCTTTGACTGGCGCAGACGGGCCCGCCCTTGGCCCGGGCGTGGCCCGCGCTGCGGGAGCCGTGAAGTGCTTTTAAGCGCCTCCGGCGTGGAAAGGACAGCGTCAGTGCCTCCTGGCGCTTAGAATTATGGGGCTTGAAGTCCCCTCCTTGCAGGATGGTGTCACGGCCGTTGGCGACTCCCACGCTGCGGGAGCCGCAAAGTGCTTTTAAGCGCCTCCGGCACGGAAAGGACAGCATCGGCGCCTCCTGGTGCTTAGAATTATGCGGCTTGAAGTCCCCCCCTTGCAGGATGGTGTCACGGGCGTTGGCAGGTCCCGCGCTGCGGGAGCTGCGAAGTGCTTTTGATCGCCTCCGGCGTGGAAAGGACAGCGTCAGCGCCTCCTGGCGCTTAGAATTATGGGGCTTGAAGTCCCCCCCTTGCAGGATGGTGTCACGGGCGTTGGAGGGTTCCGCGCTGCGGGAGCCGCCAAGTGCTTTTAAGTGCCTCCGGCACGGAAAGGACAGTGTCGGCGCCTCCTGGCGCTTAGAATTATGGGGCTTGAAGTCCCCCCCTTGCAGGATGGTGTCATGGGCTTTGGCGGCTCCGCTCTGGTATGGGGAATGTTCGGAACATCCATAAAACTGCTTCTTTTCGAGTATATGCAAACATTCCCAATGCATTTCCCCACCTTAAACGCATGTGAAAAAGTACTCCACAAAAGGTAGGAGTAATTGTGTATTTGGGGAACAAAGAACCTCCTTTACTCTCCCTTCTCATACCCCGAAATTATTTTCTGGGGCTGTCCTGTAAGAGTTCTCTGTACACAGAAAAATATTATCCATGTTGGGAAAACTTTGATTTTCATCGGTACTTTTATGAGATCTCCTGGTGTAGTTAAACTGATTAAGTTTAAAATATGTTTGTTAAAGGCCTGTTAAACTTCACACATGTTGTGTTAGTTTACTCATTCACAGTGGGTCTATAGCTGTGCAATTTGTTCGTATTAAAAAGAAACGAGCGTTTTCCTGGTTAATCTTTTACAGTCCTCGGGCTGGTAGCTGCCCATTGAGCAACGCAGAGCAAACATACCTTGGAAGGACACTATGTGGACCGGGGCTTTGCTCCTAGCAAGACCATTGTGCAAATATTGAAATATTGAGTAACGTAGTGTTTCTGTGTCTCATTCTGAAGGGTACCGACTATCTAGCTTCAGCCTATCACCGCCTGCCTGTGTAATAATTGTCTGTGCACTTTTAGGGGCTCGGTATGGATGATATGTTCACTGTCGGCACCCCTCCACTCCATCTCCTTCCATATGCTTAATAGGCACTATTTTAACCTGCATTTTTTCATCAGCCTACATTTCCCTGCTGTGCTCGCCACTGATCTCAGCACTACTGACCCTCCTCACTGTTGGTAGACGTTAGCCAAGAATCGGCCGCCCTACCGTATAATTATGTGTGCATTTATTTATTTTGGTATTTACGTATTTTATAGTGCACGGTTAGCTTCAGCCTACTTTAGAGCGCACCTCTGACCTATGTTTGTTTGAGTTTTGTTTTAGAAAAGCTTGTATGGGTGAACCCTGGAGATGGATTACATTGATTGCACTGGCGCCATTTTTCGCTGACATTTCCTGGCTGTTAGATTCCACTGGTACAATTTTGCATAGACAAAACCTTATTACATAGTTAGTATTATGGTAATTTTGTGCCAACATTTCTAGCTCACATAAATTACAAGGATCCTATTTTGCCAGGCATTCCATGATGAAATAGATTGCAACGGTTTATTTTCGCACCATTTCTGGATTGCATAGATTGCTGTAAAGCAATTTTGCAAGGATGCTTCCTTTTCTATGTTGCAATTTGGTACCAACATTTTCGGATTATACGGATTACATTGAATTTTGATGCAAACGTTTGAACAAAGGAAATCAAAATTTGCACTTGTCTTGAGGTGCACATTTCACTACAAAATCACACCCATAAAATGTAATTCAACCTCAGGTACTCTATGCAACTAAGGCGTATTTCAAAGTGCGTAAATTAATTTTATCGTACACTATTATGAATAACAGGTATTAACTTTATAGGGCTATGTACCCAGCTGGCCAATAAGCCTCTCTTCTTTACAGCTTTCCCGCCAAGGCCCTCCCCACTAGAAGACGAGCCAGGAGAGCCATTTGATTAATGCTTTGGCATTTGACGAAGCTCGATTTATTTCTAGAGACATCGACAGCTGGAAGTAGCCCAAGCATCTCTGGTGGACCGGTGCAGGGGGATATGCTTTACTGCTTTACTCAGGTGCCATCTGCACCTGAATGTGCAGTCACCAAAATGTCCGATCTACCTAGTGTGACCTCTCTGAAGAGCCCCCTCGATGGTGTATTTCCTATGAGAAGTAGCCCCTTTCAGCTGACTGCTCCTTCTGTGGTACCACTCCTCTGAAGTGTCCACTCCCCTTCATTGCCACCCGGAAATGCTTTTTAGGTTGAGCATTGAAGACCTCTTGTATATACTTTAGTATATACTTATATGTGTATGTACTTAGTGGGCTCTGGAGATCAGCCCTAGGACTTGTCTGCGTCCGCTTAGGGACTTTTTTTTCTGTTCCACTGCCTCTATTTAACTGTCTTGATAGAAAACGACCAGTAGAGGTCAGTAAAATACCAGAATTGCTTTCTGCTTGTTCAACTGCTTCTATTTAACTGTCTTGATAGAAAACGACCAGTAGAGGTCAGTAAAATACCAGAATTGCTTTCTGCTGAGGGACTTTCTTCTTTTAATTTTTCTCGCAACTGCCTCTATTTAACTTTCTTGATAGAAAATGACCAGCAGAGGTCAGTAAAATACCAGAATCAATTTAGCATTCTCTAGATTCCAGGCCATAGAAATTGTCTCCCACAAGCACCCGTAGACAATAATATTTTTTTCAAAAATCTTGTATTTTCAGTGATATGACCACCGAAGGCCCTGATTTTATATTAAAAGCAGAGCTTCGGACTATACCATTTCCCGCTGAAAGGCAATATTTCTCTCCATGTGTTCCCATACCTGGCATGTCACGCAGTTTGGTGCTTACTTTCCCTCCATGTTAAAGAACAGTAGATGTTTCAGCACCCAGGCTAATGTGCTGCATAGCTAAATACATATAAGGTCCCAAAGGCGAGACTGATTGCATTGCAAATGCTTGTTTAGCAAAGCTAATAGGGCACCACAGAGGATTCTCAGCTTCCCAAACGGTCTTGTCCATGCACACCAGGCAAAAGAGCATAATTATTAATAAAGAGATTGCAGCTCTTTTTGTAATGTTCAACTCAATGGACGAAAAATGAGTTGGAGATTCTACTCCTCTCCAGGAAATGAGAAACTCAAGCATGTGTCAGCACACAAAGCACCAAGAGCCAACAGCTGACTCCTTTTCATGCAGGGATTCAGGAACACTGGCTACCACAATACAGTGAGAAGCAGATCAGAGTGACCACATGGCCCTATGTCTTGTATGACATCTTATGACAGGCCTGTCATTCAATTGAGGACAGCCTGCTTTCTGGTACTTGTAGTTTAGTTGTTCACATAAGCATGCCTACAAGTTCCATCATGCAAAGTGCTGTAGACATTAAAATGTCACTGTTGAAATGCAGCTGCTTTACATTTAAGAACCTATGAATCTATCAGCATCCATTAAACAAAAACAAAGCTTCTCTGTATGGAATTCCACACTTAGCACTACATCAGATATTTTTATTTGTGGTGATGTGGTTCTCAGAGTGGAGTATGTGTTGCAGGTGGTTCCTGAAATGGTTGGGCATTTCAGTTTTATAGGACAGATTGACGAAGTGTTTAAACATTATTTGGGCCTAGGTGTGCCGAGCCCTTGCATCCTGTTGTCCGAATGAAAGGGTCAGAAGAGGACATTGTATTTGGGTAGAGGGAAATCCACATTCCTATTTATTTCTCTCAGAATATTCTAACAGGGTTCCAGCACCCTAACACCCACAGACTCCTAGATCGCATAGACAGAAAACAGTGGCTTTCTTGTATAAAGTTGGGCATTGGCAATGTAGTGGTTAGAAATGGGGTGTCTAGTTGGCAGTGGTTTGCACCTTGTCCAAGTAGGAACCCACCTCTTGTCAGGGTAAGTGTAGTACACACTAAGTTTACCTGTGCTCACCCTCTGGTAGCTTGGCTCAGAGCAGTCAGGCTAAACTAAAGAGGCAATGTGTAAAGTATTTGTGCACACACACACACAGTAATACAGTGAAAACACCACAAAAGTACTCCACACCAGTTTAGAAACATAGACAATATTTATCCGAGTAAAACAAGACCAAAATGACAAAATTCCAACATACACAAGTCAAGCTATGAGTTTTTAAAGATTAAATGCAGGTATAGCGCATAGAAACACAATAGCTACGGTCTGGGCTATCACGACGTGCCTGACGAAGTCGAATCCACAAGTTCAAGCTGACCGCGATGGAGCGCGGGCCGGCTACAGTGTTGTACAGACCCCAGGTACAATACCTTGGAAGCGATGACAAAACAGACGTTGTGAGGTGCTGGGGAGGTGAGGCGTCACCGAAGCAAGTGAGGCGTCTGTTTCTGCAGGAGGTGCAGAGTCATTGAGCTGCTGACGCCTGGGATGTTGCGAGGTGCAGGGGAGGTGTTGCAGCGTTGTCAGCGAGGCGTCGGTTCTGCTGGCGGTGCGGGGTTGATAAGGCATCGAGGGTCAAGCCACGAGGGGTCGTTTTTGCAGTGTCGATGTCACACCAAGGGGCCACAGGGGCTGCAGTGGAGTCGGGCATCACAGACTTTGGTGACGTGGTTCTTGGGACTCACACTGTGGCGGCTCTTCGGAGGTGCATTGGCAGCATCTGGGCCTGCACTGTAAGTCACGGGTTTTGCATCCAGTGGGGACCTCGGCTCCGGTGCAGGCAGTGGTGCTCTGTCGAAGAGCAGCGCCGTGTCCAAAGTCACATTCGAAGTCGATGAGCTGGTTTCTTCTCTTTTAGCACAACAAACTCACTCCCAAGCTCCCAGGAACTGGATTTGGCACCACTTGGCAGAGTAGGACTCTCAGCAGAGGAGGTCAGGTGCTGCAGGTGAAGTCTTTGAGGGCACTGAGACTTTCAACAGAAGGTCAGCTCAACTCACGCCCTTGGAGAAGTTTTAGAAAGCAGGATGAAGAGAGCAAAATCCAGTCCTCTCACTCCCAGGACAGAAGCAGCAAGCAACAGGCCAACACAGCAAAGCAAACAGCAAAATGTCAGTCCCTCCTGGCAGCACAACAGCTCTTCTTCCTGGTAGAATGTCCTCAGTCCTGAAGTGTTCTGAGTATATGGTCTCAGAGGTCCAGTACTTATACCCATTTTAGCCTTTGAAGTAGAGAGGCTTCAAATAAAGGTTTTTGTAGTGCACAAGACCCTGCCCTTCCTGGTCCTGGCACCAGACACACTACAGGGGGGTATGCAGTTCTTTGTGTGGGGACAGGCACAGCCCTATTCAGGTGCAAGTGTCAGCTCCTCCCACCACTCCAGCTCAGGAAGACTCATCAGCCTGGTGATGGGCCATCAGGATAAAACAGGAGGCCAGAAGCAAAAAGACAGGGAAAACCTTGCCAAAAGAAGCCAGGTCTTACAGAAGCATAATAAAATGTATTGCATTTGTGCTGTGCTACTGCAGGGTTAATCCAAACCATGTATGTGGTTTTAAATTAATTAATGGATTGTTACGTCACATCAAGCTAATTGTTTAATTGAGGGAGTACATTTTTTTTTAATACTGGCCATCAAGTGTTCCAAAATGGACTTTATTCCTCCTGGACTAGGGAGAAAAATACAGTTGGTTTAGTTTGGAAGTGCTACACTGACCTCTACAGTGCAGTAAACCACAGATAAAGTGACTTCTGGAGGGAGTGTAGGACTAGAGGCATGAGGATATGGTATGGGACTGTTACAGAAAGCACCAAAGTAATGAAAATGTAGGATGGAATTATGTGAAATTGTTGGCTAGAAAATGATGCATGGGGCAAGGTGGAGCAGTCTGGGGCAATGGACCGAGGTGTATAGTGTGGGATCACTGCAGGGAGCTTGACATCAAGATGGGATAGGGGACTGTGGCCCTCGAGGGAAGAGTGTGTGGGCCACAGGGCTGCTGCTAGGACCGGTGGACCAAAAGAGAAAAGAAATGCAGAGATTGTTGGAGGAGCATGTTGCATGATTGCAGGTAGGACTGGCTCAAGGAGTCCGTCATTATCACTGAAAAAAAAGCGCCCTGCCTCCTGATCCTTTCTGCCCTCTCTGCTACATCTGACACAGTGGACCACCAAGCACTGATCCACATATTGGAAACATATAGGGTCCTGCACTGGTTCCATTCAACTGCCACCATATGTTCAGATGGGAAAAGGAGGGGGAATAAACTCTGCACCTCCTTTGGAGCACCCTAGGGCTCCATAATACCCCACCCACTGTCTTCATCCTCTACACATGAAATGCCTTATTGCCCTTCTGGCCGACAGCAACATCAAGATACATCAAAATGCTGATGACACACAACTATACATGAAAATCGCCACTGCTCATAACATTCAGTGGCACAAAACCTGCCTCAAACATATTCAGAATTGGATGTCCAGTGCCTAGCCAAGGCTCAAACGAACCAACATAGCATTTCAACTGTTTTCCAATGGTAACAGACATCCCCAAATCCAAATTGACTCTCCCAAATACACCTAGATACCTTTATCCCACAGCTCACACCGCTGAACACCGGTCTGTCCATAAAGTGGAGGAGAAAAGATATCTCCCTTGAGCTTCCCCTTTGCCCCTGGCATGAGTCATTAATTTAACTTGTAATCAGAAGAACATTGTAGCCGATATTAAACACATTGTCTAGTGCGTTCTCTGCCTATATTAGCACACTTAAATCAGGCCCTAAATAGTAAGGATTTTCTGATTAAACACTGCCTAATTGCACAAACTATTATTTGCAATTAAAACTCGTTTCACTTCTAACGCCGAAAAGCTGACCTCGAGCCTTCAACCATTCACCTTCGCAAGAACATCTTCCTATTGTATCTGAAATGTTATCAGCCTAAATGAATAACTCCCACTCCACTAATGCAAGCACAGAATCGCTGCATCTCTGGAGAGATGGCCTTTAACCTGCCATCAACCTACACAGATAGCAGTAACTTTTTCATCTGCAGCACACCGTCCATGCAAATCTCTCGATGTCACTGTCACACATTTATCTTGCCCTCTTGTAATGTAGCAGGGGGAGCACAGTCTCTTTTTAAGCCCAATCTCCGATGTTGCTTAAATGCCTTTTCGTAGTGATTGTCTGTACTTGAAACAATTTGCTCCCTGCAATCCCTGCTCGCTTGCCTTACCAGCGGCAGTTCACTTGTGTCACTATTCTGTTGCTCTATTTTAGTGTGGCATTTATTGCTTTTATAAAAAAAAAGTCCCTGAAATCCTGGCCTGCTTATTTTATTCAAAATTCACAACTCATCAACCTACATGAGAGAGGAAAATACATTTGTTCACCAAATAAAATATATTAATAAGCTATCTCTGTCAAATACATCTTTATAACACAGACCACACAACGTGGGCATGGAGACTGTTGTTAGTACAGGCGGCACCTCATAATCACCTACAAGTTTAACTGGAAATTTGGGCCCCTTAGACCAATTGATGATTACGCATTTATGGCTTCTCAGCCCACAGTGGCGTTGAAACAATTTTCAGAGTGGGTGTACTGCAATCAAAGATACATCTCTGAAGTCATAGGGATTGTGAAAAATCCAAGCACCACACAAATAACAAGTATAGCAGATGTATTCAGAAATGAGAGTGGTAAGTGTGTAGTATGTAGTTGGTGGTGCATTTTCAAGCACACTGTGGTAAATATATTACTAGTGTGGTGCAGTAGCACGCTGTCATTTATAGACTTCACATATTCCATTGAAATGGCCACGGACATACACACAGTTTTACTAACAAAATTATACAGCGCACTAATACATAATATGTGGAAAACGGGTCCAGCAAATATTTCATTTCTATATCCCCAAGTGTATTGATTAAGTTTGATCCTATTAAATCTTTGTTTACATAGTTTCTGAATTATAAAAAAACAATGTGCTTCTTCATTTGTGCTTTCCTAACCGCTAATATATTCTGAAATATTTGTATAGTTCATTTACAGGTATTTAAATGTTGTTGTGTGCTAGAAAAAAATGCTATCCGTTCACAGTCCATGTACCCCAGCCACACAGTGTCACATGCGGCCTGTTTTAAAGTTTGGCGGATGGATTTACCATCACAAATGTGACAGATATCTCACACATCTTATTACAGGTACCATAGGACATAATGCACATAGTATCCATTATGTCTTTGATGGAGTAACCTGTCGGCCAAGCTATAAATGAGGCCGCAAGTTTACTTAAAAGAATCCTCACTTCACAGTCAGAGAAAGAAAAGTAAACAGCAATCTTCTTTTTAAAAGGATAACCAGCATTTGTCAATAGACATGGCCTGACATTTGATCTGTAACAGGATAAAAACTAAATTTAAAGGCATCTTTATGGCTCATTCTTCACCTTCTGAACTCCAGACTGTTTATTTTGGGGGTGCTGCAGTACTTAATCCCCTCCAGCCTACAACCCCCCACCCCGCACCCTTACTTCCAGCGCCTATGCTTTGCCAGTAAGGGATCTAGCAGCCTTAGCACTCTTGCAGCTGTCGTCATTACATATTTTCTCCCACCTGGGGAGGAAGGGTGTGGTGATGTGTAAGTTAGAAGGTTGAACATGTAATGCTGTGAGATCACTGGGGCTCTCTGATTCTATGAGTCAGTTACTCCTGTGCCGCTTTCGTAGGAGGATATATCTTGATGATTAAATACCTACTTCTTCCACAACCTGTCTGGTATCTTCACTACATGATTGGCGACGATCTGGGATCATCCTCTCTTCAAAAAGCAGCTGACTCAGGGGCCAGGAAGTAATTCATCATTCTAAGAAACCAGAAGTGCAGATTGACAGTTCTGTTCACTCGTAGGTGAACATACAAGGTGAGAATTTCTTTTCTGTTGCAAAAGATACCCGGAGGAAGCCCAACGCGACCCTGGAGAAGGTGTTCCTTTCGGGGTATTTCAACTGCTTAAACCTTCGCCTTTACTCTGAGCTTCGTTCCTTATTTGAAAAACAACGTTCCACGTGCATCCTGTGCACAAGCTCAAGTTTCTTTGAGAGCGCGGCAAGGAAGGCTAAAGCGGCCCCAAGCTTGAGCGCAGTTAAGCACAAAGCTCAACAAAGGCTGAGGCTTAGCTCTCCTTGAGCGCCTGTGAGCAATTAAACTACGCGCATTCAATAACAAGCGGGCCCTGAATGAAGCGTTGAAAGTAGAACAGCTGTGAAACATTCTCCATAAAAGTATGTGAAAATGGAAATAAAGTAAGCCACAAAGCACGCAACACTCTCAAGCTACTTTCTTACTATTTACATGCCGCAACGTGCCACAGGTTCTTGCTTACCCTGTACTGCGAGCTGTATCTGCCGGTTAACATCTGCTTTCTGGTGAGCGACCTCGGAGCTGTCGATCATCACCAGCTCCGCTTCTTCTTCCTGCTCAGTGACGAGCCATTCTTTCCTGGGATTGACAATAGAGTGTTACTCTATCCTACGTTGCTACACTGCTTCCAGTGGCTTTCCACAGTGCTGCACATTTTTGCTTACTTCTGTGATGTGCACACAGAGTCAATTTTAAACCACATTTGGTGCAAGTCTATTTTTCAGCGATTTGCACGCTTGTGTAAATTTATATTTCAGCGATTTGCACGCTTGGTGCAAGTTTGTATTTCAGCGATTTGCACGCTTGTGTAAATTTATATTTCAGCGATTTGCACGCTTGGTGCAGGTTTATATTTCAGTGATTTGCACGCTTGTACTAATTTTATTTCAGCAATTTGCAAGCTTCCGGTATTTTTTTTTCTTTCTTTCTTTCTTTTCTTTCTTTAAGGAAAGGAATTATGCAAAGTATTTCCCCACCTGCACCGTTTCTGCAAGAACCTGTTGAACCACTTTTGGAGTGGAAACTATGGATTCATTCTTTCAAGGCTTATTTAGTAGCAATTGATGCAACAAAATTCAAACCAGAAAGGAAAAAAGGTTTAATGTACTACCATTTGGGAGTTGAAGGTCAAAACATATTTGATCATTTACCGGAGTATGAAGATCTGGATGGAACAGAACTTGATGAATTTGACACTGCCATTGCACAATTGGATAAATATTTTTCTAAGACTAAGAATCTAGTATTCATAGATTTGAGTTTTTCACTAGAGTGCAAAAGCCTTCGGAAAGTATAGATACATATGTTACTGCCTTGAAAGTCCCAGCTGCAACTTGTGAATTTGAGGATTTTACAGCACAGTTAATTAGGGATCAATTGGTTGTAATATGTAGCTCAAAGAAAATACAAAAACGACTACTTACATGCAAAAATCCTTCTTTGGATAAAGCTATTGATATAGTTAAAAGCATAGAGGGTTCCTGTGAAGATGCCAAATTTTTGGAAGAATCTCGTAATAAAACATCTATTTCAGGTGCTGTTATAAATAAACCAGTTTTTCCCATAGAAAATAAGAAAGGCAGGAATGTGATTAAACCTAATCCCCAAACTTTCCCATCACGGAGAGTTACTTGTTACAGATGTGGGTAACCCAGCCATCTTTCTACATTCAAATATTGTCCCGCACATGGGCAACAGTGCAAGAAATGTGGTAAAATGGGTCATTTCTTAAAGGTGTGCAGGAGAGGAAAAAACAATTCTGTTCGTTGTGTTGTTAGTGAAGAGTATGACGTTAATGAGGATGACAAATATGAAGAACATAAAGAACTGCTGTTAGGGGTGAGATGCGAGAAGCAAGACAAAGCTTCCCTGATAGCTGACGCAGAAATTGAGGTGTGGATTCATGAAGTTCCAGTGAAGCATTCAGTAGACACAGGAGCCCGCATCACCATTGTGGATTACAGTAAATACACTCAGTTGTGGAACAAGCAACCCTTGTTACCTCCAGATGTAATGACAGTAGCATTTGAAGGCAGCAAGGTAGATTTGGTTGGTTATTTTTGGACCACTATTAAACTATTACATTTGTCTATCAAGGGGAAGGTATATGTAACACGCAAAGGCATTAATGTTTTAGGCTTAATTCACCAAGCAGAATTCACCTTGACAATCAGACCTGGTTCTAGTAATCCAGTCACTATTGAAAAGTATAATATAAAGTGTGTCACTAATTTAGAAAATGACTGGGAGAGCAAATTTCAAAACGTTTTTCAAGAAGATTTAGGGAAGGTAACTGATTTTGTCTATTCCATAAAAGTCAAGCAGGATGTTTCACCTGTAAAGCCCAAATTACGCAACATTCCTTTAAGTGTTAGAAAATAATTATCAGAGATGTTAAAAAACATGTGTGACCAAGGTATCATTGAAAAGGTTGAAGGCACTTTGTGGTTATCTCCTATTGTATTAGCTAAGAAGAAGTCAGGCGAACTCAGAATGTGTGTGGACTTGAGGAGTGTCAACGAGGCCATCTGGGTGGACAACATCCCTCTACCCAGAAAAGAGGATCTGAATACAAAAATTGGACATTCTAGCTGGTTTACCAAATTAGACCTTAGGTCTGCTTATCACCAGGTAGAATTGGATAAAGACTCTCGTCATTTAACTGCTTTTGTCACTCCAGAAGGTACCTTTCAGTTTTGCAGGATGCCATTCGGATAGCTTCTGCAGCAGCAGTTTTTCAGAGACTGATGTCTGCAATGTTCTATGGTTTTACACAAGTAGCAATTTTTCAGGACGATATTCTAGTGTTTACAAAAAGTGAATCCGAGCATGACATTGTGTTGACTAAAGTTCTGAATATGCTTGAATCCAGAGGTGCAACTTTGCGAAAAGATAAGTGTATTTTCAAAACCAGGGAAATTGAGTATTTAGGTCATGTCTTCTCTGATCAAGGGGTGAAACCAAAACCATGTCTTATAAAAAGCATAGTAGAATCGCCTGCTCCTAAAAACAAGGAACAACTGCTTTCATTTTTAGGCTTATGCGAATTCAATGCTAAATTTTTAAAGAATTCTGCAAACTTGACAGAGTGCTTTAGAACCCTTTTAAAAACATATACTGAGTGTGTATGGTCAGACATGTGTGAACATATGTTTAAAATCATCAAGAATGAAATTTTAAACGCTCCAGCTTTATAACCATTTCCTGAGGGCAGAACTACTGTGGTGACGGTTGATGCATGTGAGTATGGACTTGGTGAGACCAGCAGAACGCAAATACTCAGTAATTGAAAAAGAACTATTGGCTTGTGTATGGAGTGTGGAAACATTTAAGGCATACTTGTGGGGTAGACCTTTTGTATTAAAAACTGATCACTGCCCCCTAGTAATAGCCTTTCTAGTAAAAAGGTTCAACGTACCACAGCTAGAATTTCCAGATTAGCAGCAAAATTATTGGAATATACTTTTACAATCGAGTACATAGCAGGTGGAAAAAAATTCTCGAGCAGACTATTTGTCCAGACTTCCCATTGAGGAATCTGAAAATTTAGAATGGGAATCGGAAATTGAGGAATGTTTCATAGCTTATGTAGGAGATGTCAGCGTTAGTGAAAAAATGAAGATTGGATCATTGCCATTGAGAAAGATCGCATTCTAAGTGAGGTGATTGCATTAGTAAAGTCAGGTTGGCCAAAAGAAAAACAGTTGTCATATGACTTACAAATGTTCTGGAAAATTTCACAAGAGTTGTCCATAGAAAATGATATTTTAGTGCGTGGAAACAAACTCATTGCACCTTCTTATTTTCGGCAACGCATAATAGAATTAGCACACTGTTGTCATCTAGGCTCCACGTTAACTGGAATGGACATTGAAATTGAAGGGTTTGTATCTAGTTGTGTAAATTGTAAATTGAGAGACAAAGTTCTGGTAACAGAACGACAGGTGGAGTCAGTGACCTTTTGTACACAAAAAGCTTGGCAGCGTGTTGGGGTCGATTTTTTGGGACCTTATCAAATCTTACCCAATTGTATGAGATATTTCATAGTAATGGTGGACCATCTCTCCAGGTGGGTTGAAGTAGAGCCAGTTTCTGAACCTACTACCAAGAAGGTGATTGAGTGTTTTCAAAGAGTGTTCTCTAGAGAAGGACTACCGGAAGAGATCCTAACTGATAATGGAGTTCAGTTTACTTCAATAGAAATGACTTAATTTCTAAATAATTGTGCAATAAGACATTTAGGAACACCTTTATATCATCCCCACAGCAACGGGAAGGTAGAACGTTTTAACAAAGTGTTAGTGGAGTGCATACAAGCTACCATTAGAAGCAACATGAATGTTGCTAGGTCTATACAAGAGTTGGTCTGGACTTACCGCACTACATCCCATTGATTGACAGGGAAGTCTCCGTTTGAATTGATGAGTGGAAGGAAAGCTGCCACAAAGTTGTGTCCCTATTGGGTAAACAAATTAACTCCTAAACAAGGGAGTATTGAAGATTGGTGGAAATCTGCTGAAACTAAATCCAATTTGGTCAATTCGAAAAGAGCAGTAAAAGTGAGTTCTTGTTGAAGAAAAGAGTGCAAATTGAAAGTGGGAGACTGGGTGCAGGTCAAGAATCCGGTTATGATTGGGAAAGGTTTATCGACATTTAAAGATCCCGTTCAGGTGTGTGAATTAAGAAATAATTCTGTGAAACTATATGATGGGAATTGGTGGAGTGTCTCTCGTGTAGCCTTGACTCCTCATGATTGTGTCATATATGGAAAAACGAAGAGAAGCACAAAAGTTGGCAAGATGGTCAAAGCTGCAAGGAAAATGGGATGATTTTCTTACATATTAAGATGGTTTTATTAATGTTTTAAACAAAGTTTATCACACATTGTGCTATGCTGATCATTGTTTTTTTTTTTTTCTTTCTTTTCCTTCTTCTTTTCCTTTTCTGTGGAGGGAGTGGGGGTGTAATATTATGTAAATGGAAAAAAGAAGAGTTGTATGTTCTTTTTCAAATCATGTTGTTTTATTCTTGGTTTTATTAAAAGGGAGATGTGTGGTGATGTGCAAGTTAGAAGGTTGAACATTGAATGCTGTGAGGTCACTGGGCTCTCTGATTCTATGAGTCAGTTACTCCTGTGCCCCTTTCGTAGGAGGATGTATCTTGATGATTAAATGCATTTTCAATACTCTGGTCATAAGCTGAATTGGGGGATGGGGGGTAGGAGTGAGCATTTCCTCTCCAATTAAGTCCAGTACCAGTCCATCACTACCAATAAAAGTGCTTCACATTCATCTTGATTTAGCACAGCTTTTTTGGTCCTCTACTCAAGAAAGGGATCCTTTATTTGACCAAATGCATTTACATCAAGGGGCAGATTTCCTCTAGCCACAGGATCTACTATATCCTGACATGCAATTACATTTTACTTTAAAATATACAGAAATAAATGTGATTAACTGTTTGAGAATTAATAACAAAGAGTAACCGGCATTGCACACTTCAAGAAACATGCAAACCTGCCACCAGACAAGGCTATCATCCCAACTGGTATCTAAATTAGAGCAATATGTTTTTCTTTTTAGGAATACAAAAACTCCATTTAATTTCCATTTTAAGGTGGTGCACAGGGAAGTACTTTTAGTACATACATACCTGCCAACTCACAAGGTGCCACCGTGTGACACATGATATTGGCTCCCATCACACTGTCTCCCAGTGAGGAGCCGATATCACACTGTGGCAAGGAAACAAGCTAAAAACCACTGTAAATAGTGGTTTTCCAGCTCGTTTTTGGATGCTTTGAACTGCCAAATCCATTAAGGGGTGTGAAACACCCCAGGACATCGGCACCAGCCTCAATAAACTTTTTTTTTTCTTAGGAGGAGGGGGCTTGGGGGCGGGGTGGTGTCAAAAGTGCCTCGTAGATACTTCTCGCCACGATTCCCCACCCCCACCTCACACGGTGAGATTGTTCGTCAAATTGGCAGGTATGGTAGTAAGTCTTGCATTCACCCCATCATCCTGGACATTAAAGCACCAGCATACCATGTGTAGAGAAAGTGGCAACCTTTGACCTTTCTGCATCTTTAGGTAGGCTACTTGTAACACCTTTAGCTCCATTAGCCATTACAACCTCCTGCTAACCCCAAACGGACTAGCGGAATGGCAGTCAGTGGAAAAGTAAATATGGCGCTTAGATCCCTGTTTGCTTCCTGTTCCAGCCCCTGCCTTCATGATCCATGCGATGGAAGGTAGAGCCAAAAATACCAAAGATAAGACTGGCCCCTGACTATAACCAACTGATGTTTATGCCAATCACGAGGAGAAGAGCTCTTCATAAACTAAGAGAGAGGAGGAGGGCGAGCCTCACATTTCAAGCAGGATAAGGGGACCAGACACCGTACTGACAAGCTCACTGAAGGAATATCTAAGCCAGAGAGGTGAACTACTGGGAGGATGTGAAACATCCTGCAAAACGTGAGAGAGTGCTCGATGTGAACAGGTTGGAACCTCATCACAGCGCTGCAACTGTTGCTGGAGGAGAGGAAGGAGAGGCATCTGAAGGACCTGTTCAGGAGAGGTGATGACAGCTGAGTATAAGGAGTGAATCGATCATCAAGTTCGGCACATTTTCAATAAGCTGTGCGTTGTCAGCCAAAATAATCTAGCCTTGGCCTCCTAGTACCAGGTCTGGACAATTTGAGAGTTCATTGGACAGGCATTTTGAATAGTGTCCTGGTTAAGGGAGAGCAGGACAGACTACCGGAAAGATAAAGGGTGAGCAGGAGAAGTGAGGTGGCCAAAACAAAACCACCATCACTGGCATAACAAGCCGATAAATGTAGTGCATCTAAGCGAGGGAAGGATGTAAGAGCTATGCCCCTGAACCCATGCACAACATTTATTTCAAAGGTGAACCCGTAAACCTTAAGCTAGAATGAAAATAAAATACCCCCGACAGTGTTACTGCATACATGAGAAAACTAAAAGTTGTTTTCTGGTACATTTAGATTCCCGGGCATCAGCTTTACTTAACCAATTGGTCTCTTGTCCTTTGAACATATTTGCATCAATGCTTCTTGGTAATATCACATCTTAACATTGATTAACTCTATGCCAATTGCCCTATTCATGTACTAGCATCTTCATGGATCGATTACAATTATATGTCCCCTTGCTTTCATTTGCCGTCACTTGCCTCTCCCAATTCCTGGCATTTTTTCTAACATTCTTCTGCTAGGATCCCTTCATCCTATCAACTGTACAGGGGCGTAGCTGCCATTAGTCCAACAGGTGCATGGCACCAAGGCTTAGGGTTGTGAGGAGCCCACTGCACCCCAAATATAGCAGTTTTTTTTACCAGCAACCCACAGGTACAGGCCCACTGTCTTTGCTTGCGTTAAGGCCCGTGGCACCCATGCTACACTATATCAGCTAGACCCCATGAGCCATGTGTTGCGCACCTCACAGGGTCCAAATTATAATAATTCATTTTTAGTTACAAATAACAAATCTTCCATTGGGTGCTGACATAGTTAGGGATGCTGGGTTGTCAATCATTCTGGATGTTACCATCCAAGACAGTTCTATCAGCACATCAATAAATATTTCTCGAATAAGTACTCCAAGTTAACTCTCGAGAAATCCATGCCCATATTTCCTCATTTGAACTGTAATATTTCCTATATGGTTTTATTTCAATTTCATTTGTCCATACACAAGATAAAAAACTTCTTGCTAACACTTTTTTCGTTCCAAAGGAGTTTGTCCATGGAATTTCCTCAGGGCTAGAAGCAATGAAAAACGCAATAGACATCCATATTTACACCAACCATAAAACATAGATTATGATTGAATGAACGTATATACGTTATTTCTATAGTGCGAACCTAGCCGAAAGGTGGTGGAGCACTGTACATGGTGAAAGGAAAGCTTAAAGTCAGTGAGTAATAGGAAATGAAGCTGAGTTGCAAACAGTCAATGCATTAAGATGGTGTGTTCTTTATTTTATTTAGAGTGTTTTATAAAGCGCGCACATGACCCTTGGGTATCAGAGCGCTGTACATAGGGTTGAAAGAGCAAGATGAAAGGTATTGACAGATAAATCAAAGTAAAGAGTCACAATGGGCTGTTGCAACATATAGCACAATTATACAACAGTCGGTCCATTAGTCTTCATTGTTCTAGCAACTTCGTGGTGGGTATTTGCTGCTGCTCTGAAACTCTTCGGATCCAGGTACGCTGAGGAGCAGAGTTTTCGAGGGTTCTCCTGTCAACGACGTGTCTCTGATCCATCGAAAAGTTGCTGTACTTGATACAATCCTTGTGTCCTAGGACTCCAAAGACTATGCAAGGAATCTATTCATTAGTATCTTCTTTACCTCATTTTTGAACAAGAGGGTTGATGGTTTAGAGCGTATCCTGGGTGGTAAGGAGTTCCAGATCTTTGGCGCTGCCCCGGAGAAGGATCGTGTGTACGTTTTTTGTTTTCGGAATCTAGGAGGTTCAAGCCTGAGAGAGTTAGCACTTCTTAGGTAGCGGCTGCCACCGGAGATTCAAATCTTTTCTGCCAGGTAACTTGGCTCTTTGAAATGCAATGCTTTGTATGTGAGGCAGGCAATTTTCATTTGAGTTCTTGCCTCAAGGGGAAGCCAGTTTAGATACCTAAGCGATGGAGTGATGTGGTTGAAGCGTCTAGTTCTTCTTACCAGTCTCGCTGCCGCATTAAGGGTTGTTTTGAGTTGAGCTGTTCTCGCTTTGGGTAGCCCTGACAAGGTCGCCGAGCCGTATTCTAGTCTGGAGACCACAAGTGCTTGTACTGCTTGTTTGAAGTCCGAAGGTGGTAGAAATGGTTTCCATTTCTTCCGTGTTCTGAGTTGGAATGTCGCACTGCGTGTGGTAGCACTGATGTGAGCTTTCATATTTAGATTCTTGTCCAGTGTTATTCCAAGGGATTTCGTGGAGTCAATGATGGTAGGTTTGCAATTGAGTGCGTCTAGGTGCTTGAGCCAATCTTGGATGAGTGAGGAGCTGTTTTGTGGGGAGAAAAGAAGGAATTCGGTTTTCAGAGAGTTCAGCTTGAGGTTGTTTTGCGAGAGCCAGGACTGGGTTTTGACTAAAGTGTTGTTTAGTTGTCTGGGGAGGATATCTTTAAGTATAGTTGTGTGTTGTGTGCGTCCATGTGGTATGCAATGTTCGATTGGTTGAGGATTTCAGTTAGTGGTTCCATATATAGGTTAAAGAGTGTGGGGAGATGGTCGACCCTTGGGGGACTCCACACCTCATTGGTGAGGAGTCAGAGAGTGAGTTGCCAAGTTTGATGCGTTGTGAACAATTCTGTAGGAAGGAAGCAAACCAAGCAACCCTCTTTAAAGAGGTGAGTCTGGGGGTGGTGTGTCAAAGATAGCGATGGAGTAGGAGCTTCTTCTCCCCGCTCCGCACCACGCATAAGAAAAGTTGCCCGCATGGCTCCCTACCTGGGCCCTCGGAGCTGTCCTGGGGTCTGTAGACATCTGGTGAGCCCTGGGCGCTATCCCAGGACACAGAACTCAAAGTCCACCTCGGAGGTATGCAGGGATCGATGATGGGCAGTGGGGAAAGAGCTGGTGCTGGGCCGGGGCCTGTGGCTGCAGTGCAGAGGCATGAGGACAAAGGTGTGCCCCTGGTGCTCTAGGGTTGGCGGCTTAGGCACTAAGAACTAATTCTCAGCCACGGGGAGGAACAGCGCTGCTTCCTCAGAGCCCGCAAGGTGAGATCCTGCAGCAGTGAGGGTTTTGGCTGCGGCCCCACGTGCCCCTGTGGTGCCAGCACCTGCACACGCCATGTGGAGTGGAAGCCGCTTGGCTGGGAGTCGCTGTGTGGCCCCAGGAGTTAAGAAGGTTCAGCCACATAACGGGCGCACTATTGAGGACTGGGACCTTGACCCCACTTTTGCCCCCCATTGCCAGCAGACAGAGTAACATGGACAGCCGGGATTAGATGGCAGGGGTGTGGCCCGGAAGGCCCATAAAGCACACGACCACCTGCATCGTGGCATGGTGGGGCACACCACCAGGAGTGCGCCCCGGCGATTAGGCCTTGATGTGCTTTCCCCCTCTAGGAACATAGGACAGAGGACCACCCATGGGAATTGGTGAGCTGGCCTGGTACCTATTGAGCCTCTCTGACTTTGAGCAGAATGTGGTGCAGTGAAAGCGAGACAGATGACCGCCTCCAGGGAGAAATGGGGACATCGAGTCCTGCTCCAGGGTGAAGCAGCTACGACCATACTGCCGGAGGGGAGAGGGACTGGACTGGAGGACCTCAGGATGTATGGAGGATGGCATCCACTAAGAAATGAGAAAGACTCCCACACAACTTGTATTTATTCTATATGTGCCTGCTAGAGCTCCATGGGCTGACCAATACTCAATTCATTATGTCATAGGCATATACATGGCAGTAGTGCAGTGTGGTCCTGGCCCGAATCGGCAAAGTTCACACACATAGCTCCTGGCAGGCGCCGACTCGCTCTCCTGAGCCGTGCTTACCAGCATCCTGATGATCGGAGTTGCTCCGGCTCCTGCCACACGCAGTAAGTCTTGTTCTTCCTTGCTCAGGTATGAGCACAGTCTCTGTGCTCCTGCGGGGCTCTGACAGCATGTCCTCTGTCCTCATGCCTCCTCGGATACAAAGCCTTCCTCGTCTTGGTTGTAATAGCAATTTGGGTCACGGGCAACGACCCAGACCTCCAGCCTCATCGCTTCAAGCTGCCCCTCCTGGCATACGGGGTAACTCCAACGAACCTCACTGTCCGGTCATGCTGGCCTCAGGTTGCCTGTTCTGTGGCCCCTTTTGGCATACAGGGTTGTAACAACTATCCGCACACAGGTGACAGCCCAATCGGTGTGACAGTTTCTTGGCGCATGACGGCCCCTCCTGACATATGAGGTCGCCAACTTCCACAACGCTGCACATGGGCAACCGCCCAATCGCTGCAGCACTGTCCTTGGTGCATGACAGCCCCTCCCAGCATACGGGGTCACCAATCTTCACAACGCTGCACACTGGCAACAGCCTGATCAATGTGCCACTGTCCTTGGTGCACAGTGGCCCCTCCTGGCATATGTAGTCACCAAATTTCACAACACTGCACACGGGCAACGGCCTAATCAATGCGGCTCAGCTCTTCACCCCTCACTCAAGAGCACCACACATCTGGTCTCCTCTGTGTATCTTTCTCTCTCCAGCACACTCCTCTACCTCACAGGCACACTGGTCTTGGCGAGCAAGCATGTATTGGTGCTCCAAACTCCAGCGCAGGTGATATTGGTTTCCCTGGGTGTTGTCCCCTCACCCAGCAGGGAGACCAGCAGGCTATGCCCCTAGCCCTGGTCACAGGCAGAAGTCTTGCAGAGCTTCCCCTCCTCATGTAGCCGGGCTGGCTGCTTGGCAGATGAAAAAGTATGGGGTTTCAGACTCCCCTACTTAAAGTTCTTTTCCAGACACAACATGTGATTTTGGGTCTGGACCTTTGACGTTTTACTTTGGGGTTCTGTATCTTTGAAATGGGCATCTCTTCCCTTTCGTCTTTCTCCTGAAGGATGTCTGTCACAGCAGGTAGGACTCCAAAGCTGATTAGCCCACAACAAAATTCATGGAAGTGACCAGAGTTCACACTTGGGTGCCAGCCACAGTGATCTGTGCATCAAAGGTTAATCCTGGGCCCTCAACCCTACCCTTTATGATTCTCTTACCAGTCCCCTCTCACTCTTCCTGAGATGTATCCAGGCCATTTCCTTGTGATCTGTCACTGAATCAAAGAGCCCTTTGAAATGCACGGGGAGAGCCTGGCTCCCCCTCACCCAGTGCTTGTTCCACCCAGCTTACAGGAATGCAGCAATATTCAATTCTGTCTGGGGGAGATTCCTCTATTCCTCATGTTTCCACCAGGCAGACCTGGGCTTCCCAAAACGGAAGCAAAGGTCCTCCTTGTAATGTACTAGTGCAGACACTTCTGCATTCAGCATATATTTACAGCACACTCCACTGTCTAGTATTGTAGTGCCCATGTACCCTGCTACCACCACCATTTCCACATGCAGCACGTGCACTCAGTCTGCGCACACTGTTCTATACTACAGTCTCTCTGTACTGCACCAAAGTGTGTCACTTTAAAAACCCTCTGCCAGCACACACACATTTACCTTGTGCACACTGTTCCACACTGCACCCTCTATGTAGTGTACATCTTGCACGCTTACATGCACTCAGCACATGTTTTCACCTTGCACGCAATTCGACATCAACCTGATGTAGGCCAAGGGTGAGTTAAACACACAACAGCAGAACTTTTAGAAAGGGGAGTGAGCCTGCAGGCCTCCCTCCAATGACATGGGGTAACAAGCATTTGCAATGCAATAGGTCTCGCATTTTAGAAAGTTTGACCGATTGGTATTGTGAATGACAATGCCTTTTATTACTGCATTTTGTTTTCAAACAGATAAATAAAAGACATTGACATTTACAATGCCAATAGCTCAAAAGCTCGCAATTTGCAAGACCTATTGCATTGCAAATGCTTGTTGAACATAGACAGACAGCAGACTGTGCTCCACCATATTGGGAGTCGGAATAACTGCCAACGAGGCAACGTGCACGCACACATGGCGTTGCAGCATCTTCCTTATGTATCGGCTTACTGATGCCGTGCGCTCATTGCCAACATCATCACAGAACACTCGTGCATATTTCTCCCATAAGATGGTTGGTCTATACTGGGTAACACACACCTCGAACTCGGCACATACACCTAATCACATGACAGCCATGTGCGACTCACAAGGAAAAGGTGGAGTCTGGAACCTCGGCGCACACATTGCACAAATTCACACTCCACCATGCAACCTTTTTCCGGTGAAAGAGCAGGTCTGTTCCGATAAGAGGAGGGGTCTGCAACCCGTCACTGGTAACAAAAGACTGGCCACATGCGCACACCTTCAATTGACAAAACTGGCATTTTAGTTGGACTGCCCATGTTTCACTTTCTTCTGCTCTTTCTGGATTTCAAAGCACTTTCTAGAGAAGGCGCTGCAACTGACACTGAGAAGCCAAAACGTGGCGCAGCTATCGGCTCGCACAACACTTGTAAAGGCCAGTACAGTCACACACCAAACTCCTAATGCAGCAAAAGCTGGGGCTGCACACGCACCTGAGGCACAGTAAACAAGTGCCGACACGGCCACCGCCTCGTGAGAAGGGAGAAGTGAAGGGACGCAGCGCGCATGACGAGCAACAGACGACGAGTCCAGTCTGGGTGGGTGGGGCCTAAGGGAGACAGGGCGGTCACCAACCCCACTTCCAAAAGCAACCCGACGACAATAGATCTCGCAGAGCGAGCAGCGCATGCGCTGCGACGCTAGGCGAGACCAAAAAATTACCTGGTCACTACTACTGATCATCACACAGCATGCTGCCACCATCTCGCTTGTGCTGTTTAACTCCTGCTGAAGGCAGTAGCCTTCCACTGCTTTGGTATGGGCTGGAAAACACACTTGAGCAAAGCTAGAGACACTGAAACTCCCAAGAATGGAGGGAGGATTGGACTTCCAGACATATTCTTATATTATGCTGCAGCACAAATGCAGCAAGCAGTGGTTTGATACGAGGAAGGCCCTCACTGGAAGAAGATGCTTCTGGGGGGGTATATGCTTGGAGCACCCACTTCTGAGCTATTTATGATGGGTCGCGGAGCCCCGCAGAGTGCGCCTAGCCGGCAGAATTGTGGCAGAAGGTGATGGTGAAGGTGTTATATCCCCATTCGCTGTGGATATTCCTATTTGGACATGGCAAAGGATATGTCTTTTCGTAGTTACTAAGACAGGGGATGTAAAACTGCCGGGGGGTTGTTCTTAAATAATAGATTTAGCACATGTGAGCAGACGCAGGAGCACTTCGGGCTGGGAGCAAGACAATTCCTAGAATATGAGAAGGTGGCTCACACAGCACGCTCACTTTGGAACATGTTCCCTGAGGCCCCTAAACATGTCAATTAATGCAAAGACTACTGCATATGGCGGGATGCAGGACAATGATAGCTGTGCTATATGCTGCACTAGTACAGGACAGGGGGGGGACACAGGGAAAGCTAAAGACCACTGGGCGGTAAAATGCCTGACAGACCTGACAGTGTCTGAGTGGAAGAAGGTATGTGAGCAAGTTAAAAAGATCTCCCCGAATGCCCGTTTCAAACCAATGCAATTCAATTCTTTGCATAAAACATACCTAACCCTCTGTACACTTGCCTTGAATTTACTCGCATGTGGCAGATGTGTTGCGTCTGAGACGGATATCTTACACATGGTGTGGGTGTGCCCAAGGGTTGGGAGCTTCTGGAGTGAAGTGGTAAAAACTATGAATGGAATAACAGGTATAAATATGGTTACGTCTATAAAAACGTGTCTGCTAAATATATGGCCGAAACAAAAGCACTGTAAAACGAGGTTGCAGATGTGGGCACTGGGTACAGTACTGGAAAAAAGGGGAATTATATCCTGGGTTCCTCCGGGAGCCCTGGGTTTAGAGCAGAGGTCTTCAAACTTTTGTCGGCTGAGCCCCCCCATCTAAACCTTTTTACACGTCGAGCCCCCCCACCACCACCACCACCTGACAAAAAAGTTCTGGAAGCTGGTACTCTGCATCATTGATGGCCCTTCCCTCCTGCAGAGCCCAGGTCGTATAGGGCAAATAATATTAAATAAAGTAAGAGTGTTTAGTAAACTGAAGTTTTTAGTGCTTGTGCTTATTCTAAAGTTCAAATGAAAAGTCTCCAAGAAAAAATGAGCACAAAAATTACATTGGTGCTTTATTTTTCACATAAAACACAAAAATTAGGATAGATTAGCAAAAACACTCCCAAAACACAGGTGTGGGGTGTGCCTGTTTTTATCCATAGAGACAATGTGTGGATGGATTCTTGCTTCTGCCATCCTTAGGTTGTGCTCCACTTCCAGTCTTGAGCATTCCCTGGAAACGGGAGTGCTCACAACATTTTGTAATATATTTTTTGCAGTTTTATATAGCACGAACGTGACCCAAAGGTATTGGAGCGCTTTACAGGAGCATCTTTTACATTACACAAGCACACATTCATTTTTTGTAAGCACAGGGAGATTAAATGATTTGCCCAGAATCACAGGATGTTGAGCAGACACCAAGAATTGAACTTGGTTCCCCAGCTCTACAGTCATCAGCTCTGGCTGTTGCGCCACATCCTTACCCCTAAACAAGATATCAGAAAAAGGGGTTCCACAAAACATGCTTTCTGACACGATTGAAAAATCCATGATTATGTGGAGTATAGCCAAGTGTTGCCATGTCAGTAGGAGGCCTGCCACAGTTTTCCAAGAAGGCCTAGGGGACATTTACATCATACACATGTGATATAAGTGATTCAAGAGGATATATACATCTTTATTCTCTAGCAGCATCAAGAGTCAATGTGTTAGCATAGTTGGCTTATAAAGAAGATTGCCTTCCAAAGCTTCAGAAATAGCTGCACAAGAAAACATTTAAATTTGGTCTACGAAAGAAGTGAGGACAGATGGTAGGCATACTTCACAATATTTGTTATATTAGGCTTGTGGACTCAGCTCTAGGGATTGGAACATGTTATACAAGCACCAGCGACTTTAATCAAGGTCAAATTCATTTTTCGTAAGTCACTGGTAAATTAAGTAATTTTGCCCAGGATCACATGATGTTGAGCCGATACTAGGACTCGAACCGGGGTCCCCAGAACCAAAGTCAGCACCTATGGCATTAATGCCAAATCTGCTCCTCCTTGAAACATCCAACGTCCCCACTAGTAGTGGGACGAAGGGGAAAGGAGCGAGGCTTTAAAAAAATAATACAAAAAGCTCTTCACTCTTACCTGCCAGAGAATGGAATCTTCAGGAAGGATACAACCATTGTAAATTCCTTGCAGTGAAACGTACTTCCGACGTCGGAACCAACATGGGGTGCAACTAGACCCGAACTTCGGGGGGTGGGGCGCTAAGACTCCCAGCCAGGGCTGGCCCTAACACTGATCGCACACGTGAGAGGGACAGGTGAGTGAAGTGTCACATGAGCAGGGTGAGTAGTGTGCTCGTGTGACTGCAGGGTGAGGTACAGGGTGAACTTGTGTGACTGCAGGGTGAGGTACAGGGTGAACAGCGCAAGAGCATTGTGAGCGCAGAGTGCAGAGTGATCACTGTGAGTGCAGAGTGTGCGGTGTGCTCATGTAAGTGGAGGGAGAACGGTGTGAGTTCATGGTGAGTGGCATAAGTGCAGTGTGGTCACTGAGTGCAGGGTGAGCGGGTGGTGTGAGTGCATGGTGATCAGTGTGAGTACATTGTGATCCCTGCGAGTGCAGGGTGAGTGTGAAAGTGAAGGGCGAGAATGAGGAGTGAGTTGTCTGAATGCAGGGTGCATTCCCAGACACAGTCGAAGTTACTCAGCATGTTATTGAGGCTTGGCATAGGGTTTCAGATATAAGTTAAACTATTGCTTTTATGGCATTATTCAGGCTCCAGGGATCGAGGGTGGAGGAAATAAATATTGTGCTCATCCTGCAACAAACTTCCAGTCTTGCGATTAGGGTTGCCAGCTCATTATATTGATGTCCCAGACCAAAAATAAGCAGTCCCTTAAAGCCTATTTTCAGCACTTATCTGTGCATACTTGGAACAGCAAAAATAAATAGAAAGCATTTTTAATTGTGTTCTAAGGCTGCCTGAATGATCCATGACTGATAATTAAAGGGAACAAAGATTGAAAAGTCATATTACAAATGAATACATACTATTTTGTTTATAACCCTATTTAGTGTCAAGACAAGGCCTTTGCAGGCTCTTTAAACAACAGGTGGCTGGCATTTTTCTTCTGTTAACCCTACTTTATATTCATATTAATAAAATGCATTCTCACACTAAGGCAGTAAAAAGTAAAATCCAAATGTAAGGAATAGGCAGAGTGGGGCCCCAGGGGTACTGAAACCAGAAAACAAACAGCCTCTGTAATCAGTTTACAAAGGTATGTAAATATACACATGGTCTTTAACAGGCGCGCATCGCCCATAGGGCTCAGAAGGCTTCAGCCCCCCGCCCCTTGTGTGTGTCAGCCAGGGCTGAGACAACTTCCCGGGCACACACACAGACAGTTTTTGAGCTGCTGTAGGCTGGCTGATCTGGCGTCCGTCTTATCGCAGCCGCACTCGAGTACTTCACAGGTCTTTAAAAGACCATTTACTTGTTAACGAGGCTTTGTTGTTTCTTCACCCCTGAATTAGCCCGTCCCCCGAAATTTTTATTAGCCACCCCCACCCCCCCCAAAAAAATGTTTGGCTCTAGTTGCGCCTCTGGTGTGGATCATTTGTGTTTTTAAGTTTTCCAATTCACTTTTAGAAAAATATTTTTTAACTTTGAACGCCGTCTGCAATTTGCAACTTTTTAACTAGATAGCCTTTCCTTAAGTTTCTATGACTTTGACACAGGCTCAGATTAGACTTTACTTTCTTGGAATTCACAGCCGCAAGTAAAAACTACAATACCCAGCATTCCAGTGTGATAGTTACAACAAACGTGATCAAAGTAAACAAATGAACATCCATAAAGAAGCAGATGGGGACATTGTTGTCATTCTCTAGTCCTCTTTCTTTGCTGCTTGTGTTAGCCGACATAAGTGCCATTCCTTGTTTTCTTAGTTCAAAGTTTCAGTGATAAATGTAGTAATATTTATCTTTGATTCTGGAATAAAATCTGTTGGCATCTCATTCTGGGCACTGTGCAGCACCCGCTTTGACGTGGAGCCAGTGTGGGTGCGGCTGTGGTTTGCTACAGTGATGCTGCGACAAGTGCCACCGCCTCAGCACATGTTGCAGCAGAAGACCACGCTTAAGGTTTTAGACGTCACATGGATCGAGGAGAGCTCCAGTGGGCAGTCTCCCCCGTGAGCTGTCCTATTTCAATCTCTGCCCTCCCTGCAAGTTTCAACAGCAGCTAGGGCCGTGGGGTCTGATTGCATTGCTGAACACTGATAATCCTTAGTCCCCCTTTGTCACTCACCTCCACACAGACATGGCTGAAGAGCATGGGTACGTGAGGCAGGACACAACAGTAAGAATTGACAGTATCTGAATCGGTGGCGGCAGGCATGTCAAAGGCCTGAAAATACAGGACCTCCTGTCTGACCGGTTTGGACTTACAAAGTGTCGCAGTACGGACACACCCTGTGGGTGCAGGAGGGTCCCCAAAGTGTGGATAAGAGATAAGAGAAATCCGGAACAAAGGCATACTCTTTTGACAAGTTGCAGATCCGAAGACCTCCTCTCCCCCCCCCCACCACCGTCGTGTGTGTCAGCTTCCAGGGCACACACACAGACAGTTTTTGAGCTGCCAGCCGCACCCGAGTACTTCACAGGTCTTTAAGACCATTTACATGTTAACGAGGCTTTGTTGTTTTTTCACCCCTTCTTAGAGCACCTGCATCTCCACTCTGCCTATGGCTGAGACACACGACTGGCGCCTGGAGGCAACAATGGAAGGTGAAGTGGTGGAGTGCGCGCCCCCCCTGAGGGGATGCTGCGCCCCCCCAGGGGGGCGCGCCCCACAATTTGAAGACCTATGGTTTAGAGCAATGGAAGAGGGATTTACTAGAGCGGGCTATAACTGATGAACAGTATATGAAAGGACTCAAAGAGATGATAAAGTGTCGGAAGATCTTGTGGAAAGGGCAGAACTGCTAATAATAAATTTTGAACTCCCAAATAACAGACCCCCGAGAAGGAGGTGAGGACAAGAGACTACAATATGAACCGCCTGTGGAGTAGTATCGGGAAACCCTGAAATGAGTATGGAACTATGGCTGTATCTAAAAAGATCCGGTCTGTGATTGTAAAGTGTAAACTTTAAAGAAATGGTACCCTCCACGTTGTTTTGGCACTGCCTTTGTTATAGGATTAAAGCAGCTAATTGAAACATTTAATACAAAGACTTTAAAAGAAATAACAGGTATCCCTTAACAACTGTCCCAAAAAGAAACCTTTATAGCCATTGCTAATATATGCGCTGGTGTTTACATATACAAGTGCACATCCTATCCTGTTTTTAATAAGACAAAGGCATCCTAAAAGTAAATTAAGAAGTATTTACCCGCAGGCCATTTAAAAATTGTCAGATTCCTCCTCGTCATTAACAACAAAGAGTGAGGCTGAGCCCGCCTGGTAACATTAGATGTATCGGACATAGAACTCAATGAAGAAGCATGTCACACTGCACTGTGGGTGAGAGCCCTTTTAAAAATAAGGACCATTTCCTACATAAAAGGTTACATATTTCTTTTATAGAAAATAATTCTCAGAAGAAGGCCTCCTCTAAGTGATTTACACTTTAATAATGTTCAAAGTTTGTCCATCCTAATGCCCATACAGCACCCTTACACCATTACCAAACCATCAATGTTGAGCATTTGCACTACTTATCATAGAGTTGTTTCTCACAATGAGTCACCATTAGATTTGAGGTAACTCGTTGTGAATCTTCTAGTTAAAAACTCAGGATTTGTTTTCTAGAGCCAGTAATTGCCCAGCTATTGTCATTGTGATTTTGCCTGGTGATACACCTTAACTCTACGAATTTATAGACCTCTGCGTACAATTCCTGCTGGTACTCGGAACATTCTTTTTTAAGGATAGGCTCTGTGCACTTCCTTTGTTATAAATAGTATCCTGGCGAGATAGCAAGAGGATGGTCCAGCTGACTGGGAGAGACGCAACAACCCAATCATAAAAAAAGAGACCACACTAGTGGATTGATTTAAAAGCACATTCTATACAATCGATGGCTGTACACTTTTTAAGCAAACTGAGGAAGGCATTTAGATTTTGACAGAGTAGGGGCACTGCTATAAATCGGCAATGCTCAAGTTGAGCCAAATTCATGGTCCCATAGCTCTACGATGGATTTACACCTGTGGATCCTAAATTGGCTGTGCTAGCATGATCCCACAGAATTGCAAGGTCACAGTGACAACAGTATGATGTTCGTGTGTATGGAAAATGCACAATTTCCTCCATTGAGAGGAGAGAAAACTCTCTTCGCGCTTGACCCCGTTTTTATTTTTTTAGAAACAAACTCCCACTTTGGGAGAAAACAAAAAAAACTTTTCAGAGTGGACACATTAATCCTGGTGCCTCCCCCTCAAAAAATCAATGGATCCGCCACAGCTGTGCACTCGCTGAAGGCAGAGAGATCCCGTCAACCTAGATTAGATCTCTATATGTGGCAGACAATTCTCCACCAACAGAGAGGAGGCCATAGTCTCCACAGATTTAGGCAGCCGATGAGACACCAGCTAATCTCTAGTTCTTAATCTAGCTGGCACAATACATTTGTATGATTGAGTATGAGAGCGGATTCCAACATATCAGCTCATGGTGGCAGCTACTGAATGTAAGGAGCAGTGATAGTAGCTCTGTCTTCACCCTAAGACCTAGTAGAAACATTGCCTCGGTTGCCTATAAGGCTGAGTGAGCATTCCCAACCTCAGCAGTAGTGATGTGGACATCTACCTCAGGGCCCACCTGACCTCCACCTCTTGGCACAAGGGATACCATATTCCCTGACCCCAAAGTGCTAATCTAATCATTCATCGACTGATAGTGATAACCCCTACACGGTTCTTGCCCGTATGTTCAATTTGTCACGAGTGGTGTCTGTTAACATTATCCAACAATTTAGTTTGGGACTTTGATGTTCAAATGTATTGCCTATAATAATGAATTTATTAAGTGCAAGTTATTTATAGTCTCTAGAACAGCGTTTCCCAAACTGTGAGTCACAACCCATTGGTGGGTCACAAGTCAATATCTGGTGGTTCAGAAAGAGCAACAAATAAAGATGACTTTACATTTCGTAGTTATCTTATCACATTTGCTGTGCTTCAAAGACTGAGGTCAAATGTCAGGCTTATGTCTTCTGACAAATTGCTGCTTATTCTTTTGAGATGGAGATTGGTGTTTACTTTTCTTTCTCTCACTGCAAAGTGAGAGGAGTTTTTAAAGTGAATTTCGTGACAATCTTGCTGGGGTACTGCAGTGTGAAAGGAAAGGATGCAGAATGTTACTTTTTGTAACACAATAAAATTTAAATACCTGTAAATTAAATGAACACATCTTTCTACAAACTTTATTCGCATGTCAGAAACACACATAAAAGTACAGAAAACAATCTAGTCAAATACAAAAACATATAGTCACAAATAATTATACATAGCTGTAAGAATCTGGGTTAATGGTTGAGGCAACAAAACTCAGGTAACAACGACAGTCCTTGTCAGAGTGAACCATAAAACTTAATAAATTAACCTGTGCTTAACCCTCTGGTAGCTTTGCACAATGCAGTAAGGCTTAACTTAGACGTAATGTGTAAAGTATTTATACAGCACACAAATAGTAATAAAGTGAAAACACAACAAAAGTAAAATCCAAAACTAATTTAGAAATATAGATCAAATTTAAATAAACAAAATACCAGAACAAAAATCCAATCAGTAGAAGCGGAGATATTGAGTTTAAACTGTTTTAGTGAATATAGCGCCAAGAAGTAGAAAGCGCAACTCACAGATATAGTCATCCTAGACCGGGTAAAGTCACACGTTGAGGCCGATCCCAATGGAGTGCGGGTTGGATACAGGGACCCGGTAAATCCCGCTAAAGAGTTACCTTCTCAAGTCTGGCATGAAGAGTTCCTTTCACGTTAGAGGAGGCCGCAAGGAAGAGGCCCGGAAAGCAGGTCAAGCATCACGGAGGGTCACTACTGTAGCGCAAACAGCCACTCATCGCAGCAGCTTTGCATTGGGTGTTCGTTGCGGACAGTTGGTGTCAGTGTATAGTGCATGTCTCACGTTGCTGGTCATAGAGGAAGGTCGCAGTCGGCGCAAAGAGTTGGTCCCACCAGAGCTTCGTGTTGGCTGTCATTGCAGATGGTAGATACTGTACTGCAGACAGGTTTTTCAAATTTGTTGAAATCACTGGTATCAACACCAAGATTTTTCAGAAGCCTTGTAAGATTTCAGCGAACAGATGCCACAGGCCAGCATCCCTGTGTTTATTTTCAGCTCCACTGCAGTTCACCATCTGCCACTTTTATGGGCCGATCAATGGCACAACTTGGCCACAGTCCGATAAAGACATATGGAAGGGCATGGTCAAGGTCGTGACCATTACAAACAATTGCTGTTAGGGAGGAACCCTAAAAATTGAAAAGAGTATGTTATTTTGGAAAAATTCACGGCATTTTGAAAGCATATCTACTATTGCATTAAAAAATCACCCCTAACTTATGTCCATTAAAGCTAGGTGGGTTACGATAGTTTGTCAGATCCTGCAGCTGCGTGCACCACAATAATGTTAAACACAAGTGGGGCTGCTCCTAGAAAAGTGACCTACAGGTGCTTAAAACTGAATAGTGAGTGTAGACATCTCACAAAAAGTGAAGGACTGGCCTCACACACCACCTGGTGTCATGCTTCATCATTGGCCGTCCTCGCCCTCTAAAAACTTGGTTTGATAGAGGGCGGGCATACACCTGATGACGGGGATGCACTTCTAAACTAAGTGGGGGCCGTGAGTAGTGAGTGTGATTTAAAAACCATTACAGTCGTCAAATCAATTTTAATAAGGTAGGCAACTGTATGGTATTAAAAAGGTGTACGGTGACCTGGGGAATTTATTATCCCATCACCGTGATATATGGGGTCAACATGTTTCTGCCTGGAGTCCCATACTGGTACGTGGCATTCATCAGGACCTGTTTTAAAGTGGGCTCCGTCTTTACCACCTGGTGATAGAGATAAACCACTTGGTGGGGTGTCAATTCACACTCCACACTCCGAGAGGGCTCCAAGTTTAGCCTGTGGAAGAAATAAAAGAAAGCACAACAAGAAAATGAAGGTGTTCCTTGGTCACTTACATGAACTCATCCAACATCGCACTGCTTAGCGCGCGTGGTAAAAAGTGCATGACACGTGTCCAATCATACGTGCGCACGCAATTAAAAGCTTTGAGAGAGGGTCTCTCTCATATCTTACCCAAAAATCCTAAACTACGTTCTCCATGGGAGGGGTGGGGAAGGCCCCTCTAGTCACACTCTGGAGGGTAAAAGACAAAACCAAAGTGTGTTTGTCAGATTGTAAGTCACATTGAGGTTTTAACAAAGGGGGTCTCATAAAGTATATTTAGCGCATCTGCCCTCATACCACACACTCCAATCATACTCTTACTGTGTCAAGGTGCACCTTCCGCTGTACAACCTAGCTGCGTCCGTCTCTCCTCTGGACGAAATTGCACATCCTTCAGATGACACCCGGCCCAGTGTTCCTCTATGTGTGAAAAGCCGGAATCTCTGTATTTCCCCAGAGGAAATACTCTTCACGACACTGACTAATGAATGAAACCTTTCAAATTGAGCTGCCAGCTCACAGGATCATTCTGGATTCAACTAAGGCATCAGGGGAAGCAAATCAAAAAAACGATAACACAAGTAGAGCCTGTAACAAAGTTCAGGGACCCCCTTACGAGCTGAGTACCACTACATTTGGGCACGTGGGTCGCTCTGCAACACGAAACTTAAACTCGAATCGAGGCCAAGACAGTTCCACAGGCCCTAGGCCCCAAGAGTCCCTAATTCCTGATACCTCGATCGGACCGAGTCAGCAACTCACTAACTTCACCACAGAATATCACTTGGGGCCAATCTTTGGAAAAAACCCTCTAATTAACCAAACCAGGAACTCTGCCATTACTGTCTTCACCCCAGAATACGAATCGAAAGGTCCTTTCGACATCTTGAACAGAGGGAATATTCTTCAACTCCTAGGCACAATACCTACACTAAAAGGTATACTGTAGTATTTTACACCTTTGTCCATACTTGGCCTTCTCCTCTTTCATCACATGCAATGCCTCTAGAATGTTACAGTGTGATGATGCTCAGTGGAATGTTGGGTGTCTCTCAAGAAAGGCACAGTTGAGATGGGCTGAGCTGCCTGCTGGCTGCTCCTGGTGGGGCTTGTACATTATTACTTCTGGACTCAACTACTTATCTTCAATAAACCAACCTGAAACTTCTCAACGTGTCCGGCTTCATTACTACATTTTATTGGCGACGATTTGATCTTACCTACGTGCTCAACATAAACTATCAAGATCTTCAATAAGCTCATCAATCTTCTATCTTCAAGTCAACCTGCACATGCCAGATTCTTCTTCAATATTTCATCAACTCTAGTGTATTCTCAACATCTTCAACTTCAAGGGAAGCAGAGTTCTTGTACAATCTCTCTACCGCCTTCAGTGATGTTCTTTCCAGTTTTTCCTGCCTGCCAATATCAAAGCATCAAGAATCAGGGTCACTGAGGGTAAGCATGACTCAATGTGCCCTCTCACAAATCCACTGAGCCCTCCTCTCAGTTCCTGCTACTTATACAGCACCTCAAGAATCTAATCTGCCAGCTTTGCTGTATCTGCCAGTGGAGAGTGCCTTATAATACATCAAAACGTCTGGGGAAGAGTTATCTAGGACCTTCCTTTCCAGTCTATGGCGTCTATCTGGATGTTTGTTTCACTCAAGATTTCCTGGCATTCCACAAACTGGGCCTTCATACCTGCCTATTTGTAAGGCCTTCTAGAGCGGTGAAACTATTTGCTACACAGCGTGTGAAGTTTGTGGGCAATTCAATTGTTCTATGTGTGACCGGTGCTACACTCTGGGACCTGCCGGGTTTTGCCGGGAGCAAGTGTGGTCTACAGTTCATGTGGAGCGCAGTGGCCGTTTACTGAAGTGTTGTTTTGGTATGTTTCTATGGGGTAAGTCTATTTTATTCAATTACGGGCCCCAACCATTCTTCCACATTTGGCAGTTCAACCGCCTGTTTCAACATTACTCACGAGGGACGCACGGCACGCTCTTTCCCATGTGCATCCTTTTAAAACATAATTCAAGTAAGCCGCTGTGTGTACAGCTCTTTACCTTATTTCCTGTGTCCAGTGAAGACTGAAGTGATCTATGTGACATCTTCCCTTCGTTGGATCGACTTCGCTCCAGTGGTGTCTTTAGCTCCCATGTTTGCTGGGTGACGCTTGGTGACATGAACGCGCCGTCCCGCCATTTTGATGTTCTTCTTTCTCATTTCCATTTGCCAACCACCCTATTTTGCCAACTACGTTCTACGTGTCTACACAGATGGGCGAGGTGCGGGGCGTAAGAGTGTTACTGACGCACAACGTGGTTTCTGTCAATTACAAGATTTGTTCTCTACCTCATATATGACTCTACGTACAGTGGACTTATGGCACCAGTTCGAGTTCAAGTAGTCAGTAGACTTTGCACTTTCCTGGCAAACCAGTTTTCCAGATTGCCTACGGACTTCTGCCCTTCCTCTGGCTCGACTCTTCTTCAACTATCTACGTCCACGTCACATGCTGTCTTCTTCTACTGCTCCAATCGTCGAGTCTAGCGCAAGAACATGGTGAGAATGTCACCTCTGGGATTCTTGTCGATATACCCCGCAACGTTATGCGAGTCAAAGAACAATCCAAGTGATATGTAGGCGAATGCTAATATTTATGTTACTGTTTTCTCAATCGTATTCTTTTGTAAGATTGCATGTGTGTATTTTCGCCTTAACTCAATCGTGTGCATTTTTTTTTTTTGCACCTCAGTTACACACTTTCAATGCTCAATTATTCTACTTTCATGCTCTCAAGAATTCAAATACTCAGTAATTTCAATGTATGTGCATGACACATGGACCCTATTTACACGTTCTCAATAGTTCAATTTCTCAATTTCAATTTGTGCAGCATTCCCTAGTGGGATTGCACTATTCAATTTTTCTATTTCTCAATTTCAATTTGTGGATGTCAAGTGATCTCTGCTTGAGGTTGCCCAGGTTGCACTTGCATGCGTGCACTACTCCCTCGAGGGATTGCATGTTTCAATATTTGTCAATTTGAGAACACTCGTCAAGTCACCTCTGCACGAGGTTGTCCAGAGTGTGTGTTCTTAATAATCTCAATTTCAATTTTGCAGTACTCCCTAGCTAGTATTACAGTTCAATCTATTTTCAAGTCTATTGTATGAGTTTTTACTCTTCTAGTCAAGTTGTTTTACATTATCCATTCTTTTCCCTGTATCACCTCCCTTGCTGTGTTTTGCCTCCTGTCGCACCTGTCTGTCTATGCTGCCATGCTGTTCCACGGTTTAGCTTACATCTATTTGACGTTCCAATGTTTCACTGTATGCGAGTTCTATTTTGCTCAAAGTGCTCAATTTTAGTCTCAATTTCAATTTTGCAGTACTCCTAGCTAGTATTACAGTTCAATCTATTTTCAAGTCTATTGTATGAGTTTTTACTCTTCTAGTCAAGTTGTTTTACATTATCCATTCTTTTCCCTGTATCACCTCCCCTGCTGTGTTTTGCCTCCTGTCGCACCTGTCTGTCTATGCTGCCATGCTGTTCACGGTTTAGCTACATCTATTTGACGTTCCAATGTTTCACTGTATGCGAGTTCTATTTTGCTCAAAGTGCTCAATTTCAAATGCTATTTTTTTTGCTCGTGGATGGTTTGTCCAGTGCTTGTTTTATTCAAAAACGGAGGTTTAGCATTTGCACATCTCAATGCATGTCAATTTGGGAACGCTTGTCAACGCTCCAACGCTATGTCAATTAAGTTTCCAAGGGGCATGCTGTTATATCTCAATGTCATTCTGGTGTTTATCCAAGCCAGTGGTCACACGTATTTACATGAGTGCAACTTCCACGTTCTGGAGGTACTTTTCTATTGTGCTCACCATACGGTATCTTTCTAACGTTATGCGAGCCAAAGTACAACCTAAGTGATATGTAGGCGAATGCAAATATTTATGTTACTGTTTTTTTTAACAATGTTTTCTTCACAGGATTCTACATTGTGTTATTTCTATTCAACTCAATTCTATTGCTCTTTTGTCTCTATGTTCTTGCTTGCATGCAGTTTTCTCTTGTTGGGATTGCCTAATTCCATTTACATGCATTCACTTACTCTCAATAATTCAACTTAAACATTCTCTATTATTCAACTTCTCATTTATTTCAATGTACATGGATGTGTACAATTACTCAATAATCTCAGAGTTCATGCTGTCCTGCAGTATTCCCTAGTTGTGATTATATACACTTTCAACATTTCTAGTGCTCTATTATGTCTAGCATTTCTGTGTGCATGCGTGGGAATCCTAGCTGGGATTGCACACCTCTATTCTCGTTCATTCTACTAGTATTCTCTAGTTGAGATTACAATGGTCAAATCTATCCTCGAATGTTATGTTTCTCATGTTTCTAGCGCTGCTTTCCTGCATTTGTTTTTCCAGCCATGCTGTTTCTCACCTTTGCTATTCCTTCTTTCCATTCCAATCTCTTTTTAGTTCAAAATGCTCAATTTCAAATGCTATTTTTTTTGTTTCGGGGGCAGTTTAAAAGAAAGTGGTAATCCGTTAAGGAATAAAGCACATTTTACAGGAGTTCGATAAATTCTTCAGTTGGCACAAATAAAATATTCGCGTTGTGTGCTTGGAGTAAGAATACAGCTGTGCATTAACCAGCTACGAGTGCAGGTAAAGAGCACTTGATCCACCATTACTGACCTCTCTGCAGAACATTGTGCCGCGGAGTGGGTGGTTTCATATCTGATGCAGGCGACCGTTCCAAATAAAGCCATTTACAGTTCCACTTTAAAATGGCGCACTGTGCTTGATTGAAAAGAAGTAAATAATTCATATCTACCCTTTCAGTACACAGAGTAGTTAGTTGTGAGCTTTCTTGCTGTGGGAGAAAAAAAGAAAACCACGTACCGGGTTCCATTTAATAAACGCCACAGCCATTTTAGCATTTTGACGCACGTGACAATGTATTCAGCAAGCAGAACTTTTGTTTCGCTGCAGCTGCTTCCGGCTTACTGCCTAAACTAAACCTGTGTGCAAGAAATGATGACGCAGCTGCACCTCTCTTTTCACTCACCTAGCGTATATTTTCCGTGTTTAAAATTCTCGAATACTTTCATTTGAATACAACATATTTTGATATCACATACGAAAAGTAAAGAAATGAATGAGCCATATCAGACTTTTATTAATTTTGAACCAAAGTAACAGTTTGCACATTTGTGGGAAATTTTATATTATTTTATTTTAGTGAGTGAGTGAAAGTGCTCACAGTGTACTTTATCCATAGAAATAAGTAATTGGGATCTTACATGAAAAGTTTAAATTGGTCGAGGGAATTAATATTTTTTTGTAGTCCTCAGTTCTTAAAAAAAGGTTGCATAAAGTAAATTAGAGTCCGTTTTGTGTGGTGTTTTTTATTTTAAAGGGTTGTCTCCTAGGAACGGCACCTGGGTAGACATTGGGGTGCTTACTGTCAGTGGGGGAGCCTCCAGCACGTCATTTGACGTTCTCACTATGTCCTTTAGGACTCAGGAAGCCCAGATTCCATGTAGCTTTTCCCCTGGACTCAAGCAGGGCAAGATGTCCACTGATGAAGGCCCTCACCAGACCTCCACTTAACCCTGGGCTGAGTAAGGGCTAAGGAGTAGGGAGAGACTAACCTGAACACTTCCAGTTTGACAGCCTGTGTTTCGATGTAGCTCGGGCAATATTGAAATGTTATGTTATTTGTGTTTTTTATAGCGCGCTAATCACCTGTGAAAGTATCCAGGCACTCCTCAGCAGGTGTGAGAGGTCATCCCTGGAGGACCTCCTCAAAAAGCCAGGTCTTCAGCTTCTTGCAAAAGTTAAGAAGGGAGGAGGAGGCTCTGATGTGCTGCGGGAGGTAGTTCCAGGCTTCATGGGCCAGCTATGAGAAGGCACGCCCCCCTGCTCTGCTTTTGCCTATGTGTGGTGATAACGCCGATCCTTATCTAATCACCTATAAGAATCTTCTGGTCACCAGGATCTTTTTACCTGTTGAATAGTGTAAAGGAGAGAATCTTATCCGGTTTTACAACAATATACCCAGTTCACCTGGAAGGACCACTGACTCCGAATTCAAGTTATGAATTTATTATCGCCAAGAATAACTGGACATGCAAGCACCTCAACACGAGGTTGAAGAAATAAATGGGCACTAATACAAATAGTAACCTACGCAAAGAGTCTCATCCGACTCAGAATAAGAAGAATCGATAGTTCTAAAAGAATCAAACAAGCAATGATTGCTCCAATTTCTATGTTACTCTTCATTTATCTAAATAAGCATTAATCAATTTCTGTCCCTACACTAACACTAAGTGACATCCCTACTTAACGATTTTTCCCAGGCAAGAGTAAGTGAAAAGGTGTCAGCTGTGAAGACTTCCTAGGAAGTACAGTCACTTAGTACCTAAGCTCAGATCTTTTAGATGCTCCTTCATCCGGGCCCTCTCAGTCCTTCTCTCTGATCTCCCCTACCTCTTCTCTGGTCTCTTCCCTCGGGGCACTGATCCCTAATACAAAATCCCAATACAATAGAACACGCCTTTTGTCACGCCTCCTTGGCCAAGTCTTCTTTCTTGTACTTTTCCATCGGAACGGTGACTTCATCTTGGACGGTTGCATTGACCTTGAGTCCCGGGCACCTTCTCCGCTGAAAGTATCATCCCTAAATTCCATTGCACTCCCATTTCCATGCCTCCCATCCCTCTAACTTTGTGAAACAAAGAGCTAGTCTTTAACTAACGAGGCATGTGTCCTTGCACCTGCAACAGAAGATACGTTCAACAAAAACCCTCTACTGTGCTAATTAAATCTACCGTCGGTGCCCAGAGAGCCTTTCCAAGAGAAACTTTTCTGACTACAAACCCAAGCTAACATAAGAATAAACAGGCCTTTCCTTAGCGTATATGCAGTCAGGCCTTTACACAATTTAAACACACAATTCTCAATCACCTCTATAAGCATTGTTTCAGTACATCTCATATGCGAAAAGTGAACTACATGTGCAACTTAATATGATACACATTTAAACTACTGCAGCTCGATTACATATGGGCTGATTTATCTATGCATCATTTTTCACATGATTTCAGTTAAGCATTTACATTACATGATTAAATGGCACCATTACATTTCTTATTCACTCTAATAACTGCGGTTTATAACTACATACTACTAACCATTCATTGATATATAACTGAATATATGTGGGTGCGGGCTATCAGTGATTATGGTGCACCCCTACAAATTTCACAAGAACATGGCGCTCTATCAGTTCCCCCTTTGATGACTCCTGTCATCACATTTTATTCAACTCCCTTGGAGAAAGAACCGACCTAAACAGAACTCGTTGCCATTTTCCCTGGTCTGTGATTCTCCATTCTCTTGAGCCTCTGATATTGACTGTCCTGCAGTCTTGCCAGTCTCATCTCATTTTCTCTCAAAGCTCTCTCAACTCGGCCTGCTCGATACCACTTGTAAGCCTTGATCGAACCCCACAGGCAAACCACACAAACCACCACGATAAGGAGAGGTCTCAGAATATAACCAAGAAATCCTTTCCCCAGATTCGCAAACCAGCTCCCCACTTGACCAAATCCCTTGCCAACCTTTTCCCAAGCTCCCTCTTCAATCAAATCCGCTATCTTTGTGTGGATTGTAGTGATGTTACTTATATATTTCTCCAGATCTTTGCTACGGTCTGGTATATAAGTGCAGCACTCTTGAACCTTCAATAATTTACAGACCCCGCCCTCTTTTGCCAATAAGACATCCAAAGCAAGGCGATTCTGCAAAACCATTGTCCTTATCGACAACATCTCTCCCTCCACCAGTACCAACGATTTTGCTGTGTTCATTGATAATTCGTCTACCACAGTCGCCAGTCTCCGAATTTTCACATCATTCAAGATCACTCCCAAACTTGGTATCATGGCTCCAAAGATATCTCCAACCACGACCCCTGCACTCGCACCTCTTCTCACCCTTGAATGCTTCCCACCTTCCAGAAGTTCCAAATCCTCGGTATGATATATCTTTGGAAATATTATTCCCAAGTAACATGTACCATACCAATTCGCGGGCAACCTCACATAAGCATTCTTTCCACACACAAAATACACCGTAGGTATCACTTGTACAGGGCCTTGGAGAAAATTCTTTGCTACATCTGCCATGGTGAAAACGTGATCACACGTGCTCTGTCCCACTGCGACTTTTTCATAGTAAGTCTGATAACGTCTCACACACAGCTTGCCCCTCTGCTCTTGGTCCAAAGCTATAGGACCATAGCTTCCCTTTGTCTTATGCAATTTTTCCTCATCTGTCCAATCCAGTCTGCTATGCCCTGTATCTCGTCTCTGTGTCAGTTTTCTATACCTGTCTTCCACCTGATCTACAAACTTCTTCTCTACATCTGACAATGAGCACGTCAGATTATGTCGGTGAGCGAATGCTGTATCCAATTCCAAAGACGGTATGAAGAACTTCCTGAGTCGATCCTCTGTCTTATAATAGTCGTACTTATTCAAATGCTTGTAAGCTGGGACTTCAGGAAGCACAGCATCGTAATTGGAAAAGAAATACTCAAACTGATCTCTTTCGTAAAACATACTAAGTAAAAGACTACATGAAATTCCATAAGTCAGTGGAAGATGGTGATACCTAATACCCTCATCCACTGACGCAGGCAACTGCATACACACATAACAATCCTTCGCATCCATCGCATCCACGTATTCATATAGCAGCTTTGCGTATGCATTAAGCTTAAAATCACTTCTAGACAAATCTACATGCAACCTACGACTTTCTTCTACTAGCAAAGCTCTGTCAGCTCCTATGTTTGCCTCTTTTCGGCTAGGTGTAGTAGGTGTAGGTGTCCCTGGCACTCCCTGCACTGCTAGCTCATGTGGAACAGTATATGAGACTATGATTACTACGACTATAGAAACTATTACACTACCTATAAGTATGCCTACAATCAACTTAGATCTACGATTTGGATCTCCAGCCTCCATGGTTTCGAAAGTTATCAAAAGTTCTTGGTGTCAACAGTGAACACTCAAAAGTCTCTGTGTCCTCCACTCGTGACTTGCTTAACCAGCTCGAGCAACTTCGAAACCTCTGGAAATCCCCTGGTCAGCCACGGTCTTATTTACACAGTCCAGAAAAAGACTTCCCTAGGTTTTCGTTCCTCTTCTGGGGAAAGTCCCTAAGTTTATTCTTCTTCCTCTCGGACCTAGGTTATCTTCTTTCTTTAGACTTTTAATTACAACAGGTTAGATTTCATCCATGATAAGATCATTAGTGAGTACTTCCAGAACGTGATACAAAAGTTCAAGACGCAAGATTATCATTTCATGTGAAGACGGCTCAAGCCCAAAAGACGGAAATTCAACTCGATGCAAAACCAGTTGTCGGACTTTACTCAGAAGCGGGGGATTCGGAACGGTGAGGGTCAGTATTCCTTCGACCTCGAGCCCTGGCAACAACAGCACCACCTTCACTACCACATTCGGGCTCCGGCTGAACACCAACACCGACCTCAGCCTCCCCGTACTCACTACCCCCTGCATCGAACACTGTGTAAGTCCACTCAGGGGTAGAGTATCTCCGGCAGGGTACTCTCGTTCTTTTCGACCTTCGCCGGCTCTCTGGAGTCTGATCTTCGTCACTTGCTTCCGTTTCAGACACCTCAGACACCGGAGCAAGATCTCTTTCGGGTGCCAACCTCAGATTCAACCGCCTCTGTCTTTCAGGCCAGCCTTCTTCAGTTCTAGTCGTTCTTCTGCCTTCCCCTGCTATACCCAGTGCACTACTTCCACTTTCTGCTGAATCTGACTCTTCTCCGCCCACTGCACCATCTCTGTCTTCGGGGTCTGAGTCAGGGTTCGAACTGTTGAAACCCCCTTCAGCTTGCTCTAGTGCACCACCAGCTGTGTCAGCGACCCTTACAGCTTGACTTGTCCTCTCATGTGGCCCTGCCACATCAGCTGGATTTTCATTTACGAGAGGAGCTGTTTCTTCCAAGGGTGCTGAAACTCTGCGGGTATGGGAAGCATGCACCCAGTTCGGCAATCCTCCACACTTTACTGCTGTGTTCGTGATTAGTATCACCTGGTACGGGCCTCGCCAACGAGCATCCAAACAGCTCTTCCTCACGTGTTTCCGAACAAGCACCCAGTCACCAGGGCACAGGTCGTGGCATAGGTCACTCGAGGCTGGGACAGCTGTAGCCTGCACCTGCTGGGATACAGAACGGACCACATCAGATAGTCCTTTACAGTAATCGAGAATCAAATCATCAGTGATGTTTATCAAAGCTGTAGCTGGTACTGCTGGCAACCGCATTGCCCTTCCCATTAGTATCTCATGGGGGGACAATCCAGTCCTTCTGTCTGGGACACTTCGCATGCTCATCAGTACGAGCGGCAAAGCGTCGGGCCACTTCAGGGATGTTGAAGAACACATTTTTGCCATTCGGGCTTTCAAAGTTCCATTAACCTGTTCCACCATCCCAGAAGCCTCTGGTCGATAACTACAATGAAGTTTCTGATCAACATTCAATGCAGCACAAAGTAACTTCATGATTTCACTGTGGAAGTGCCTTCCTCTATCAGATTCCAACGAGGTTGGGATCCCGAACCTAGGGATGAGCTTCCTCAACAATAACTTAGCCACTGTGAGGGTGTCACACCTGCGTGTTGGGTAAGCTTCCACCCATCGTGAAAATACGCACACTAGCACTAAGATGTATCTCAACCCATTGCACTTAGGCATTTCCACGAAATCTAGCTGTATCCTGTTGAAAGGCCCTCCTGACCTCCCAATGTGACTCAAAGTAACTACAGTTTTCTTTCCAGCATTCATCTGCTGACACGTAACACACCTCTGACATACTGTTTCAGCCATTGCACGAAATCGTGGGTTATACCACGTCTGTCTAAACACCCGCATCATTGCATCTCTACCAAGGTGTGCTGATCCATGTATCAGTCTTGCCATCGGGCTCAACAAATCTTCTGGCAATACAGCTCTCCCATCACTGGAGACCCAAACATCCACATCTCCTCTTTCACACCCTGCTTTGATCCATCCCTCTCGTTCCTGATCTGAGACTTCATCCTGCAGTCGCTTGAGCTCCTCCCAAGTGTCTGCCATGGCCAACATCATGTTGAGCTCGGTTCTTTCTTGGCTCTCCCCTGCGTATCTGTCTGTAAATATGCATCCTTGTTCGGCACAAAAACGGGCAACTTCATCTGCATAATTGTTTCCCAATGATACAAAGTCTTCCCCCTTCCCATGCGCAGTGCACTTAACAACTGCGATTTCCTTCGGACATTGTAATGCACCTAACAATTGTCTTACATATTCTCCATTCCTAATGGGTGAGCCAGATGATGTCAAAAATCCCCTCTGGGACCATAATTGTCCAAAATCGTGCACCACACCAAACCCGTATTGGCTGTCAGTGTAAATCGTGATTCGAATTTGATCAGCGGCCAAACAGGCACGAGTCAAGGCAATGATCTCAGCTACCTGCGCGGAGCGTACTCCTTCTAGGCAGGCAGCCTCAACCACTCCGGAAATGGTACATACAGCAAACGCTGCTCTTAATTGGTCAACACTGTCTCTTAAGCATGAACCATCGACAAAGAAAATTTCATCTGGGTCAGTCAGCGGTTCATCGACAATGTCAGGTCTCGGTTTTAGTGCAAAGGTCGGTCACATCAAGACAATCATGGTCCTCACAATCTTCATCATCAGTATTCGGTGTAGGCATTAATGTCGCAGGGTTTAAGACAGAGCACCTTTTCAGAGTCACATTCTCTGCGGCAAGTATGACTTGCTCGTACCTTGTTAACCTGTTGTTCGTTAGGTGCTGAGTCTTAGTCCTGGTCATCAATAATTCAACTGAGTGTGGCACATATACAGTCAAAAGATGACCCATTACAATGCTTTCACATCTTTCAATGCTGACACCTGTTGCAGCAACGGACCTTAGACATCCGGGCAACGCAGAAGCTACTGGATCTAGAGTAGCTGAGAAGTAGGCAACTGGTCTACGGACACCTCCATGGTTCTGAGCTAAGACTGCTAATGCACATCCTTCCCTCTCACAACAGAACAATGAAAAGGCCTTGTTGTAATCAGGCATCCCCAGTGCTGGGGCACTGCACAATTCCTCTCTCAGTTTTAGGAATGACATCAAGCACTCCTCGTCCCATGGTACCGGATCACTCACATCCTTGTGCGTAAGCCTCTGTAAAGGCTTTGCTCTCAAGGAAAAACTAGGTATCCACTGCCGACAATAGCCGACCATTCCCAAAAACATCCTGACTTCTCTCTGTGTGGTAGGTACTGCCATGCTCATTATTGCCTCAATTCGGTCTGGTGACACCTTTCTCTTGCCCTTTTCCAATCTGTGTCCCAAGTACTGTACTTCATTTAAACAATACTGCAACTTATTTGGGGACACCTTATGTCCGTTCTCTGCTAAGTGGTTCAACAGGGCTACCGTGTCTATTCTGCAAGCATCTTCCGTTTCTGAGGCAACGAGCAAATCGTCTATATATTGCACGAGAACTGAGTTCTGCGGCAATATAAGACTCTCAATATTCTTTTTCAGGATCTGGCTAAAAATCGATGGACTTTCTGTATACCCTTGAGGGATACGACACCATGTTAACACATGATTTTCCAGCCTGAATGCAAAAAGAAATTGGCTTTCCTCATGGAGCGGTATCGAAAAGAATGCTTGACACAAATCAATGACAGTAAACCACTCGGCTTCGCAAGGGATCTGAAACAGTATCACTGATGGATTCGGTACCACTGGACAACAAGGGACAACTATCGTGTTGACCTTTCGCAGGTCTTGCACGATCCTGTACTTCCCGCTCGGTTTCTGTATTCCCATAATAGGTGAATTACAGGGGCTACCTCTGATCTCTTTCAGAATGCCTTTCTCGATGAAAGTTTCGATTACAGGTTTAATCCCTGCGATCGTTTCAGGCGACAGGTTGTATTGAGGTGTCCTAGGGAAATCAACATTCTGCTTCACCTCAATCCGCACCGGTTCAACCCCTCTAATCAGTCCTATTTCTTCGCCTGTGAAATCCCACACCTCAGATGACACGGTGTCTCTCAAATCCGGTGGAAGTTCCTCCACGGTCACCATCGGGTACAGATCTATGCATAGATGTTGATTTGCGACTTTAAAGTCAGCATCATCGTCCTTCGTCTGAACCTCCACTCCCTGAGGCGTGCAATAAATCGTGCAATTCAACTTGCACAACAAATCTCTCCCTAAAAGACAAACTGGACTCGTATCACACACCACAAACTGATGTCTGGTCTGGAAGGAACCTATCTTTACTGAGATCGGCTCTGTCAACGGGCTGTTTATTCTTTTATTCGCTACTCCAACAACCTGGATTGTTTGTCCCGAGAGGGGTAGGTTAGGGACCACTGCTGATCTTACAGTAGACCGGGTAGCACCAGTGTCGACCAAAAGTGTGGCAGGATTACCGTTAATGTCTGCCTCCACAAAAGGTCCCCTCTGGTCTACCTCCAAGACCGCTCCAAGTGTGCAGTCTTCCTCCCCCTCAGGCACCGTCAGGATAAAGGATCTGAGCTATACTCGTCATATCCTTCAAACAGGGGCATCTGTTGGTAAGTCCGTATTCCTTGTGGGATCCTCGGGGCCTGGGGAACCTGTACTTGAGGATTGTACGTCCCCCTTTCATCGACCTGGGCCTCGTCACAGTATTGACTACCTCCGGCGCAGGTGCCTGAACCCCTCTACCTCCTCCTGCAAGTGGTTAACTGGGTTCAAGGGACACTCGCGTTTCCAATGCCCGATCTGGCGACAAAGATGACACGCAGTGGTCTTCTTCAGTGTCGCCACATCCACCCCTGTCTTGGGATCTATTGGTTTTCCTTTTCCCTGTCCTTGCCCATTCTGGTTCACCTGGAAATTTCCTTGCTTTCTTCCTAAGGTCCCTCCATTAGGCTGACCCTGTGCTGTCTGCATCTGGACGAGCATCAACTTGTCTTTTAACTTCCGATGTTTCGAGTCCACCTCATCACTACAGTACCTCGCATACCGCAAAATTTCATCTACCGGCTTGTTCTGCCAACAGATCAAATGGTGCTGTATCATGAGGCTGACTTCTGATCTCAGACCCAGTACGAACTTTGAGACAAACTGTCCCATATCCTTGGGGTCTAATGTATCTATTCCACTATACTGTTTGAAAGCTTGCAGAAGTCTTTCGTAATATTCATGCACCGTTTCTTTGGGTTCCTGCACAGTTCGATCTATCTTAACCCAATCTATATCTTGAGGTGAAATCTTCAGTTTTAACCATGTAATCACTTGTTCGAATTTTTTCATAACAAGGGGTGACGGACCATTCGTGACAGCATCCCTTTCAGGTTCTGACGTCGGCCATTCGACGGCGACTTTACAAGCTGTCCACAAATCTCCCGGCACCACTATGTCAAACAAGGTGTTCAAATCAATCCATAGTACTTTTGAAATTTTAACGAACCGCTCAACCTGCTTGTACCACTCTACCGGTTTCTCCCTCAGCCGAGGAAAATCATTTGTAAACGCAGCCAAATCACCTCTATTCCACGGCACATGCACGTACCCTCCATTCTGTACTTCCCGTAAAGGAAAGTTTCCAACACCCGTCGCCCCCCCTCCCGGAGGCGGAGTCTCTCCCTCGGCTTTCTTGGCTATTTTCTTCTTTGCCCACCTTTCTTCCCATTTGTCCAACAAAATCCATATCCGCATCCCTACAATCAAATCTCTGGTATGCGTCCTTAATCCTGTGATTCTTTTCTCCTCCAGCTCCTGGTCACTGTATTGCAACCTATGCGGTCCTTGTAGTGTCTTGGTTTTATTCAAGTCTACCTCGTATCTCCTGGCTAAGGCTGTCAGTTTCTCATGAGCTATCCGAGCTTTCCGAGTCACGTCTTTTGCTATGAAAAGCAGCTCATCTGGCCCATAGATTTCTATTCTTTCCAAAGGCAGGCTTCCACTAATCATTTCGTCTACCTCTGCTTTCATCCTCACTACGTCCAGCAACCTTGCCTGTACTGCACTCCTTAGTGTTTCTCGACAAGCTGCGCCATCTCGCTCATCATAGTCACTGTTCTGTCCTTGGGACCTATCTGCTTCTGTCATGCTTCTAGAGCTTGGTCTATCTTTTGAAACATTTTGTTCCCTATCTCCTGGCATCCTATGACTTTGATTTCTCACTGTTGGTGTCCACATCCTCAAAGCTGACTTGGATTCGTGTAAGGACCTTGGTCTGACTGGTCTCTCATCCTTCTGTCTAAAAGAGGAGTCTGCAGTGGCTGGTAACGGCGTACTTGTCTCTAATGGTCTTGGGAAATGTACCACTCGTACTCCGAACCCATTCCCACTTCCACTGGTTACTTCTTCTCCTCCCGTCTGTACGGAACTCCCTTCTCTCACTCGATCTGGGTCGTATACCGATACTATAGGACCAATGGTAACCGGCACAGTCAAGGAGTCCGGTAACCTAGTGTTCCCAACTGAGAGGCTGTGTTATCAAAGATGTTGTCGCCCCTTCTGTTCCTGTGGAAATTCTTCCCACTACCCTCATGTTAGTCTGACCCCGCACTTCACCCGTTTCTACCGCTGATGTTGATTTTCCCTCTTCTAAATCTGGATTAAATGGGGGTGGTCTCTCTGCTAGCAACCTATCTAACAGGCTGTCATCTGTATCACTGTCGTCCTCTTCAATCCTTGTTATCTTCCCACCTTTTATTAACAGTGGGTACAACCTGTCTCCTTCGATCGTGTCCACCCTCCACTTTTTCTCTACTGCATCCCATCTCGCATCTTGGAAGGCTCTGATCGATTTCTTCACCCTTTCCTGGCTCTTATCTCTTTTCCTGTCATACGCTGCCCTAATCCATGCATGTATCGCCTCAAACTGTGTCGGTCTAGGCAGTGGTCGTAAAGAAGCCATTATAGTCTTTAGCTGGTACAACACCTCTAACCTGAAAGTGCCATAGCGTGGGAAAGTCAATTCTCCTTCCCCTTCTGTCATTTTATGCCAGTTCTCAAGCCAAATTATAGTATGCAATCCTACATTCGTAGCCATATAATGTGCTGGCGTATCCTCGGGAGGGGCTTCCTCTCCTCCCCGAACAACCACATGTCTATCTCCTCTACAGAGTTCTCGTAAAACTTTAAAACATTTCATGATGAATCAACTTCCTGTTCGCGCTCGATATGTCGGCTTTACTTCCTGACTTTAATCCACCAATGCCAGCGCGGCTCACACCAACCGGCCTATCGCAGCGCGGCACTTGTCTGACGTCACTTTTCCTCCGCTCGCAGCAGTTCCCCTCCTTCCTAATTCACTCGTTCTCGCTCGCACTTGTCCCAATCATACTCTGAAGCAATGTCCGTCCTACCGAACAATTACCTCTCTGACTGTCAGTCCACCAATGACCGATCAGCCTCTCGAGATTGTTGACCTCAATCTGGCAACTGTCTGTCTGCAACGACAGGACAATCACCTCTAAACCAATCGATAGGATTCAGTCACTCAATGTCCTACACACAATAACCTACGACCAGCGTTGGTTATTCACACACTCACACATATGTTCCCTATCTTCAGTGGGTCTGATCAACGACGTCTCATGACCCCCACAACTTCTGGTCAACGCTCTCAGTTCTGGGTGTCTTCTACACCACAATAATCAAATCTCTCGGTCCCGCGCGCGCTCACGGTCCGATCCTCAATCACACGACTCTCATTCCAACTCCGCAAGACATCACACAACAATTAACACCGCAATCTATCAAACATCACCCTGTTCATACTCACTCTACCACGAACTGCTACTTCCGCCGCACCGTCACTCTCCGTCAGTTTTCAACGACCGCCGACGTCCTTCTCCTACGATCCACTGGATCAGCATCACTCGGGCTCTATGGGGCAACTTAGTCTCCTATCCTAATCTAGATCTCCCCTTACCATCAAAGGTAACCATCCTACTCTGCTACCAACTGATAACGCCGATCCTTATCTAATCACCTATAAGGATCTTCTGGTCACCAGGATCTTTTTACCTGTTGAATAGTGTAAAGGAGAGAATCTTATCCGGTTTTACAACAATATACCCAGTTTACCTGGAAGGACCACTGACTCCGAATTCAAGTTATGAATTTATTATCGCCAAGAATAACTGGACATGCAAGCACCTCAACACGAGGTTGAAGAAATAAATGGGCACTAATACAAATAGTAACCTACGCAAGAGTCTCATCCGACTCAAAATAAGAAGAATCGATAGTTCTAAAAGAATCAAACAAGCAATGATTGCTCCAATTTCTATGTTACTCTTCATTTATCTAAATAAGCATTAATCTATTTCTGTCCCTACACTAACACTAAGTGACATCCCTACTTAACGATTTTTCCCAGGCAAGAGTAAGTGAAAAGGTGTCAGCTGTGAAGACTTCCTAGGAAGTACAGTCACTTAGTACCTAAGCTCAGATTTTTAGATGCTCCTTCATCCGGGCCCTCTCAGTCCTTCTCTCTGATCTCCCCTACCTCTTCTCTGGCCTCCTCCCTCGGGGCACTATCCCTAATACAAAATCCCAATACAATAGAACACGCCTTTTGTCACGCCTCCTTGGCCAAGTCTTCTTTCTTGTACTTTTCCATCGGAACGGTGACTTCATCTTGGACGGTTGCATTGACCTTGAGTCCCGGGCACCTTCTCCGCTGAAAGTATCATCCCTAAATTCCATTGCACTCCCATTTCCATGCCTCCCATCCCTCTAACTTTGTGAAACAAAGAGCTAGTCTTTAACTAACGAGGCATGTGTCCTTGCACCTGCAACAGAAGATACGTTCAACAAAAACCCTCTACTGTGCTAATTAAATCTACCGCCGGTGCCCAGAGAGCCTTTCCAAGAGAAACTTTTCTGTCTACAAACCCAAGCTAACATAAGAATAAACAGGCCTTTCCTTGGCGTATATGCAGTCAGGCCTTTACACAATTTAAACACACAATTCTCAATCACCTCTATAAGCATTGGTTCAGTACATCTCATATGCGAAAAGTGAACTACATGTGCAACTTAATATGATACACATTTAAACTACTGCAGCTCGATTACATATGGGCTGATTTATCTATGCATCATTTTTCACATGATTTCAGTTAAGCATTTACATTACATGATTAAATGGCACCATTACATTTCTTATTCACTCTAATAACTGCGGTTTATAACTACATACTACTAACCATTCATTGATATATAACTGAATATATGTGGGTGCGGGCTATCAGTGATTATGGTGCACCCCTACAAATTTCACAAGAACATGGTGCTCTATCAGTGGGATGTGAGCTAGTGAGAGACCGGCAGAGCAAAGGTGTCTGGATGGTTGGTGGAAGTGAATGTGGCTGTTCAGGTAGGAAGGGCCTGTGTTTTGGAGAGCTTTGTAGGTGTGGGTGAGGAGTTTGAAGTGTGCACGCTGGAGTACCAGGAGGCAGTGGAGATCCCTGAGGTGTGGTGTGGTCTGGCTGCTGCATTTTGGACAGTCTGCAGTCTTCCTGTGAGCTGGTTGGTTTTCCCTGCATAGAGGGTGTTCCTATAGTCTAGTCTGCTGGTGATGAGGACCTGGGTGATTGTTTTCCTGGTGTTCCTGGTGTTGTCTGTTAACCACATGAAGATTTTCTTCAGCATCTTTAGAGTGTTGAAGCAGGACGAGCAAACTGCATTGCTTCGGGCAGCCATCTCTCGTTTGTTGTCTATGATGATAGGCTCACCAGGGTTTCTACTAGGGGTGAGCGATAAACCTCCAAGCCACGGGCAGAGTTCACAGACTTTTGCCCAGTTCCAGAAAAACTCCACCACCTGCCATGTGGCTGAGTTCATCTGTCGTGCAGCTCACCAACGTTAAGCTGGCTAACAAGAAAATCAAGTGTTAGAACACCTCCCGGCGAGATTTCTCAACACAGGCAGTCGCAGAAGGTCACTACCGTTCACGTTGACAAAGCTGCCCCTCGAATAGAAAATCTACTCAAGTGGCAGAAAGAAGCAACACTCTCTGGCGTGGTGCAGTTCGTGCTGATTTTACACAGGGGAACAAGCTCCCAGCGCTAAATATCAGCACGAGCACCTCCACATGAATTCCACCACTTGCAAAACTCTGCGGACTCTCACAGAGTTTTTATGTAACTGCGTGGAATTCCGCAGAGTGAAACTCCTCGAGTTCCGCCCACTCCTAGTTTCTACCCAGTCGGGGAGGGATCCAGTCATGGTCTGTAGAGGCCTAGTTCCAGGGGAGGCTTTATCAAGAAAGGGCTCTGTCCGTGAAAAGGAGACTTACTAGCCAGCACGGACAGGCTCGCAATGTCAGGTGTTCCACGGATATCACAAGAATCATTTTGAACATTTTACCTCATCAATGGACCTCCCAGAACTGGAGCTCATCTAAACTGGAAAATGGAGCCTGCTTTCCCTGGGCTTTGGCTATCATCGAAGGCTATCATCTTGGGAAGAGGAGGGTATACAAAGCCTTGCGCCAAGAATGCGTCTCTCTGTCTCTGTGCATTGCCAGAAAGCTGGAAAGTTGTGTTGTTTTGCTGCACATCTATAGCCTTACAGGCTTAATTTATGCTTCTAGTACAAAATCCTGATGGACATGACTCCCGTGGCCAACATTGTCAGATCGCACGGACTGAATATCATATCCTATACCCACAATACCCAGCTCATTCTCCCTTCCACTGTCAGAAGCCCCCTCCGCCACACTGACCAACTTCTATAGGTACACGATGAGCATCGCCAACTGGATGAGAGACAACTGCCTACAACTCAACACCAGACAAGACTGAAGTGCTGATCTTCGGGAACAACACCCCCCCATGGAATGTCGCCTGGTGATCCCCCTGAACTAGGGCCCTCACTCACTCCAACTGACCACACCTGCAACCTCAGCATCATCCTGGACAGTAAGCTCACCATGAAAAGACAGATCAACACAGTCTCATCCGCCTTCTTTCTCACTCTGTGCATGCTCCACTAGATTTTCAAGTGGCTCCCCATCGACACCAAACACACCGTCACACAAGCCCTGGTCAACAGCCGACTGAACTACGGCAATGCACTCTACTTAGGAACCACCTTGCGCCTCCTCAAGAGACTGCAAACAATACAGAACTCAGCAGCCAGACTCATCCTAGACCTCCCTAAATGGACCCACCTAACCCCCCACCTCAAGAAGCTCCACTGGCTCCCCATTCAGGAGAGATGCCAGTTAAATATGTTGATCCCCACCTTCAAAACCCTCCACAACCAGGGACTAGCCTACATCAACTATCAACTTATTTTCCACCTTCCCTCCAGACACCTGTGCTCCACCTCCCTCTTCTTCACCCACACCCCCTGCATACACCACAGCAACAGTGGAGGACATTCCCTCTCCTACCTTGCTGCAAAGTCCTGGAACAACCTCCCACTACACCTACGGACCTCATCAACTCTACTGGAATTCAGAAAAGGACTCAAGACCTGGCTGTTCAACTGAGCCCCCTGCAGCAGTACACTCAGTGCCTGGATACCCTCATGGGTGATTAGCCGCGCTATTCAAATCCAGATTGACTGATTGACATCTGGTGCAGGAGGGGCATCGAAGGACAACTGCACCCCTTTAAACTGTAAAACCACAGAATCCATGAGTTTCTCATAGCCAGTGTGTGCTGCTGCTTCCACATTTATTCTGCTCAGTAGGGGGAACAACTTATCCATCTCAACCACGGAGAAAATGAAATTCCCCTGTGCCCCCACACAGAGAGGAAGCCCAAGATCCCATAGACAGGTGAACTCTGGTTTCTCTACAAGCACCGTTTGAAGGGTAGTTGCTGTTACCCATCAGTTGTTATGTATTTAGTTCTTTGCTTTCAGCCTTCTTCCATCTTGTGTTTGATAGTCTGCCCTTCCTTTCCATTACTCAGGCCACACCGTTTTTTCTAGGCTAGAACCCAGCCTGTGCGACTCGCAACAGGAACCGCTGGCCAGCTTTTCCCTTCTGACTTCTAATCATTGTTCAGCTTGGAGGGCAGCATCATGGGCGCTCAAACCCCAACTGAACACCAATAGGACATCTATCTGAGTACAAGAGATGGCTTGGACATAACTTAAGTACTGTCCCTGTATGTAGACGGTGTTTAGGAGAGCAGGTTTAGGGGACAGCTGAAGTATTAATTGCATTCTGGTGTTGTTAGCTGGGTTCAAAGACTCCTAGTTGGTTGTGGCAGTCTTTGTGCCGAGTTTTCCCTTGGACTCAAAATGATTCTTTTAGCCCCTTCTCCCTAACAGAAGTAATTTTCACTTGACTACTGTTTGAATGCTCATAGACAAAGTGAACATATCTTGGATGTGATGGGAAGGGGCGACAAGAGGGTCTATGTTTGATTTTTTTGTTTTTTGGTGGGTAATGGAATGGCGGAGCAGAACAATAAACACAATCCCTCCTTGAATTGTTAAGTTTTACAGGGGCGAGTAAGGAATGCACCCAGACTTTGAGCTTTTCATGTATTCATTCATATTTCACAGCTGTCCCTTTTTAGTTAGAAAATTGTAAATTTAAGCCCTCAGATTGGTTAGTACACATATATTCTTAAACTGTTTTGCTGTATGTTGCATAGCAACTTTTTCCATTGATGCATGGTGGAGGTTTAGAACCTGTAGCATGTTATTGCCCACGAACCCTGGGTTATTGCTCCTAATTAAAAAACTTCCAATAATATGTTTCTATCCACCACTTTCTCCTCAACATTAGGGCAACTGTGTTCGGTTTCAACCAGATCTTGCAGTCAGAATACTGTTCCATGTGGAGCTCTTCAAGATGAGATGTTCCTAGTGATATAAAAAATGTTTCCACAGAGACTTGGAGGTGGGTTCATGCTATAGGAAATACCTAATAACATCAAACGAACTTTGAGGTCTCTCACATGCACGCAAATGCAGAGCAGATGCATCAGCCCAACAAGGTACCTTACTTGCAATGCAACCTGTGATTTGCAGGTCCCATACGGATCACTGCAGCAGACATGCAACCTCCTGAAGTATTATTTTGTGATTGGACCACCAATCTATTGACCTTCTCAGCAAGCCATTTCTATCCAATATGGAGAGACACTTAATGCTTGTACAGATTTGAAGGGCTTTACGACTGTTTCGTTTTCAGAATATTGCTCATCTTCCTTCCCCCTGGTACCTCTAGCAACTCCACACCTCAACCCTGAAAACACCTGTCAGCCACGTATCTGTCTGCCCCGCTGGGCACACCATCCTTTTTTAGTTGGGGATACCTCAGTGATGGTTGGGAAATATGAAACTCCGAGCTCCCGCAATCTAGACCGTTCCTTTTCTTGTTTTTTATAAACAAACTCCCACTTTGCCAAGAGGGGCCAGTATGATGCCCGCTCAGCAAAGCGCTTTGCGTTCACTACAACCGGCACACAGGCGGTTGCATTAAAGTCAGTGAGATCCCCACTAGGTAGTCGGGATCTCATAAAAGGTCACCCAACTCTAAGTAATCCTATGAGATACCTTGGGTAGTGGCTCATAGTCTAGTTAAATAGGTCACAAAGTAAACTTGAGTCTGTTGTGGGGTTTGCAAGTGTAAACCATTTCCTTGGCCCAAACTCTCATCTCTTATTCAACTCTTTATTTTCATCTCTCACAATATACTTTATCCACTTGGGCACTTCACAAAGCCATGACTTCTATTTGGCTGGATGTCAGTGTGGTGTGGCAGTGAGGGTTTCTCAGTAACTACGGGCAGCAACTGACGAGCCTGTTAAAAAATGGCTGGTCAAAAAGGAACCATTTTGAAGTGCAGTAGCTGTGATTTGGAAGCAATTCTGAGAAGTACTCTTGTTCAGGCATGAAATGCAAAGCTGCACTCCTGGAAAGTGCTGGTACATTTCCATTAAGAATGTATTACAGTCTTGCCTGGAAGTGCTAGTAATGTGCCATTAAAAATAAATAATGTATTTCTACAGAGGTGTATGGCTAATGTCCCGTTAAAAAGCCTTGAAGCCCTGCCGAGAAGTTCTTGTACTAATATTACAGGAATCCTAAATCTGAGACTCATAAACACTATGTAACACTTAGGTGTGCACAAATGTTACCGAATAAGACCACATGCTGTTAGGGGTACCACCTGGTCAGTATTTTTCTTCTCTTTTTGTAAAGCCCAAAAAATACATTGGTAAAAACCAGCAAAAGCGTTTTTGTTTTTTTAAACTAAAAACGTTTACACAGTAAAAACAGGGCGAAATAGAATAAAAATAATACCAATGAATTTACACAGTATCTCACTCAACTGCACTTCCAAATCTAAAACACGAAAAATCAAAGGTATTTTTGTAAGAAAAAGGTGAAAACCCTTCTGTTCTGTTGAAGTAAATGACTGAGTGGTTTATGGCAGAGCTGGGTGCTAATGATTGCAAGGCAGAAGATCATGCAGACGATTTAGGGCCTGGATTGGCAGCAACTATTCTGCTGTCAAGCTTTAGTAATGGCGATTGGAATAGTCTCGAGCCAAATATTGAGAACATTTAAATTGGCAGGTCCCATCCTGCTGTACAGTCTCCTCTCTGAGCTGCCAAGATTTGACTTCAACAGCGGTTCCCAGACTAGCACAGTCTTGAAACATCTCTTGAACTGTTACAATACTTTATTGGAACTTTGCCCTAAAACCCAACTTAAACTGATAATTTTTTCATTGTTCGAGCTACAGAAAAGACAACTCTTTTCCAGTTTTCCCTCTCCAGGGGAGATTATTTTCTTGTGTGTCTGTTTTTTTCTGGTCAAGCAATGCTTTCCCTTCCTGTCTGCGGCTTTTTTTTCTAAAATGAACACATTTACTTTGTTTAGCACGTCTAAACAGCAAGATACAAGCTTGTCCCCAGCTCTGAGCAAGGATTTTCAGATCTCCCAGGAAAAAGTGGGTTTGCTATTAGGCCCTCCCGCTCCGTAGCACCAGGGCCTTTTTGAGACCATATTTCGCAATAATGGTCACCGATGTTGACTCTTGTGGTGGTGCCATACAGCAGATACCAACAGTAAGGTTAATGTACCGTAGGCCGTGCTGGTCCCAACCCAGAACGGGCTGGTAAAGGGACTGCCAGCTGAACTTTTCATCCGATGTCCCTTAGTTGTAGAGTGGTGAGATCTTTCTCTAAGATTCCTAAGTAGATTTGTGACAGGTGAGAGGAAAGGATGACAATGGAGGGGAGTGATGCCTGTGCCTCAATCATCTCGACTGGCTCAGGTCTTGGGGTGGGGCTTGCAATACAACCACCCAAGCACCCGAGTGCATACTCTTGTCTTACTAATCAGTGACAGGACAGCAAAGGACCCTATCAAGTTGAGCCCTTAAAACCTTTTTGATTCCTCTATTCATCAATACCATCTTAGTTGCACTCTGGCAAAGACTTGCTGCCCCACAGTGGCATAGCAAGGGGAGGTGTGGCACGGGTTTTAGGAGCGGCGGCCTCCCCCTCACTCCTACCTGCGGGCGTTGCGGCGGCCGTAGCAGGAATTGCCAGCACCCCCCCCCCCGCTCTTACGTGCAGCAAACACAGGGATCGCTACGGGCGGCATAAGGTCTAGCTATGCCACTGCTGCCCCACAACCTTCCTCTCTCACCTTCCTTGTGCAAAGTTGTCTGGGAATATGTGGAGGCCAAGATTTACAACAAGTCTGTCCAGAAGGTCACGCTGGGTGCAGTGGCGTAACGAAAGTTCAGGAGTCCCCCCTGCAAGGTACACATAGGGGCCACCGCTCCAGATTTAATCTAGAGCTCTCATTCCTGAATACTGTGCTGAGGGGGCCCCCTCCAGCTCGGGGCCCCCCCGCACTGCGGGGGATGCGGGGGCCTGTGTTACGCCCCTGGCTGGGTGGATTTTTTACCTACCAATCATCGAACTGTGGAAGATCTTGAACATGGTCACAAGACTGTGGCAGGAGTGACGCTTGCCCACATCTCTCCCAGTCTAGGCAGAAGCTGGAAACTCCAGGTGGTGTTCCAAGATGGTATCATAAGCAGTGCTGTGATACTGATTAGTGTTTTTCAGCGAGTGTAGCAGATCAGACCACTCATCCCGGTTCTCCCTCCTGCGGCATTCAAACATATAAGCCCAGACTGACATGGCTAACCTCCAGTGCTTTATCTGTAAAATAATAAGTGGCGGTGCCCAAAGAGCTGATGAGACACCTGCAGCCAACACTATGAAATGTCAGTGCCGAACACCAAGGGTGTGTAGTCCTGAATCCAACTCAGGCCTCTTTAATTCTTTGTCAAGTACTCCCTGTCCCATTTCTCAATCTCACATGCTTGCGCTTTCTCCCTTGGTGACAGATTTTTTCTTTCTCTTCCTCCATATTTCCATTTTGTGTTTTTTACCTTCTGTTGCTCTCGGGTAATGTCTGATGAGGAGAAATAAGAGCCAGTTTTCAAAAATAAGTGCAGGTGGCCCCTACCAGCAACCACCGGTTCAAATTAAGTACCAGTAACCTCAATGAGTTAAGATAGTTCTTCCTGCCCTGAAATTCCACCATCGACTAAAAGAGAACTTTAACATCCAGACTGAAGAAATTAAGATTCACAGACATAACAGTTGTAACAAAATATTGTACAGCTAGCAGCATCAGCTAGAATAGCTATCTAAGGAGAACTTGGACATGTCGGTTACAAAAGTCTGATACAACACATGGGACCAAAGAAAAGCTCTGCTGCTATGCCCTACCTGGAAGACTGACCTCTGGAATGGCTAATGAGGAGTATATGCAGTCTGGCTGGGACCTTTGAAGAGGACCTCTCAAGGAAGAGAGACTGCACAGGAGCCATGCTGATCTGCAACAAAATTGCTCATGCATGAGGAGAGATGTTGTGGGGCTTAGTAAAAAGCACACAGACAGATTCAAAAACTTTCTGGCTAAAGAGCATTGAAGGGGAGCACAGATGAAGACGAGTATGAAAGGTCATACACTAAGAAATAGCAGCTGCCATTCAGGATAGAACCATTGCAATGTATCCATGACAACAACTATAACAAAGTTATAAAAACGCATTTACCACTACAACAAGGTAAGTTACAATACATTTAGGATTGTAATTGTATAGGAGTTGTAAATCTTCTTTTCACAGGGAAGAGTGGTGTTTAAAGACAGTACGTTTTTTGTAGTGTTAAGGAGATGGGTAATTAAAAGCAGTATTTTTTTTTAGAGTTGAGGGATGGATAGTATATAAGGGTAATATGCATTTGCCAGGTTCAGGGACCAGTAGTGTGGAGGTACAGTTCTAACCCCTGGTTCTGTTTGACCATTAGTCTGTGGGAGACAACCAGAGGATAAGGCTACTTCAAGTCGAAGAGATTTACAAAAAGATTTTCTGAAGTGGGAAATGTACTGAGCACCACGATCAGAAACTATAACTTAAGGCAGACAATGTGTCGTGATGATGTTCCATGCGTAGAAGTGATGAAGTAGACGTAGCCGAGTAGTGTCTTGTAAGATGTTTATTAAGTCCATAACATCAGTGGTAGCAGCCCCACCAGGAGCAGCCTCCCTGCTGCTCAGCTCATCTTGCAACTGTCAACACTCACACCAGGCACCCAAGCATTCCACTCATGTCCATCACACCAACATTCCATACCAGAACACTCACACTGGCTGAGCAGCTAGGAACCAGGTAACAGGGAACATTATAAACACAACAGGAAGATACTACACAATGCTAACTAAAGATTTCTTGCAAAATGATTTGACCCAGAGATTTGGCAGAGGGCAACTTTTTAAGGGCAGTGAAATGAGCCATTTTGGAGAAATAGTCAACTGTTACCATGATGACCCCATTCCCTTCTAATGGAGGTAGAGCCACAATAAAATCTGTCGAAATAGTATGCCACGGTTCTGGTGGAACAGGAAGGGGTTAAAAAACCCTGAAGGAAGGAAATGAGAGGATTATTCCTGACCACAGGTTAGACAGGAACCAACATAGAGTTTGGTATCATATCGGGCACCAAAAAGAGGTAAGAATGAGCCTCAACATAGCTTTAATTCCCTTATGGCCAGCAACGGAGGAGTTGTGGCACATCTAGAAGACTTCAACTCTCAGATCTTAAGATGGAATAAAAAGGGCCTTACCCCAAAATACAAGATTCCCCTTCTTACGAACAGAGCCAGACAAGGTTTCCCATTCTTTGCTGTTAACTAAGGAATAGCTGGCTCGAACTCCATCAAGAAATGACACTGCCACTTCAATGATCTTTTGAGGTGGTAGAATATATTGACCAAAAACTAAATGGGCTTCAGGATATCTTCGTGAAAGGGCATCAGCTAGAATATTGCTGCAACCAGGAATATGTGTGATTATAAAGTCACACTGATAAAAGAAAAAAGCCCATCAAGCTTGGCAACAATTACAACACTGCATATTCTTGAGACATTGGAAAATTAAGGTAAACAGTCCCAATATTGAAGGGCTCTGGAGCTCCCATTAAGAATTACCTCCATTTAGAGCAAGGTGTCTTCATAGGTAAAAGTACTCTTTCTCAAGCAGTAATTAATCTCCGACTCTGACAGATTATGAGAGAGATAAAATGCAGGATGTTCTAACCTGTTGTCTTCTTGGCGATGAAGTACAGCTCCAATAGCTTGATCAGAGGCATCAGTCTCAATGATAAACATTTTAGTTGGAGCAGAGTGGCGTAAGAAGGGCGCTTGAGTAAAGGCTTGTTTTAGAACATGGAAGGTTTCCTCAGCTAAAGATTCCCATTGAAAGCTGTGGCTGAGCATGTCTTTTTTAAATAACATCAGTGATGTTGCTGGTTAACTGGGCAAAATTGTAAATGAATTGACGGTAGAAATTGGCTGGACCTTGAAAGTATTGGGTTTCCTTGTCACTTTTAGGAGACGGCCAATCCAGAATGGCTTAAACTTTGTGTGGATCCATGGAAATTCCAGTACTATTTATACAAAAACCTAAGTAATCAACTTCAGACTGGTTGAATTCACATTTTTCAAGCTTGCAATAGAGTTGATTTAGGGGCAATCTAGTTAACACTTACCTGACATGCTCACAATGCAACTGAGGATCTTTTGAAAAGATAAAAATATCGTCAATGTACACTATGGCAAATTGATTATGTCTGAGAATATGTGATCCATGAAATTATTGAAATATGGATTGTACGTTGCTTAAGCCAAAGGGCATAACTGGATATTCAAATTGGACCTGATGGAATCCGAAAAGTTGTCTTCCATTCGTCTCCTTCCTTTATCCGGAGAAGGTGGTAAGCTCCTCGAAGTTCTAGGTTGGTGAATGTTTTAGCATTCCTGTCCTTGATTGAAGGAAGGGGATATCTGTCCTTTATGGTAACCTTGTTTAAGCCTCGGAAGTCTATGCATGGTCTCAGCTCTTTACAATTTTTGAACAAAGAAGAGTGATGCCCAAGCAGGAGAAGAAGACCAGGTTATAAAACTGTTTTGTAGGTTTTCTTGCAGACATTGCCTTAAGGTTTCTTTTTTCAGATTCTGAAAGAGAATACACCCTTCCAAAAAGAAGTGTTGCTCCAGGTTCAATTGGAACAGCACAATCAAACTCTCAATGAGGAGACATGGATATTTCTTTTGGTTTCTCAAAGAGGTCAGAAAAAGAGTGGCATTAAGCACAAACTCCATGGAGAATGTTTATCATTCCAGAGTCTTGTGCTGAAATCATTCCTCTAAGGGTCCAGTTGTCATGTGATGAAAAGCGATTGTTATGACAGAATTGTGAAGAAAATGATATAGTTCTGGTTTCCCAATTGATATATGGGTTATGGCGAGTCAACCAAGGAATGCCCAGAATTGCTGTGCTATTTGGAGATGAAATTAGGTAAAAAGAGACAATTTCCTGATGTGTACAGAAGGTCATCCCTTCTGGTAAAAAAAAAAAAAAAAAAAAAAAAAAATCCGTATTTGTAAAGCGCGAACTACTCACCCTTACGGGTCTCAAGGCGCTGGGGGCCGTCGTGGAAATTAAGTGAGCTATTGCCCAGAGTCACATGGTGCTGAGCTGAGCTGCCGCCGGAGCCGGTGATCGAACTGTGAGCCCTGTGCTCCGAAGTCAGCTGCCCTGGCCGCTGCACCACACCTCTCCACTGGTACAGTCACCTCCTTAACTGGCCCAGAACATAGAGGAGTGTCATCAATGGTCTATTCATGGGACTCTTTAGCAATCCTAGATACATTCTTGTTCCTAGCCCAGCCCTCATCTAGGTACAGACTGTAGGAAGCTTGCTCTGTATATACTATACTAAAGTAAGGTACAGTGTGCACAGAGTCCAGTGGATCCTCAGAGGTTTACAGAGGCTTAAGTAGATAATACTAAAAGCTCTTTTTGTGGTTTTGTGGCTCATCAGAGTGCTGTGTTAAGCATTTGTTGTACAACACTCAGGCAATAAATTATTACACACACTCAAAAAATGAATCCAAGACCAATTGTTTTGTATAAAAAGTTATTACTTTGTTATTTTATTTTTAGAACCAAGACAAACTCAATTGCCGGTAACAGATTTAAGAATAGTAATACTTTTCAAAGGCAGTAGGTATTGTTTTGTAAAGGCAATCGAATACTTTACAGTAATATAGAAAATACTTTGGCAATGTCAATCAAGCAGTAGCAAACGCAAAAGATAGACGTTTAGGGTAAATAGGCAGAAAATCAATGCAATCCTATGGAAGGAAAACAGTTATAAGCAGTTACAGGTAAGTACTCGACTTACTTGTCTATTCTTCGGGGTTTGGACTAACACAGGGCAAGGGTCAGGTCAAGGTAGGTACTGTATCACTAGCAGCACTGGGGCGGCCGTGTGCAGAGGTCACTCGGCCCAAAAATAGTCAATGGAGACCGGGTGCACCCACAAGAGGTGCGGTTTGCCCCAGGGAAAAAAGCAAGCATGGGGGGCCACAAGGCAGCACCAACTTTACATCACTAGCATCACAGGGGCGGCCGGGTGCACGGTGCAAATCAGCGTCGGGCACCCAAAGCTTTTCAATGGGGAATCTTGGCTGCACAAAGAGGCTGCATGCTCGGACCAGGAGGCTGGATGAAGGGGACCACTGGCAGGGCAGGTAAGTTGAGATGTCGAAGGAGGGCTGGGCACCAATGGCTGGGCTCCCAAAGTCGGGGGCTGAGGATGCAGGGGTGCCCTTTGGTATCGGATTTTCTTTACTGGAGCCGGTCGCGGTCAAGGGGACCCTGAGGCTGCAGGCATCTCCGTGGAGTCGAGGAGAGGTCAGCCAACATTGGATTTGAGGTCAGGATCGCTGGGGAGACTTCACTGGACAGATGAGCCACTCGGACTTGGGTTGTGGGCGTCGGGTGCAGAGTGGGCAGGGATCCTGGTTCCAGCTGGATCCGGAGTATTTGTAGTTGGATTTTCTGGACAAGGCCGCTGTCCTTGGGAGATCTGGTCTTTGTTGAAGCATGGACAGTCTTCCTTGGGTTCAGAAAGTTGCTGGCCACAGTACAGGCGTCGTCTTCTTCGCAGGGTCTTCTTCGCAGGAGACAGGCCGGTAGGACTAGAGCCAAATCAGTTGTCATCTTCAAGCTCGGCTGCATGGCATCTTCTTCGTTCTTTTCTTTTTAGGTCACAGGAATCTGAGGATCAAGGATCATGGGTGCCCCTAAATACTGACTTTTGAGGCATTACAGGTACTGGCAGCTGGTAGCCAATGGGCTACTTGCCTTTTAGGGCAAATATACCCTTTGTATGTCCACTCCCTTTGTGGAGGGGGCATCCCCTAACCTGACTGGGTAGAATCCTTCCATTCAAGATGGAGGATTTTCTAAGTAGGGGGCCACCTCGGCCAAGGGCACCTTAGGTGTGGTCCTGGCAGAGAGCGGGCACACCTCTCTTAACTACTAATTTTTGCGCCGCCCTTACCACTAAAAGTGGGGCTTGGTCAAGGGGGGCGGGCATCTCCACTAGCTTGAGAGGACCTGGCTAGCATAACAAACGGCAGGAAGCCTTTGAGGCTCGCCGCCCTGAATGCTGTTCCTGCTTGGGGGGTAGGTGAGAGCAGCTCCACCCGAAGCAGGCTTTGTTCCTGACCCATGAAAGCAAAAGGGTTCCCACCTCAGGGGGGCAGAAACATGTCTGTGTGTGGCAGGCTGCTGCAGACCAGTCAGCTAGACACAAAGTAGTTGGTCATTTTTCAGGGGACATCTCTAAGATGCCCTCTGAGTGCATTTTACAATAAATTCAACACTGGCATCAGCGTGAGATTATTGTGCTGAGAAGTTTGATACCAAACTTTTTAGCATTCAGTAAAGCCATCATGGAGCTGTGGAGTTCATAATGACAAACTCCCAGCCCTTGTACTCAGTATGGCTTGACTGCACTTACAATGTCTAAGAATGGACTTAGACACTGTAGGAGCATATTGCTCATGCAGCTATACCCTCACCTGTGGTATAGTGCACCCTGCCTTAGGGCTGGGAGGCTAGCTAGAGGGGTGACTTACCTATGCTACAGGCAGTGGTTGTGGGCATGGCACACAGGGGTGTGGGCCATGGTGACTCATATGTTTTGTTTGTACCAAAACACACAGTCTGCAATGGCAGTGTGTATGTGTTTGGTGAGGGGTCTCTGAGGGAGGCACAATACATGCTGCAGCCCTTAGAGACCCTTTCTGGTCACAAAGCCCTTAGTACCACTGGTACCTTTTAGAAGGGACTGACATGCGGGCCAGAGGTGTGCCAATTGTGGAAACAAAGGTACAGTTTTTGGGAAAGAACACAAGCACTGGGAACCTAATTGTCAGGGACCCAGTACATCAGATATCAGGCAAACAGTGGGGGGTAACCATGCAAAAAGGGGCACTTTCCTACACACACCCCTTGCACCACAATCCAGTAATGCCAGAATTTTCTTGCTCTTGCCATCAAGTAGATACAAAAACACTGGTAACAGAAAAAGAAGAACTAGAGTATCACCTGATACTCCAACAAAAGGGACTTGAGATATTCCAGCCCTTCTTCCTTTCCTAAAGGGCAGGACCCGTCATTTCCTGAAGGCCTTGGAGGACAAACTGGACATTTGCAAAACAGATTTTCAGGTGATCCACAGTATGTACACAGGTCTTTCTCCTGACGAGTTTCTCTTTCGGCCTCAGAAAGAGTGCCCCGGGTAAGGCCTATTTGCATAGGTTCTTCATTGGTAGTTGAAGATGAGCCTTTTCGAAAGGAACCTCTACCCTCCGATATGGAATTCGAGATGGACCAAGACCTTTGTCAGTCTGCCTTATGCTCATGTATGTGGTGTTTAATTGGAAGAAGATGATCAATCAAGGGAGATAAGGCGCCTCCTTGAGCTGAGTGAACACATTCAACTTTTATTTCCTCCTCGAGGCCTCTGCAAAAGAGGGTTATCAAAGTTCATTCAACCAAAGTCGTTTTGACGGCCAGTTGAAGAAAGAAGGTTATGTATGTTAAAGCATCCTGATTTTCTGTTGGATTTCAGGGGGCTTCTTCCACTGAATATGCCACATCTGTTCTTTCCAACCTTTGCTAAAAGGCAGTCAAGAAGGTGGCATAGTTAGAAATGACTGGAATCTTCTGAAGCTACTAAAGGGGTTGCGCAACTGAGCTGGACTAAAGGCGAAGAATACCGTCACAGACAAACTCCTTTAATTTATTTGGGACCACAGAATACCATGGAATGGTTGATGAGACCGTTGGAGCATCTGAGGCTCAGGATGTTAAAGCTTGTCGTATAGCCAAAATTTTATCCCTCAGCTGTTGTAATTCATGAGCCTACTGCTGAACAGTCTGAACAAGAGCTTGAGCTTGGTATACTGAAACTGCTTGGAGCTGTGCTGTATCTAGTTCCATGTTTTCTTGGCTAAGACTGGACCGTTGATGTCGCAAACTGTCACAAAGGCAATTCCTGGCAGAGAGTCTTTGGCTGCGAGTTGGACCGGAGGCCCAGGTTTTCACAGTTTTTGACTGCCAGAGGTTTGGGCGACCCCTTCCAGTAGCCACGTTGCTGCCGACACAGAAAGCGCTAGGCAGAAAGTGCCTTCCTGAATTGGCCCCTGGAAGGATGACCTGGCTCTGCCATTGGCTTGTCAGTGAACTAACTACAGGACAGATGTCTTTCTCTTTAATGAGTTTATAACTTTCACAGTAAACTACTGTTTGACTGGTTGAAGTACTCCGAATAAATGAAAATCCATGCAGTACCAAATGTGTAATAAAACTATGAATGTCTCCCATTCTGTTCAGAGGTTTTTGTTGATTTAAATCTACTTCCCGGGCTCCAGCTCAGGAGGAAGCGAGCCAGGGTTCAGCATTGAAAAGACCACTAGAGCTAGAAATGAAGGAAAACGGATCTACTTTTTTGAGGTTATTGTGACCTGGGAAACTTACTCCTCCTGAAGCACTCGACATATGGTGTAGTCTAAAGGGGGTGACGAATGTTTTATGATCTCATTATAAAGTCAGTGGAATCCTGCCCTCCAGGGAAACAAGCATTGCCAAATTCAATAAGTCTGGCTTTATAGTTCCAAGGCAATCAAAGGTTGTTTGCAAGTTAAAGCATTAAACAAACAAACAAATTGTGATCAAATGCGATTTGCACATTAAAGCCAGCTCTAATGGCTTTTGCTTCCAAATAACTGACTGACAAAGAATTAATAGAAATCGTTTTTTTTTTTTTTAAACAACTCACCAAGTGAAACACAGAGGTTGCCAGTGCACTGTGTCCTCTGCCTTGGTTCACTGGTTGCCTTGACGCTGATGGAGGTTCCTGAATTCTTTTGCAGCATGGTCAGTGTTTACCAGCTCTGAGTGTTTGTTTCCAGGTGTAGATTTGATCACAACATGATAAGCACATTATGGTACAGTTTATATTTCAGTGTAGAAACAAAAGCAGAACTTTAATGAATGCACTCTTACTATCCAACCAAGTGAAGGATGGAATGCGAGAAAGTCTTAATTATAGTCTTGCATTTGCTTCCATCTGAAATGAAGGTGGAAAAAGAAACTATCCTTCACTATAATCTTACTTTAATTTCTTTGAGATAGAAACAAAAATATTATAATGAAGGATTCCTGGTCATCCGTGAGAAATTGGGTTTTGGTTGAGGAGGGTGATGACCCTTCCCAAGCAAAAACCACAGGCCCGTCAGGTTGAACCACAAAAGTTGCTAATTAGCCTGTGCCTAACCCTCTGGTAGCTTGACACACAAGCAGTGATGCTTAACTTAAAGGCAATGTATAAAGTATTTATGCAGCAGGACAACAGTAATAAAGTGAAAACACAACCCAAAAGAAAACCCCAAGCCAATTTAGAAAAATACATTGTGACTAAATAAATAATTTTAGACCAAAATGACAAAAATCCGATCAGCAGAACTGGAAATATTCAATTTTAAAGGTTTAGATAAAAGTAGCGGCAGAATGAGCAAATCGCCAACTGAGGGTATCTGGTCGTGCTTGACTGGGACAAGTTTACAAATTCAGGCTAATCGCGATGGAGTGGAGGCCAGGCACATGACCAAGTTTGGCTCACTGACAGTTCTACCTTATGTCCTTGGTGTGAGGTCTGCGCGGCGTTGCTTTGCATTGTCAGGCACCAGTTCCGATGAAGCTGTGTGGCAAGGCTTTGCGTCGCTAGGCTTCAGTTCAGTTGAAATTTCACCTGTGCAATGAGGCATTGCGGGAATTCACGTCCCTCAGTGTTGGTTCCAATGAAGCTTGCAGCTAAGCGACGAGGCTTTGTGTCGCTCAGGGTCAGTTCTGATGAAGCTGGCACCTTAACAGCAAAGCTTTGCAATGCTTGGCATCACTTGGCGTCGGTTCCAATGAAGCTTGCAGCTGTGCGGGGCTTCGTACTGCTTTGTGCTGGATTTGATTGAACCATCAGTTAGGCAAGGAGGAGTTCTCTTTGATGCCAGATAAGGGTCCAGGATCTGGGGAGGCACTTCTTGAGGGATCAGGAGCTCATTCTAGCAGAGGCCAGCATGGATCAGGCAGATCCATTGCAGGTCCAGTGCAGCAGGTTAGCTGGCCAGTTGCAGGGAGGCCTCTGGAGATAATTGCAGCAATCAAGCCTGACACATACATTATACAATGCCTTCTTTTGCTGTTCAGGAGTGAGAACAATTGCTTTGTGATTACAATCAATGTGTAAAATAAAGGACTGCATGTGACAAAAAGTATGATAATTCATTGTAGTTTTGAAATGAAAAATAGTTACTCATGCATTTGTAAAGGAAGCTCTTCATAGGACACAGAATAAAATGAGACATGTTTATCCTTTTGAAGCCCAAAAAGCATACATATTAGTCGAAAATGCTCTGCAGACAGCCAGACATAAAAAGAGAGTTGCTCAGCCCTCCACCTCACTGGCTCTTTTCTACATTCAGAACCCACAACGAGCAGCTTTCTGAGGACATAAAACAAAGAAAACTGTAGCCACCCATCCTTTCCCCTTAGTATGATGCAGCGGGATGAAGGGATGGTGTTCTCTTAATATAAGACAAGCAGTTGGCTGTTTCTGCCACATCTGCATTGATGTCACCCGCTGTTACCATTGTGTGCTACACATATATTTTCAGTGTGACCTCCTGGTGTATTAAAACAGCTATATTTAAAAACTGGGGGATTTCTAATCCTTAGAATGTATTGCACAGTCCAACAATTGTTGGCTGTATTATCGTCATTCACAATTTAACAAATTAACATTTTCAATTTACCTCCAATACATTTGTGGCCTAAAGCCCTTCTTTGGTGTGGGAGTGGTGGGGGAGGAGGGTCTTTCATTCATTTAATAGTAAATTATCCAATCAAAATGAAAACAGCATGTTCCTAACTTTGTGAACATAACAGAGGCAGGAGAGTTTTCCATGGAACAAAACATACCTTTTAATGAAAAATAATCAAGGCTTGCTTGGCTGTGTAATGTCTACGAAAAGTGTGTGCCTGAGAGAACGCTGCCGGGAATGCCAGAATCTCAGAGTTGACTTTCGTTGGCTCTCTATTTCCAACTATAAAGTTTGTCTTTGGTTGTGACAATCCTGTTATGGAGTAGTTCCTTTTTAGGTCTCGGCTAGACAGTGCATGCCTGTCTAGAAGAGACATGTTGTGTTTAATCTGTGGGTGTCAGCCCACCCACAGGCTTCCCATTTGCTTGCTCCATCATCTGTCTCATATTCTTTGTCACCATTAGTCCCTGAAATTCATGGTCATGCCTCTTCTTGTGTTTAGCCCTCCCCCTAGAGCATGGACCAAGTGCTTGTAAACATCCACTGCTCCCTTTTTTTCTGACCATTTTAGGACCTACTTTTATCTTTCTTTTCAGCACTTTGCACAGTGCTCGTACTTTTGCCAGTTGCGTCTCCTCCCACCTGCCCTCATGCCCCATCCACAGATCACCCTCGCCCCCTCCCTGTAACTGCTTTTTGTTTCCCCCACCTCCTCTCTTCCGGCTCCGCTTGGACCCTCGCACCTCTCATTGCCAAAAAACACCCCCTCCCGACCCAGTCACTGCTTTAAACCCCCAATGTAGTCTGTTTTGTTCTAGTAAGATGTTGGTGTTCTGTCTTGTAATGTCCTGTTGGTGTGTGTATAGCTGATGTGCTGATTGGAACATGTGTGCAAGGCTGCTATTACTTAGCACACATGTGGTCTGTTTATTTTCCGCATGTGTGGGTACTAGGTGTGTGTGCGTGTTTACACCATATGTGGTCATTCAGCAATGGTGTTTATAGGTGGAAAATCAGACCTCAAGTGAATCAGGTATGCATTATCACAGGGCATGCCAGAGCTTCTAAAGTAATTGTGTCTTCTGCTGTAATTACATAGCCTTGTTTCTCCTGTGTGAAATGATTGAACTGTCCGCATCTCATCTTGTTGCTTCTCCTTTCATAGGGTGGGACTCTTTCTTCAAATTTCTCCCGTTGGGACACTTTCTTACTTTTGCCGCATTCACTGGTGAAGTGTTTCCATGCGCCATTGTTGCTCAACTTGAATTCTCTTCAAAGGAGCCATGCAGAGTCTTTACGTCATCAAGGTCTGCCTGCCCCTCAACATCCATGGCAAAAGTAGTCCTTTTAATGTGGTTGCCATTGTGATATATTTCCTTATGTTCACTACTGTAAACCAGCCTAACGCGGTTTCTTTCTGTTTTTTTGTGCAGTTTTATATAGCACCAAGACCCCCCGAAGGTATTGGAGCGCATTACATTAGCACCAGTTCCTTTACACAAGGACACATTAAATTTTGTAGGCACAGGGAGTTTAAGGGCCAGATGTACGACCAGTTTTTGCATGCGCAAACGGGTTTGCAACCCGTTTGCGCATGCAAAAGCCTACATGGCCAATGTACTAACACTATTTTGCGACTCGCAAAAAATTGCGACTCGCAAAATAGTGTTTTGCGACTCGCTATTAGGAAGGGGCGTTCCCTTCCTAATAGCGACTCACAAGCCATGTGCGCAAAACACTCACAATTTACCGCCCTCTTCAAAGAGGGTGGTAATGGAGTCGCAAATGGGAAGGGGTCCCCAGGGGACCCCTTCCCCTTTGTGACTGGCTCTAAAAATATTTTTTAAGGGCAGGCAGTAGTCCCAGGGACCACTACCTGCCCTTAAAAGATTAAACAAAAACGTTTCTTTTTTTTTTTTTTTTTTTTTAAACATCTTTTTATTAAACAGTCTCGACATAAGGTACAAATTCACAGAATCAATTAGGGTTACAGTAAAATCAGGTTACATACAATACAGCAATACAATTCATTGGAATTCACGGGGATGGGGGGTCATCACCATCGGCTTCAAGGGGAGGTGTACATATATCTCCTCGGTATGCATTCCAGGAGGCCCAAACCTTGGACCATTTTCGGGGACAACCCCTAGCCACCTAGACTGTTTTCTCTCTCAGCATACACTAGTCTAGATCTTGCTCCCAGGCTACTACCGTGGGCAGGTGTGGGGCTCCCCAGAGCTGTGCGATATTTCTCTTGGCGATCATGCAGCCAAGCGTGACCCATGTCTTAGTATAGGTGTTGAGGTCGGTAGGTTCCCAGATATTAAGGAGGCATCTAGGTGCCTCCGGTTCGATTACTACCCCCAACACTGCACTCATGACCGCATGGATATTACGCCAGTATTCCTGGATTGGCGCACAGTGCCATAGTATGTGTATGAATGTGCCCAATTGTGCGCATCCTCCTACAAGAGCCGTCTGTCAGCCCACCCATGTGCACCAGCTGGGGACCAGTTATGTAAATTCTATGGAGGATCTTTAATTGCACCAGTCTGAGTCTCGCTGGGATAGCGACCGTCTTAGGAGAAGAGACCGCTTCCTGCCAGGTTTCATCATCAAACTCTATTCCGTCCTCAGTCCATTTGTCACGCAATTGTAATAGGGGGTTGTCAGTATTATTGATAAGTTTTCGATATGTTAGGGAGATGGCCCTGTCAGGCAGGTGACCATCCAATAGTCTGTCCTCTAGTGGGGAGGCGTCCGGTGGAGTCGAATCGTCGGGGATAGCTGTTTGCAGCGAGTGCCTGATTTGTAGGTAGCGATAGCGTTCGGAGTCTGCCAGGGCATATTGAGTTTGTAGGGTATCAAAGGATTTCACACCCCCAGCGTACCAAAGGTCTTTGACATGGGAAATCCCTATTAAGTCCCATTTAGCAAATCCTTTTGAGTTCCCCATATATCCTAGCTTTTGTGAGTCCCACAAGGGTTTGGCCATCGTCAACTTATTTTGCCAACCGACTGATTTAGCAGCAGAGTGCCAGATTGTAACTGTGTGAGCAGTGGGTCCGGTGAGCGGGTATTTCTCCGGTTTTGAATATAGAGCTCTCGAAAAGGTCCCTTTAGGTAAAATCCAACGATCCATCAGGAACCCCGGGTTGTCAGGGTGACCATACGTGCAGTGGTTGATAGCTGTTAGATGCGCAGCCCAGTAATATTTTTTAATATCAGGCAACCCGATTCCCCCATCATACCAGCTAAGTGTCAGCTTTTTCATGGCGATACGCGGTCTCCCTCCCCATAGGAGGTCTCTCAGGAGCCCTTCAAGCTCTTTAAAGTACGAGTTCGGGACAAGGTCGGCTGAGTTCTGTAGCGCATACAGGAATCGGGGCAGTGACATCATTTTAAATAATGCAGCCTTGCCCAATAGCGAGAGCGGGAGGGACTTCCAGTGTGTTATGTCGCTTTTGAGCCGTTGCAGTGGGGGAGCAGATTGCGGGTATCGAACTGATGGGTCTAAAGATATAAAAATGCCCAAGTACTTGAAGCCGTCTGAGACCACTGGGATCGGGCAATTTCGGGCAAAGGTGGAGGAGTTCCCCATAGGACATATAGGAGTGATTTTTGCCAATTGACCCGAAACCCAGAGTACCTGCCAAAAACCTCTAGTATATCAAAGGCTACTATTAGGGATCTCTTAGGGGATGTAAGATAGAGGAGAATATCGTCAGCGTACAGGGATATCCGATCCTCCCACTCCGCTGACCAACGCAGTCCGCGGATCCTCACATCCTTACGGATCCATGCTGCGAGTGGTTCAAGGGCCAGAGCGAACAGTAAAGGAGAGAGGGGGCACCCCTGACGAGTCCCCCGGCTGAGTACAAAGGGTTCAGACTTTCTGTTATTTACCACTACCTGGGCCAGCGGCGCGCTGTACAACAGCCGTATCCAGCGGCAGAAATTTGGCCCAAATCCCAGTTTACCAAGCACTGCAAAGAGATAGGGCCATTCCAGTGTATCGAAAGCCATGGTGGCATCCAGGGAGACCACCACGGCGTCCTCTCGTATCATCGGTACCCTGCCCAGGACCCCGTGTAGTCTACGCAGGTTGAGAGCCGTGTTTCTTTTGGGCATGAATCCTGACTGATCTGGGTGGACTAGGTCGCCTATCACCCTGGTCAGCCTGGTGGCAAGTACTTTAGCTAGAATTTTGGGTTCTGCATTCAGCAGCGATATAGGCCGGTAGGAGGTACATTGCATTTTGGGCTTCCCTTCTTTATGGATTGTGACTATAGTGGCAATTCTCTGGTCATATGGAAACATCCCCTGGGTGAGGCTATCCTCAAAGATTGACTTCAAATAGGGGGGCAGTTTATCTGGTCGAAGCTTGTAGAGCTCTATTGGGATGCCATTTGGGCCCAACGCTTTCCCAGAGTGCAGCGCTCTTATTGCCGTAGCTATTTCATCAGCCGTTAGTTCACTGTTCATGAATGTAAAGTCCGAGTCCGATAATGTCGGGAGCAATATGTCTTTGACTAGATCAATAAAGTCTGCTTCAGGGTATGGTGCCACCGAGCTATATACGGTTTGGAAGTGAGCTGCAAAATGGTTAGCTATGTCTTGGGGATCTGTCACCGAGGAACCATCAGTGCCCCTAATCTCAGGCCCGAGCCTGCTGGCCTGCTCTCTCTTGTCTAACCATGCGAGCAGTTTGCCGGCCTTGTCGCCCCAGTCATATATCCGTCCCAACCGTTCCTGTCCCAGTAGTTTGGCACGGTCGGTGACCAACGCCCGGTATTCTTCCTGCCGCAAGCGTAGGAAGTGGAGGGTTTCAGGCTTGGCATCCGAGGTGACATCCTGTTCTAGGCGGTATAGTTCCTGCTCTATGTCAGAAATGTCTTTCACCCTGTCTTTTTGGAGCCCGCCACCAAGGAGAGGGCCTGTCCTCTGACCACCGTTTTGAAAGCTTCCCATAGTGTTTGGGGTGACTCAACTGTGTGTTCGTTCTCCAGAAAATAGTCATCAAGAGTTTTAATTAGGCCTTTCCGTATTTTGGGGTTCTTGAGGTACCAAGGGTTTATCGGGGCAACTCTTCCTGTCTGCGTGTAATCTAAAACTATATGGACCCAGAGAGGGGAATGGTCGGAGATACCTCGTGCCAGGTGACGGATCTCATGAATATTGGTAATTTGCGAGGCCGGGACAAGTATATAATCCAGTCGGGATAAGCTGTTGTGCGCCCCTGAGTGGAAAGTGTGCTGCATCTTATCGGGGTTGTATGTCCTCCAGCCATCCATCAGTCCCATCGTCTCCAAGAAGCTGGAGAACGCATGAGCGGCCGGAGGGGTTGCACGGGGGTGTCTGTCTAAAGCGCCCGAGACAATTGAGTTGAAATCGCCTCCGAGCACCAGGTGTCCGTCAGGCAACGTCAAGAGTATAGCACTCCAGGTCAGTGAATGTTGTGCCCTGCATCCCGGGGGCGCGTATATTGACATAAAAGTGGTAGGCTTGCCCTCCCAGGTGCTCAGGATTCCAACATATCTGCCTCGGTCATCTATGTACGTAGTGGTAAGTGAGAAAGGGAATGATTTTTTTTCATAATGCCTACTCCCTGGAGCTAGAGGTAAAGCCTGCATGCACCACCATCGAATACCCCCATCTGTGCATTGCCCTGCATGTGTTGCCAACGAGGTGTGTTTCCTGGAGTAAAACGATATCCGGCGATTGTCTCCTAATATATTGCAACACAACACCTCTTTTGATCTTGTCCCCCAGTCCGTTAACATTCCAACTTAAGATTTTAACGGCCCTGTTGTACTGTACTCCCATTGAGAGCGAGGCAGTTCCCCACTAGTGGGGTCATATGTAGACATCGTACCGTCGAGATAATACAAAAGAACAACACACAAATTAAACATCAGTCCCTCCCAACATCCCCCCACCCTGCTCCCCTGCACTCCGGGCTTAAAACTGCCCATGTTATTTAAATGCAGAGTGCCTGTCGCCCAACTATTCTACTAATAGAAAAATAACACACTGGGGAAGGCCTCAGAGTTCCGTCGGCCCCCCGCCTACCAGCACAGATTATCAATGCAGGACATGACCAATGTTCAGTTCAACCAAATGTGAGAGATCCCAAGGCATCGGTACAAGGTTCATACCAGCCTGAGCCGAGTACTGGCGGCTCAAGGTACAGCAGCGGCTGAAGCAAATCAGTTTTGAAGAAACAGAGGCCACTTCATGAGAGATCGCCGCGGAGTTCAATGAGCGGTGGAGTCCTGTTCCGGCGAGGGTCTGAGACTGTCCAGCCAGTCGGATGCCACCTCTGGGAGGTCAAAGAACCGGGTTTTCCCGTCAAGTTCAACTTCTCAAGCGGGCCGGGAAGAGCATGGCGTACTTGAGACCTTTTTCTCTCATCCTGCGCTTGACATCGAGGAAGGAGCGTCGCCTCATCTGCACCGCTCGGGTGAAATCGGGAAGAAGGTGATTTCCGAGTTGTCTAGGTGGATTGGAGGAGCGACCCTTGCCGCCTGGAGGATTGTGTCTCTGTCTCTATAATTGAGCAGTCGGGCCAGTATTGGACGAGGGGGGGCCCCAGGCTTTGGGCGACCCCCAGGCACTCTGTGGGCTCGCTCAATTACGAACAGTTTAGAAAGGCCCTTTGGTTGTAGCTTTGTCAAGATCAGTTCCTCCATGAACAGGTCTGCAGCCGGACCTTCCGATTTCTCTGGTACGCCAAGTACGCGGATGTTGTTGCGTCGCAGGCGCCCCTCATAATCATCCAGCTTGTCTTCTGTGTATTTGCGAAATGATTGAAGCTCCCCGATGTCCGTTTGGAGTTGTGAGGTGTCCTCTACGAGACTGGCGGTGGTAGTCTCCAATTGCTTGACCTTCTCTCTGTATTTCGTGAGATCCGCTCTGATCAGCGTCACCTCCGAGGAGAGGGTGTCAATGGACGTGCGGACACCCATGATGGCTGCCATTATGTCCGTCATTGTGGGCTCGGTGGGGTCCTTTTTTTTTTTTTTTTTTTTTATAACGTATCCTGCTTTCCTTTAAGGAAAACGGGCTGCATTTAAAAAATAAACTGCTTTATTGAAAAGCAGTCCCAGACATGGAGGTCTGCTGAGCCCAGCAGGCCACCATCCCTGGGAGGGCCAGCCATTCCCAATGGGGTCGCAAATTGCGAGTGGCTCGTTAATATTCATGAGCCTCGCATTTTGCGACCCCATGGGAATCGCTAACAGTGTCTCTGTCACTGTTGTACATTGGCTTTTGCGACTTGCGACTCGCAATTTGTTGCAATTTGCGAGTCGAAAAAGCCAATGGTCATACATCTGGCCCTAAGTGATTTGCCCAGAATCAAGGATGTTAAGCTGACGCCGAAACTCGAACCTGGTTTACCAGCTCCATAGTCGGCAGCTCTGGTCCTTATTCCACATCCTCTTCCAAGTGGATGCCACATCGTCTCCCTAGCCTCGGCCTCAGTTACACATTTTGTGATTACGGCCAAATCACTTAATCTCCCATTGGCTGCCCGCATTTGCTGTTGCTTGCCTGTCCACCTCCCTCCCAGTCGCTGCTTGCTCCCTTGAACTCCGTTGCACAGATCCCCTCCTCCACTGTCTCTGTTTCTCACATTTTGTTTGTCTAGAGCCAACACCACCCTAAGGTATTGGCGCACTTTACATTAGTACCAGTTACTTGTTTTTGTGCCATTCTATATAGCGTCAACACCACCCGAAGGTATCAGAGCACTTTACATTATCATCAGTTACTTTTGTTTGTGCAGTTTTTATATAGCGCCAACACCACCCGAAGGTATTGGAGTGCTTTATATTAGCACCAATTACTTTACTCAAGGACACATTAATTTTTGTAGGCACGATGAGATTAAGTGATTTGCCCAAAAATCAAGGATGTTGACCCGACGCTGAAACTCTAACTCTGTTTACCAGCTGTATAGTTGGCAGCTCCCTAGCTTCTGCCTCAGTTCCACATTATGTAATTACGTATAAATCACTTAACCTCCCCATTTCTAAGCACAACAAGCTTTGGCAAAGCCAGTAGGTTTTGCTTGTGTTAAATCTATTGTTTTTGGGTCTCGGCTAGAAAGCGCATGTGCTGCTCGGCTAGATAGCACTTGCCCTGTCTCGAAGAGACATGTTGTGTTCTATTTGTGGCTTTACAGGCGGCCCATCTCCTACCATTGGTAAATGTCAGCATCTCTCTCATTTTCTTTGATGCCATTCATCATGCCCTCTACTTGATTTTGGCCCTCCCATAGTGCATGGACCAAGCACATGCCTCCTTACACTGCTCCTGGTTTTTTCAGGCCATCTCCCTTGTACACATACACACACAGACCACTAAAATGCATGCTTGTGTACATAAACAAATGCATTTCTTAAAAAGTTGTGAAAACACAAACCGCACTTATTTTTTTTCACAATCCAATGGTATTGGAGCACTTGTTCCGTCTTGCCATAGTGCGTATACGAGCCGATGGTATCGGAGTGCTTTAAGTGCTCACCAGTTACATTCCACAATGACATATTAATTGTTGTTGCTGATCCTGCTTCAATTAAGGTATATTTTTTACCCCTTCATTGTTGCTTCCTCCCACCCTCTCTAGTCATTGCTTGCCCATCTCCCCATCCCCTACTGCTTCACTGCTTGACCCGTCCCCCCACTACCTCCCTCGTTGCTGCTGCTTTTATTTTAGGTTTTTGTGCAAAATCTGATGGTATTGGAGCGCTTGTTCTGTCCTCTATCTTGCTGTAGTGCCAGCACTAGTTGATGGTATTGAAGCGCTTTAAGTGCTCACCAATTACATTACACAACGACACATTCATTGCCGTAACCAGGGGAAGCATAAGTGATTTGCCCAGAATCACAAACTGTTCAGCCGACCCAGAGATTCAAATTTGGTTCCCCTGTCGGCAGCTCTGGCCATCACGCCACATCCTTGCTTCACTTCAAAGCACCTCAATATTGTTCAACAAGACCCCGATAACGCCGAACTAGCCAATAGCCAATTAAAAAAGCCAATAGATCTCTGCAATGCCTGTGCTATTGGCCTTGCCAATGTGAAAGTCTTTTAGCTATGTTATCTAGCAGCTCTGCTGTTCAGCATGGCTGAAAGTCACTGAAGAAAGCGTTATGAAGCAGCCAGCGCTTAGCGCTTTTTTGTGTTAGAAGAGGCAGCACAATAAACTCAACATAGAGGGCGAAGAGACTGGGCATTGGCTCAACATACTGCGATTCTGGGCTTTCAGTGACAACATGGCTAAAATACATTCACATAGCAATGCCAATAGCTCAGGCATTGTTGAGACCTATTGGCTTTGCCAAAGCTTGTTAATTTATGCCAACATGTGGTAGTGCCATCTGGGTTCAGATTTATAGCCTTAAATGTCGAAAAACGGAAATGTACAGAAACCCTATGTTTGTAAAATAAATGCAGGCTGGATAGTGAAGTAAAAAGCAACTGTCTGCTAAAATAAAAACATATTATGGACTACTGCCTAAAAGAAAGAGATAAAAAGATTTAAATCCATGTGATTATTGCCAGTGTTCCTGTTCAAAGAAGTGATGACACCCAGGGCCGGACTGGCTGTAGCGGGCACTGGGGGTTTCCCAGGTGGACCGCCAGGGTGGGGGGCGGTTTTGGACCCCTGGGGGGCCATGTTTGTTACCGGGGCCAATTTTGCAGCATAGCTGCAAAATCGGCCCCCTGTAAAAAAGAACTGCTGCAGTGTTTTCCACCCGCACACCCCCTCCCACCCTGCGGCCAGTCCGACTCAATTGCCAGGGCCATTTTGCATTCCCAGTCCGGCCCTGATGACACCATGCTAATGGTGTTAACTCTTAGGATCTGAAAGAAAGAATGAATGCTTGAAATAGTTGTGAGGATTGTGACTGTGAAAACCTATAACTTCATTTAATCATAATGAAAACATTTTGATAAAGTACAATGATATATGCATATCAATATTATAGTACCATATTACAAACAAATATATGGATCTATAAAATATAATTTAAAAAAATCATAGGAGACAAGCAATCTTCAGTTTCTGATTGAGCTTCTTAGGTTCTCGACTGTGTAACCTCCTCTCCCGTATGTCCTTCTTTTGTAGAAGTGTTCTCCTTATATCCATACCTGACCATAGTCACTCTTTCACACATCTGTAATTTTAGCTGCCTGATATATTGTTCCTAATTTATAAAATTCTGTAGCAACTGTAGATTTGCATTCCTATTCTAGATATCACGTTTTTGCTCCTTCATCTAGCTTTTATTTTATGTTTGTTCTTCCCAACATGTAAAAGTCAGCAGAAGTACTTCAACTAATAAACACATTGCATGGAATCAGAAGCAGAGAAGCCTCTTATTTTAAATTTCTTCCCATTGTATGTGTGTGTAACTTTAGTGCTGATAATTATGCTATTGCAATGACCACAAAACAGGACTCTGTTTTTTTTTTGAGGTGCAGGGATGTTTTGAGTAGGACAAAGCTGTGATCCAATCCAACGCTGTGAAGCTACCAGTCATGTACATTTTCTGGCATGTTCTTCTGGAGCTCTGGAGGAAAAGTTTTCAAAAGTTTCAAGTCATTCTTCTGATGCCCGCACAACCAAGAGTACACTTCTAAGTGCCTCAGGGGAAGTACTTACAGACTCTCAGAGGCTCAGGCAGAGGCCGTCAGCAGGGTCCAGCCAAGGTCCAGTTGTTACTAGTCAGATGGGCATTTCAGGGAAAAGCCCTCTTGCAGCTTGTTGTGTTCCTGTACCCACACAGGAGTTCAGCCAAGTGCCCTTGCAGTCCACTTCTTTGTCCTGGGTACAAGTGGGAGAAGGTCTAGCTCTTCAGGTCTCCTCACAGGTCTCAAACTGCAGGTACAGCCCATCTTCTGTTCTTACACAAGTCCAGAAAGTGTTCTGAGGAGGGTGCCACATTTATGCAGTAGCAGCACCACCCCCCTCTTCCCCCAGCGCCTTGAGACCCTAGCGGGTATGTAGTGCGCTTTATAAGTGACATGATTGATTGATTGATTGATGCTTAGCACCAGCTAGTGCAGGGGGGACTCCTGACTCTTCTATAAGTAATGGGGTAGAAGTTCCCAGAGGCAACCCTATCCAGTTTTACAGCAGTTCTTGTTTACCCTACTGCATACAATCCCCCAGTGCACCTTAAACCCAAAATCTAAGATGTGGAAACCCATCTTTCCTTGTGTGCCCACCCAGTGGTGTGGCGAGGATAATGAGGAGTTCCCTCCTCTTTGGTCACTTAAAACCAGTTCTGGGGGTAACTTTCCTCCTACTAGGTTTGGTGCCAGGCTGACTATGGGGACAAAGGCTGGTATTTCCAGATGTCACCTAACATTTACGTGTGACATCGCAGGCCCTTTTGAAAGTAAGTTCCTGGGCCCACCTGTACTGATCTTCCTGCCAGGGGAAGAAAAACACCTCCCCAAAGCCAGGCCATTGTCCTTGCGCTGGGAGCAGTTTTCACACCTTGTTAGGGTCAAGCACTTGATTGATTTACATAAGCTGGAAGGCTAATGTAAAGTAGCATTAGGCACGGAAACGGTAACTTTATAAAACTTACTTATACTAAATATTTATTAAAAATCCAACTGAATGATCTTTTAATAAATGTTAAAAAGAGTTGGTGAAACAGGTTTCTAGCTGGTCCTAAACTGGAGATAACTATTTAATATGTAGTCTAATTTTCTCATAGGACAGCCAGGGCCTTTCACAGTAAAAATAGCTTTTGGGAACTTGTCACTGCAGGGACATGGTGACATTAAATTTCTACAATACCCATTATTAAATACGATGCACCCTACCTTGTAGGCTACAAGGCCTACATAAGGGTGACTTATTAATATTTAAAAGGAAGTTTTTTGCCCAGTCTAAATGGTCTTTTAGATATGCCAGGTTGTATGTTTAAACTGCAGCAGCTAAGCTACAGTGTAGACCTTAAGTCATGTTTTTCTTGTCGCCCTAGTGGATGTCACAATAAATGCTGCACTCCACAGGTGACATTTACTTTTCTATGCCATAAATGTATTTTCTGTACCATAGACTAGGACTTTATAGCCAATAAGGAGTTAGACAATTCAACCGTGTTTTAGGGGCCCAAGCACATAGTGAAAAAAACAGCAGCATCTGTTAAAAAAATGTGGTGATCACACAAAAAGGGCATGTTCTCATAGTGCACACAATGACTTCTTCCTCTGCTGCAGTGGCGGCTGGTGACATTTGAAAGTGGTGGGGTGTGACATTGTTGTACTGCACTGCGGCGAGCGTGCGTAGCGAGCGAGCTCGAACAACCTACGGGGGGTTTTCCCCCCAAGAAAATTTTGAAAAAAGAGTGGTCAAACGGTGCATTTTTAAGCAAATTTGAGGAAGCAGGAAGGTTAATAAAGCAATTAGTGCTGGGCCTAATAAACATAGATCGGTCACTGCACCTCCCCTCCCCTCACTTCACACAGCTTTGCTCTTGTTGCTGAAAGAGTACAGCACCATCTCAACAAGTCTGACAGCCAATCCTATTGGTGCTAGGAAATGTGGGCACTTCACAATCTGAACCAGCAACCACTGTACACCAGCCAAAGCATACAAGCTACAAACAATGGCCAACCTGCAGCATGCATTAGTAAAGAATTAACATGTAATATCAAAAGAAAGTCAACTTTAAAAACAGAGCGAATGACGAGTCCATCCCTCATTTTCACACGTAAAGTCAAGAGAAGTCCAGTCCAGAGAAGCCGGACAAGTTGGACACATTTACTGGGGCGACTCATGCATTATCCCAAAATGACCAATCAACGTACAGATCTCAGTGGCCCACCTGATTAACTAAAGCCACCATTGGTGCTTTTCACAGCGAGAGCAAGTATGAAAAATGTTTTGAAACCAAAGTTTAAAAAATAATTGCATTAGCATACATCATGAAAATGGTAACCCTTTACGATGAAGCCTAGCACCACTGTGGTCCTTACGGAAAACGTCACACGGCTGATTCCCTGGTAGCATTAACTAGTGTACATAGAAAGTAATGAAATATTATATCCCAAAAGAATATTATACACACTAAACTATTTCATTCTTAATTTACTTAAAATGAGGCACAACTAGCTTCTAGAGAAAGTACAACGATATGCGGCACATTACACTACAATCTGCAGTTTAAATAAGTGCATAATAATGTTTTTAATGAAAAGGAAAATTCTGCTGAGAAAACTTAATTCCGTTCTTCCACTTATTGCTGAAATCAATTGTTAATGCCCACCACTGTACCACAAGCAAAAGCGTTATTAGAAATGAGTTGGGAGCTCATATGTGACATACTTAAAATGTGTCTTGGTGTACACCGAGATTTAACATCAACTCGACTAATTAAACTTGCTAAGCAGAAGGAGTCTGCCCTCTGGAGAAACTACAGATAATTTTACATTTAGCAAATTCCGCGCGCCCATAGAACCACTGATGCATAACATTCCACAAAGAGATCGACTACAACACATTACCTTTCTTTCTTTACAAGCAAAACAAACAGACGAGGAAAAAAACGATAACGAAGGACACAATAAAAAACAGATTTGGTTACCCACACACCGTTTTTGCTCCTTCTGAAGACGAAACACTACCACACAGACGGAGTCTGATGGGAGCTCTATTGACTCTTGATTGATTTGACCTTAAAGTGCAACTCGCAACTCCTTCACTGGAACCAGAGCCGCGATAATTCGGATTCCCATCCCCTGCACCCGAATGCACATCCTGAAGAACAACCTCATTCCTCAAACACACAGCATCAGACATCAGTATGGCATTCCTACAAATCCTACAGTCACATTCCTCACAGGTTGCTTTGCCATTTAGCCTTCCTTTTTGATACAGAGTTATCTAACCATTCTGCAATGTGACATAATTTCTTCTCAATGCAACATTATAAGGACCTTTAAACTTTGACAAGCCCAAAATCAGATGTCCAGTCTTCACTTTTACACAATCTCCCTCATTTAATGATTTGCTACTGCTACACCCCTTCGCCATGCCAACATTGCACAAGCCATCACGCTCGGTGACTTTTCTTTTTCCATTTCGGGATCAATTTGGTTTGACCAATATGTCCTCTAATTATGAAGAAAGAAGTTTCACCTGTCGGTTTATTCACAAGCACGCACACAGCTTCTGCCAGTTTTTCCACATCAGTCGCGGCTCGCAATACTCGCGGGGGGGTTTAAAAATAAAGTTTTAAAAAAAAACTTAAACTTACCTGACCGGGCGGGTCTGCGCTGCCTCTGCTGTCTGCTCTTGGGCGGGGGTCCAGTGCTTTGGCGCCTTCTCAACGTCTTCTGTGTGAGTGGCTGGCAACCCCTCTCGCTCTCAGCCAATCCAGACGCTGCTCCAGCAGCGCCAGGATTGGCTGAGGGCAGGGATACTCCCTGCCCATTCAGAGACCGGGGGCTGCGCATGAAGCAACCCTCGGTCTCTTAAGGGGAAGGCTAGTGCGCATGTTCGGGCTGATCGTAAAAATGATCAGCCCAAAACGAACATGCGCACTATTGCGCTGTCACTCAGGCTGAGAGTGCTGCCGCAGCCCCACCCCCTCAGCGTCCGTGTTCTACTTCTGACGCGAATTCCAATCAGGAGTCCTGATTGCTGCAATTAGCGTCAGAAGTAGAACGATTAGTGGGGCAACGCCCCAACGCCCCCAATGGACGCACCGCCACTGCTCTGCTGTGATGTTGACCTGATGGACTTTGTGTAAAAACATACTGATAGCATGTTTTATGTACGATATATCGAGTTTATTTGTAAAATGTTTGGTTCATATAGTGGCCCTGACCCCAATAATATTGATCTAAAGTGAGGTTTTCTGATATATTAGTGTATTTTAATGTGCCAATATATATTTGGGTATTTTGAGATTCTGGTCAGTTAAATACTAAATGTTTTGAGTGGTTCTGCATTGGTGAATCGGCTTTGGCAATACACAAAAAAAGTTAAATACTGGGTACAAATGATTACGCATGGGAAATTTAAGGAGTGCAGTCAATGAGATTGTTGACTTTATTGTTTGACTATAAAAGTTAGATGTCACTTGCGGGTGTAAATATAGGTTTGTGCAGAATGTGTGCACCTTTTAAATAAGTATTAAAATCTAATTCAGTGGTTAGGTTAGAATTTTGTTAAAGAGACTACAAAGATGATTTTTTAAAATATTGTTTGCATCTCCTTCAAGCCATGGGCAGTAATTAATTCAGGTCTTTATGGTTCTCTTTTTTCCTGCGGCAGTAATTGGCAACGTGAAGAGGTGTCAAGTTTCTATGGAAGGAACAGAAGGTTAGGCCTTTTGACAGACGATATGGAGGAGGAATTACTAGTTACTTATTTCTGAATGTGAGAGAAAGGACTTTACTAGAAAAATAGATGGCCCTGCCGAGGACTGGATTGTAACTTCCCAAAGTAGCAGGTTTACGGTAAACTATGCTATAGTGCCAGGATGTCTCTAAAGCTGCCCTGTCTCTGCTGTTCACCACAGAGTGGTACCTCAGCTCAGAACCAGTCAGGATTAAGGGTCTATGGGAGTTGCCTGTATCCCAAAGGAAAAGCCCTAGTTGAGAATTTGTAGCTTCACAGACTAATTGTACACTCTTGAAACATGCCCAGAGCAGGGTTTTCTGTGACTGTTTTTAATAAAGCAGACAGGAACTCCTGCAAAACAGGGCTGGTCAGACAGTGGAAATGTTCTTGGAAATATTAGAATGTATTATACAACAGTGTACAGTGACTGTTGCAAAAGCTTTCCATCACAAGCTCTTCCAGAACATAACTTGACTTGTTGAAAATCATAAGAGGATGTTCCTGCTGTTTATCTACCTCAAGGTAGAACTGAGGCCTTTGCATGCTATCCACATGTACCCTAGGAGTGGAAGCAATTCTCAAGGGGCAGACCAACTCGCCATTTGTAGTGCCCGGGATATAAAAGGAAAAAAGAAAGGCTCTTTTGTTGAAGAACCCAATGGCCAGTTGAAAGTGGACTGGACTTTGTTGGACAATTTGATGGAGTGAATGATTGAGCTCGTCTCCCACTGGTATCTATGAGCTGGTGCTGTGGAAGCCTTCCCGAACAGTATGGTGGTTTGAGAGTGACTGGGTGGAAGATAGCTAGAATCTTGAAGAAGTTGGAGCTTAGTCATATTTTGACCTCTGGATGACTGAGACAATATGCTGAGGCTGCCAGATGAATGAGTGACTTCGGTGGGTAAGATTTCCTGGTTCATCAAGCTCTGAGCTTTTTGACCTGAAGAAAAAGGCCTCTGCAAGATCTGAGAATGTAAATGACTGGCTACACCATTCACCTTTGCCCCACTGAAGAATGTCAGCTTCAAGAAAGTAAATAAATCGGAAGGTAAAACCCAAGCATGGAAAGGCATCAAAGTGATCCCAGTGGAATCACTTTGGTAGATACTTTGTCTGTGCTACATGGAACCTTTGTAACTAAAACTCAACTCTCCAGTGGGACCACGAAAATCGAGTGTCCAACTTCATGAACACCTCACCTACCACAGTACAGTGCCTTGTCAGCCTGGATTATTTTGACTTCCATAAATAAAGACTAAAGGAGAAGGTAAAATTCTTGGCCGGAAAGACCCACTCAGATTATCTGTCCTTTGCTCCACCACAGATGCTTTCCAATTTCATTATATTTTTTTTTTACTTAAACTTTTGATACATTTTAAAAAACGTTTAATAAATCATATCTCCTGCAGTTAACTTACTCAGATTTTTAACACTTTAGAGTCACTTTTATTATCAACTTCTTTCCTTTTACTAAATTGGTTTGGGAATTGTATTAGTTTGTTTCTAGTCTTTCATTTTGGTTTGGTGCTGCTTAAACACTGAACATACATTTCTCTAGGGAAACCTTCGCTCATTTGAGTCATTTCTAAAAGGGATAAAGTAATTTTTTTCTCGTTGAAACTGTTTTTTCGCCTAGCAAGATATTATATTATCAATTTGTTGGTACTCTTCCCCAAATAGACAATCCAGAATATTTTAGAAGGGACTAATGCTTCTCAAAGAAAGACACGTTCTCAAGCTTTTTCTGGCGACTTGCTCCGGTGTTTACTAGCAAGAAGTATATGATATTTGTTTATGTATTGAAAAAAGGGCAGGATTCTATGACCCCATTTCCACTGAAACATGTAAAACCCTTTAATAAATAGGTAATCATGTTTACTTGTGTATGGTTGAATGTTTCTAGCACAGTAGTTATGTAACATCCTGTTCTTTATTTCATCATTCTGATATGCTCAGTAACTTTTCTTGTACAGAAGGCCCACAACACAGGTTCATGGCAGGTGCTCTATATAATTTTTCCGTCGGGGCAACATAATTCTAGACTCCTCTGGACGGTAATGGTCCACTCAAAGTGCAACTCTTTAACACTGGTAACCACTTTCCCCATGATTAAGACTTGACACGACTGGTGGCAGGTGGCAGTGTTGTATAACCCCTACCTTTTTTGGGTCACACGCAGTATATTCCTTTAACCTCCAAATGCGTCATCTGACTCTGGAGAAAATGAAAATGGACAGGTAATTCCCACCCCTTTCTCTGAATTATACATTTATGAGGTTAATGGGGTATTTAGAATTTGACACACCTGTCAGATAATATTTTACTTTTGTAGGTCATAGATAAAGAATCTCACAGAGAGCCCTCAAATTCAGTACAGATATTGCTATTTTATAATAATTAGCATTTATCATGTGATAATCTCATATAAATCATGTGACTAAGGATTATCATCATAACAATGAACAACTCAGTGATTATAAATATCATTAGAGTGAATAAAATATAGCCCCCAAATATTGTTCATCACACTTTCCTAAGCAGTTAGTTTAGACTCTTTATGGCATCATATTAACATCCAATTCGTTAACATCCCACATAACAACAGACTAGAGGTTCCTCAGGTCAGTGCCCCAACTTACACTATTCCTCCTAACAACCGGTCTCTCTGTCCCTTCTTCATTGCCATGGAGTTTATAGACTTTCTGTTCTTGGAATTTCTATGGAGAAAATCGGGTGCCTACTTACAATACCAAACTTCATTTGAAACATTCAGAAGTGTTAATTATTGGTACTGTTTTAATGCTTTTAACATGAAACTGAAGTCTGTTGCCAGGCTAGCTTGTAGGGAAGCTTTCAGTCTCCAGTGATAGCGACGACTAGGATCCAAGAACAAAGCGGAAAAATGGCCTTTAGCTGAATCAACATGGAACAGGAGATGGGTCAGGTGGTGATTTTGTACGCACAAAACATTGTTAGCTTGCACAAAATAAAGAAAAAAAAAAAAAAAACATGTATTTTGAGGTCCAATCATGCCTACTGCACTTATGCTACATGAGAACACTGGATGCACCCTTCTACACATAGACACGGACCATGTTAACATGCGTTAAGGCATGCCTATAAACACTGTCAAACACATGAAAAAAGATGCCGAACGCAACAGCAGCTGATTGATATTCACGTCTTTTTATCTGCACATCAAAGCGGTAAAGGCACCTACTGGCTCTCCTTGGAAAATCCATGAAGCCTGTCACAACTGGCCCCCGCTGCTCCGGGTGAGAAATCTGTGAGCAAAGAGAACTTGGATACATTAGGGCTGGGGTATTCCATTTCGAGTCCGTAGCCTCAAGATTATACGGTGCACCGTACGGAACAAGGTAATCAAAAAGTATAATGCATGAAGTGGGAAGAGAATAGTGCAGAGAAGACACAACAGATGGAGAGAAAGAATCAGGATGGCCAACTTCCTCCAAGGTACATGGTAGTTCGAAGACCTCTTTCCTACTGATAAGACTGCACTCCCTAGAGGACAAAGAAGGTGTGCCCCCAGTTGCAGAGACCCTACGACCTGGTCACAGCCTGAGACAAGCCTGGTGGAACTGGTGGTTCGAAGTGAACTGCCAATAAAACCATACCAGCTTGTTCACTTCCTGGCTGCGCTGCTCCACCACTGGTGTTGGACAGAACCTTTAAGGGAGAGAAATGCCTGCATATTTTCATAGCATTCTTATGACACCAGTACTCTGGGTGTGATGGAGCTGGGTAAATGAAAATTTTTAACCTCCTAATATTTTCGTAAAATAATTAATAAACATGTTCGTTTAAGTAAATAACCAACAATGTATGTTACATGTTAAGGGTTAAAGGTAACACGCTATTCCGTGTGCAAAATAATCAACTTATAATTGTTTACGTGTCTAACATAACATAATATTTGCGTACTAATTAAATAATAAACGCATGATCCGTGCTTTTAAATAAAACGTGTAGTTGCAAAATAAAGCGATGGTAAGTAAGGGACAGCTTTATATGTTGCTTTTTGCTAGGTAATACCTAATTGGGGTACGTAGAAAGACGGGAGGGAAACGAAAGGGTTTATATTTCTTAGTTTTAACAATATTTTGTTTATCTTTGAAAATAGTGCGCTTAGGCCTGTCGAGCAGAAATAAAATGGCCGCCAGATGCTAGAGTACGCATGAGCGGGAAACCATGGGATAGAGGGAATAAATGAGTAAGTGAATGTATATGCGGTGTTATGGGCCCCACCGTCATATGGATATAGTGTGTGTGTTGAAGGAGTAATTGCACCTGGATGACCGAAGTATATAGGAGAATAATTTTTATTGTTAGCGCTGGATCAGATTTCTTGGTAGCAGAGTTATGGTTACTATAGATTAGTTTGGTGATTATTGATTATTGATTATTGATTATTGATAAGTTCATGTCTAACACTTTTTGTTGAGTCGCGTTATGTTATATGTAAGTTTTCACGCTTCTGGGAAGTAGGAAGTGGAACACGTGTGGCAAGAGAAGTCACATGGAATGGTGCATTGTCTGAATTCATATTGGTGATAACACAGGTTGTGTTATGATAGGGACATTTTCCGTAAAAAAGGTGTGTAAATGAAATAGTGATCGGTTTTCTTGTGAAACTCTGGCCTTAATTCTCAGGAGCAGTATAGTCTCCACATGTGTTTTATCCCCAGAGAAACGGGTTTACCGCTTGCTTGAAAGAAGGGTAAAGTAGAGGGAAGTGCTACTTTATCGGCGAAAAAGAAAATTCTGTGGTAGGTTAGAGGTAAGCGCTGCCTACTGGAAAATACAGAGTTCTTGTATAAATGGTCAAAGCTATCTCTTTGGTTTAGCGAATCAGACAATGGAAATGTGTTTTAAATGTTGTAACTAACGAAGAATTGTTGAAAAAGAAATTGCCGATAAATTTTGTAAAGGAGGGGTCAAGAGCAGAAGTGACGTAGACAAGAGTCGCGCTGGGATTGGACAGTGCGCTAGTCACATGGAAACAGGAGCAGAACTGACGTAGACAGAAGCCGCGCTGGGATTGGTCAGTGCGCGGTAGACAGAAATTGCTCTGATTAGAGCATTGGTGTGAGTCGCGCTAGTATTGGTTGGAATAACGCATAGAGAACAGTGTTGAATTGCGGATCGTTTAAGGAGAAAAAGCGATTGTGAATCATGTCGTATTATGAGTATGGTAGAGAGAAAACGTCATGGATGACGAAAGTTAAGAATTTCTTTAAGAAAGACAAAAAGGTAGTGACTAGAGAGGGACAAATAATTCCTCCGCCGAAATCACCAGCTTCGCATATGATGTTGAAATATGGATATCATACATGCATATGGTTAGAAAATTGGACAAAATATACCAAGAATGATGGAGCATTGGCTTTCCCTGAGAAGGGTTCATTTAATGTAGCTGTACTACGGAACTTGAGAGAAAAGATGGCAATGTTAGAACCTAGACCTAGACCGACACAGTTTGAAGCTTTAACGGAATGGGAAGATGAGATGTATGAGCGAGAGAGATTCAGAGGATTACAGAATCATGAGTTTGTGCCTGGAAGGTTATGGGGAGTAAATCATGAGGACAGAATAAAGCGTTGGAGATGTGCTAACATGACAGGAGGTTTGTTTCCAGCGTTTACAGTTGAGGAAGAAGCAAAGAGAAAGTGTACAGAGAAAAAGAAACATTTAGTGGTAGAAAAGTATGTGTATGGTGGTAGTGAAACAGATGACGAATTGCTGGAAGATATTTTAAACAGAAACCCACCTCCATACCAACAGACTTCTGCGGTGGTGACACCTAATGCACCGCCAATGGAAACTGGGAGGAATAAAAATCCCGAACGAAGAGATGAGACAAATAGGTCACAAGATCAATTAAAAACTTCACAAAATGAAGAGATAGAAAGTGACAATGCAACTGAATTAGCAAAAACAACAAGAGAATTGACTGAGAAAATAAGAGAATTGACAAAGAATATGGAAGCTGTAACTGTACCAGTAACAATAGGTCCAGTAATGCCAATTTTTGAGAATCAGAAAATTGATGAACGTTCTTTAGTGATTCCCATGAATTCACATTTGCAAAGAAAAAGAGAAGGGATGGAACTGAATAATGAAGGTGCACACAATTTGGCTAGTACCTATAGACCAAGCCCACCTACTAATTTGACGATAAATGAGAATGAGATGAGGAGAATGCCTATGGTGACGGAGTCCGCATCAGGGACACCAGAAAGAAGTAGCAATTGGATAGAATTAAATAGTACGCCTGTAGGTCCGACTCCAGATGAGTTAAATGAATGGATGAAAGCGCTAAAAACAAAAGAAACGGAAGAGAAACCATTAGATGTAATTAGGTTGAAAATAGACATGGAAGAATTGATTTTAGGAACAATTGGTACAGAAAAATTACAAAATTACCAGGATGATGAGATTATGTTTTTGTGTAAAAGTCTTACATGGAGAGCCAGAAATTTACATGACAAATTGGAAGAGACCGCAAGTGAACTGGGAGTGGAGTTTGTAAAAGTGAGAATGTTGCAGAAACCATACAGAGTAGATTTTTGTGAGAAAGATATAGAGAATTTGAACACATCAGGAAGACTGACCCAAATAAAAGAGTTAATTGTTTTATTGAGAAAATGGGGTGATGTGGATAGATGGAGAAATAGATGGTCGAAAAAGAATGAGAAAACAACAGATAAAGCATCTTTGGCTTTTGCAGTGACAGATAAGGAACCAGTTGTAAGGGAGTACCCGATGAGAGAAACTCCAGGTGGTAGTTATGTGCATGTTCCATGGACCAGACAGGATATACTGTCATTTACAAATGACTTCCCAAAGTTGAGAGAAAAGCCAGTAGAATGGTACAGACAAGTGGAAAGATTTGTGAAGGTTTCAAAGGTGTTGTGGATAGATCTGGATGGATTGTTTGATATAGTAGTGCCAGCTGATTTGTGGACAGAATGTAAGATTACTATTGATTGGCCAACTGTAGAATATCCAAGGGACGCTAAAACAGGAGCGCCAGGACCAGAAGTGATGAGGAAGTACGACCAAGTAATTACCTTTTTGAAGAATAAGATTCCACCTAAAGAAACAGATTGGGTAAAAATAGACAGAACAACGCAGGAAAGTAAAGAATCAGTGCACGCTTACTATGAGAGATTGTTGTTGGTTTTCAAACAGTACAGTGGTTATGAGACACTGAATGAGAAGGATATGAGTCATTTTGTATATAGGTTTGTGTATGGATTGAAACCAGAAATAAGTGAAATGATTAAGCAGCATATGATTTGTTGGCAGAATAGCACAGTGGATGAGGTTTTGAGATATGCTAAGTATTGCAGTGATGATATTGAGAGTAGACAGCGTAAATTGAAAGAAAAGGCCATGTGGGCGCAGGTGAAAGTTGCAGAGAAACAAGAAGCTCAAATGAGTAATACTGGTAATGAAACAGGACAGGTTAGATCCCGACCTAATATAGGTAAAGGAAAAGGACAAATGAGCATAGATGAGGCAAAGAAAAAGTGGCCATGCCACAACTGCGGAAAGTTAGGACATTGGAGAAACGAGTGTAAATTTCCTCCAAAACCTAATGTGGAAAATCAATCATTAAATTCACAGGTGCAGAGTGAGGTAGTTACTCAACAAGGTCAGGTGCCACAACCACCACTTCCCAAGAGTGTTAACCAACAGAAATACAGTGCAGAAACAGGATTCTACGGAGGAGAACAGGTAACACAGTTGCCGCGTGCAGCTGCAATTTCTCAATATTGGTTACGACAGGATGAGGATGACACGGATGAAAGTTTCTGACGGTGCCTAGGAGAGGGGGAAGAGTGCGTGCTTGGCGCAACTCTAGAGGTAGATCAGTCTGGTCCATTTGTGGATGGAGAAGTGAATGGTGCAAATGTAACATTCCTTGTTGACACTGGAGCTACCCGTTCTACTGTTAGGTCAGTGGAAATTCCAAACCTTCCTCTCTCAGGTGAACATATCCAAGTAGTTGGAGTTTCAAATCAGCAAATTAAAACGCCTCTTACTAAATTAGTGGAGGTAAGAATTGGTCCATTTAGCGAAATGCACCGATTTGTGGTATGCGATTGTAGTCCCGTGAACCTATTAGGACGCGATTTATTGTGCAAGATGAATTGCACTATCTATTGTACTCCAGACGGAATTGCATTTCAGACTCCAGATGAGGATGTGCTGTATAAAATGACAATGGTGAATTTAGAACCCGAAGTAAATGGTTTGTTTCCTGTATTTGATGCAGAGAAAATCCCAATTGAATTGAAAAAGACAGTGAAAGAAGAAGTGTGGGACTTTACAGGAGAAGATGTAGGATTAATGAAAGGAGTAGATCCCATTAAAATAACAGTGAAAGAGGGAACGAGTTACCCAAATACGCCCCAGTATAAATTGACACAAGAAATAATTGAAGGAATAACGCCAGTAATAAATAAAATGATTGAACAATGGATTCTAAAAGAAATCATGAGCAGTCCATGTAATTCGCCAATAATGGGACTGAAAAAGCCAAACGGAACATATAGAATTGTACAGGATTTGAGGAAGGTAAATAAAATTGTTGTGCCTTGTTGCCCAATAGTACCGAACCCTGCTGTGATTCTATACGAGATTCCACGTGAAGCAGAATGGTACACAGTAATTGATCTATGTCATGCATTTTTCTCTATTCCACTGCATCCAGATAGCCAGCCATTATTTGCGTTTAGGTTTGGAGAGCGTATTTTGGCATGGTGCCGAATTCCTCAAGGGTACACAGAAAGTCCCTCAATCTTTAATCAGATTCTAAAGAAATCGTTGGAAGATTTAAAAATGCCAGAAAAGTCAGTGATGGTTCAGTATATTGATGACCTACTGGTGGCATCAAAAACGAAAGAAGCATGTGTCAATGATACAATTGCTTTGCTGAATCATTTAGCAAAAAGAGGACATAAAGTGTCCCCTTCAAAATTGCAGTTTTGTCAACAAGAAGTCCAGTATTTAGGGCATAAAATTGAGAAAGGAGTGCGAAAGGTGACGACTGAAAGAATAAAAATGATTCAAGGAATGAGAGCTCCAATGACACAAAGAGAGGTAAGAATGTTTTTGGGAATGGTTGGATATTGTCGACAATGGATAAGCGGTTTTTCACTGATTGCTAAACCATTGCAGAAACTGACAAAGAAGGATGTTAAAGATCCTTTTGAAATGAATGATGAAGAAATGAAAGCATTCAGAGAGCTGAAAAAGAAATTATGTGAGGCTCCAGCATTAGGAATGCCTGACTATGAGAAAGATTTTGAGCTGTATTGCAGTGAAAGAGATGGATGTGCATTTTCAGTTTTGGTACAGAGACATGGAACTATGAAAAGACCCATTGCATATTTTTCAGCTGTTTTAGACCCTGTAGCGAAAGCGTTGCCTGGATGTTTGAAAGCAGTTGCTGCTACTTGTGTGAGTCTGGAACAGAGTGAAGGCATAGTGATGGGATATCCACTGAGAGTATATGTTCCCCATTCTGTGGAAATTCTCTTGACAAGAACGAAAACCCAATACATGACACATAGTCGGCTGACTAGGTATGAAAAAGTAATTTTGAGTGCAGATAATGTGACCATTGACAGATGTATGAATGTGAATCCTTCGACATCATTGCCAGATGAAGAGAGTGTGATTGAAATGGATGAAGTAGATCACGATTGTCTGAATGTGCTTGAATACTGTACAAAACCAAGGTCTGACATACGAGATGAGCCTTTGAAAGAATCAGATTATATTCTGTTTGTGGATGGCTCATGTTTGAGAACGAGTGATGGAGTTCTAAGTGCAGCATATGCAGTTTGCACAGTAGCAACTGTAATGGAAGCATCTTGTCTGAAAGGGGTACGGTCTGCCCAAGTCGCAGAATTAGTAGCTCTGATTCAAGCATGCAAGTTGGGAAGAAATGTACGGGTTACGATTGTGACAGATAGCCAGTACGGCTTTGGGGTGGTGCACGACTTTGGTCAGATTTGGTCACAAAGGGGTTTCTTGACGTCTGCAGGAACGCCAATTAGAAATGGAGATTTTGTGAAAAAGCTGCTTGAGGCGATACAGCTGCCTAAACAGATTGCTGTTGTGAAGTGCAATGCACATAAAAATGGGGAAGACTACATAACTGTTGGTAATAAATATGCTGACGAGATGGCACAGTACTGTGCAAAGAATGTGGTTTCTTTAAACAAAAGTCGGGAAAGAGAGCATATTTCTTGTCCTTTGCTTTTTACTAACTCTATTGAGACATGGGATGAGGTGAGACAGTTACAAGAAGCTGCAGATGATGAGGAAAAAGATACATGGATAAAAGCAGGATGTAGAAAACATGAAGAAAATGATGTTTGGGTTTACAGAGATGAGAGACCAGTTATGCCTGATAGCATGATTTCTGACATGGCACGGATGTACCATGGACAAGCCCATATTGGGAGAGATTCAATGATCAGACTATTTAGACAAACATGGTATAATCCAAAATTCAGAGCCATAGCTGAGAGTCTTTGTCAGAGATGTCTTATTTGTCAACAGTTAAATCCAGGAAGGAAGACAGTAGTGAGTCTAGGAACAATAGGACGAGAAGGAGGTCCTTTCACTAGAATGCAAATGGATTTTATTGAAATGCCACCTTGCAACAGACTAAGGTATGTCCTAGTGGTCGTCTGTTTGTTTTCCCGTTGGGTGGAAGCATACCCAACAAGAAGGAATGATGGAATAACGGTAGCAAAACTTATGCTGCGAGAATTCATTCCGAGGTATGGTTTTCCAGTCACGATTGAAACAGATAGAGGAACACATTTCCAAAATGAATTAGTTAAACTAATTTGTGAAGCACTTAGTATTAAACAGAAACTGCATTGTGCATACAGACCAGAGGCTTCTGGAATCGTAGAGCAAGTGAATGGAACAATCAAGAACAGGTTAGGAAAAATGTGTCAAGCTACAGGACTCAAATGGCCAGATGCCTTGCCATTAGTTTTAATGACAATCAGAAGTATTCCGGAAAGGAAAACTGGACTCAGTCCCCATGAAATAATTATGGGACGAGCAATGAGACAAGCACAAGTACCTGTCAACAAACTACTGACTATAACTGATGATCTAGTGCTGGATTATTGCAAAGGATTGGCTGATGTGGTGCGTTCTGTGTTTCATCAGGTTGGACCGGATGCGACCACTCTTGAAAGAAAACCAGCTCACGACTTGAATCCAGGAGATTGGGTCCGCATAAAAGTCCACAGGAGAAGAAACTGTTTGGTTCCTCGCTGGGACGAACCACGACAAGTGATCCTGGTGACAACCACTGCAGTCAAGTGTGCAGGAGTGAAACACTGGGTGCATGCCAGTCACACCATCAGAGTTCCAGAACCTGAAGATCGACATGTGAGTCGACATCTGGAAGTATTGGATAACAGTTCAGCATCAGAAGCAGAAGAAGAAACAAACAGGGTGCCAGAACTTGAAGATCGACCTGTAAGTCGACATCTGGAAGACCCAACTACAAGTGCAACGACAGAAGAAGTAGAGGAAATAGCTGAAGTTCCAGAACTTGAAGATCGACCTGTAAGTCGACATCTGGAAATATCAGATACCAGTTCAGAATCTGATACAGATCATTCGGATTGTGAAGAAATTCTAAAAAGAAATTGGAATTTTGAAAGCATAAGAGAAGAAACTGAGCCAGAAGATAGTAACAGTGAGCAACCAAGTACAAGTTGTGGTGAAAATCCTTCGGAGATAATATTAATAGATGAAGAAGGGAGAGTTTCAAACAAAAAGCTAGAAAAATCGGAAGATCCCCGAGGAGCAATAGGGACAAATAGTCAAACACGAGAACAGGGAAATTTAGAAGCAGATAGAGAGAACTGACACAAATTCGGAAGAACCTCGAGGAGGGACAGAAATAGGTGAACGAAGGAAGATAAGAAAAGAACCACAAGTAGAGGAAGAAAATGACATTATAAGTTTCAAAATAAGAGGCAATAACGAAAGAATTGAAACAGAGTCTGAAGAAAGTGGAGAAGAAAGAAACCAAAAACTAGAGTCAAGAAAAAGAAATTGGAAAACAGAAAGAGAGGAAAAAGGAAGTGAGGCAAAAAGGCCAAGAAAAGGAGACAATTGGCCCAACGAAGTAAGAAAATTAAGATACAGAATCATAAGGTTAGATGGGAAAAGTGCTGAACAAGTGAATGAAATAACAAGTCAGAGAGAGCAAGAAAAACAAGGTGGAAAACACTTGCAGAAAACGAAAAGAGTAAAGAAGGTAAATCCGAAGTATAGATCGCCTGAATGGTTGTATCTTGCTTTGACTAGTAACAAAGAAGAAAAGAACACTCACGAGAACCCAGAACAAAGAAACCTGATGGGAGAAAGTGAAGTGCAACAAACCTGAAGAAGTTTAAATAGTTTCTACCGGATTTGACAAAACACTGGATCTGACGAATTTTACCGGATGTGACAAAGAAAGAATTCTGAGAAAGAATTAAAAGAAAGTACCAAGCAAAGACAAAACATTGGAGTACAGAGTGGCAAATAAGTCATTCCTGAGGTGTAGTGACACAATTTTCTGGAAAACAAATAAATAAGGTTATAAAACAAAATGGAGAATACTAGAGATAGAAAATGTAAATGTGAGTTTTTAAGTAGATGGTGCAAGATGTGCTGCTTTTGTACAGGATTATTAATAACAGTATGGGTGGTTTTAGCAATCACTATTCCAATTAGTTTAGCTGTAGTAGAAACGTCTAATAACACTGAGAAAGAAAAAGGAGCTAACACTCAAGAACCAGTTATTTTAAAGAGTAGTGCAGAATTACACAAGGACAAATCAATAACAGATTTTTCTAAAAATGTTTTTACTAAATTATTATATGAGTATGTAGAAACAATGGATGTAAGAGATTGCTATGTTTGTATGCAGTTGCCTGCATCTGTAGCAGAGGGTGTGACTTATCATCACCTCCCTTTGACGTATGGAATAACATGTAGGGGCCGATTCCGATCTCGGCCGGTAGTGCTCCGAATCGGATTCGGATTCACCGGATCCGATTCGGAGCCCTGTTTCCCGACCGAATCGTACGCGGGTCCGGCCGAGCGAGTACGATGCAAGCACCGCGAAATCGCCGACCGACTCGATCCGCGGCTTCGACCGCTCCGACCGACTCGCATGGACTACGACTCGCACCGCGCTATGGAGACGTTCCCGGCCGGGTAAGTACGATGCGCGCCGCGAGCAGTCCGATCGACCGCGCACGTCCGGCTCGAAAGAGCTGTCGGAGTCGGACTTTGGGGGTCCGTGTCGGACCCCCTGTACGCGTAGCCGCGCGAGTCGCACACAGGGGGGACCCATGGGTCCCCCTACCTGTGCGTGTACGGCGCGAATGCGCATCGACGCGTACACGCTGTAGGGGGCGCCCTTGTCCGCCTCGCACCCATTGAGTCAATGGGAGCCCGCGTACGCGTTGTACGACAGGCTCCCATTGACTTCAATGGGAGTCCGACCGACTCGAGTCCGATGTGCATACGTGCGCATCGTACTCGTTCGGTCGGACTGCTAGGGTCCGATTCGGTCGGAAATCTCTCCGGGTCCGGCTCGGTCGGAGAGATTTCCGGCCCGAATCGGAATCGGCCCCGTAGTGTCTTAGCAAGTTTATTTTATAAAACAGGTAGATTAGAATATTATTACACTGACATAAATAAGATTTTTGCGAAAGTTTCTGTAGTTCCCGAGCTAAACAAAATAAAAGAGGGAAAAATGTTTGGTGAATATTTTCTAGAAGATAAGATTTTAACATTAGATAGTATAATTAGGTACAACCTTACCTGTGAGTTAAAGAAGGAAGAAAAGGTATTTTTAGAGATGGTTGAAGAGAGAAGAGTGAAATTTCAAAGAAAAGTGATAGAAGAGACAAAAACACCTCTTTGGGCGTTTGAGGAAGACAATCATGACAAGAAAAAGACAAATGCAGCTATGACTCTGGATTGGCCCCAACAGGAAGGTTGTGCATTAGAAGAAATAAGACAAGATATGACAATTATTTTGTGGGTTCCAGTATTTGCCATGACAATTATCAAATTTTAGGCGGATGGGGATTCAAAGGGGGAAAAGATCCAATATTTCCAGGGATCTATTATGTTTGCGGAAATAGGGCTTATTATAGGTTACCGGACCATTGGTATGGGTCATGTTACTTAGGCCTGGTCTTTCCAAAGATTTTTCATATGGATAGAAAAGAAAAAGGAACACACAAAATGATAAATACCTTTACACGTAGAAAAAGGGAAAGTTTTTCAGAAATAGTAGGTGATATTTTTGGTGCATTGATACCAGCAGTGGGAATATCTTTGAATGCATTTAGAATTCGGAAATTATCCACAGTGGTAGATCGTTTATCTACAGATACTGCTGGAGGGTTCTTGATGGTAAATACCGAGATGGTTGCCATGAGAGCTATGGTGATGCAAAATCGACTTGCCCTTGACATTCTTTTGGCAAAAGAGGGCGGAGTCTGTGGAATGCTGAAAGTCCAACATTGTTGCACTTACATTCCAGATAAAAGCGAAAATATACAGAAGTATATAACAAATATTACAAGTTTGCACAAAGAACTTGTTCCACTGGAGGTTGAAAGTGCTTTTGGAAAACTTGGTAAAGGGTTTTCTTCAGTAATAAATTGGTTAACAAGAATGAGTGGATTAATAATAGGGAAAGTTATAATAATAGCAACCGTGATAATAATAATAATTTTAGTACTGAAGCTTGCAATAACATGTATAAAGAGAAGAAGAAGACAGAATAAAATAGAAAAAGAAAACATGATAAACAAGGAGAGAGAGAGAGAAATGGGTGAAATAGAGTTAGAAGAAATAAAAGAGAACATGTACAAGAAAACGAAGAGACAAGTTGAAAGGGATACAGTTGTGTAAACTAACAAAAGCAAATGGATAAAAGATATATGCTGTCTGAGAAAATTGTATAACTTGGGTTTTGTGGTGATATTAAAAATCACCAAAGGGGGAGTTGATGGAGCAGGGTAAATGAAAATTTTTTAACCTCCTAATATTTTCGTAAAATAATTAATAAACATGTTCGTTTAAGTAAATAACCAACAATGTATGTTACATGTTAAGGGTTAAAGGTAACACGCTATTCCGTGTGCAAAATAATCAACTTATAATTGTTTACGTGTCTAACATAACATAATATTTGCGTACTAATTAAATAATAAACGCATGATCCGTGCTTTTAAATAAAACGTGTAGTTGCAAAATAAAGCGATGGTAAGTAAGGGACAGCTTTATATGTTGCTTTTTGCTAGGTAATACCTAATTGGGGTACGTAGAAAGACGGGAGGGAAACGAAAGGGTTTATATTTCTTTGTTTTAACAATATTTTGTTTATCTTTGAAAATAGTGCGCTTAGGCCTGTCGAGCAGCAATATAAAATGGCCGCCAGATGCTAGAGTACGCATGAGCAGGGAAACCATGTGATAGAGGAGAGAGGCTGTGGAAAGGGATGATCACGTGCTGGTGCTGAGAGGCTAAGATGGAAGTATGGTCAAGGCTATTGTGACCTTTCTGAGCAGATGTGTGCCAAGATGATCAGCAAGAAGCGTGAGAAGTCCAACTGAATCAATGGACGGAACTGTTGAATCTAAAATGTAGCAGAAAAAGATACAAATTGGACTGATCGAAACGGATGAGCAATGACATAAACTGTGGGAAACGATGCAAGCATGGACATTCCACAAGGAACTGGTTAAGACCAGGAAGTTTGATTAAAATGTATATGGGCCTGAGTTTTGACCAATGAGAAAGAATCACGCCATGAAGATGCAACATTTGATTCAGTAAGCTAGAATTAGGGTATAAGAAGACCTACTCTTGGTGGGAGGGGTTAGTTGCTGGAGAGTGAGTTGCTGGAGAGATGCTGAGGTTAGTTGCTGAGAGAGATGCTGGAGAAGTTAGATGCTGTAGATGGGTGAAGTTGCGGTTGCTGATGCTGACGAGCTGATGCTGCTGCTGCTATTTTTATTTTCCAGTTGAGTATAAGATGCTGCTTTAGGAGAATTTTTCCTGATAGATTTTTCATTTAGAACTATTAGAGTTTTCCAAGACAGATAGATTGATCTTTTAGAGTTCTAATATGATAACCTTATTTTTCCGTCTAATAGATATGTATTGCAATTTCAATTTATTCTTATATTGATGATAAATGTAATGATCTGAATAATAAGCTTAACCTCATTTCTTGCATCAAAACTTTATATAAATTTTATTATTCTTTAAACAAATGACTCAGTGATTCTTTAGCTCAATGATTAAAATGAAATGTTAAAGAGTTTATTGTGATTGAGCTGGTCTTAATCACCATCAACTGATTCCTACTAGTTGGTCCATCGACCAATGAGCGGAATACCTTAAAGCAAATGAGAAACATTATGTCATGTTAAAAGAGGTATCCCGTCTCCTTCCAGCGAATCGTTTTTCTCCTAGGTTATTGACGGAGGAAATCCAGGGAATAAATGAGTAAGTGAATGTATATGCGGTGTTATGGGCCCCACCGTCATATGGATATAGTGTGTGTGTTGAAGGAGTAATTGCACCTGGATGACCGAAGTATATAGGAGAATAATTTTTATTGTTAGCGCTGGATCAGATTTCTTGGTAGCAGAGTTATGGTTACTATAGATTAGTTTGGTGATTATTGATTATTGATTATTGATAAGTTCATGTCTAACACTTTTTGTTGAGTCGCGTTATGTTATATGTAAGTTTTCACGCTTCCGGGAAGTAGGAAGTGGAACACGTGTGGCAAGAGAAGTCACATGGAATGGTGCATTGTCTGAGTTCATATTGGTGATAACACAGGTTGTGTTATGATAGGGACATTTTCCGTATAAAAGGTGTGTAAATGAAATAGTGATCGGTTTTCTTGTGAAACTCTGGCCTTAATTCTCAGGAGCAGTATAGTCTCCACATGTGTTTTATCCCCAGAGAAACGGGTTTACTGCTTGCTTGAAAGAAGGGTAAGGTAGAGGGAAGTGCTACTTTATCGGCGAAACTGAAAATTCTGTGGTAGGGTAGAGGTAAGCGCTGCCTACTGGAAAATACAGAGTTCTTGTGTAAATGGTCAAAGCTATCTCTTTGGTTTAGCGAATCAGACAATGGAAATGTGTTTTAAATGTTGTAAGTAACGAAGAATTGTTGAAAAAGAAATTGCCGATAAATTTTGTAAAGGAGGGGTCAAGAGCAGAAGTGACGTAGACAAGAGTCGCGCTGGGATTGGACAGTGCGCTAGTCACATGGAAACAGGAGCAGAACTGACGTAGACAGAAGCCGCGCTGGGATTGGTCAGTGCGCGGTAGACAGAAATCGCTCTGATTGGAGCATTGGTGTGAGTCGCGCTAGTATTGGTTGGAATAACGCATAGAGAACAGTGTTGAATTGCGGATCGTTTGAGGAGAAAAAGCGATTGTGAATCATGTCGTATTATGAGTATGGTAGAGAGAAAACGTCATGGATGACGAAAGTTAAGAATTTCTTTAAGAAAGACAAAAAGGTAGTGACTAGAGAGGGACAAATAATTCCTCCGCCGAAATCACCAGCTTCGCATATGATGCTGAAATATGGATATCATACATGCATATGGTTAGAAAATTGGACAAAATATACCAAGAATGATGGAGCATTGGCTTTCCCTGAGAATGGTTCATTTAATGTAGCTGTACTACGGAACTTGAGAGAAAAGATGGCAATGTTAGAACCTAGACCTAGACCGACACAGTTTGAAGCTTTAACGGAATGGGAAGATGAGATGTATGAGCGAGAGAGATTCAGAGGATTAAAGAATCATGAGTTTGTGCCTGGAAGGTTATGGGGAGTAAATCATGAGGACAGAATAAAGCGTTGGAGATGTGCTAACATGACAGGAGGTTTGTTTCCAGCTTTTACAGTTGAGGAAGAAGCAAAGAGAAAGTGTACAGAGAAAAAGAAACATTTAGTGGTAGAAAAGTATGTGTATGGTGGTAGTGAAACAGATGACGAATTGCTGGAAGATATTTTAAACAGAAACCCACCTCCATACCAACAGACTTCTGCGGTGGTGACACCTAATGCACCGCCAATGGAAACTGGGAGGAATAAAAATCCCGAACGAAGAGATGAGACAAATAGGTCACAAGATCAATTAAAAACTTCACAAAATGAAGAGATAGAAAGTGACAATGCAACTGAATTAGCAAAAACGACAAGAGAATTGACTGAGAAAATAAGAGAATTGACAAAGAATATGGAAGCTGTAACTGTACCAGTAACAATAGGTCCAGTAATGCCAATTTTTGAGAATCAGAAAATTGATGAACGTTCTTTAGTGATTCCCATGAATTCACATTTGCAAAGAAAAAGAGAAGGGATGGAGCTGAATAATGAAGGTGCACACAATTTGGCTAGTACCTATAGACCAAGCCCACCTACTAATTTGACGATAAATGAGAATGAGATGAGGAGAATGCCTATGGTGACGGAGTCCGCATCAGGGACACCAGAAAGAAGTAGCAATTGGATAGAATTAAATAGTACGCCTGTAGGTCCGACTCCAGATGAGTTAAATGAATGGATGAAAGCGCTAAAAACAAAAGAAACGGAAGAGAAACCATTAGATGTAATTAGGTTGAAAATAGACATGGAAGAATTGATTTTAGGAACAATTGGTACAGAAAAATTAAAAAATTATCAGGATGATGAGATTATGTTTTTGTGCAAAAGTCTTACATGGAGAGCTAGAAATTTACATGACAAATTGGAAGAGACAGCAAGTGAACTGGGAGTGGAGTTTGTAAAAGTGAGAACGTTGCAGAAACCATACAGAGTAGATTTTTGTGAGAAAGATATAGAGAATTTGAACACATCAGGAAGACTGACCCAAATAAAAGAGTTAATTGTTTTATTGAGAAAATGGGGTGATGTGGATAGATGGAGAAATAGATGGTCGAAAAAGAATGAGAAAACAACAGATAAAGCATCTTTGGCTTTTGCAGTGACAGATAAGGAACCAGTTGTAAGGGAGTACCCGATGAGAGAAACTCCAGGTGGTAGTTATGTGCATGTTCCATGGACCAGACAGGATATACTGTCATTTACAAATGACTTCCCAAAGTTGAGAGAGAAGCCAGTAGAATGGTACAGACAAGTGGAAAGATTTGTGAAGGTTTCAAAGGTGTTGTGGATAGATCTGGATGGATTGTTTGATATAGTAGTGCCAGCTGATTTGTGGACAGAATGTAAGATTACTATTGATTGGCCAACTGTAGAATATCCAAGGGACGCTAAAACAGGAGCGCCAGGACCAGAAGTGATGAGGAAGTACGACCAAGTAATTACCTTTTTGAAGAATAAGATTCCACCTAAAGAAACAGATTGGGTAAAAATAGACAGAACAACGCAGGAAAGTAAAGAATCAGTGCACGCTTACTATGAGAGATTGTTGTTGGTTTTCAAACAGTACAGTGGTTATGAGACACTGAATGAGAAGGATATGAGTCATTTTGTATATAGGTTTGTGTATGGATTGAAACCAGAAATAAGTGAAATGATTAAGCAGCATATGATTTGTTGGCAGAATAGCACAGTGGATGAGGTTTTGAGATATGCTAAGTATTGCAGTGATGATATTGAGAGTAGACAGCGTAAATTGAAAGAAAAGGCCATGTGGGCGCAGGTGAAAGTTGCAGAGAAACAAGAAGCTCAATTGAGTAATACTGGTAATGAAACAGGACAGGTTAGATCCCGACCTAATATAGGTAAAGGAAAAGGACAAATGAGCATAGATGAGGCAAAGAAAAAGTGGCCATGCCACAACTGCGGAAAGTTAGGACATTGGAGAAACGAGTGTAAATTTCCTCCAAAACCTAATGTGGAAAATCAATCATTAAATTCACAGGTGCAGAGTGAGGTAGTTACTCAACAAGGTCAGGTGCCACAACCACCACTTCCCAAGAGTGTTAACCAACAGAAATACAGTGCAGAAACAGGATTCTACGGAGGAGAACAGGTAACACAGTTGCCGCGTGCAGCTGCAATTTCTCAATATTGGTTACGACAGGATGAGGATGACACGGATGAAAGTTTCTGACGGTGCCTAGGAGAGGGGAAGAGTGCGTGCTTGGCGCAACTCTAGAGGTAGATCAGTCTGGTCCATTTGTGGATGGAGAAGTGAATGGTGCAAATGTAACATTCCTTGTTGACACTGGAGCTACCCGTTCTACTGTTAGGTCAGTGGAAATTCCAAACCTTCCTCTCTCAGGTGAACATATCCAAGTAGTTGGAGTTTCAAATCAGCAAATTAAAACGCCTCTTACTAAATTAGTGGAGGTAAGAATTGGTCCATTTAGCGAAATGCACCGATTTGTGGTATGCGATTGTAGTCCCGTGAACCTATTAGGACGCGATTTATTGTGCAAGATGAATTGCACTATCTATTGTACCCCAGACGGAATTGCATTTCAGACTCCAGATGAGGATGTGCTGTATAAAATGACAATGGTGAATTTAGAACCAGAAGTAAATGGTTTGTTTCCTGTATTTGATGCAGAGAAAATCCCAATTGAATTGAAAAAGACAGTGAAAGAAGAAGTGTGGGACTTTACAGGAGAAGATGTAGGATTAATGAAAGGAGTAGATCCCGTTAAAATAACAGTGAAAGAGGGAACGAGTTACCCAAATACGCCCCAGTATAAATTGACACCAGAAATAATTGAAGGAATAACGCCAGTAATAAATAAAATGATTGAACAAGGGATTCTAAAAGAAATCATGAGCAGTCCATGTAATTCGCCAATAATGGGACTGAAAAAGCCAAACGGAACATATAGAATTGTACAGGATTTGAGGAAGGTAAATAAAATTGTTGTGCCTTGTTGCCCAATAGTACCGAACCCTGCTGTGATTCTATACCAGATTCCACGTGAAGCAGAATGGTACACAGTAATTGATTTATGTCATGCATTTTTCTCTATTCCATTGCATCCAGATAGCCAGCCATTATTTGCGTTTAGGTTTGGAGAGCGTATTTTGGCATGGTGCCGAATTCCTCAAGGGTACACAGAAAGTCCCTCAATCTTTAATCAGATTCTAAAGAAATCGTTGGAAGATTTAAAAATGCCAGAAAAGTCAGTGATGGTTCAGTATATTGATGACCTACTGGTGGCATCAAAAACGAAAGAAGCATGTGTCAATGATACAATTGCTTTGCTGAATCATTTAGCAAAAAGAGGACATAAAGTGTCCCCTTCAAAATTGCAGTTTTGTCAACAAGAAGTCCAGTATTTAGGGCATAAAATTGAGAAAGGAGTGCGAAAGGTGACGACTGAAAGAATAAAAATGATTCAAGGAATGAGAGCTCCAATGACACAAAGAGAGGTAAGAATGTTTTTGGGAATGGTTGGATATTGTCGACAATGGATAAGCGGTTTTTCACTGATTGCTAAACCATTGCAGAAACTGACAAAGAAGGATGTTAAAGATCCTTTTGAAATGAATGATGAAGAAATGAAAGCATTCAGAGAGCTGAAAAAGAAATTATGTGAGGCTCCAGCATTAGGAATGCCTGACTATGAGAAAGATTTTGAGCTGTATTGCAGTGAAAGAGATGGATGTGCATTTTCAGTTTTGGTACAGAGACATGGAACTATGAAAAGACCCATTGCATATTTTTCAGCTGTTTTAGACCCTGTAGCGAAAGCGTTGCCTGGATGCTTGAAAGCAGTTGCTGCTACTTGTGTGAGTCTGGAACAGAGTGAAGGCATAGTGATGGGATATCCACTGAGAGTATATGTTCCCCATTCTGTGGAAATTCTCTTGACAAGAACGAAAACCCAATACATGACACATAGTCGGCTGACTAGGTATGAAAAAGTAATTTTGAGTGCAGATAATGTGACCATTGACAGATGTATGAATGTGAATCCTTCGACATCATTGCCAGATGAAGAGAGTGTGATTGAAATGGATGAAGTAGATCACGATTGTCTGAATGTGCTTGAATACTGTACAAAACCAAGGTCTGACATACGAGATGAGCCTTTGAAAGAATCAGATTATATTCTGTTTGTGGATGGCTCATGTTTGAGAACGAGTGATGGAGTTCTAAGTGCAGCATATGCAGTTTGCACAGTAGCAACTGTAATGGAAGCATCTTGTCTGAAAGGGGTACGGTCTGCCCAAGTCGCAGAACTAGTAGCTCTGATTCAAGCATGCAAGTTGGGAAGAAATGTACGGGTTACGATTGTGACAGATAGCCAGTACGGCTTTGGGGTGGTGCACGACTTTGGTCAGATTTGGTCACAAAGGGGTTTCTTGACGTCTGCAGGAACGCCAATTAGAAATGGAGATTTTGTGAAAAAGCTGCTTGAGGCGATACAGCTGCCTAAACAGATTGCTGTTGTGAAGTGCAATGCACATAAAAATGGGGAAGACTACATAACTGTTGGTAATAAATATGCTGACGAGATGGCACAGTACTGTGCAAAGAATGTGGTTTCATTAAACAAAAGTCGGGAAAGAGAGCATATTTCTTGTCCTTTGCTTTTTACTAACTCTATTGAGACATGGGATGAGGTGAGACAGTTACAAGAAGCTGCAGATGATGAGGAAAAAGATACATGGATAAAAGCAGGATGTAGAAAACATGAAGAAAATGATGTTTGGGTTTACAGAGATGAGAGACCAGTTATGCCTGATAGCATGATTTCTGACATGGCACGGATGTACCATGGACAAGCCCATATTGGGAGAGATTCAATGATCAGACTTTTTAGACAAACATGGTATAATCCAAAATTCAGAGCCATAGCTGAGAGTCTTTGTCAGAGATGTCTTATTTGTCAACAGTTAAATCCAGGAAGGAAGACAGTAGTGAGTCTAGGAACAATAGGACGAGAAGGAGGTCCTTTCACTAGAATGCAAATGGATTTTATTGAAATGCCACCTTGCAACAGACTAAGGTATGTCCTAGTGGTCGTCTGTTTGTTTTCCCGTTGGGTGGAAGCATACCCAACAAGAAGGAATGATGGAATAACGGTAGCAAAACTTATGCTGCGAGAATTCATTCCGAGGTATGGTTTTCCAGTCACGATTGAAACAGATAGAGGAACACATTTCCAAAATGAATTAGTTAAACTAATTTGTGAAGCACTTAGTATTAAACAGAAACTGCATTGTGCATACAGACCAGAGGCTTCTGGAATCGTAGAGCAAGTGAATGGAACAATCAAGAACAGGTTAGGAAAAATGTGTCAAGCTACAGGACTCAAATGGCCAGATGCCTTGCCATTAGTTTTAATGACAATCAGAAGTATTCCGGAAAGGAAAACTGGACTCAGTCCCCATGAAATAATTATGGGACGAGCAATGAGACAAGCACAAGTACCTGTCAACAAACTACTGACTATAACTGATGATCTAGTGCTGGATTATTGCAAAGGATTGGCTGATGTGGTGCGTTCTGTGTTTCATCAGGTTGGACCGGATGCGACCACTCTTGAAAGAAAACCAGCTCACGACTTGAATCCAGGAGATTGGGTCCGCATAAAAGTCCACAGGAGAAGAAACTGTTTGGTTCCTCGCTGGGACGAACCACGACAAGTGATCCTGGTGACAACCACTGCAGTCAAGTGTGCAGGAGTGAAACACTGGGTGCATGCCAGTCACACCATCAGAGTTCCAGAACCTGAAGATCGACATGTGAGTCGACATCTGGAAGTATTGGATAACAGTTCAGCATCAGAAGCAGAAGAAGAAACAAACAGGGTGCCAGAACTTGAAGATCGACCTGTAAGTCGACATCTGGAAGACCCAACTACAAGTGCAACGACAGAAGAAGTAGAGGAAATAGCTGAAGTTCCAGAACTTGAAGATCGACCTGTAAGTCGACATCTGGAAATATCAGATACCAGTTCAGAATCTGATACAGATCATTCGGATTGTGAAGAAATTCTAAAAAGAAATTGGAATTTTGAAAGCATAAGAGAAGAAACTGAGCCAGAAGATAGTAACAGTGAGCAACCAAGTACAAGTTGTGGTGAAAATCCTTCGGAGATAATATTAATAGATGAAGAAGGGAGAGTTTCAAACAAAAAGCTAGAAAAATCGGAAGATCCCCGAGGAGCAATAGGGACAAATAGTCAAACACGAGAACAGGGAAATTTAGAAGCAGATAGGAAAACTGACACAAATTCGGAAGAACCTCGAGGAGGGACAGAAATAGGTGAACGAAGGAAGATAAGAAAAGAACCACAAGTAGAGGAAGAAAATGACATTATAAGTTTCAAAATAAGAGGCAATAACGAAAGAATTGAAACAGAGTCTGAAGAAAGTGGAGAAGAAAGAAACCAAAAACTAGAGTCAAGAAAAAGAAATTGGAAAACAGAAAGAGAGGAAAAAGGAAGTGAGGCAAAAAGGCCAAGAAAAGGAGACAATTGGCCCAACGAAGTAAGAAAATTAAGATACAGAATCATAAGGTTGGATGGGAAAAGTGCTGAACAAGTGAATGAAATAACAAGTCAGAGAGAGCAAGAAAAACAAGGTGGAAAACACTTGCAGAAAACGAAAAGAGTAAAGAAGGTAAATCCGAAGTATAGATCGCCTGAATGGTTGTATCTTGCTTTGACTAGTAACAAAGAAGAAAAGAACACTCACGAGAACCCAGAACAAAGAAACCTGATGGGAGAAAGTGAAGTGCAACAAACCTGAAGAAGTTTAAATAGTTTCTACCGGATTTGACAAAACACTGGATCTGACGAATTTTACCGGATGTGACAAAGAAAGAATTCTGAGAAAGAATTAAAAGAAAGTACCAAGCAAAGACAAAACATTGGAGTACAGAGTGGCAAATAAGTCATTCCTGAGGTGTAGTGACACAATTTTCTGGAAAACAAATAAATAAGGTTATAAAACAAAATGGAGAATACTAGAGATAGAAAATGTAAATGTGAGTTTTTAAGTAGATGGTGCAAGATGTGCTGCTTTTGTACAGGATTATTAATAACAGTATGGGTGGTTTTAGCAATCACTATTCCAATTAGTTTAGCTGTAGTAGAAACGTCTAATAACACTGAGAAAGAAAAAGGAGCTAACACTCAAGAACCAGTTATATTAAAGAGTAGTGCAGAATTAAACAAGGACAAATCAATAACAGATTTTTCTAAAAATGTTTTTACTAAATTACTGTATGAGTATGTAGAAACAATGGATGTAAGAGATTGCTATGTTTGTATGCAGTTGCCTGCATCTGTAGCAGAGGGTGTGACTTATCATCACCTCCCTTTGACGTATGGAATAACATGTAGGGGCCGATTCCGATCTCGGCCGGTAGTGCTCCGAATCGGATTCGGATTCACGGGATCCGATTCGGAGCCCTGTTTCCCGACCGAATCGTACGCGGGTCCGGCCGAGCGAGTACGATGCAAAGCACCATCGCGAAATCGCCCGACCGACTCGAACGCGGCTCGAACACGCTCCGACCGACTCGCATGGACACGACTCGCACCGCGCTATGGAGACGTTTCCCGGCCGGGTAAGTACGATGCGCGCCGCGAGCGAGTCCGACCGAGCTCGCGCCGTCCGGCTCAAAAAAGCTGTCGGAGTTGGACTTTGGGGTCCGCGTCGGACCCCCCTGTACGCGTAGGCGCGCGCGAGTCGCACACAGGGGGGACCCATGGGTCCCCCCTACCTGTGCATGTACGGCGCGATGCGCATGGACGCGTACACGCTGTAGGAGGCGCCCTTGTCCACCTCGCACCCATTGAGTCAATGGGAGCCCGCGTACGGGTTGTACGACAGGCTCCCATTGACTTCAATGGGAGTCCGACCGACTCGAGTCCGATTGCATGCGTGCGCATCGTACTCGTTCGGTCGGACTGCTAGGGTCCGATTCGGTCAGAATTCTCTCCGGGTCCGGCTCGGTCGGAGAGAATTCCGGCCCGAATCGGAATTGGCCCCGTAGTGTCTTAGCAAGTTTATTTTATAAAACAGGTAAATTAGAATATTATTACACTGACATAAATAAGATTTTTGCGAAAGTTTCTGTAGTTCCCGATCTAAACAAAATAAAAGAGGAAAAATGTTTGGTGAATATTTTCTAGAAGATAAGATTTTAACATTAGATAGTATAATTAGGTACAACCTTACCTGTGAGTTAAAGAAGGAAGAAAAGGTATTTTTAGAGATGGTTGAAGAGAGAAGAGTGAAATTTCAAAGAAAAGTGATAGAAGAGACAAAAACACCTCTTTGGGCGTTTGAGGAAGACAATCATGACAAAGAAAAAGACAAATGCAGCTATGACTCTGGATTGGCCCCAACATTAGAAGAAATAAGACAAGATATGACAATTATTTTGTGGGTTCCAGTATTTGCCATGACAATTATCAAATTTTAGGCGGATGGGGATTCAAAGGGGGAAAAGATCCAATATTTCCAGGGATCTATTATGTTTGCAGAAATAGGGCTTATTATAGGTTACCGGACCATTGGTATGGGTCATGTTACTTAGGCCTGGTCTTTCCAAAGATTTTTCACATGGATAGAAAAGAAAAAGGAACACACAAAATGATAAATACCTTTACACGTAGAAAAAGGGAAAGTTTTTCAGAAATAGTAGGTGATATTTTTGGTGCATTGATACCAGCAGTGGGAATATCTTTAAATGCATTTAGAATTCGAAAATTATCCACAGTGGTAGATCGTTTATCTACAGATACTGCTGGAGGGTTCTTGATGGTACATACCGAGATGGTTGCCATGAGAGCTATGGTGATGCAAAATCGACTTGCCCTTGACATTCTTTTGGCAAAAGAGGCGGAGTTTGTGGAATGCTGAAAGTCCAACATTGTTGCACTTACATTCCAGATATAGCGAAAATATACAGAAGTATATAACAAATATTACAAGTTTGCACAAAGAACTTGTTCCACTGGAAGGTTGAAAGTGCTTTTGGAAAACTTGGTAAAGGGTTTTCTTCAGTAATAAATTGGTTAACAAGAATGAGTGGATTAATAATAGGAAAGTTATAATAATAGCAACCATGATAATAATAATAATTTTAATACTGAAGCTTGCAATAACATGTATAAAGAGAAGAAGAAGACAGAATAAAATAGAAAAAGAAAACATGATAAACAAGGAGAGAGAGAGAGAAATGGGTGAAATAGAGTTAGAAGAAATAAAAGAGAACATGTACAAGAAAACGAAGAAACAAGTTGAAAGGGATACAGTTGTGTAAACTAACAAAAGCAAATGGATAAAAGATATATGCTGTCTGAAAGAAATGTATAACTTGGGTTTTGTGGTGATATTAAAAATCACCAAAGGGGGGAGTTGATGGAGCAGGGTAAATGAAAATTTTGTAACCTCCTAATATTTTCGTAAAATAATTAATAAACATGTTCGTTTAAGTAAATAACCAACAATGTATGTTACATGTTAAGGGTTAAATGTAACACGCTATTCCGTGTGCAAAATAATCAACTTATAATTGTTTACGTGTCTAACATAACATAATATTTGCGTACTAATTAAATAATAAACGCATGATCCGTGCTTTTAAATAAAACGTGTAGTTGCAAAATAAAGCGATGGTAAGTAAGGGACAGCTTTATATGTTGCTTTTTGCTAGGTAATACCTAATTGGGGTACGTAGAAAGACGGGAGGGAAACGAAAGGGTTTATATTTCTTAGTTTTAACAATATTTTGTTTATCTTTGAAAATAGTGCGCTTAGGCCTGTCGAGCAGAAATAAAATGGCCGCCAGATGCTAGAGTACGCATGAGCGGGAAACCATGTGATAGAGGAGAGAGGCTGTGGAAAGGGATGATCACGTGCTGGTGCTGAGAGGCTAAGATGGAAGTATGGTCAAGGCTATTGTGACCTTTCTGAGCAGATGTGTGCCAAGATGATCAGCAAGAAGCGTGAGAAGTCCAACTGAATCAATGGACGGAACTGTTGAATCCTAAAATGTAGCAGAAAAAGATACAAATTGGACTGATCGAAACGGATGAGCAATGACATAAACTGTGGGAAACGATGCAAGCATGGACATTCCACAAGGAACTGGTTAAGACCAGGAAGTTTGATTAAAATGTATATGGGCCTGAGTTTGACCAATGAGAAAGAATCACGCCATGAAGATGCAACATTTGATTCAGTAAGCTAGAATTAGGGTATAAGAAGACCTACTCTTGGTGGGAGGGGTTAGTTGCTGGAGAGAGATGCTGGAGAGTTAGTTGCTGGAGAGAGATGCTGGAGAGTTAGTTGCTGGAGAGAGATGCTGGAGAAGTTAGATGCTGTAGATGGGTGAAGTTGCGGTTGCTGATGCTGACGAGCTGATGCTGCTGCTGCTATTTTTATTTTCCAGTTGAGTATAAGATGCTGCTTTAGGAGAATTTTTCCTGATAGATTTTTCATTTAGAACTATTAGAGTTTTCCAAGACAGATAGATTGATCTTTTAGAGTTCTAATATGATAACCTTATTTTTCCGTCTAATAGATATGTATTGCAATTTCAATTTATTCTTATATTGATGATACATGTAATGATCTGAATAATAAGCTTAACCTCATTTCTTGCATCAAAACTTTATATAAATGTTATTATTCTTTAAACAAATGACTCAGTGATTCTTTAGCTCAATGATTGAAATGAAATGTTAAAGAGTTTATTGTGATTGAGCTGGTCTTAATCACCATCAACTGATTCCTACTAGTTGGTCCATCGACCAATGAGCGGAATACCTTAAAGCAAATGAGAAACATTATGTCATGTTAAAAGAGGTATCCCGTCTCCTTCCAGCGAATCGTTTTTCTCCTAGGTTATTGACGGAGGAAATCCAGGGAATAAATGAGTAAGTGAATGTATATGCGGTGTTATGGGCCCCACCGTCATATGGATATAGTGTGTGTGTTGAAGGAGTAATTGCACCTGGATGACCGAAGTATATAGGAGAATAATTTTTATTGTTAGCGCTGTATCAGGTGCTTGCGATCAAGAGGCTATTAGTCGTATCCAACTAATAGAACCTTTGAACTGTTTAATTTAATCTGACATCATTCTTCTGAGACCGTCCTGTAGCAGTACAACAACAAAGAGAGCCTGGACCCCCTCCTTGTTTCACGAACTCCATACCAGTTATTTTCCCAATTTCAGCTTGTCTGTACTGTAGGAAAACATTATTACAACTTTCAATAAAAAGTTGTTTCAAGACTCCGCCCCTGTTTGGTCTCTCACACCATCCTTGAACGGTCAGATACATAAATCCATAAATGAGTTGCTGCCCGACAGCACCTAGGAAACCAGAATGACCATATACATTTTGGGATAGTGTTTTCCAAAGAAATTAACTACACCTACAGAAACAGGTTTCGGTAATGATTGAACTACCATTTCATCAACTGCAGCATTTCTACATATTACCTGGCCTGTGAAGACGCCATGTAAATTCACCTTTCACATCAAGGAGCACTGCAGCTCCTGTTGAACCACATGCTGTCTCCCCTGGAGGAGAAGGGGCCATACTTGTTGCTGCAGCAAATATGCAACCTTAATGAGAAGAAGTAGACTGCCTTGTGGGCTAAAACCCAGGTATAACCAATGCCTGAATTACAGTCCCAGTTGCTGTGAATGTTGCTGGCGAGGATCCTCTACCTGATCCTGAGAACAATCACCGTTGCTGCCCAGTGTGATGACAAAGAACTGCACCAACATCTGTGTTGATCCTGTCTCTCCCAGTCATGCCCATGGAGAGAGGACCATCAAAACTTAGCATCAGAGAGGTAAGTAGGAAAGAACTCAAGAAGTTGTTCAGGGTCATTTGCTCTCACCTTGCCCCATGGCTGCCGCCTCCCTCAGTTGCTGCAGCAGTGCAATGTGAGGCGCTCTTAACTCTGTATGTTGAGCTCGTGAATGACTGTGCTGAGCAGTGAGTGTAAAAGACCATTTCAGTTCTGAACTGCGGCAGGGACAGTATGCCCACCCGCAATCTTTCATTGCCAGAGTACACCCTCTGCCAAACAGGGTCTGTGTCATTGCCACACTCATATCATCCAGCTTGGGCTCCTATGCTCTTTACTCCCTCTTTTGTCTTATGCTTATAAGTCCTTTCAGCATTCAGGTGAGAAGTGGCAGTCACTCAGAACCCTTCAGATGCACTGGGGCCCTTTGTCGCATCCAGTTCTCTGACACCACTTCTCAAATTGTATTGTTCCCTGTGGGCGCTTAGACCTCTACATAATTTCCACCTTCATGTTCCGAAAGTAAAGAAAGTCACTATGTGGCAGTGCCTATTCGGTTGACGCAGTCTCCAACTGGAATCGTCTTCCTTTTGCACTGAGCAAGGAGCCAAATCTGTTGAAATTTTGTAAAGCTTTAAAAACCTCACATTACCCTGCCTAAGAGTAGCAGCCTTTCCATCTTTCCTCTGGTCAGTAATTTCTTAGAGTCAAAGTGCCCTCCAGTGAACGAGAGCTTTATAAAGACTAAATGCAAATACAGAAAGTCACTACCTCTATGATAAGTTGGACATGTTGTTCAAATGAATACTTTTTGCTTTCACTAGGTTATTTGACCTAAAGAATGAAACATCCTTTACTGACTGGGTAATCCCTTTACTGAGGGTTGTTTATATGCAGAGTTTCTAAGGTTCAAACCCACACCAACCATCACAGGTAAGCCTTGACTGTTTGATCTTGCTACCCCCTGAAAGTCAAAGCCTTAAAAGAAGTTACTTGGCTTCAATGAGATAGTAGTAGCATCTGGTTTCTGTGGTTCCAGGGACAGAAGGCAATCCTTGTCCCAAAGTTTGTTCAGTTTTACATGAGTACCCTAGACCCCAGAAAACTGGTCTGAAGATGTTGGTAAATGATGATAGGTTAAAAGTCTAGACTTCAAAGCACATGAAATAATGAACAATAAAGTTCAGTTTGTTTAAGTAAAATGATAGATAGCCTGCACGTGTGAAGCTATGAACATTGATGAGTGGAGAGCAGCCAACAGAGTAAGGCAGGTGAAATCATTAGTGGCCGAGAGGATGAGTTGGCAAGAGGCCGATCCTATGACCACTGAATGGACTGAAGTGAGTGCACTGCCCTAAGAGATATATGCTTAGTGCGTTCCTACAATTAGTTTGCTGGTGTCCACTATTTCCCTCAGTAGCCACACCGTTTAACATACAGAAGAAGAGCTAAAGCATAACCAGAAGAGAAGAAACTTACCAATGGACTGGAGCTTAAGACACGTAAGCTACCTTTGTTTCATACATTACCCTAGAATATTGTGTGTGCAATTATTATCTTCTCTACTCTAGTACTCATTTAGTTGCCTTTAGAAGGCTGAAAGTCTGGGTTGACCATGTTGTAATATGAACCTGAAGCATGCCGGTCACACTTAAATCTTTGCATTAGGTGCTTATCCCACTGATCCGTATTGAAGCATATAAGTGGGTTCTGAATGTTAAGATCTAACATATAAAAAGCATAAAAACGAACAGTATGAAGGAGGCAAAAACAAATTCCGCTGCAAATTGTGTTTGCTGTATAATGCCTCAACTGATTTTGTCTTAAATGCATATCCTGTTGAAACCTGTATACAGATTTAGTTTGTAAAAGGAAACTACACACAATATTCACAAAGCATTACCATTTCATGTAAAACTAGAAAAAGGATAAGAAACGTCTTGTAACTACATTGAAGACAGTGTGACTGAGAAATCTAGGCTCAAATTCCTGCTTTGCCACTTGGCCAAGGTGAGTGATCCTGGGCAAATTTGTTTACTTCAATGTGAATTGTTCAACTGTTTGTGTGGATCTTTTATTATTTATATTTTAACTGTAACCCACTGTATGGGTTTCCTGCATCCCTCATCACTTCTTGTAAGTTGATATCTAAGCTCTGCAAACAGACAGAGGCTAGTCATGAAAGCCTTTTTAAACTTAGAATGTTGCTTAAGTTTCTGTTGTACCTTGATTTTATTTCCGCCGCATGCTTTCCGGTCTGCCGTGGTCCTAGACCGATTGTGTGGGGAAGGCATTTTAGAAGGGCCCCACTTCGTGGTCGTAGGAGAGGATTGTCAAGACCACCATTTTAGAGGTTAGCAGCCTAGTTGCTAACAATATCTCAACATAAAAAGCAGATGCCAACGTGGATGCGCTGCCAGACAAACACAGGCAAGCAGTAACTCAAAATACTACTTCCTGCACTTTTTAAACTTATAATTTTGTTTAAGTTTCTGTGGTACCTTGACTTTCATTTGCGCTGCATGCTTTCTGGTCCGCCACGGTCCTAGACCAATTGTGCAGAGAAAGCATTTTAAAACAGCCCCACTTCCTGGTAGTAGGCGAGGCTTGTCAAGTTTGCCATTTTAGAGGTTAACAGCCTAGTTGCTGACAATATCTCATCATAAAAAGCGGATGCTGAAGGCATGCCTGTCCATGCCCGAACGTCACCAGGACCCCTGCTCCTTTCACTACAGAGTTCAGTCACCCCACTAGAATTTGCTACTCTTCAACAGCCTTACGCCATTTTGGAGACCTGTTTATGTCTCTCACAACTCAGGCCAAACACTGTACTTTTTGTTTCCCGCACTGCTTGCGGCCTGTTTAATTTGGACTTTTACCTGTATCTGTGATACTCCTAGAGTTAACACACAGGGAGTAAGAACTGCTGACAACACCTATTGTGAGGCTGGGAATACAATACTAGAGATGTCTAGAGCCACTACTGGGTAAGCAGTTGTAAGTCCTAATAAACAAACAACCTTCAGCATATCTCGAGAAGAATAAGATCCTGGACCCATCGCAATCAGGGTTCAGATCCTCCCATAGAACAGAGACCACCTTGGTTGCGGTCACTGACTCCATAAGATGCTCTCTTGATAATGGTACTCCAGCTATGCTGGTGCTGCTGGACTTGTCCGCAGCTTTTAACACTGTGTCCCAAACCAGGCTGATTCAAAGGCTGCATGAGATTGGCATTTTTGGGACAGCTCTACAGTGGTTCCGAGACTTCCTAGAAAACAGGACACAAACAATTTCTCTTGGCGTACCGTGTTGATTGACAAGGGGTCCTGTAGGGCTCTTGCTTAAGCCCCTCATTGTTTAACATCTATGTGCCCCTCCTTGCTAAGATCGTTAAATCCTTTGAATTCAAAATACTGTCATATGCAGAAGACACCTATCTCATTATCTCCTTTGAAAAAAATGTGGATGAAGTTAAAGACCTTTTTTCTAAAGGCATGAAAGGGATTGCAGAATGGATGACAAGAAATTGCTTACAGTTAAACACTGACAAAACTGAGATCATGTTGTTTGGTAAGGCCCAACAACTCTGGCCTCCAGCGTCAGATACTGCTCCCACTCCCAGGCAGGCAGTTAAGAATCTTGGTGTTAAAATGGATCAATCTTTATCCATGAAAGAACATGTTGTATCCATTAGTGGTACCTGCTTCAATACGATGCGCCTGCTGAGGAAAGCATATACTTTCCTTCCTCTCTCTGCCAGAAAAACTCTAGTGCAGGCACTGAATATTAGCAGACCAGATTATGGAAATGCATTACTTGCATCAGCAAATGAGACTTTAATGTCCAAAATGCATGCAGTCCAAAACACGGCAGCAAGGATCGTTTGTAATCTTCCTTTTGGCTCTGAAACTCTACTGAGAGCCTTACACTGGCTACCAGTCAGGTAAAGAACAATCTTCAAAATCTGTTGCCTTACACACAAATCCTTAATAGGAAAAGGTCCCACTACTTACATCAGAAACTTAGTTATTATTGTCCAGTCAGGAATTTGAGCTCCATGGATAAAGCCCTACTCACCATCCCCCCGTGTCCAACTGACAAGATGCGGAGGCAGGTCTTTCTCATACCTAACCCCTTCTATTGGAATGACTTACCTTCTTACATACACACCTGCACTACCCATGCTAAATGCAGGAAACTGCTTAAGACATTTTTATTTTTATTTAGTGTCCTAACCTGCCTGGTTTTGTCTACAGCACCAAGATATCCCCCCCCCCTGGAGATTAGTGCACTATATTAAATTAAATTAACATAACAAAGCATTCTTGAGTATAGAAAGTAGTACTCCAATAGTACTACTTTGTATACTCACAAATAACTGGCCGGAGATCTCTGCCAACCCCAGTCCTATCTTTTATGTGAGGGGACCCCTACCACAAGTGTGGAGATTTATTCTCATGGAGTTATACATTTTTGTATAACAAGTGATAGAAACAAGGGAGGGGGAATAGGTGGCTAATCAGGAATATCTACTACTAAATGGATGGGGTTAAAAGAAATTGAGGGAGGGAGATGCAAATAATAAAACACGCCAACTAATCAGTAAGACAATTGCTACTCACAAAAGTTACAGCTAAATTTACAATAGTAACACTGACAAAATAGGCTAATATTTACTCCAGCCAAGCCTTGGAGTCAAGCATCACACATGCCTAATCACTGGTGCTTCAATACACTACAGAAAATCAACGAGGGCAGGAATAAAACTAACAACCAAAATACAGGGAAAATTGTTTCCATCTCAAAAGAATACATTTCTTTTTTTAACTTGTTTACTTTTTATATATAATTTAAAAAATGTAAACAACTTTTTTTCTAGGTACAAATAGTATAAATCACATATTCCAACAATACTTCAAACACATGCAACAGACATGCTATTGTAAGTGGGGGGAATAAACAGCTAGGACGCCACCACTCACATCAACAGGGGAAAGTCACACCAGCAACCAATCAGACACAGACTGCCCACATAAAAAGGCAAGTTGCACACCAGAAAATGTATTGTTCACCAAGTCAGTGAATATCTTTGTTGCTTTGCCCCTCATTATTTAAAGAGAACAGAGAGAATTTACAGGCAGAGGATCAAAATCTCTTGGCTATCCAGGTAAACAGTCATTCCTAGAAAATGCTTTTTCTCCAGATGTGATCCTAGACATGGTTTCAGACTGCGAGCAGGGACACAATTCACCTACAGCCAGCTCCCAGACTGTAACTTCATGTGTCATAATAGTGGCTGCACTTAATTTCCTGGCCACTAGATCTTTCCAGAGGGTCATCATGGGCACACAATGGACATTTCACAAGCATGTCAATCAGGCTACATGCAACAGGTGTTGCGATGCATCACCAGCTGAGTTCACTGGTTTATCACCATGCCACAATCACTGGCAGAAAGGCAACAGGTGGCAAGGGAATTCTAGGTTTTGTGATGCATCACCAGCTGACAGTGGTGCAGCAAGCACTTTGGCCGCCCATGACGGTCCCCGTGTTTGCCACCCCGCTGCGGCCGCAAAAAAGAGCGGGTGGGTTGCTGGCGGGATTTTTTCTATTTGCGGCCCCTCGGCAGCCGAGATCGGCAAGTAAGAGCAGGGGGAAGCTGACGCCCCCAAAATTCTTGCCGCCCAGGGCGGACCGTCCCCCCCGCCCTTGCTGCGCCACTGCCAGCGTAGCTCACTGGTTTATTACAATGCCACAATCACTGGCGGAAAGGCAACGGGTGGCAAGGGAATTCTACACCATTGCCCACTTCCCTTGGATATTAGGTGCCATTAATCGTACCCATGTGGCACTTCAGCCACTGCATCACATGAAATGCCATTTGCATAACAGACACATCTGCACTGCATCAAAGTGAAAGCTGCTTGCACTGCCATGGGCTGCTTCACTGATATATACGCTACCTTTCCTGGGAACACACACACAACAGCTACATCTTCCAACATTCACTTCTTACTTGTCAGCTGGTTGCTGGGTATTTCAGTGTTATGTGGCTAGTAGATAAATTATAATAACTCCTACTAGGGCTTTATGCATACCTAGGGAATGACATCTCACATGTTGTCACTCTTCACATGGTCCCATCCTTTTACCCTAATATTACTATTGCATGTACAGAATGACTGCAGCTTTTACAATGAACCTACATTTTACAAAAGTACCATGCCTTTGCTGCAGAAGATGCCAGCTATGTCCTCTCTTCCCGTCTCCTCGTCCCCTTCCGCATAGCCTCAACAGAAGTACAACAGGGCATTCACCTGTGCCCAAGCCATTATCAAGCATACTTTTGGCATTCCCAGCTCATGCTTCAGATGTGCTGATTGTACAGCATAGTGTTCCACTATTTATCTGAACCTGTGTGTAGCCTGTTGTGTGTTAAACTCTCCCTACAGCCCCATCCAGGTTTGCATGGTGGAGCACCTAACAGAGATCAAGGTGAATTGCACTGCATCCGAGCTGCTACTTTGGTTGTTGCATCACAGTTGCTGGACAGTGCTGAGTCAACGATGAATGATAGACTACGACACCCCACGCAAATACCACCCTGAGACAACACTGTTGCACAACCATGATGTCACAACCGAAAAAGCAAGTCTCATTGTAATATGCATACCTTAACATATCACTAACTCACTTATTCATTCATGAATTACATATTGGGAGTACAAACATTATTTACCTACAATACACATACATTTATACAAACGTTTGACAGTTGTTTTTTTTCATATTGTGTAACAAGGCTATGCCAGATTTCTCTGCCTCCACTATGTATGTTGAGATCTCTGCCTTTCTTTTTCATAAAGATTAGCACTGAGCTGGACATTACGGTATTGTGTCTGTTATTTGACTGTTAAGTTCTGAGCCATTGCCCCACACTCTACCTCCATGAGAAGCCTTTGCATGCTTGCTACCCTTAGAGTTAAGTGTGGAAAGCCATAGTAGGATGAATCTCAAGACACCAGTGGCAAACACCCTCAAACACACGTCTACCCTCTAACCCCCTTGGCCTTATTTCCTATGTGGTTTCCACATATCCCTTATGACATTTGTACTCTATATCATTTTAGAAACAGGTCTTACATAATGGAAAAACACTTATGTGCCATATTTACATGCTTTAACACTTAAAAAGATGCACATACAATTTCCAGTTAGAGTATAGTCCATCATCACATGTCCAAAAACTAGTCATGGATGCTTCACCCATCAGTGTTTGAACACCCGCTCATATCTAAGTTCATCTTTGCCATCATATGTGAACGTAAGGGTGATATTGTACAAGTTATTCTAGGTATCCCACGTCTAAAGGCGTTTTGCCATGTCTAGCATAATCAAATAATACTGTTTAAGAGTCAATTAATTAATAAATAAAATAATAATATAAATAATGTATGTCCTTTGCGTGCATAATCTTTAATCATTAACAACCAAGGCTGGACAGGTCATTCTGCCACTCTGGCATTTCTTCATTAGGCAGCAGGGCAAGGGGCTGCTTTCTGAGAAGGAAGGGGTGCAAGTTCTTCAGAACTTAATATTGGCAATTTAACCTACTTCAAAAATAAGTTTATATGATAACTCCATGCCATCACAGACCCTGTGCTCCAGTTCTGGACTTTTATTTGTAGAAATCACTGTTTTCAGCTGCATTGATCCAATTGTTTCCTTTGAAATACACAAACCTGCACTACAACTCCCATATTGCATAAGAGTGTTAAAAGAAATGGTGTCCCTGACGACATTGAGCCTTCTGGTAACGTTATTTAAGCACTCAGGGGCAGATTTACAAGGCCCTTGCGCCGCTTTTGCGCCACTTTTAACATAGGAAAAGTGACGCAAAAGTGGCGCAAGGGCCTTGTAAATCTGCCCCTTAGAGGCTTATTTACAAGCCCCTTGCGCCACCGGTGCGTCACTTTTAACATGGGAAAAAGTGACGTACCGGCGGCGCAAGAGCCTTGTAAATAAGCCCCTTACAATTTATGCAAATAGGGGGGACTACGATTCACTGTTCACTGGCTCGGCCTGGGACCAATCCGCAAAAAAAAAGCCCTGTAGGTGGAATTTACAATGGGATTTACACCACCAATTAATAATAGAACTCTCCTGTGTTAAAACTTTTATCGATACCTGTTCGACATATGTGGTAGAAATTGTCGCAAGCTGACATTGCAGCGCTGTACAAAGCATCCTAAATAAACAAGTTTGTAAAAAAGAAATTAAAAAAAATCCAAATGAAAGTATAATGGTATAGAGTAGACATTAGTAAGTGATGCACTCACTGTAACACTTGCAATCATTATCGCCAACACCCTTTAATAGTAGCTATTTTTAGGCCTAAGCAATTGTATATAACTCGTTTCCTCAGCTGACAAATGTAGTCTTTCATTGGCTTTCAACTGCCTGGTCTCTCACGCGCCGAGATTTGGACGCGCGCGAGGGGTCAGAAAGCAGTTGACGCAGCTGACTCTAATTAGAGGAGTTGCTACCCTGATCGTTTCACACCAGTTTCCGTCTGGGGCGTGCTGATGTTTGGGGCTGAAGGCCAACCACTTCCATGCGTTAATGTCGGAATATTAGGCAGCAAAAGCGAGCTTAAGGTATATGTAACGAAAGAAGTAATGTGTGATAAAAAAGAACTTTACTTACATATTAGTCAAATATGCATTACCCCCAGGTAATTAGACAGATTTCGCAAAATGTATATGAAGGCTTTACATCAGCTGTTTGAATCCAGTGTGAGTATTGGGCTGACCCTGGCTTTATCAACAACCTAACCTTACATACTAGGACCTGTACATTCAATTTTCTTATTAGATGTCTGAACTTAAATCTCCTAGAATGCAAAGCGATGTTGAGTAAAAACTCCATGACATGCATAGCTTGGTAGCTGTGATTTGCCACTCTTCCTCGTCATAGTCCTTTGCAAAATGCGACTTTGTCTCGGAGGTAAAAGACATTTAGTGCGTCCCCTTCCCCATCACAGAACAATTTTCTAAAGAAATGAGCTTAACAGCTGTATGTTCTAAAAGCAGTTCTGAAGGCACACTCATGAGATACTCCAGTAGGTCATGGCCTGCTTAGGAAGCCTGACGATTTCCATGAACATTTCTTGAAAAATAAGGTCTAAAGACTAGATTTTAGAGGTCAGTGTCTCAGAAAAGAAACATAACAAGTAGGCCATGCATTTTCAGGCATTTCAAATTATACTTCAAAACGTATTAAGCATCTAATTTACTTCTACCTTCCACTTTCTTCATCTTTCCTATTCTTCTTTCAGGTGGATTTCTGTTTTTTAATATGACTGAGAACTTGCCTCGGCCCTACTCTCTTCTCTCTACAGAATGTTCCTTGTCCTCCTGCCTCAAAACAATCTACCGTTGTGGAGATTCTCTAGTTCACCTTGAGGGGCATGGCCTCCAACTAACCTACAGTGGTGAGTATGTATAGTTATTTGTTATACTATATGTTTACCGTGTCTCAAAGTGAAGCAATTCATATAACTGACGATAATTATTGTGACTCTGCACACCTAGATGGTGGTATTGCCTGAGGGATATTGGAACGCCTAAAGACCTTGTACCAGGATCAGGGCTTCTCTCTTACCTACCTTTTTTCCCTGTTTCCCCTGATTCAGTTACTTTGGGTCAGATTTTTCAAGGTTTTGCGTTGCCCTTGTACCAATCAAGCGGGTTCAAAGGCGACGCAAAAAACTAAGTAAGATTATCTTATCAAGCTATGCCGCCTTGCATGGTCCTGCATCGCTTGATAAATCTGGAGTAACGCAAGATAGCGCAAATCAATGCTGTGCGTTACTCTGCCCCAGGGAGGCATTCCATGGGCGGAGCGTGGGTGTTCCCATGCATCCACCCATGGATTTTGGCACATTCCCAGATTTACCATTAGTGGTAGACTTGGGAATGTGCCAAAATGCTATGACTCCCCAGGTAAGGCATAGCGAGAAGAAATATCTTAATTTCTCCTTATTTTTACATCTTTCTACGTGTACTGCATTCTGCAGAACACATAGAAAGAGGAAAATGCCTCTAAGGAATGTTTTCTGTGCAGGAAGGTGTCCCTTCCTGCGCAAAAACAATCCTGTCTACAACGCAGGCACCCTTGCACCATGATGCAAGGGAGCCTGCATTGGCGCTAGGCTGCTAATTGATTGTGCAGCAGCGCGGGCAGAGGACAGAAATCGGCATGTTTTGATAGATATAGCGCATTCCTGCCCTCCCTCTTTCAAGCAGCGCAGCAAGCTGTCTTACTGCTTTGTGCTGCGTAAACGTTTGATAAATATGGCCCAATGCCTGCCTTTTATTTAATCACCAGTAGGCTTGGCTTGCCCTGACCCAAGAATAGGCCCAGAAGTCTTTTTGCCCCCGAGTTCAGAAAGCTCTCTAGACACCAGGGAAACATGACCAAAAAAGGGGTGGACAGCCCGCCAAGCACCCACTGTGTCCACGCATCAAAATGGGCCCAACAGTCTTTCTGCCCCAAGCCCACTAAACACCAGGGAAAAATGCATTATAAATGAAAAGGTTACAGCCCCAACAAACCCTGGAGTCGATTTTCCAGGCTTTGTAAGTGTGCTCAGCCATTTTGATACATATAGTGGGCATGCGTCATTATGCGATGGCTAACTATATAGTGGCTGTGCCGAACCTGGGCATGTTTGGTGTCAAACATGTTGGAATCATACCCTAAACACCGTTACCGGTGTTGGAGGTATGATCCATGCCCTGGGGGGCTTCTCCGGGAAGCCCCCAGTACTCCTGGTAACAGCCTTTCAGGGTCTGCTAGCAAGCTAGTGCTGCTTCCAACCACAGACACGATTCTGCCCTCCTGCTGCTGAGATGAGCTCGAGCAGGGGAAGGTAGAACAATAGGTTTCCTGTCACAGGGAGGTGTGACCACCTCCCAGACAGGACTTAGTGTATTGGGCTGGGGTGGGGGTGCTTGCCAGCACCACCAGACTGCTTTGAGGGCACATTTGATGCCTCCCTTGCATACTCCAGTTTGAGCCAGTTCAGAGAGCTCTTGGCTCCCGCTCTGGTGCAAAACTGGACAAAGGACGTGGGAGTAACCTCCCCTCTGTCCAGCCCCTCCTCTGGGAGGGACCCTTGAGTCATCCTAACCCCTTTCGTAGGGTATAAAAGGGCTTACCAGTAGGTGGGTCCTCAGATTTGTTGTGAGACAAGACTCAAGCCTGAAACCACGTCACTCTTCGACCGTCTGGACACTTGGACTTAGCTGGACTTCGCCTGATCCGAGACTGCATCAAGTAAGACTCCTGCTGCTCCTGGTGTCGCTTTTCTGCAAGTCTTCTTCATCGTCTGTGTCGGTGCTTCTTCCAGGATCTTCAACAGACCTGTGGGCATCAAGAACACCCAAAGTAATCTCCCTTAGAGTGAAGGAGTCGCTCCCCTGCATCTGCAGGCACCGCAATGAAGCTGACCAGTCTGCTGCCCCTGACATCCCACGGACTTCGAAAGGCTCAGCATTACAGGTGGTGGTTCTGCAACTCCCTCGAGTCGTGACCTGTACTCCCTGCAGTTTTGAAGCAAGTATCCCTCGTTGGAATTGCTGGGACTGAACCACTGTGCACCGCGTCGACTTGCCGTTGCCAAGGCTTGTTGACTCTGTCCTCCAGAGATCTTCGGGCTACAAGAAACTCCAGCCTCAGCATCTCTTCCTGCCAAGATCTTTGTCCTTACCGCATCCTCTGCAACGTGGGCCTTCATCTCCTGTGCCTTTGACCTGTGGGTCCTCTTGAGGGTCTTCTCTCACTTCAGTGGATTTTCCTGCTTGCTCGGGGCCTGCTCTGACTCTCCTGCACTTGGTGAGTCCCTTGGACCTTGCTGGTCCCAGCGTTGCTCCTTTATCGTTTACCACATCTGTTGCTGCTGCCAAGGCTTGTTGGTGCTCCTGCTGGACACCGACCCCCTGGTTCTCGACTTCCATCGTGGGAAAGCTCGTGCACGGCTCCTGGTCTTCCTCAGCATCGCCTGGTTCTCACAGCTGCAGCAACAAGGTCACCGTCATCACACCTGCATCTTCCGTCATCGGTGAGCATTGGTCTTCCGTGCCTCCTGGTCACCTCCGAGTGGTATAGACTCTGTCCTCTCTGCTTGTAGGTTCTTCTTTTCAAGAATCCACCCTTGGATTCCACCGGACTCTTGCACAGTCTTTGCCAGCAGCATCTTTACTGAAGTCCTCCTTTGTGGTCTACGGCGGTTTCCGATGTCACTTTACACCTATGCACCCGGCTTCCCTGGTGCAGGTATCCTAGTTCCTGGGGTATCCACGGGTGGGGTGACTCTCCAACCTTCTGTCTTCCATGGGGTTTCTTCAGGGTCCACTGGGAAGGGTCCTTCTTCTCCAAAACTGCAACCGCGACTTTCCTGTTGACTTGTATTGAGTACATGGCCGTGTTTCCACTCTGCACACAGCCTCCGTGTGGTTCCTGGGTACTTACCTTGGGTGTTTCCTTGCATCCCCAGCTCTTCTGAATCTCCTGGTCCAAGTCCCGACTTCGGTCGCAGTTCGCATTCCACTTTCTTAGCATATGTTTTGGTCTCCCCCTGGGGACCACTGTGTATTGTGCCTACTTACCTGTTTACAATTGAAGTATTGTGTGTATTTGTGGAGATATCTCCGGGGAGGAGATATGCCTATGTGTTAGTGAGTGTTGTATAATAAATAGACTTATTTTTATAAGTACACTGTGTGATTTTTTTTCCATTTAATCTACACTATATGATTAGATCTGGTAAAACAAGCTGCTTAATACTCCTTCTGACCTAAGCCTGAAGGCTGCTCTCCACAGCTACCACTTAGAGAGCTTTCTATGGTTGTCTAAGACCACTAAAATCACCATAAGGGTTGTCTGGATTAGTGCAAGGTGCTTCACTTAAATAAGTGTGCACCATATACAAAGCCAGCCTTCTACAGGAACCCTTGGAAATGTGGGTATTTCTGAAATCTAAGGACCCAGATAAATCCAGGGTAGTGTGGCTTGCAGGGATTCTGCTACATTTTCTTACCCAGAATGCTCTGCAAACATCAAACATCGGCTAAAATCAAACATTTTTCTCATATTTATGTGAGGGAAGTTTCTGGAATCTGTGGGGAATGACAAAATTCCTACCACCCACACTATTCCAAATACAAATGGTACCTCACTTGTGTGACTGGGTCTACCACCCCTGACAAGATCTGACCAAACCAGGGAAGACTACATTGACTTCATATGGTCACAGTTTTCACTTGTTCCTGTCGCGTGCAATAGGCCCACCCACACAGATGAGCTATAGCTTTATCTGGAGAAGTGTCAGAATGCTGGGTGGTGGGAATTTTGTGCTTCCTCACATATTCCAGAACCTTCCTTCACAGAAATGTGAGGAAAATGTGTGATTTAGCCAAAGTTTGAGGCATGCAGGACATTCTGCATAAGAAACGTTAGTGAGATCCATACAAGTCACATCACCCTGGTCTCCCCCGGGCTTCTAGTTTTAAAATATGTCTGGCTTTGGTAGGTTTCCCTGGGTGGCGGCTGGGCCAGGGCCCAAATACTGCAACTACCCACATTGCCAAAAAGGGCAATATTTTAATGGTGAAAATGTGATGCCTCCACGTCACATTTTGGGACTTTTCCTGTTGCAGTAGATAGGCCCACCCATTGCAGTGAGAAACAGTTTTTATATGGAGCAATGTGATAACACTGAATAGTAGGAATTTTGTGGATCTTGCTGATTCCAAACGTACCCTCACAGACTAAAATGTTTGCTTTTGCCAAAGTTTGAGGTTTGTATGGCATTCTGATTAAATAAAGGCAGTGGGAGCCATGCAGGTCACACCATCCTGGACACCACTGAATGTCTACTTTTCAGAAATGCCTGGGTTTAGTCAATTTCCTGGGTCGCTGCCTAGCCCGGGTCCAAATTCTGCAACTACACACATCGCCAAAATGATGAAAATTTTATAATTACATGTTGCACTTTGATGCCTTTTTTGCAGGCTATATGCCCACTCACCCAAGTCATGTACCATTTTTATAGGTACAGAATGCTGAGTGTGTGGAATTGTGAGGATTCCCACAGATTCTGGAAGATTCCCTCACATGAAATGTGAGGAAAATGCTTTAAGTTTGAAGGTTATTTGAAGGTAGTGGGATCCTAGTAAAGCACAACCAAGTGAACTTCCCTTGGTGTCTAGTTTTCAGAAATATATGGGTTTGGTAGGTTTCCCTTAGTGGCAGCCAATTGCTGGGTCAAATTCTACAACCACCCACATCTCCAAAGTGAATGATTTTTCATTTTTTGTTTAAATCTTTTTATTGATTTTTCTTTTTTCTGATGCTCCATTACAAACAAACGAAGAAAACTACGCCAGAAATAGTTACAATTGACGTATAACACATTATTAACATTCAAGTACACTGGGTGCAGTATCTGCTTATCATTGAGAGGTTTTCCGGCTACCAAATCTTGTAGGCTACATTCAATTGTCGACCTTAAGCGCATAGTTCGTACAGTAACTGTTTGTGATTAACTTCTTTCCTCATACTAAGTGCCTGCATTGCATACATTTGATTTTGGTGCTGCAATACATTGCTATTTCCAATAATAGAAAAGAAAGAGGGGGAGCATTCCTTTACGCACATCTCTTACATCTAGCTGTGTCTAACAAAGTATTTAGGCTTCCAGTAATGTATTATACATCTTATTTTACCATTTTTATATCTTGTACTGCAACAGGCCATTGTCTTGGTCGTGTGTCTGTGGCAGCAGCATTGGTTTTCTTCCTGCTTCTTACGCTGTGCGATTACTTTGCGCAGGTGTTGGGCGCGGTGTGTCCCTTAACTGTGGAGGGGGGGTTGATAACGAAACTGTGACAAAATAATTCCTAACGGGTACTGGGTCTAAACTGTGGGGCTGGCGCTTAAGAACCCCAGGAGCAACTGCGGCAGCGCTGATGTCTATTGTTTATGCACTGGCGCTGGTTGCTGTTTGGTGCTGTGGCGTGCTCATGGCTGTTCCCATGTGATGGCTACTATCTTTTACCTCATTGCTTTTCTGCTTCTTTCTTCAGCTAGTTCCCCTCTGTGGCGAGTGTTCTCGCAGTACATTGCCTACTGAAGCTGGGGGGGGGGTTGGTGTTCTCCTGCGTGTGGATCAGCGCAGCTAGGATTGCATCCCAGCTGGCAGCAAGGGGGTCTTCTGGATCCCGAGTGTGTCCTCTCGCTTGAGTCCTGTGCTTTCTGCTTTGGCCCATTTGAGCATAGAGTGTCTCCACATTATTATGTGCGGTGGGTCGGGGTCTTTCCATCTTTTTGTGATTAGCCTTTTTGCTACTGCCATCCCCAGGTCATGGGGGCCGATTCACAGAACTAATCTGAGACAAAATCCTAAACTTACTACTTATGGTATTCACAGAAGGCATTTAGTAGTAGTAAAGTTAGGATTTTGTCTTAAGTTTGACTTAAGACAAACTTAAGACAGACTTAAGACAGACTTAAGACAGACTTAAGACAAACTTAAGACAGACTTAAGACAGACTTAAGACAGACTTAAGACAGACTTAAGACAGGCTTAAGACAAACTTAAGACAAAATCCTAACTTTACTACTACTAAATGCCTTCTGTGAATACCAAAAGTAGTAAGTTTAGGATTTTGTCTCAGATTAGTTCTGTGAATCGGGCCCTTAAGAATCTAGACGTGGTTTTATTGTTGCGGCTTCTGCGGTGTAAATGCAGAAGGTATATATGCCATTCAAAGGGGAGCGTGTGGCCTGTACTTTGTGTTAGCGCATCTGCCACTGCCGACCAGTAATTTGTCAACGTGGGGCACCCCCACAGCATATGTAATAGATCTGCGCCTGGGTGCATGCATCTGGGGCACTTTGTATCTTGGCGCTTGAAGTATTAATTGATCTTTGCAGGCTTGAGGTCTGCTAGGTGGATGATGTAGAATTGTATTTGCCGCAAGCGTGTGTTTTTTGGGACCTGAATTGGGCTCGCCAGCACCGCAGCCCATTCTTTGTCTGTGAGCTGTCGTCCCATATCTACCTCACAGTGTTGGCGGAGGGCCACTAAGTTCACCCCTGTGTGGTGTCTAAGTGATGCTGCAAATCATTTGGTGAGATGTCTGCCACGTCCCATAACGTGTAGGTATTGTATAGTGAGATGTGTCTTTGGTTCGGTAGTCATATCACCCCATTTGGTTGTAAGAGATGCTAGTAGGGAGCGGTGTAGTAGAAATTAGCCGGGAGGTAGCTCGTCTTCCTCCACTAGTGTCGTGTACAGGACTAGCGTGCCCTCTCGGTAGAGATCTCCTGCATCTTGGATTCCGGCAGCATGCCAGCTGCTAAGTTCAGCTGCTGTGGTTGTTGTGCAGCCTCTGGGCGTTCCCTCCAGGGGCAGGGCTGGAGCATATGGCTTGGTTGTGTGGGTGATATAAAGCGCTCTGCGAAAGCTCTTGTGCTCCACGTTCAGCAGCAGTGAATCCGGTGGCTTGGTTCTAGAGCATGGGTGAAATATCGCTGCTAACTCCGCAGTCTGCAGTGGGGGTTGTGTAGTTGCTGTATCTCCTCTGTGATGGTCGGCTAACCATCTGGCAACCCATTGTATTTGGGCCGCCAAGTAGTATTGCTCCAAGTGGGGAACTTCCAGGCCACCCTGGTCCACAGGTAAGTAGAGCTTGTTGATCGCTACTCTGTGCCTAGAGTTTCCCCATATGAAATTTTTTACCAGTTTTTCAAGGGGCCGGAAGAAGGACGGGGGAATGTAGTGTGGGAGATTCGTAAAATAGTATAAAAACCTGGGTAATATCACCATCTTTACTATAGCCGCTTTGCCCGTTACTGATAGTGGGAGTGTGTCCCAGAACGCCATCTGGGAGCGGATTGGGGTCAGTGCCCTGCCCAAATTGCCATCTTGTAAGTCCTTTGGGCTTCCGTATATGCAGATGCCCAGATAGCGGAAAGTATATGGGCACCGGCGAACTTGCGTGCCGCAGAGTGCGTACTCTGGGTCTCCGCACTGCGCATTAAAGGGATATAGGCAGGATTTGGCGATATTTACTCGCAGTCCTGATATGGAGGCAGAGTGTTCCAATATGCTTGCTAGTCTCAGCGGAATACAGTGGATATCTCTTATGTATAACAGGAGATCATCCGCGTATAAAGATATGGTGTTTGTGTGTCGTCTCCGAGCATGATGCTGTCTGGTATCTCCATGCGTATTGCTTCCGCTAGTAGCTCAATTGCCAGTGCGAAGAGCAGTGGGGATAGGGGGCAGCCCTGTCTGGTCCCGCTACGCACTTCGACAAGGTTGGATACGTAGGGGCCCGTTTTAACCCTCACAGTGGGGGCACTGTATAGTAGCTTCACCATATTAATGAAAGAGTCTCCCAGTTGGTATTTATCTAATGCTGCAAATAGGAATCCCCACTCCAGCGAGTCGAATGCCTTCTCTAGATCTAATATGAGGCAGCCCACTCTCGGCCATTGGGTTTGCGAATACTGGCCAATCCTGAAAAAGCGTCTGAGATTTAGGAAGGTATTCCTCAGTGGTACAAACCTGTTTTGGTCGCGGTGGACCAGGGTGGGGACCGCTTGTGCCAGTCTGTCCGCTAGGGGCTTTGCTAGTATTTTATAATTTACGTTGAGTAGGGCGAGTGGCCTGTATGAGCTCAGTTCTGTGGGGTATTTATCAGGTTTAAGCAGGGATACCAAATTAGCCTCATTCATGGACGGGGGAGGCGCTGTTCTTCTGTGGCTGTTGTGTACAGTTCGTGCAGGTGAGGTGTGAGGATCGTGGCATAAGCTTTATAGAATTCGTCTGGAAATCCATCTGGGCCCAGGGTTTTCCCACTCGCCAGTGCCATGACTGCACTACGGATTTCCTCGGGCGTGAGGGGCTCATTAGGCGTTTCTCTCTGCTCTGGTGTGGCTTCCGGTAGTTGAATTGGCTCTAAGAACGCAGTAGTTTGGCTCTCTGGCTGGGGTGCCCTGGACTGGTATAGTCCGGTGTAGTATTGTGTCATTACTTTGTGTATTTCGTGTTGCATGTATCTCATTGCTAAGCCCGTGTCCGTTTTTAGGGCAGTTATGGGTTGATGTGCCTGGTCCTGGTGTAATAACCCAGCTAACGTTCTGCCTGCGCGATCTGTGGTGGCATGTGTGCGCGCTGAGTGTGCTGCATAATTGTGGCATCGGAGTTGCTGTAGCAGGTCTGCATGTTCCACTCTCAGTGAGTCCAGTGCGCTCGTGTTCCTATCCCCTCCAACTGTAGTTTTTCATAACTCAATAGTTTCCCTTTTATTTTACCCAGTGCTACTGTTAGCTTTTTGCGTATGTTCCGATTGGCCCGCATGCAGTGCCCTCTGAGTGTTAGCTTGAAGGTGTCCCACTCAAGGAGGTGGTTGTCCGTGGAGTGGTCATTGTTTTCAAAATTATCTAATATTGCTGTCCCTAGTGAGGAGCGAAACGCTCTGTCCTCTAGTGACGCCGGTTGCAGGTGCCATGTGGGGATTGGAGAGCGCCCTGTGTCCCATGTGAGCTGCAGTATCTGGAGGTTGTGATCTGAGTGCGTTTGCCCCAAGTACTCTGTATGTTTGAGGGGGAGCAGGGCAGGCGATCCAACAAAGCGATCGAGTCTTACATGTAGGTCATGAACAGGGGAATGAAAGGAATATATACGTGCCGTTGGGTTGAGCGCGCGCCAAATATCTATTAAAGACAAGTTCGTGAGCCACTCATGTAAGGTTTGTGCGTTGGAGATTGTCTGCGTGCATGTTAGGGGCGGGTATGACCTGTCTAAGTTTATGTCGAGGACTGCATTGAAGTCTCCCCCTATGAGCCAGCGTAGCCTGCTCCATTTAGCGAGTACTCCTGTGAGTTTGCGAAGGAACACGGCTTGGTCCACGTTTGGTGCCTACACCAAGCCCATAAGCAGTGCCTGCCCATTTAGCGTACCTTTCACAAAGACGTACCTTCCCTCTGGATCTACAACTACCACTTCTGCTGTGTGGGGGACGCCTGCTTTGACCCATATCAGTGCTCCTCGTGCCTGTGATGAGTAGTTTGTGCTATATACTTGACCCCTCCTTCGCCTATGGAAGCGCCCTGCTTCAAATTGGGTGAGATGTGTCTCCTGTAGGAACCCGATTTGAGCACGCCTGTAGATATGCGTATATCTAATATCTGCGGGACGGAGTGTGCATGCCTCTCACATTCCATGTTACTGTATTAACCTGCGCCATGTGTGCATTTTATGGTCTCTTGTGCAAGAGGATTAGGTTGCCCGCAGTGTCGGGGGGCGCCAGCTGGGTTTTTTAGGGTTGGGGTGAACTGAAAAGGGGGTAAAGTTGTGTCAGAGAGACACATAACATCATGAGAGCGAGCTCATAGTCGATGCTCGTCCAAAGTATGGGGCCAAACAGTGGCAACTGTAGTACATAACATGTTTAACTGCGGGGTTGTGCGTTGCATGGTCAAGCGCCATGCCGCTTGCCCTGATGTCTGCTGTAGGTAAGAATAATGTGATGGCCTATCCCACCCCGCAGCGCCGCAGGCACGTGTCGCTCTGCCTGCTTCGCGGCTGGGCGAGTGTATCGGCGTTTCCTGCGCTAGGTATTTCTATTGAACATTTAGCGCAGTGGTTGTACAGCATGCCAATACGTGCATTTGTTAAAGCGTGATGCCTACAAGAGATCATGCTTGCGGAGATTACTGCAATCAAAGGATACACTACAGCAGGTATTTGTCCAATGTTCAAATTATCTCGTCGGATGTTTGCAGGGTGACGTGTGGCAGCTGGAGGGATTCGCGATCTTCGGATCTCGCTGGCGACGACCCAGCCAGGCTGCAGGATTGAGAGGTGCGTGTCCCGGAAGTGTGGATCGAGGGGTGGGTTTGAATGGCAGCCACTGCATAGAGGGCTTCACGGTGCTTCGTCTTCCTCTGTTCCCTGTCCGGCATTGCTGCCTGTGGGCGCGGCTGCTTGGGACTTTTCCATTTGCCATGGCGATGGCTTCTTCTGTTCTGTCGGGACGGCTGCCCGCTTGCTTGCGGTCTGGGCTTTGTCAATCGACCTGTTTCCTCAAGCCAGTCCCAGACCTCGAATGGTGTTTAGAAGAATTTTGTTTGGCCCTCGCAGGCGACGCGCAACCTTGCTGGAAACATGAGAGAGTATCGTATGTTCAAGGAGCGCAGCTGGTGCTTGACTTCACTTGTATTGTGTAGTCTGGGAACATCATCACCAATTGGTTTTGTACTCGCACCTCGGCTAGTTTGCGCATTTCCCTCAGCACTGTGTCCCTGTCTCTGTAATTGAGGAGTTTGAAGAGCAGCAGCCTGGGCCTGGCCCCCGGGGGCAGGCGGCGAGCCGGCAATCTGTGGGCTCGCTTTACTACGAAGTGCGGTGAGAGTACGTTGTCCGGGAGGAGCTCTTGTAGCCATTGCTCCACGTATGCCACCGGGTCCTGTCCTTCCTCGCCCTCGGGAAGGCCCACTACACGCACATTAGTGCACCTCGAGCGGCCTTCTGCATCGTCCAGCTTGTCTTCGAGGATGTCCATCCTGTTTATGAGATCTTGGAGCGCTGACGTGTGGCTCCGTGTGATTGGCTTCAGTTCTGCGAGGGCTTGGTCATTATTTTGGACTGTCTCAGCCAATTTCCGGTGGTCAGCTTTCAGCAAGGTGAAGTCTGATGCAACCTTATCTATCTTTTCCTCTAGTGAGCTCCGAGTATGGTCTAGGACTGTGCCGATCTTTTCTACTGCCGCCAGTACTGTGTCCAGTTTTGCTGCGAGCGTGGAGTTTGGAGTTCCACCCGCGCTTTCTGTTTCCGCGTGCTGATTGCTGTGCATTTCAGGCTGTGCTGTCGCTTGTTGCGTCTTGGTTCTGAGGCGCCCCATGGCCAGTTGCTGCGCGGTGGGCATGCGTCTGCGCTGTAGTAGTGTCGTCGGCTATGGGCTGAACCGTGGGTCTAGGCGGGCCGCGACCGCGTTGGGAGCAGGGTGCACGCCATACGTTTGGCGGCGGTGCATGAGTGTCACTCAGCAGGGTTGCTCCTGTGATGCTTGGGTGCCGCCCCTGTGCCCTTCAGCAGTATACTGCAAACTCCTGAATTCTCTGGGTCCCGTCGTATCCTCTGTGAGGGTCCCACATGCCTCCTGTTTGTTGTGCCCCAATCGTTGTTTGCTCACTAAGGGCCGCCACTCCCTGCCAAGGGTGTAGGCGCCCACTCGAGAGCTCAGCACTTGTTACTGTCCTATTGGGCCATCTATGTCTCCGCTGCGTGAGGCGCAATGTCTCTGGGTCTTCGGCGGGCTCACCAGGGGCAAGCTCGCGCCTGCTGTGTCACCTACGACTGAGAGCAGTGTCCGGGGATGGCAACTCTGTCCTCCCTGGGGGGGTCCTCTGGTGCTGGGGCTCTATGCTTCTCAGGGTCGGCCCACTTCTGGGCCCTGTCTGGCTGCACGCACTTGCTGCATCCTCTCCAGTTGGCTAATTCACCAGGCAGCACCTCTGTGCATGGTTGAGTCCGCAGGAGGGTAGGTATGTATGCACTCAGCTATTCCCACTCGAGGTTCAGGGGTCTATGGACGTATCCCAGCTGGGCCTATCACACAATTTGGTGTGCCTGCTCCCTCCGTCGTATGTTGTACCTGTCGTGTTCTGGGGGCCAGCCCTTTGAATACCCAGAGGGCCTTTGCTCTGATTTGTGCCACTACGGGCACACTCGTGTCTTCCCTCCTGCTTTGGGATCAAGTCTGTGAAGGGCCATGTGCTCCGGGGCTCTTACACCCTACGCCCGCACTGGCTCACAACTTTCCAGCCAGCGCCTACGTCCGCCGGGCCTCTGCTAGCTGTGCACGCCTTTTAGGTCCTGTGATGTTACGTCTCCACTTCTCATTCCCGCTGGGCCTCGACCAGCCAACCTCCAGCTCCCGGCTGCGCTGCGTTAGGTAGGCTGCGCATCTCTGCCCACTTCTGGCTTGTCGTGCTATGGGTCCTGGGGTGGGTCCTGTCGCATTTCCCGCACTCCCTTTGCCGGAGCCGTTCTCCGCCCTCACTCTGCGTCGCACTGTCCGGGGCACGCCTCCCGCTAGATCTCAGGCGTATCCTCGACTGTCCTTACGCTGGGAATATTGCTCGGGTCTGCAGGCGCCCCCACCTCCACCAGTTCCTGCCTCCACCAGAGTCGCGGGGTGGCCGTATCACGTCTAGCGTTTTGTCACCTCTGGCGGTAGCTGCTGGGACCGTGTTAATGTACGCCACCGCCACACATCGCCGCAGGCCCGTGATTCAGTAGTGGGGCGTTGCTCATTTCCTGCAACAACCGGTCAGGCTCTTCCTCGCACAGAACCAGTTCCGACGGTGACGGTGCTCGATCCCTCTCGGCGTCCCGCTCACCTCACGGCACCGGGCCGGTGCGTGTCATTCTCTACGTTCTGCTCATCTCCAGTGGGTCTTTGTCTGTGATTATGCGCTCTCAGCACTTCCCGCCGCAGCGCACCTCGGTGGGTCATCCGGAGGTATCTCTCACTTGCAATACCCGCATTGGGGCCCGCGGCCGTGTCGTCCAGGCCTCTGACGGCGCGTGTCTGCTGCTGCGGTATGCGCAATGGAAAGCCCTTGATTTTCGGCCTCTAGCTTCCCTGCCGTGTCCGTGATCAATTCCGCCGCTCTGAGCATGGCGGGGTAGGATCGCTTGGCAATTTCACAGGATAAACGGGACGGTGCGGACAGAGCGTTAGAGACTCACGTCTGCCATCTTAGCTAGCTGGCGATGCCCCCCCCCCCCCCAAAGTGAATGATTTTTCATGTGGAAAATGTGATGTCTCCACGTTATGTTTTGAGGCTTTTTCTGCCACTGTAGATAGGTCCACTCACACAGGTGGGGTACTGATTTTATTAGAAACACTGGGTACACTGGGGGGTAGGGATTTTGTGGCTGCCTGCATCATCTGAAGTTTACTTTACAAAAATGTGAAGAAAATGCATGCTCTAGGCCCACCCACACAAGTGGGACACTGTTTGTATATGGAAAAGTGTTGGAAAACAGAATAGCAGACCATTTGTTATTAATATTTACATTTTTATCTAATTTTGATTTCCAAATATAAGCCACTAAACAATAAAGAACACATTCTGTAAAATGCCCTCTGAATAACAGTATGGTTAACCCTAATTCAGAGGTGTATATATGACCATTATTGCTAAAATCAGTATCTTGGCAACTTTTCAGAAATGCATGTTTCCTTCATGCACATTTTCTATTCATAAGATTTTACCATATGAATTGCTGCACGACCATTATACAATAAAATATCTTTATAGGCTGCAGCTGAATTGTTGGCTCTAAACATTGCATGTTTTTGACCAACATAAACTACTGCATAACCCTTGTGACTAGAGAGTCTGACTGACGGAATGGTATATTACTTTTGTACATCGGCCATCGATGCAAAAATTTACAGCTGAAAATGTCAGACCTTGCTTTTTTTTCCTACTTATTTTCAAAATGTGTTCTTTCATTGATTAGTTTCTTTAAGAAATCCATTAACGATCTACATAAATGACCCATTGCTAAATTTAGAATTTTGTAGGCCTGGGTGTTGAACTCCGCTCCTTTTGCAGAGTTTGCGGAGTTTTCTGCACTCTGCACTTCGCGGAGCTCGCGGAGTGCAAGAAAACCCCGCTTTCCGTAGTGCAGCGGAGTTTTTCCCGCTCGCGAGCAGTAAGTTCGCAGCGCGTGTCAGTCCGCGGCGCGAGCTAATGCTCGGGTAGAATTTCTACCCGAGCAGCAGAAAGACCAGCGCGAACAGCAGTTCGCACTACACTCCGCCACTTGCGGAACTTCGCAGAGTTTTTTTGTAACTTCACGAAGTTCTGCGTAGCAAAACTACGCGAACTACGCCAAGGCTTAGAATTTTGTCTACTTTTCAGAAATGCATAGCTCTCTGGGTTCACCCCCGTTTCAACCACAAACTCCAAGTATGTTGAAACCACAAAAATGTATGCTACCACTTAGAAAAATGCAAAAACTGTGATAAAAAGGTGTTTTTTTACCTTTCCATTCATTCCTAACAGCTGGTTATATTAGCATAGCAAATTGTTTGTTGATGCAACTTTATTAAGTGTAGTAGCAGGTCCTCGTACCAGCTCCCCCTGCAACAGTTCTCCTGTCCAGCTTGCCCGCAGTCCACTACCCTCTGCTGCCTGCTGCCCTCTGTTTGTGCCTCCTCTGCTCATTTCTTGCTCTAATGTGTCTTTTCTGCTCGTTTTTCTGCCCTCTGTTTTGTCTTTTCTTCTCATTTTTCTGCCCTCTGGCCTTTTCTGCTTGTTTTTCTGCCCTCTGTTTTGCCTTTTCTGCTAGTTTTTCTGCCCTCTGTATTGCCCTCTCCTGCTCTGTTTTACCTTTTTGCTTGTTTTTCTGCCCTCTGATTTGCCTTTCTCTGCTTGTTTTTCTGCCCGCAGTTTTGCATTTTCTGCCCTCTGTTTTGCCTCTTGTGCTCGCTCATTTTTCTGCTCTCTGTTTTGCCTATTTATGATTGTTTCTTCCCTCTTCCAGCCGTTTCCTCAAGATCTGGCTTTGTGATAGAGACCTACCACCCCAGCGCCTAGATACCCCCAGGGGTGACAGTGCCACTCTCTACAAATGCTGATTGATTGATTAAGTATACCATACACTTTCATACTCTGCATTTTTTCCAAATTTCAAAAAAGAAAATTGCTATATTTTGGCTATTTTCTCAGTTAATTCTAGGGAAATCCCTGGGTACCTTTTGTACCTCCAAGATGTGGGAAAAGAGGTACTCAATTTTGGTCTGGTTACCTTTTGTGTAAAAAAGTTATAAGTTAATAAGTTATGAAAGCTTACGCATATAGTGCCCCAAATACACAAAAAAATGGCTCTAGTGCAAACTCATAGTCTTTGGAGGCTTGACTTCCTAACTGTCTGCCAAAATGTGAAAGTTATTAGCAAATGATCATTTTTTTGCCCCTCCTTTAACTTTACTCCATGCAAGGTATTAGCATAAAACTTTACATACCAACAGCAAACTCTAAAAACGTAATTGTCTATGCAATTTCATGCATATTCATCATAGGGCACCAACATTATTAGCATTTTAACTCTTTTTTCACCCCCCAATACATTTTCATCCTACTTGTCAGATGTGCATGAAACCTGGGATTCTTACAATTAAATTGCATACCAACAGAACATTAAACATACACATGTCTGCTGAATTATGTGTTGATTTGTCAAACACTTATCAATAAACACTTCTTTGCCCTCTTTAACTATGACCTCCTTTGACGGAGCTGCAAAAAACGTAACAAATCAAGGCTAAGCTAACTATGCTAAGATGCAAATTTGACACAGATCTAGGAAATGCAATCAAGGTTATCAGCAAATCAAAGCTTTTTTTGACTCTCCCATTTTACCTCTGCCCCCCCCCTCCCCCACCTCCTCCTGTAGGATCCCATTGAAACCTGATATCTCTGCACTGGGCTTGACTTGCTAATAGCCAGACAAATTTCACTCAAATCCATTAAATAGCATCAACGTAATTAGCAAATAACTTTTTAACTCCGTTATATCAAAAAGTATGATAAATCTGCTAATTGCCAAATTTTATGCTGCACTAAGGTATGTATGTATATATGTATATATGTATGTATGTTTGTATGTATGTATGTCTATGATATTTCTATAGTGCAAACATAGCCAAAAGGCAGTTGGTGGCTTGGCAAGAGCAGTCATGCTTATCCCCAGAGGCAATGTGTAAAGTGTTTGTACACATAAACGGTAACACAGTGAAAAGACTACAAAAGGACTCCACACTAATTTAGAAAAATAGCCATTATTTATTTGACTAAAACAAGACCAAAACGACAAAAATCCAGCATACACAAGTCAAAATATGAATTTTCAAAGATTAAATAAAGTTGTAGTTCCTAAAAATCAATGGATGCACTTAATCAGGACAAAGTACCTCAGATACGTCAAAAATCAAAGACGATGCGAGGTGCAGGGAAGGTGTAGCGTCGAATTAGAAGGTGATACGTGGGTTTCTTATTGCTATGCAGGGGAGGGGAGGTGTCGTTTGCATGCACGATGTGTCGGTTCCTTACTGCGGTGCGGGGTCAATGAAGAAATCGGCACCCAGGGATGATGTGTCGAAAGTAAAGTCACACTGCGTCGATTCCATAGCGTTAAAGCAGGCGCTGTGTCGGGGTAGGGGCAATGCGTAACGGACTTCGGTGATGCAGGGTTCGAGACTTGCGCAGCGGCAGTTCTTTGGATACTTTGCAATGAAAAGCTGGGCCCTGCGTTCTAAGCCCCAGTCGTTGCGTGAAGCAGGAACCACGCTCTGGTGCAGGCAGCTCCGATGTGTCGAGTTTTGGTGATGATGCGCTGATTCCGAACGACACTTGGAGTCAGTGCATGGATTTTCTTCTTTGTATCACCAGAACTCACGTCCAAGGGCTCAGGAACTGGATTTGGCACCACTTGGCAGAGCAGGTCTCACAGCAGCAGAGTCCAGGTGATTGCAGGTGAAGCCTTTGATGGCACTGTGACTTCTTATCAGGAAGCAAGCTTGAATCAAGACCTTGGAGAACTTTGGAAGCAAGGTGTAGAAATTAAAGGCCATTCCTTTCACTCCCAGGGCAGAAGCAGAAAGCAGCGGGCCAACACAGCAAATCAACCAACAAACTGGCAGTACCTCCTGGCAGCAATCTAGCTCTTCTTCCTGGCAGAATGTTCTCAACCCAGAAGTGTTCTGAGAATATGGTGTCACAAGTCCAGCACTTACACCCATTTCAGACTTTGAAGTAGGCAGACTTCAAAGGAAAGTCTTTGTAGTGCACAGGACCCTGCCCTTCCTTGCCCTGGCTCCACACATACTTCAGGGCGTGGAGACTTCTTTGTGTGATGACAGACACAGCCCTATGCAGGTGTCGGTGTCAACTCCTCCCACCTCTCTAGCTCAGGAAGGCCCATCAGCCTTGTGATGGGCCATTAGGATATGCAGGTCACACCTCAGCTCCTTTTGTGTGACTTTCAAGAGTGAATGCACAAACAGCCCAACTGTCATCCTTTCCCAGACGTGTATTTATAGACAGGCAGAGGCACAGAATGGATAAAGTAAGAAAATGTTTACTTTCTAAAAGTGGCATTTTCAGAACTGCAATTTAAAAATGAACTTTACTAAAAGATGTGTCTTTAAATTGTGAGTCCAGAGACACCAAACTCCAATTTTTTATCAGCTTCCAATTGGAAGAAACGCTTGTAAAATGTTACAAAGCAATTCCAATGCTAACCTATGGGAGGAATGACCTTGCTGTAGTGAAAAGGGAAATAGCAGTATTTCACTACCAGGACATGTAAAACACAACGTTAAATGTCGTACCTTTTAGATACACTGCACCCTGCCCATGGGGCTACCTTGGGCCTAACTTATGGGGGCCTTTCATGTAATAAATGGGAAGGTTTGAGCCTGGTTAGCAGGTGCACTTGCCAGGTTGGCATAGCAGTTTAAGCTGCACACATAGACACTGCAGTGGCAGATCTGAGACAGGTTTGAAGGACTACTCGAGGGTGCTGCAGGACCACTAGTAGAATTTGATTTACAGGCCCTGGGCACATGTAGTTGTAGTGCACTATAATAGGGACTTATTAGTAAATCAAATGTGCCAATCATGGAGAAACCAAACATACCATGTTTTATGGGAGATAGCATGCTCACTTTAGCACTGATTAGCAGTGGTAAAATGCCCAGAGTCATAAAGCCAACAAAAAGAAGGTCAAAAAAAGAGGCAGAGGAAGGGAAAAGGTTTGGGATAACCCTGCAAAAAGGGCCAGGTCCAACACATACACTTTACCGGTATCATAGTTCACATTAACAATCAACCACAGATATATGAGAAACCGTCATTGACTATGGTGTTCAGTCTGTATACAACTGTTCACAGAGAGCCAAATTCCTAAAAATAGTGAATGTCAGTTCCAAAACAAATGCCCTACTGTGGACAGCTTTTTTCTGTATCAAACACCTGACACTCACCAAACCTTCATTGAGAAATAGAGAACTGGCTACAGTAAACAGCTTTTACTCTATGGAGGGAGTTTATTCTACACCACACTCTTTGCATGCAGGGACACTCTCATAAGAAATACACCACAGAGTATTAGAAATAATCTACTAAGAGCAGTCTATGTAACAGTTGTAAAAAAAACACTAGTTGCTAAAAATAACCAACATCTGAAGGCGGTAAAGATCATACTATCTGCATCCTTCAAATGGTGGTGAAAACTATACAGATAGTCCCTCGTCAGAAGCAAAACAAGCACATCTACATAGGTTAGTACCTGGTTCACACAGTCTTCAATGCTAACTACAAAGTTTCATGCTGACATGATTCTCTCTAATATCTCAACGCTGCTTACATAAGTTAGTATCTACTATGTAGAATCTTTCTCCTGTTTGAAACTTTCCGAAGAACCAAAGAAGTTGTGTGGAACATAATGAACAGAAGTCAACTGTCAACTGCATTGAATCCAAATATTTATAATGTGTTGAATACCTCTATACACCTATGGTGCATTAGCAGCACAGGTGTTTTGTAAGCACTTACACCCATTACCTAGACCTAGGTTGTACAAAATTAGGTACACAATTAAAATGGTACTTAACCGCAAATATGTTAACTATAGAACAAACTAACACTCATTGGATGATGTCATTAGTGATGTTATCAGTGATGTCATCAATGATATCAATTGAGATGTCATCAGTTATGTCATAAATGATGTCATAGAACATGTCATTAGTGATATCATATGTGAGGCCATAAGCCCTGCATGACGGGGACGCATGTTATAGTTAGTGCTGCTAACTATAACTGGTGAATTTCTGAGTTTTTTTTTTGTTTAAAACAAAGGTAGAAGGTTGTTCTAGGCTTTGGCTGCCAGGTGTGAGAAGGAGCGTCCTCCGCTGTTAGCTTGGCGGATTTGGGGGGGTGTCTACGAGGTGGAGGGAGGCGGATCGTAGGTGTCTGGTTGGCTGGTGGAAGGCCATGCATTTGTTGATGTATGTTGATCCCTCGTTGTGCACGGCCTTGTATGCGTGAGTCAACATCTTGAACTGGCATCTCTTTTGTATCGGGAGCCAGTGTAGCTTCTTGAGGTGGGGTGTGATGCGGGTCGTCGTCTGTCTGGGAGTCTGAGGATTAGTCTTGCGGCTGAGTTTTTTATTGGTTGTAGTCTCTTCAGAAGGAGTGCGGTGATTTCTATGTAGAGTGTGATCCCGTAGTCCAGCCTGCTGGTGACGAGGGCCTGCTTGGCGGTCCTTCTGATGTTGACTGGGACTTACTTGAAGATCTTTTGGGGCATGTGTAGTGTGTGGAAGCAGGTGGATGAGACTGCGTTTACCTGTTTCTTCATGTATAGCTTGCTGTCCAAGATGATGCTGAGGTTGCGGGCGTGGTCTGTCGGGGTGGTGGAAGGGCCGAGTTTAGCAGGCCACCATGCGTCATTCCATGGCGAGGTGTTGTTCCCAAAGACGAATACTTCCATCTTGTCCGTGCGGCGATGTTTATCATGCATCTGTGGAAGTCAGCTCTGATGGTAGAGGGGTCTTCTGACAGTGAGAGGATGAGCTGGGTGTCATTGACGTAGGAAAGGATGTTCAGTTTGTGCGATCTGACAGTGCCAGCCAGGTGGTCATGTACGTGTTGAAGAGGGTGGGGCTGGAGGATGATCTTTGGGGGACGCCTCAGATGATCTTCTTGGGTTCAAAGGTGAATGGTGGGAGATGGATTCTCTGGGTTCTTCTGGTGAGGTACGAGGTGATCCATTTGAGGGCGTCTCCCTGTATTCTGCTGAGGTGGAGTCTGTTAATCAAAGTTTTATGGGAAACGGTGTTGAAGGCATCTGACAGGTCCAGGAGGATGAGGGCTGCTGTTTCGCCACAGTCCAGGAGGGCTCTGATGTCATCAGTGGCTGCGATCAGGACTGTCTTGGTGCATTGCTTGGCTCTGAATCCTGATTGTGAGGGGTCCAGGAGGTAGTTGTGTTCCAGGTGTTTGGTGAGTTGCTGGTTGATTGCCTTCTTGAGAACCTTAGCTGGAAAGGGGAGCAGGGAGATGGGCTGGTAGTTCTTTGGTTTTGCTGGATCGGCGGAAGGTTTCTTCAGGAGGGGCCTCACTTCAGCGTGTTTCCAGTCATCAGAAAAGGAGCCCGAGGTAATGGAGGTGTTCAAGACTTTCTTGAGCTCACCCGCAATCATTTTACTCCCAAGGTTGAATATGTTGTGGGAACAAGGGGCTGTACTTGCTCCTGAGTGCACAGAGTTCATGATGGAGATAGTGACTTGAGTCATGAGTGGGTCCCAATGGGTGAGCAAGTGTTCGGGTTTAGTGGGTGTGAGCGGGCTGATGCTGTCAGCGGTGGAGGGTTGGGGTTCAAAATCTTTGTAGATGGTTCCGATCTTGTTGTAGAGGAAGTTTGCTAGGTTGTCACACAGTTCTTGGGAGGGTGTGATTTCTTTCCCAGTGGCTGCGGGGTTAGAGAACTCCTTCAAATTTGTGATGAGCTCCTTGCTACTTTGCACTGGCTTCTATGCGGTTTGCTAGGAAGTTCATCTTTGTTTTGTTCAGGAAGTGGTGGTATTGGTTTAGTGCTTTCTTGAAGGTGGTGCAGTTTCCTGTCTCTTTACCGGTGCGCCACTTCCATTCTAGTTGTCTGCAGTTGCATTTGGTGGATTTCAACTCTGCGGTGAACCAGCTGGCTCTTTTCGTAGGTCCTTTGGATTCGGCTGGTATGGCCGGAGCGATTGTGTTGGCACATTCTGAGATCCACTGGGAGAAGTTCTTTGTGGCCTGATCAGGGTTGGATGTTGTGCTTGGGAGGAGGGAGTTGAGAGTGTTGTTCCACTGGTCTTCTGATGACTTTTTCCAGTTTCTGCACGTGGAGCTGGGGGGCATGGTGCCAGAGTTGGTTCTATTTGACAAATTCACCTAACTATAACATTACTTTACCCTTTTGTTTATCAGTGAATTTCTATGTTTAAAAAAAAACTAAAACACATCTTTTTATCACGCCTATCTATAACGTTACTTTAACGTTTGTTTTTTTGTTAATTTTTAGGTTTTCTTTTAAAGTAAATGAATTTTTTTAAATGTATGCGTGGTAGAATAACTGAAGAATATATCCTGTGTGCAGACATTATTTTGAAATGGAATGGCTTTGTACTGTAACATACTGGGTGTGCCTAGTAGAGTGTGGGGATGGACTGGTCTCTCCTTTCAGACCTCTCATTTGACGGGTGTGCATAATACTATGTTTTGATGGACTGGCCTGTCCTTTCAGACCACTCTCTCAGATGACAAGTGTGGAAGTAGGGTGTGTGGATGGACTGGCCTCTCCTTTGTGACCTCTCTCTCAGATGACGGGTGTGCATAGTAGGGTTTATAGGGAGCAACTGGCCACTTCTTTGAGGCCTCTCTTTCAGATGATGGGTATGCGTAGTAGGGTGTGTGGATGAACTGGTCTCTCCTTTGAGACCTCTCTCTCAAATGACGAGTGTGCATAGTTCTCAGTGGAGGGACTGGCCTCTTCCTTTTCACACCTCTCTCTCAAATGACAGGTGTGCATAGTAGAGTGTGTGGATGGACTGGCCTATCCTTTGAGACCTCTCTCTCAGATGACAGGCATTCGTAGTAGGGTATGTACTGTCACCGTCAAGACCTTTCTCACAGATGATGGGTGTGCATAGTAGTGAGTGGTGGGGACTGGCCTCTAATTTCGGACCTCTCTCTCAGATGATGGGCATGCGTAGTAGCGTGAGTAGGGAGCGACTGGCCTCTCCTTTGAGACCTCTCTCGCAGATAACAGGTGTGCATAGTAGGGTGTGTGGATGGACTGGCCTCTCCTTTGAGACCTCCCTCTAAGATGACGGGTGTCAATAGTAGGGTGTGCTGCATGCGTAGTAGCGTGAGTAGGGAGCGACTGGCCTCTCCTTTGAAATCTCTCTCTCAGATGACAGGTGTGCGTAGTAGGGTGTGTGGATGGACTGGCCTCTCCTTTGAGACCTCCCTCTAAGATGACAGGTGTCCATAGTAGGGTGTGCGTCAGGACTTGCCTCTCCGCTGAGACCCTTCTATTGTATGATGTCTCTACATATTAGGGTGTGGGAAGATCTTAATTCTCTACTCAGAACACTTCCCAAGCTGATGGTCATAAAGAGTACACTCTGATAAACACAATCTCCAGTAAGACTTCTTCCCACAGTAACAATTCTACATACTAGAGTATATTCAAAGATCACCTACTCTTTCCTATTTCTCACAATCCCGCTGTAAACGAATTAACCTTCTACTCACCACAGTACTTATCTCTTACACACTTCCTCTCAATAAGAAGGGGCACAATATGCATTACTACTAGTAGACTGTATTGAGAACTTACCTACTCCTTTTTACTATTCACAATCCTGTGTCAGTAGTTATCCCTTAGATACCTCCTCTCTAAATCTAGGGGGACAACATGCCTTTCTACTGCCCCCTTATATAGCTTTTTTTACTTCATTTTTAACAACACCTGCAATTTTTCAGAGTAAACAATAATGGCGGCCATTTCATTTCTAAAATATCAACAACCAGCCAATCAGAGCGCTTGCAGGACTCGCGGAAGCCTCTCGTTCCTGCTTGCAGGCTCACAGGAAAAACTGGCCTCTCGATCAATTACAGGGCTCCATTTCTGATTTTGCGCTCTAGTTGGACACCCACAACACTCTCGCAAGCCCAACTGCCAAAAATATAAAAATGTTATTCGACCCTTAATTTCTGAAAAACTACTGAGCAGATTTATACCAAATTACAAAAATCACAATCTGCGAACCAACATGATTTAGCTTCCTGTCAAATCTGGTGTAATTCCGTTTAGCAGTTTTTGCTGTAACCTGTCTTAAAGAAGTCTATGGAAAATGCATGAAGATTTTGTGTTTTGGGACCACACTTTTTTCTCTGCCCCCGCTTGACAAATCACCCAGAAACTTTTCATATACCACCAAGTCAAAAAGTGGCACCTTTTTGTAAAGTTTTGTGGAGATTACTCAAACGGGGCCAAAATTATTAGCAACACAAGAAATGCTTTTCCTATAGCAAAGCAATCCTAACTATAACTACCTAGGATATATATATATATATATATATATATATATATATATATATATATATATATATATATATTCACTGAAAAAACCATAGGTTTTAGGGACAGTTATAGTTACTTGGACATTGCACTCGTACAAAACCCGTGAAATTCCCCGTTATAGTTAGTTCAGCTAACTATAACTCGCGCCCCACAATGCACTGCTGATGACGTCACATATTACATCACTCATGACATGGTCAGTGACATCACTGATGACATCACTGATGACATCTCAAATGGCATCACTGTTGACATCATCCAGTAACTGTGTGTTTCTGTAAAGTTTAAATATTTTTAATATATATAGGGAAAGGCATTTTGAAGAATGAGTGGGTGTATAAGTGTCTGTATGGATGATTTAGTAGGTGCGTGACTAATTCTATAAGTGAGTGATTAAACGTATCTTACTGAATGCATGGGTTAGTGACTAAACTGGGTGAATGTCTGTATCTGTCTGTTGCTGTGTAAGTGGCTGCATGGGTTTGTGAACAGCTACATGAGTGTCTATAAGAGTTATTGATTTGTTGTCTGAGTATCTGTATGGGTGCCTGAGTGTTTGTGTGGATGGGGTGTGTGCGACTGTGCATAGATGTGTGAGTGGGTGATTCACTGGGTGGATGGTTTCAAGAGTGCATCTGTGATAGACTGTATGGGTGGGTAAGTGTGTGTAACAGTGTGTTAGTGAGTGAATGTATGTCCCAGTGGTACATGTGTGAGTAACTACATATGTGAAAGGCAGTATATATGTGTGTTAGAGTATTTAAATGGCTATAAGTGAGAGTGTGTTATTGTGAGAGTGGCTGTATGGATGAGTGTGTGCTTGTATCAGTGATTGTATAAGAGCGTAACAATGTGCTAGTATTTGTATGATTAAGTGAGCTGGTGTGTGTATAACTGTATAGGTGAGTAAATGGCAGTGTGTTTAATTATTTGCATGACTGACTAGGTGTGTGAGTACCTCTATGGATGAGTGGCGGTGTTTGAGTGTCTATATAGGAGTAAGAGTGCATATGATAGTCCTGTACTGAGTGACCATAAGTATGAGTGACTGTACGGGTGAGTGAGTGGATGTGTGTGTGTAGACCTAAGAATCAGTGAGTGGGTATGTAGTTATTGGTGTTGGAGTGTCTATGGTTTTGCGAATGGCAGTCTGTAATTTAGAGTGGGTGTATCAAAGGTTATATTAGGGTGTGAGGAGGTGCATCAGATTATCACGTGGATGATGTCATCAGTGATGTCATTTGAGATGTCATCAGTGATGTCATCAGTGATGTCACTGACCATGTCATGAGTGATGTAATATGTGACGTCATCAGCAGTGCATTGCGGGGCGCGAGTTATAGTTAGCTGAACTAACTATAACGGGGGAATTTCACGGGTTTTGTACGAGTGCAATGTCCAAGTAACTATAACTGTCCCTAAAACCTATGGTTTTTTCAGTGAATTTCAAAGGTTTTTTAAATGCTAATTTGTAACTATAACGTGTCTGAAACCTATGGTTTTTTCAGTGAATTTCAAAGGTTTTTTAAATGCTAATTTCGAACTATAACGTGCCTGAAACCTATGGTTTTTTCAGTGAATTTCAAAGGTTTTGTAAATGACAATTTGTAAATGTATTAATTGTTATATTAATTTTTTTCATACTGATTTACTACATTTTTAGAAACAATTTTTTTTACATATTTTATTTTTAAATTACATTGTAATTACATTATACATTACATTACAAAAATACTTTCTCAGAATGAATTACTTTAGTTTAAATACTTTGCACATAGGCAATAGACTTTTAAGTACAGTAGTTACAGTTGTTGCAATGGGCAACACATTTTCAAACACAATGCAACATTCAGCTCAATGTGAATTTCTAGTTAAATGCAATTAGTTACTTTATGGATTACTTTTCTAACCACAGGACTGGATCCTAGATTCAGTCCTGGGACATCTCCTGTAAACAGTTGAGTAAAAGCGTTTTGGTTACAGTACTGATTTTTAAGGAATATTATTGTATTTTAAAAGTTGACACTTAGAAACTTTTTCTCATATGGTCACCAATGTTATCCTATGGAAGGAAATTCACTTAGCAGGTAAAAACTGTTATTGTTACTTTTTCTTACTCAGTGTTGGATCCTGGATCCAGCACTGGTGCATCTCCTGTAAACAGTTGAAAGAATGCGTTTAAGTCATACAGGTGATTTTTAAGGAATATTTGTAGTTTGTAAAAATCAACACTTTGAAACTTTTTGCTTAAAACCAGACAATGGATTCCTATGGAAGAAAATATAAGTTACTGGTAAGTACGGTTAAAATTACTTTTCAGGGTCAGTGCTGGGCTAAAAGATGCAGCACTGGGTTCTCTCCTGATAACAGGTGAGTAAATCGGAATTCGTATTTCGGCTGATTTTAGAGGAATATTTTAAAGTTCCAAAACTCCACACTTAGAAGAATTTCCAAGTGAAACCAGTCAATGTTAGCCTATGGAAGGAAATTCAAGTTACTGGTAAGTACGGTTAGAATTACTTTTCAGGGTCAGTGCTGGGCTAAAAGGTGCAGCACTGGGTTTTCTCCTGATAACAGGTGAGTAAGTCGGAATTCGGATTTCGGCTGATTTTAGAGGAATATTTGTATGTTTCAAAAATCAACACTTAGAAACTTTTTCAGCAAAAAGCAGGCAATGATATCCTATGGAAGGAAATTCAAGTTACTGGTAAGTACGGTTAAAATAACTTTTCAGGATTAGTACTGGGCTGAAAGATGCAGCACTGAGGTCTCTCCTGATAACAGGTGAGTAAATCGGAATTCGTATTTCGGCTGATTTTAGATGAATATTTTAAAGTTCCAAAACTCCACACTTAGAAGAATTTCCAAGTGAAACCAGTCAATGTTAGCCTATGGAAGGAAATTCAAGTTACTGGTAAGTACGGTTAAAATTACTTTTTAGGACCAGTACTGGGCTGAAAGATACAGCACTGAGGTCTCTCCTGATAACAGGTGAGTAAATCGGAATTCGTATTTCGGCTGATTTTAGAGGAATATTTGTATGTTTCAAAAATCAACACTTAGAAACTTTTTCAGCAAAAAGCAGGCAATGATATCCTATGGAAGGAAATTCAAGTTACTGGTAAGTACGGTTAAAATTACTTTTCAGGACCAGTACTGGGCTGAAAGATACAGCACTGAGGTCTCTCCTTATAACAGGTGAGTAAATCGGAATTCGTATTTCGGCTGATTTTAGAGGAATATTTGTATGTTTCAAAAATCAACACTTAGAAACTTTTCAGCAAAAAGCAGGCAATGATATTCTATGGAAGGAAATTCAAGTTACTGGTAAGTACGGTTAAAATTACTTTTCAGGACCAGTACTGGGCTGAAAGATGCAGCACTGAGGTCTCTCCTTATAACAGGTGAGTAAATCGGAATTCGTATTTCGGATGATTTTAGAAGAATATTTGCACAATGGGGAAGGGAGGGGCGGGGCCTGAGGTGACATCTGTGCAAGCGCGCCCCGTGGCGCGTTTTAAGTTGGGGGATTAAGTCCCCTTGAATCCTGAGGGTCCCTAGGGGCCAACTAGCCCACCAGGAACCTCCAATATGCGCCAGGGGCTGCGTTGCAGAGACTTGTAGAGAGGCCACACCCCTTTTACACCTCTCTGCAACGCAGCTCTGTGGCGCTTTCTGGATGTACCTGTTGGGCTAGTTGGCCCCAGAGACCCTCAGGATGAAGGGGATTTAATTCCCCATCTTAAAACGCGCCACGGGGCCTGTTTGCACACATGTCACCTGAAGCCCCGCCCCTCCCTTCACCACTGTGCAAACGCGCCCCGTGGCGCGTTTTAAGTTGGGGGATTAAGTCCCTTGAATCCTGAGGGTCCCGGAGTCCAACTAGCCCACCATATACCTCCAAAAGCGCCACAGAGCTGCGTTGCAGAGAGGTGTAAAAGGGGCGTGGCCTCTGTACACCTCTCTGCAAGGCAGCCCCTGGCGCATACTGGAGGTTCCTGGTGGGCTAGTTGGCCCCAGGGACCCCCAGTATTCAAGGGGTCGTTCCCCCTCTGCAAACGCGCCAGGGCGCGTTTGCAGAGTGGTGAAGGAAGGGGCGGGGCCTGCGGGCCCGATCGTTTTTTTTTTTTTTGTCCCCTGAAGGGGGGCTGTGTAGCCCCCTTCCTTTTTCATGTTTTTGGGCCCTGGGGACCCCATCCCCCAGGGCCTTACCCCTTTTAAATTAAATATTTTTAAAAAAAACGGGGAAGGGGCCGCGGGGCCCCCTTCCCTGGGCCTGTATTGGCCCGGGGAGCCCATCCCCGGGGCATGGCCTCGATTTTTTTTCTTTGGAGGGGGCTGCGTGGCCCCCTCCTCAGGCCATTTAAGGCCCCGGGGACCCCATCCCCGGGGCCGGCCTTTCCGTTTTTTTAAATTTAATTATTTTTATTTTTTGGGGAGGGGGCCGCGTGGCCCCTCCCGAGCCCTACTTGCCCCGGGGACCCCATCCCCGGGGCTGGCCCTCTCCGTTGGGGACTGTGGGGGTGTCCCCAAGCCCCCCACAGTCCCGCCGGCTCCCCGCGTCCCTTGGGAGCCGGCATTGCTTTACATATGGGGAGCTGCTAAGATGCAGCTCCCCATGTGGAAAGCAATGTGCTTTGGATATTGGAAGAGAGAGCAGGTTCCCTGCTCTCTCTTCCAATATCCAAAGCAGTTTGCTATGGCAGGACGGGAGCCGCGAGGCTCCCGTCCTGCCATAGCAAACTACAGTGTCCCGGGGGTAGGCACCCGGGACACTGCAGGAGCCGACCCTGGGGGTGGTGGTCCCCAGGGCCATCAAGGGCTCCAGGAGGGGGCCGCGCGGCCCCCTCCCATTCAGGTCACAGCCCCGGGGAGGTGGTGGTCCCGGGGCTCTGGGGTCCGTAACGGACCCCCATATTTAAATGTTTAGTGCCCCGGGGAGGTGGCGGTCCCCGGGCGTGTGGGGGCTGGAGCCCCTACACAGGTTTTTAATTTTAAAAAAAAAGCCCCGGGGAGGTGGTGGTCCCGGGGCTGCGGGAGAGCTCAGAGCCCTCCCGCACCATTTAAAAAAGCCCCGGGGGTGGCGGTCCCCAGGGCTTGGGGGCCCTTTGAGGCCCCCACACATAAAATTAACCCCCCACCATGCCCCCGGGACTTGGGCCACCCGAGGCCAATACTATCGAGCGCGGAGACCGCGCTCGATTTTTCGTCAGGATTCGCGCACCCTGAGCGCATCCTGCCGATTTTTAAAAAAATTTTTTTTTGCCCAGGGGTCCTTGTGGGACCCCTGAGCAAACCTAGGGGTCAGGGTGTTTCTACCCTGCCCCCTTTGTGCGCTTTGCGCACTTGTTTCTGTCCCTCGGTTCTACCGAGGACAAAATAGCTGCCAACATTTCCTGAATCGGAATGTTGACAGCCAGCTGACAACCAATTAACATGCAGCTCGTAATCGGGACGGTGCGCGCAGGGTGCGCTGAGGGTACGCGGACCCTACTCGGCCATAGATATCACTATCTTTTTTACTTTTCATTTTCTCAGCAACTACTGAACGGATTTACACCATTTAACAAAAGGGTTCTTTCTGAACCAAGAACTACCTCTTTGCCAAATTTGGTGTAATTCCGTTCAGCAGTTCGGGCTGTAACCGTGTCTAAAGTTTCCTATGGAAAAATGCATGGGGAAAACGCGTTTTGGGACCCCCCTTTTTCTTGGCCCCCGCTTGACGAATCCCCCGAGACTTTCAGGGTAGGAGCGGACCGGAGCGGGCCACAAAGTTTGAAAATTTCGCGAAGATACGTCAACCGGCAAGAGAGTTATTTCAAATAGAATGTCGCGGATTTCCTATGGATAATAGGTTGTAACTATAACTATCTACTGGCGACCGCCAGTAGATAATATATATATATATATATATATATATATATATATATATATATATATTACATCAAACTTGTTCTTCCATGAAAGAATACAAATTCAGGACACTCCAAAGTGCTAAATGTTGTTTATTGCAAAACAGATGGCCTCCTACCGACGCGTTTTGCCTTTACGGCTTTGTCACGGTAAGGCAAGACATGTTACACTTCCGTATTCATACAGTGATTATTAGACATAGAAAGTGGATCTGCATAGTATTGGCTAGGAATTTCGGGCGCCATCTTTTAGTGGTTAGATACATTTCATACGGCTCATTTGTAACTCATGATAATAAAGTGCAAATGCCTAAATTTAAACGTCTTGCCGGACTACATATATCTAATATAGTTAAAAATCTACAATTCATATATTGCGTTTAGTCCCGAAATAAAGTGCTAGTGCGAACAAATTTGTAAACAATGACGTTTTTGTAAACAATGACTTTTTCCATGCAACTACTGCTCTCAAAGTGCTAATGCCTTGTTGTTTCAAGTTACGATTTCATTGTCATTACAAAACTGCACAAATACCACATATTTCTTATGGCAAAGCAAAAATGCATGTGCAATCAGGATTATAAACATCGTAGAACAAACCTGCCTGATAATGAAATCTGTTCCATCAGTACAAACAACAATTTAAATACATGTATATCCTGCCCAAGTGGGCGTAACACCATACAAATTAACGCAGCGTTACACAATTTGATAGGTCCTGGCCAACTGGGCCTGCTGTCATGTCTGTTTTTATAACACCTCCACACATACGTTGATTTTTAACATATGTAGTTATAGGTACTTTTTTCCAAGGTAACTTAATCCGGAACATTGCTGTTAATTTGTGCCGATGTCCCCAGTGGATGCAAGATCCTATTTACAAAAAACGAAAAAAAGTTAAAAAAAACTGAAAAAGGATATGTAATAATATAAAAACTACAATGATACAGTTAAAAAATGTAATTATACATAATTTCATTTTCAAAAAGAAGCGTCCAAGCCCTGATTCTATTTTTCATACTCATTACAGTCCCAAATCTTGATCAATTCATTATTCCAGACATCAAACCACAGGTTAACCCAAATGAATGGCTAGTTCTTCGCTAGAGTTGAGACCCACCGGGGATAATGTCTCCTGTATTTTGATTCTAAAATTCTCAGTTGGTGCTCCCTGTCGCCCCCTCTCATCTGTGGTCGTACCGCATCCAAGATTACAAAAGATAAAAGTTTGTCATTTTGTCCACGAAGATCCTTAAAATGACGAGCTACTGGATATTGCTCATTGTTGTTACGTATAGCTCGCTTATGTTCTAGGACTCTTTTCCTAGCTCTGTGTATTGTACTGCCTATGTAGTATTTTTTACAAGGGCAGATCAAACAATACACACAAAATTCAGTGTTACAATCAAAGCTCCCCTTAATCGTAAAATCTCTGCTGCTATTTGGCACCCTAATTTTAGTGCAACTGCTGCTGCTCACACATGCCTTACAGTGCATACAGCATTCAAATCCTGTGTTCCTGTGACATATGTTATTAGTCTCTGATGTTATTACATTCTGACTTAATACATCCTTGAGTGAACTCCCTCTTCTAAAAGTTATTTGTGGGGAGTCATGTAAGTATTTATCCAGAACCACATCTGTTTTCAAAATCTGCCAATTACGGTTCAATATTTTTCTCACTTTATATGCCTGACTAGAATATGTTGTTATAAATCTAGTCTGGTCCACAGTCTGCACATCTTCACCTTGCTTGGGGTTTAACAATGCTGATCTCTGTAATTTATTTACCTTCTCTACTGCAGCTTTGATTACTTTCTTAGTATATCCCCGAGCTTGAAACCTTCTGCACATCACTTCTTGTTCCATCAAAAATTCTCTTTCAGTACTGCTGTTCCTTTTAGCTCGAATAAGCTGCCCAAAAGGGATACTTTGAATAAGACTAGAAAGATGAGCACTAGAGGCATCTAAGAGGCTGTTACGGCAGTCTGTTTTCTATGAAGTCTTGTCACCAGCTGATTGCCTTGCACTAACACTTCCACATCCCAAAAAACAATCTTATTCTTACTCATCTGTGAAGTGAGTTCTATATTTAAGGTGTTATTATTCAAGGACGATATAAATGCTGTTGCACTAGATTCATCACCTTTCCAAATTAAAAATATATCGTCGATGAATCTTGTCCATAATACAATCTGTTCTCCGTTACACGTCACAGCTGCTGGACACCTGCTCCTCCCACCAGCCCATGAAAAGATTCGCATAGCTGGGGGCGAAGCAGGTGCCCATTGCCGTACCCTGTATTTTTTTGTACACCTTCCCATCAAAGTAAAAAAAGTTATTTGTCAGACAGTACTCTATCATCTCGACCAACATCTCCTTATGGAGTAACAGTGATATTGATCTAGCTCGAAGGAAATGGCGAATTGCTTGAATCCCAACCTCATGCCTGATGGACGTATATAAACTCGTCACATCTAGTGTGATAAGTAAAAAGTCCTGTTCCCAAACAAGTCCCTCAATAATATTCAGGAAATGCATTGTATCTCTTAGGTATGCCGGTAGGGCAGTTACAAATGGTCTCAGATAAAAATCTATATACTTAGATGTCATCTCTAATTGTGAGCCTAAGGAGGAAACTATTGGCCTACCCGGTGGAGTAACTGGATTTTTGTGTAGTTTTGGGAGGAGATACAGTATAGGAGTCTTAGCATATTTACAATTCAGACTACAATACTCATCCCACTCCAATAGGCCTTTGTCCCGCCACTCACAAAGCATTTCATTATACCTCACATTCGAGATCAACACTTCAGTTTTAGATGATATTTGATAACACAATTGGTCGTCAAGCTGTCGTAGTCCTTCCCTTAGGTAATCTTCTTTGGCACAAACCACAACATTGCCCCCTTTGTCAGATTGCCTTATGACTATAGTTGGATCACAGTTCCTTAAAGGAAAACGGGATGCATTTAAAAAAAAAAATGAAACGTTTTTGTTTCATTTTTAAGAGCAGGCAGTGGTCCCTGGGACCACTGCCTGCCTTAAAAATAATATTGCATGTATTTGCAAAGGGAAGGGTCCCCTGGGGACCCCTTCCCCTTTCCGAGCTGCATTACCACCTACTTGAAGTAGGTGGTAATTTACGAGTGTTTGCGACCGCAATTGCGGTCGCAAAACATTGGTACATTGCTTTGCGGTCGCTATTAGGAAGGGAACGCCCATTCCTAATAGTGAGTCGCAAAACAGTAATTTGCGATTCGCAATTTATTTGCGAGTCACAAAATACTGTTTATACATGGGCCCATGCTTTTTAGCGAGAGCAAACGGGTCTAAGACCCGTTTGCACACGCTAAAAAGCGTCGTACATCTGGCCCCTTGTCTATTATCCTTACCACCCCAGTGAGGAACTTGTCTTTTACATTCACTTTCTCCCCTTTAGTCTCCTGTGATCCTGACTCACAATATCAGCAGCCGCATCATTTGTCCTCACTGCGTGCTCCTTTGGCTGCAAGTGTTTCCTGGTGGGCAGTGGATGCTTACGCTTGTGCACTGCGGGGGTGTACTACGAGTTCTGTGTGCTCTGGCCGGCCTGAACTACCTCCTCATCCCGACATGTGGGATGCGCGTGTATGTTACAATACAGGAAGTGGTTCACAGCTAACACGAGTCATGCTTGGCTGGACAGCTTGATAAGGCCCCGCCCTCTATGCATGCATGTCTGCATAGCCGTGATCCTGTGCCCGACGTGGCCGCATCCGTCCTGTCAGCTACATGAGTCTCGCATGCAAAAACATTGAGCAACTTTACATTGATGTTTTAACAACAATATTTTTTTGGGGTGGGGTTTGATCTATGTTTGAAGACACCACCATACCCACCTCCCCTATATTTTCGACCCACCTATCAACCGTACCATTTTTGTGTTGCTTTTTTTCATTGTGCCATTAAACTACTTTTCTTTGCTTTTGTTTTTCTTTTTGTAGTGCAATGAGCGTCAAGACTCTAAACCCCTTTCTCCGTGACCAAAGTTGAACACTGCATTGAAAGCACATGGCATTTCTGTTGCCAATGTTTTCCTGCGCTGTCTTTTTCTTGCGATTGTTTTTCAGTTCTTCTTTTAATGGTGCTTCATTTCTTTTTTCCTTTACACCGTGTTTTTCTATTATTTAGAATTAATGACTATTCAATTTCAATTTCAATACAAGTTTATTTAGACCAATGGTCCTCAAACGTTTTAAAAACTACATTAAAAAACTTCTAAAATCACAGTTCATTAATTAACCTCATAAAAAATTAATATAATACACTCAGCTTCCTTTCAACATTTCATATAACATAGGCCACATAAAACTAAAAATAGACATATCAGTTCTAATCACATTTGAGAAATTCTTTGACTTTTTGGGTGAACTTCCCCACGGCACAAGCTATGTCTAAATTACTAATTTCTGTTAAAAGGTTTACTGCTTGAGCCCTGTTTTTAATATCGTATTTTTAAAAATCGGACATAAAAACTCTCTTCGTATCTCTAAAACCTTCTGACAGTCCAATAATATATGTAAAATATCACATGTTGTTCCCAAAGTGCAGGTGCATTTTCCCTTACTGTCTGTCATAGATCTTTTTACCCCATTATTCGCATAACATGGGTTAACCCCAATTCTTAACCTTAGCAGTTCTCTTCTTAACTGATAGCTAGGTAGCCTGTCAATATAAGGGAAATGTTGTTCATTTTGCCACGCAGAGGCCATGAAACGTACAGAGCTTTTCCTCAAGAGGTAATCTTGGTCCTGTGCTCGAGATATTTCTTTTCCCAGGGCCCTAAGTTCCCTCTTGTCGATATTAATTTGGAGAATCTGGGGGCACAGCTTAACCTTCATCATGCGACACGCTTTAGTGATGGTAGCTCTGATCCCTTTTGCCCACGTTAGCTCTCTATTTACAATCTCATTTCTGCACCATTGTGAGATTTTATAATCATCACCCGTTCCCAGGCGCTGCCAGAATCGTAATAGGGCCATACAAGCTGTTATACCCCATGAGGTGGTTCCTAATTCTAGTCTCACTGCCTGGACCATTGACGACTTGGGCAATGAAAATAGATTTTTCAGAGTGTTTCCCTCCTCAATGTCCCATCCGTTTTTGCCGCTCAAATAAAGCAATTCTGCACCATACAAAAAATTGAGGTGGTACCATTGCTGAGTAAGCTTTTAGGACCGGTCTGTCGGACATTTCGCCATAAGCACCGTTGAATCTTTTTAATCCCCTGACCGATGCCCTCAGCTTTAGTGCGTCGAGGTGAGTATGCCATTGTAGACTTCTCTCGAACCACATCCCCAGGTACCTATATTCTGCTACCTTTTCCAACTTCTCGGAGCCCAGGAAACCAAGTGAACCCTATTTTCCTTCGACCAAAACATAAGATCTTTGTCTTATCCATATTGATAACGAGTTTTTTAAGACGACAGTATTCATTGAACCTGTTTAGCTTTCTTTGCAGGCCAAAGTCTGTTTGATCCATAATTACAAGATCGTCCGCATATAGTAGACATGAGATATGTTTCCCGTCTTGCTTCAGGCTTGCCCCACTTACATTGCCTAGGGTTGATGGCAGGTCTGCAATGAACAAGGAAAAAAGCAGGGGGGCCAATACGCACCCCTGCCTCAGCCCATTGCCAATCTGGATTTTCTGAGATAAGCTCCCCTCTACATCTAAAATTATCTGGGCCCAATTATCGGTGTGAAGTACTTGAATCAGCCCTAACAAATCCCTTGGGATGTTATATCCAGTCAGGGTCTCCCACTTCTGCTCCCGGTCCACCAGATCAAATGCTGCGCGGAAGTCCACGAAGCAGCAGAACAGACTTCCCCTCTGCTCAATTGACTTCCGTGCAATGGACCAGAGCGCCAAACAGTGGTCGACCGTTGAATGTCCCTCTTTAAACCCCCCCTGTTCCGGGGGCACAATCCGATTTACTTCTGCCCAGTCCTTCAGTATTCCCAAAATTACTTTGGCGAAGACTTTTTCTCCTATATCAAGGAGATTTATTAATCTATAGTTCTTTGGGGCCTTTAAATCTCCTTTTTTATGGATTGGCCTTATAATAGCTCCTCTCCAGTTTCCTGGCACTATGCCTGAGTTAAATATCCCCTGAAACATTTTTGCAAAAAACTCTGCCTATCACTCAGGCCTAGTTTTTATAATCACAGCCGGCAGATTATCTGGGCCTGCGGCACGAGTTAGATTTAGGCTAGATATTATTTTTCTAATATGACTAGAGGTAAAGTGCTCCTTTATATCCTCCCTCATTCCTGTCCATGATATTGTACTTACTTTCTCTAGCAATGGCCACTTTCCATAAATTTCCCCCAAGTAACCCACCCAGTTATCTTCGGGGACCATACAGCACAGAGACCCTAATATTTTACTGGAGCTTTCTTGGACCAACTTCCAAAAACCTTTCACATCTTTGGACTCAATTACGGCTAGCATGCTTGCCCAGCAACTATCTTTATAGGTATCTTTTTTTATTCCTAATAATCGTTATATATTTTATCCTTAGTTTCTGGAGGGTCAGTAATAGTTCAGCATTATACCTTACCTAAGTCTTCTTTCCCTTTGTCTAATACATGCTTTTACTTTACGACATTCCTCATCAAACCATGGACGATCTTTCATATGGGATCTATTATTACTAACTGACCCGGGTTTACTACATTTAATTTTTACCCTTAGGCATTCCACCAGTTGTCTTATTGTATTTTCATACCAGGCATTGTCATCTTCAAATGGGATTTTTTTCTAATGCAAGAGTCTGCTGTACAGCACTTAATTTTCCAACGTGCTCCTCCGATATACGGGTTGTAAGCCGCTTTGGATAATCCACGTGTACCTGGAGTACCGTCTCTCTCTGTTTTCCCCTTTTTGTGTATAGTTCTGTCTTTAGAGGATAGTGATCACTACCCTCCACTCTTACCACCTCAAAGTGCTTAATTAGTTCAAAGCTCCAGGCATGTGTAAACACGTAGTCTATAGGGCAGGGTTGCTGGCCTATCATAAATGTGCACCTTGCCGGCCGATCAGCTTCCATTCTTCCATTTACACATAGCAAACCCATAGAGCCCAACAATTGTCCAAAAGCCATATCTTGGGCCGAGATATCTCCACTAGGAAATATGGCAGCCTCTATATTATAGGCGCTTAACAGTTCCTTACACCATGGATCTATTCTACTGGGGTCTAATCTGTGGTTAAAGTCGCCCAACACCAGGAACACATCCTTCTGGTAGGTATCACATACAGTCACCATATCCTCTTTTAAATTTCCCAATTCCACCTTATATTCATCCTCCTTTCCCTTCTGAATATACACATTAACAATACATATACCTTCATAACGTGGGACGGGATTCAGTAACAGCACTCTACAACCTAGTGCCCATTTACATTTTAGTTCCAAGGGTTCTACTTTCCTGGCAATTTTTGTAGAGATCAGCGTCAATTGCCCTCCTGAAGGTCTACCAAGAGGATTCTTCCTCGCTACTTTCGAATGTTGGGCAAACCCTTCAATAACTGGGGTTTCGTCGCACAGCCAAGTCTCCTGCAAGCAGACAATGTCATTGCTCTCAATAATCTTGTTAAAACTTTCTTGGGTCGATACTCTCTTGTACCCATTTATATTCCAGGATAATATGAACAGGCTGTGCGACGACCCTTGCTCCTAGTCGATCTCACTCAGGCACCCATCTTCCTCATACTCTAGGGGTGCTAGGGCTCTATATCTATTCCCAACTAACATATCTTCTTCACCTCTCTCTAATTCCTTAGAGGTTATAGTAATTTCGAGTTCTTCCTTAGAATTAATGACTAGTAAGTCAGATGATAATTAATGATAAACTGTCATAATTTTGACCGGCACAATTTCGCAGAATGGGCCTCTGCGCTTGGCTTGTTCTGTGTGTAAATGAAGGCACTAGATGGTAAGCATGACAGGGTGGCTGCATTTGTGCCGCAAGCCCCTTCCCAGAGTCCTGGCAGGTAGTTTTAATAAGCGTTAGGCATGTGCTCAACTACAATCAATTAACAGAGCTAATTTGCATTTTTCCAAAGGTTACGTGCTTTCACTATCACATTTTTGCTAATTGACGCTAATTGCTCATTCCTTCGCTTTAGAATACAGGCGGATGTGCAGTGAGACAGCTTTTACACGTTCAGAAAATTGCACTTTTTAGAATAATCATTAAAAGACAGACAGATGTTTGTGCCTAATGAGTGTGTTTGCATAATCTACATTTTGATACAGCCAAGTGAACATTGTAAAAAATAAAAGGCGAAGGGAAATATATATCAACTTCTTTTACGATGCCATTGCAGATGACTTTGAAATGCAAAGTTGCAATTCATAATGCACAAATGTACAACGCAATCAGGGGCGTAGCTTCAGGGGGATGTTTGGGGTGTTACACCCCCCAACAAATGTATTTTCTGACAAATAGTTGGTCACAGGTGCTTTCAGTAGGGTATGGTGCGGTGTCTGTCGGATTTCACCAAGAATATTTACTTACACACAGATAAAAACGCATACACGCTCTCTCTCCCTCTGTTTTGAATTTCCTGAAAAATATTGGTTATTGTACAAAATAGTGTGTGTTCTCTCACTTAGTGCACCTACCAATCCACATTCCTCTCCCTTTCCACTGCCCCTTAGGCCCCTCTCTTGCACCCTGCTTGTCCTATAATGTATTTTAACCTCATATGCCAGCGTGATTGTTGAAAAATCTGAAGTTCACCCCCCCAACCTTACTGACCAAGCTACGCCCCTGATGGCAATACGAAATTGGCAATGAAACTCGCAGTGCATGTATTGCAAACTTATATAGGAAGAAAAAGGAAAATGCAAACATGCAATAAGCAAAGGAATGTATCGGTGGTTTACAACGGTGCAAGTCGCTTTAAGCATTAGGAAAGTGAAAACTGTCATGGCAGACAGCTTCCAAGGTGCGAACTGGAACCCAGTGCTTACGTTGTGGCAATGGTTGCACATGGTGGCCATTAGTACTGATTTTTGGAGACAAGGACTTATTTTTTATCATCAAACTTTGATCCAGCGCAATACCGAGAAAAGCAGAGAAGGAATAAAAGAGGAGGAAGTGAACAATAGGAAAACAGAGACAATGGATACAAGCATTGGCGAAGTCAATAGGTCTTGCCTATGCAAAAGCTATTGACTTTGCCAAAATGTTTTGGCCATGTTGTACACCAGTGTGGCTGCTGTTCAGCATGACTAAAAGTTAGTGGGGTAAAGGAGAGTGGCGTGGAGTGGAATGTTGTACAGTGGAGTAGAGTGGAGTGCTATGGAGTGATGTGGAGTGGTGTTAAGTATAGCTGAGTGACGTTGAGAGGAGTGAAGTGGAGTGTAATGGAGTGGCATAGAGTGTTTTGGAGTGTCATGGAGGAAGTAGAGTGTTGTAGAGTGGAAGAGCGTACAGTGGAGTAGAGTGCTGTGGAGTGGAATAAAGTGTCATGGAGTGGTGTAGAGTAGAGTGGAGTGGCTTAGAGGGTGTGACGTAGAGTAGAGTGGCATAGAGAGGAGTAGATTGTCATTAAGTGGAGTGGCGTAGAGTGGAGTGAATAGAGTGGAGTGGCATAGAGTTGTGTGGAGTGGAGTAGAGTTGAGTATTGTGTCATAGACTAGAGTGGATTAAAATGGCATGGATTGGGATAGAGGGAGTTGTGTAGAGCATCGTAGAGTGGAGTAGTGTTGTAGAGTGGAGTGGCATAGATTGGAGTGGAGTAGAGTAGAGTGGAGTGGAGTAGAGTGTCAGAGTGGAGTATTGTAGAGTGTATTGTCGTAGAGTGGAATAGAGCAGCCTAGAGTGAAGTGGCATAAAGTACAGTGGTGCAGAGTAGATTGCCATAGAGTGCAGTGGTGTAGAGTGAATTCGGTGTGAGTAAAGGGGTGTCGAGTGCATTGGCTTAGAGTGCGGTGATGTAGAGTCGCGTGGTGCAGAGTAGACTGCAGTGGCGTAGAGTGCAGTGGTATAGAGTAGATTGTTTCAGAGTAGAGTGAAGTGGCGTACAGTGGAGTGCTTCATGGTAGAGTGGCGTTGTGCAAGGTAGAGTGCAGAGGTGTAGAGTAGAGTGGAATAGAGTGCAGAGGTGTAGTGTGGAGTGGTATAGAGTGCAGTGGCATGGAGTGCAGTGGTGCAGAATAGATTAGAGTGGCGTGGAGTGATGCAGAGTGCAGTGAAATAGAGTGCATTGGCATAGAGTGCAGTAGAGTGGCGTAGAGTTGAGTGGCATAGAGTGCAGTGGCATAGAGTAGAGTGATGCAGAGTACAGTAGTGCATTGTAGGGGGGTGCAGAGAGCAGTGGCGTAGAGTACAGTGGTGCAGAGTAGAATAGAGTGGCGTAGAGCGCAGTGTCATAGAGTACAATGGTGTAGAGTGGCGTAACGTGCAGTGGCTCAGAGTAGAATGCCATTGAGTTCAGTGGCAGAGAGTGCAGTCAAGCAGAGTTGTGTGTTTTAGAGTGCAATGGCGCAGAGTAGAGTGGCGCAGAGTAGAGTGGCGCAGAGTAGAGTGGTGCAGAGTAGAGTGGTGCAGAGTAGAGTGGCACAGAGTAGAATTGCACAGAGTCGAGTGGTGCAGAGAGAGTGGTGTAGAGTACAGTGGTGCAGAATAGAATGGAGTGGCATAGAGTGCAATGCTGTAGAGTGGTGAAGAGTGCAGTGGCATAGTGTGCAGTGGCTTACAGTGCAGTCGTGCAGAGTGGAGTGGCATTGAGTTCAGTGGCGGAGAGTGCAGTCTTGCAGAGTGCATTGGCATACAGTAATCTGCACAGAGTAGAGCAGCACAGAGTAGAGTGCGCAGAGTAGAGTGGCTCAGAGTAGAATGGTGCAGAAAGCAGTGGCATAGAGTACAGTGGTGCAGATTAGAATAGAGTGGCATAGCATGCAGGGAAGTACAGTCCAGTGGCGTAGAGTGTTGCAGAGTAAAGTATAGTGGCATAGAGTGCGGAGTAGTTGGCGTATGGCATAGACTGTAGTGGCGTAGAGTGCTTTGGCTTTGAGTAAAGTACTGTTTAGTGCATTGGCATAGAGTTCAGTGGTTTAGAGTAGAGTGGCATAGAATAGAGTGGTTAAAAGTAGAATGGTGTAGAGTGCAATGACATAGTGTTCAGTGGCAGAGAGTGTAGTGTTGCAGAGTAGACTGTCGTAGAGTGCAGTGGTGTATGGCAGAGTGGCATAGAGTGTATTAGCATGGAGTGCAATGGCATAGAGTGTTGCGGAGTGCAATGTGCAGAGTAGAATAGAGTGCAATGGTGTAGAGTACAGTGGTGTAAAGTGTTGCTGATTAGAGTATAGTGGTGCAGAGTGCAGCAGTGCAGAGTAGATTGGCGGAGAATGCAGGGGCATAGGGTGCATTGTTTTGCGTAAAGTGGTGTAGAGTGCATTGGCGTAGAGTGCAGTGGTGCAGAATGGAAGGGCGCTGTTTGGCATGAGAGTGAGTGTAATGGAGCTGAGTGCAGTGGCATAGAGTAGACTGGCATAGAGTTCACTGGCGTAGAGTGGAGTGATACAGAGTAGAGTGCATTGGCATAGAGTGCAGTGCGACAGAGTGCAGTGTTGCAGAGTAGAGTGGTGTAGAGTGCAGTGGTAAAGAGCGCAGTGGTGCATAGTAGAGTCGTGTGGTGTAGAGTGCATTGACATAGAGTAGAGTGGTGTAGAGTAGGGAGGCATAGAGTGAAGTGACGTAGAGTGGAGTCGTGCAAAGTAGAGTGCAGTGATGCATCGTGGGGCGGTGCAGTGTGGAGTGGTGCAGAGTAGAGTGGAGTGCTATAGAGTCGAATATGCATCATGTGGTAGCACACTGCCATTACTGACAACACATCCGTTATTGAAATGACCATTACATTTTCACAGACATACAATTTTACTGATAACAGTATGCACCACACAAACGATATTGTGTGGAAATGTCATGTATTGTTTGCTCTGAATGTATTAAAATATTTGTTTCCACCACACTTCAGAATTACCAAAAATGTGCTTAATTTGTGCTTTTCTAATTCTGATATATTCTGAAATATCTGCACAGTTAATTTACAGACATTTAAATTTTGTTTTGTGCTAGAAAACAAAATAACATTGTACAGCCTTCCTCAAGCACTTCCCCAGTAGCCAGCATGATTGTCACATAGATCCTCTCACTTTGAAGTCAGAGAAAGAAAAGTAAACACCAAGCTCCCTGGTAGACAGAGCCTGCCATTTGACCTCTGTCTTTGAATACACAGCAAATGTGACAAGATAACAAGATTTATAAAGGCCTGTTTACAGAAATCCATTAAGGTGTAAGAGTACAGTAAATAGGGTTTGAGCAAGGAAAGGGCTCAACTCAAGCTGGACAGCCTAAAACAAACAGAGCCAGAAAATAGAAAGTAAGTAAATGTGAGTTAAAATCACAAAGCCAATAGTAAGCAATGGGCAGAATGATTTCCAGGAGAAGCTTTCCCAATGTCCCCAAGATATCGTTAGGAAGGATTGTGGTGCCAAAACCGGAGGTGGCATTGCGATAATTTTTAATAATGCATATACCTGCAAATGGGAGGACCTACCACTTTAAGGGTTGCGAGGCCAGCTCTTTCAAACTTTCCGTCACACCCCAATTCACTCTCTCGGGGATTTTGATTTACCGCCCGCCGGGGCCAGCAGGGTCATGGGTGGCGACCTTTCCTGAACTCATTTCCCCTTTTCTGTTAGAAACTGCCAACTTTACCATCCTGGGAGATTTAAATGTTCACTTTAATGATCCAACTTGCACAACGGGCACTTCCCTGACGGCCGATCTGGCAGCTATGAATGTCCTACTCTGCAACTCCGGTCCCACCCATAGGGCGGGTTACTTGTTGGACCCAATTTTTTCCAATCTACCTAGTATCTCATGCCAGGCAGCCCTCCCTATACTTTGGTCCGATCATTTTTTGGTCGGGTTCAGAGTGAGGCTAGATCTGCAGCGTGAGAACACATCCATATTAACCACCAAGTTGGGGTCCAGAAACTGGAAGAATTTAGACATGGATTCTTTTAACCAACACCTTTCGAACAACATTCCTGCCATCACCTCTATCAATTTAGCAGATTCGGACACCATCCAAACCTGGATTCTGACATCCATTGATGCGTGCCTTCCAACTTCTATTAAAAAAATGAACAATCATCGACCTCCTGCCCCTTGGTTCTCGGAAAGGTTAAAAATAGAGAAAACCAAATGCAAAGCACTAGAAAGACGTTGGAGGAAGGACTATGCGCCTGAATCCAGACGTATATACAAATCAGCTAAAAGGGACTACCACTCCCTCTGCAACACTGCCCGAGCTGAATATGTAAACAACACCATCAGGTCGGCACATAACAGCCCTAAGGTCTTCTTTAAATTAGTTAAAGATCTTTCGGGAGCAGCATCCCAACCTTCCCCCCCGTGCTCAATGCAACTCAATGTGAGGATTTAGCCAAGTTTTTTATTGGCAAAGTGGAGAAAATCTACGCAGAACTGAATGTAGTGACAACTAATGTGGGGCAGCAAATGAAGAGCTCTCCCCCCACATCGGGCTGCCTTGCTCCACTGGCGAACCAAATCGCCGTGCCTACTAATACGCTAGAAAACTGGTTGCCTCTGGATACCTCCTCTTTCAACCGCATCTTAAATAGCCTAAAATCTGGCTCGCCCAGAGATCTACTTCCCATCCCCATACTTCAAAAATTGGAGCCATCGTCACTTAAACTCATCATGGAGTTGCTTAATGCGTCCATGCAGGAAGCAGCCGTTCCATCTGCATGGAAACACGCCATGGTTCTCCCTCTCTTGAAAAAAGCTAATGCTGATCCGGCGGAATTATCCAATTTCCGCCCGATCTCTTTACTTCCAGCTTTTTCAAAAAGTTTAGAAAAACATAATAACCAACAACTGACGCAGTTTGTCGACTCCCAAAAGTTTTTACATACATCTCAGTCTGGCTTCAGAGCTGGTTTCTCTACGGAAACCACTCTTTTGGGAGTTACAGAAACTTTGCGTCAATGTCTTGATATGGGTGAAACTGTGGCACTCATACTGCTTGATTTGAGTGCTGCCTTCGACACTGTGTCACATACCGCACTACTAAAAGCTCTACAATCTTCGGGCGTAGTCGGGACAGCACTCAAATGGCTCACTGATTTTTTGACCGACCGTACTTTTCAGGTCTTTTCCCCGTCAGCAAGTTCTAAGTCCCATGCTTCTCCTTATGGAGTACCGCAGGGCTCTATCCTCAGCCCATTATTATTTAATATCTACGTCAGACCCCTGGCCACAATAGCTGAAGAGGCGGGGTTATCTATTTTTTCGTACGCTGATGATACCCAGGTAATCTTCTCCCTCTCCACCAATGAGGGATCTAAGGTATCCTCTCTTCAGGTAGGGCTGCAAAATATAGCAGGCTGGATGCATGCCAACATGCTAAAACTTAACGGTGGAAAAACAGAAGTTTTAATTCTTGGGAAAAATAAAGATCTTTGGGGCCCACAACATTGGCCTCCTCAAATGGGCGATTTTCCCCAACCGGTGCAATTTGTCCGCAATCTAGGCATAATCATTGACGACCAGCTATCAATGAGGCAGCAAGCAGTCAAGGTTGCCTCAACCTGCTTCACCATCCTTAAATGGCTCAAAAAAATACTTTGGATGTTGCCTGGTCCCACACAAAGAACAGTGGTCCAGGCCCTTATTATTTCCAGGCTGGACTATGGCAACGTCCTATATTTAGGAGCCAATAAGGAGGTGGTTCGAAAACTGCAGGTAATACAGAACTCGGCGGCCAGACTGCTTTGCCAGGTGCCTAGAAGGGCCTCCATTTCAGGCTCTCTCGCCGACCTCCACTGGCTTAGGATGGAGAACCGCATCAAATTCAAGGCCCTGTGTTATATGCATAAAATTAAATTGGGCACAGCACCACAGTATTTGAGTGCCTTAGTCCATCCTTACCTCCCAACGCGCCTTCTTCGATCCACTACTCGGGCCAAATTCTCAGTCCCTAGGACCAGACGGTCGCGTATGGGTGGCCGTTCGTTTTCTTACCTGGGCCCTTCACTATGGAACTCACTCCCCACGCCACTTCGGCATGAAACCATCTATAAGAACTTTCGCAAAGGCTTAAAAACATGGTTATTCAACCAATAGTTTTTTCTTTTTTTTTCTTTCTTCTTTCTGCGTATGTCCGATGGCGCCGGGAAACCCCCGGGTAGCTGTGCGCCTTATAAAATTAAATTAATAATAATATCGTTAGCAAATTCGATAGCTGTGCTGTCTGGTAGGCTTCGACCTCAAAAGCAGGGTTTAAAGAGATCCTGAAAGAAAGAGTCATAGAGATAGGACGTGTAGGTTTGTGAAAGAAAGGAAGGAAATGGAGAAAGAATAGGTATAAGAATGAAAACAGAGACAACAGGAGTAGGCAGGGATGGACCATAACCTGAAAAAGTGAGATAATACAAGAAACTCCAAAAACAGTCGTAGGATCCGTGCATTTTAAAATTTATTTATTACAATTTAAGCACTGCTGCAACTGCCAGCGTGCCCATTTAACAACGCACCTTTATTTATTACATTGTGAGGCCGAGTGTCAACTTAAGGATTATGGTGGCCTCAAGCAAGACATATTTTGGGTGTCTCTGTTCAGAACAACTTTGAATGTTATTACCCATTTCCCACTGTTTCAAGTCCACATGATGCCAAACAATATTGAGTGTATGTTAAAATTTTAGAAACAGGATCACACAAAAACAGTTAAAATCTGTCTTGTCCAGTTCCCCAAAAATCCTTAAGATGACACTCGGTAGAGAGAGACAGGGTGATAGGTAAAGACAGGCAGAGAGAGGGAGATAGATTGTGATAGAGAACTAGAAGAAACCAATGACAAATAGAGAGAGAGAGAATTCACCTTCTCAGGAGGGGCACTTTGGAAGGGGGTGGCCCTGGTAATTGCCCATGCCATAAAACGTCTCTGGTGAGGCCTGTTCTTTTAGGATGAATGAAACGCAAATCAAGCACATTGAGATCTGCTGTGCATGGCAGGTGTTAGTCCTTGCTTTTGTGTACAATAAGGAATGTGGACAAGTCCCACCTCAGTACTCATTAAGTGGACTAGTACTGGGGAACTGTGCTTAGGATCTTTTCCAGGAACCTCAGTGGTACATCAGGGAGAGGCAAAGGAGCCTCCATCCCTGTCTTCTGCTATCCAAAAGATTGAGTAGTACTGCCACTGGGCCAGTTGCTTCCTCTGGCAACAAGATGACTTTTGCTGGTCTTGATGCCATCATCAATAATTGATAGCATTCTGTAAGAAATTGGGTTGTTGATTGACTGGGGTGTAAGCCATGGTCAAGCAAAATAGCCACAATCCTTGTCAGGATAAGGCAGAAGCAAACTCCAAATTAACCTGTGCTCACCCCCTTGGTATCTTGCAACAGAGCATATGATGTACAAGATACATAGAAGATGCTGCTGACCTGCATACACTCATAGTTACAATATCAGTGAAGGTTAGGTAGATGGGTCCATTGAGCTGGAAAAAAATATGTAAAAGTTGCAGATATGAAAGTGCTGTGGGTATGGATACCCTCATAAAATCAACCCTTACAAAGAAACTAGAGGATTATGTAAATAGATGGGTAACTTGTAAGTTTAATAGCTAACAGGTGTATAGGTCCACAAGGCATATATCATAAAAATGGATCTCTTTAAGAGTCAAGAGAAAAGAAACGTAAGAGAACCAGGGAGGGGAGAGGGAGGATGGGGAGGGGGGGAGTGGGATATCTGAGACCTGTAAATAAGTGAATGTTCAGGTTCAGGAACCTTTTATAGGTTGAGCTGCAAACCTGTGCTTATTTAGTTCTATGTATTTATCTAGGGATCACCATACAACACTGGAGATTGAGGGGTAGATTGGATTTTGGACTGTAAGCTATGTGCACCTCTAAGATATGAGACCCATGCCCACCATGTGTGATAGGTGGTTAAATGATTTCCATTTGGAAAGGATGACTTTCACTGTAATGGTCAGGAGAAGGTCTAGCAGTGCCGTATCATTGGCTCCTACGCTCAAAGAGGAACAGGGGCCAAGTGCTACCATGGGGATGCTCAGTGTTTTGGGTATATTAAATATAAGTGACAGCTGGTTCTGTATCGGGAGCCAGTATGGGTCAAGTAATTGGCAATCAAAGAACATGTGTTGGTGTGAGCCTGGATCTTGGTTGGAGTTCCAGCATTTATTATCTTCTTGCAGGTTTAATTTATGTAGTCTGCATGGGGTCCAATGCAAGATATTCATTGTAAAGAATTTGGATTGTATAAGAGAGAGGGCAATTTTATTGCACAGAGAAAATCTGCCAATCTTTTGCCAGATATCATCAGTAATGTGGTCAAATACATCTGGGTTGAAATGCTTGGCCCATTTTGAGTGTAGAATCGAATTTTGTATTAGGAGTGGGTCGGATAAGAACTTGTAAATTTTTGAGGTGATATATCCTGAGTTATGCCATAAGGCGAATTGGGTCGATAGGATTGAGTGTTTAGTAAAGTTAAGCTTGGAAGGTTTTACTTTAATCATTAGGAAACGGTCAAAGTTTAAGGGGCTGATTTAGATGTTGACAGTAGTGCCTCTGTCCCGCGGCGGTGGCAGTTCCTAGTACTCCGTCAAGCTGACAGCAGACAACCAGCGGGGGATTTAGATGTATACGGGCTGACTCGCAGCTGTTGTAGATAGAGTGGTTCCCGTCGCAGCTCACCGCAGCCGACACAGCGGACTCCAATGTTGACAAATAATACTCCGTCGCAGTCAGGGCGGTGGGGCTGCACCAAGCCTATTTAGATAATACAGTTGGCCTGACAGCCTTATTGTGGCGGTCTGCCGTCGGGGGAGGTGAGCATTGCACTGCTTCTGTGGCTGTAGTAGTGATGCTAGCATCACACACCTGATTTCAATTGCACAGTTGTGAACACCTGGCTACTACACTATAAAACACACCCAATTTCAGACCATGATCGTTTGCCATTCCACAGCACCACGACACTGAAGCTGATTCCTAGAAGTCAAGAAGTTTATTTTGTTGCTCTCCCTGTTTCTTCTCCCTATTTTTAAAATTTAATTTGTTCCCTTGTGTTCATTTAATATCATTTAAGCATGACATTTTCTCCATAATGCCAGGCCCCAAAAATCCCTGTTTTACAGAGGGTGAATTGTCAGCCATGGTGGGTGAAATCATAAAAGTAGAGCCACAATTGTTTAGAGCACAAGTTCAAAGTACACCTCTGTCTCAGAAAAGGATAATGTGGACCAGAATAGTTGACAAAGTGAATGCTGTAACTAACAATCTGTGCACACAGGATGAAATTAGGAAGCAGTGGAACGACCTGCGGGGGAGAGTGCTTTCCTTGGCCTCTAAGCAGCACATGCTGGCCAGAGGACTGGTAGTAGTTCCCCCAGTCCCCCATTACATCTCACAACCTAGGAGGAGACGGTCTTGTCCATCCTACATCCTGAAGGCTTGACAGGAATCCCTGGTGGAGTGGAGATTGGTAAATTACATTTTTTATTGTGTCAACAGACACAAATCTTCTATTTGCTTAGATGTTAGCTGTTGATAATGTGTCATGCACAATTCTTTGGACATAGAAACCTAAATATATCAATAATATCTTCTTTGGATTGCTTGTTTGAATGTATTGAGTTGTATTTAAGATAACCACTTTCAATAGCCATCACATTGCACATGATGTGATGGTGCTTGTAAGTTTTTATACTCCAAATAACATATATATGTTTCCCATAGTAAATGTCTGCTCTCGTACTAATGCAGATTTACACAAGGTATGTTCAAGTTACAATTTTGCAAGTGTTGTGAATGTTGAGTTGAAAAAACTACAACTACCATGATGCCTTATTTCTGTGTAGGAAAAAAATTGACATTTAATTTAGTTCATTCTCCCTTTTTCAACAAATGTTCCCATGAGCTAAAGTGTCATTAATTCATCATTCCCTATTTAATGATCTCTTTTGTAAGTAGTTTGTGGTGTTTTTGGGAACATGTCATTTTCTTGTCATGTAAGTGAATTGAGGTCATTGGTACCACAAAACAATGTTTGTTGACCTTAATAATATATGCCATCTACAATTTTATGTGGAATACAAGTTGCATATCTTAAAACTGAACTATGCTCTGTTGATACGAGGACTAATGCTAAACATTTCTCTGGGTTGTGTAAATGTTGATCTCTTAGACTGCTAGGCCTTGGAATGCCGAATTTCACATTTCTTTTCTCTACTGTGTTGTGTTGAATGGTTGCTACATTTCAGGTATACTTACTAATGCTTCTTTTTTCATTTCAGGACACCTTCTTACCTGTTTATTACAAGTACTTTTGTATGAAACATAAACTGTTTGTGTACTAAAGACATTTTAAACTGAAAGGTCCAATCATGATTTTCAAGTCCTTTTCCCTTTTAGGTGTCCACATTATAGTTGCTCAAAACTATTTGGATGTGTAATCCACACTTTTACTGACACATTTTCGCGTACATTCCTGATAGGTCTAACTGCCACAGCACATGGCCAAACATCTGTTTCTCCGGATGACTCCACTCCACCCCACGAGCAACCCTCCAGGGATGTCTCCAATGCAGAAAGTTCAGATAAACACGACATGGCTGGTCCATCGCATCAGCCTTGGAAGACCGCTCCAGTGAGTCTTACTTGGCCCACAACTACACCTCCCACCCCAGCTGCAACAACACCACAGCCAATAGATACCACCACTTCTACAGACAAAGTGCAAGAAACACCATCTTGTTCACCCCTGTCCTGCCTGGTGGTGAGCCAACACCACCACAATCACCTCCAGTCCAGCCAGGAACCAGTGGGATGGGGCACACTGTGCCAAGGCCACAGGTTAGTGGGGATAGGGGTAGTGGGCCTGTGGGCCAGCATAGTGAGGACACTGGGGTCAGTATCACCCATGCTAACATCACCCAGTTCTTGGAATCATTACAGCAGTCCCAAGAAATGATGGGCCAGGTCCTTTCCGGGGAGCAGGAGATGACGCAGTTGCAGAGGCAGCACAATGTGGAGATGCAGAATCTAAACTCCAGTGTGGGCTCCCTGACTGGGGTGCTGCAAGACATTTATACCCATCTGTGCGGGGATTTTCCTTCACCATCTTCCCCTTTCTGTGGGCTAACTCCATCTGGCACTACTCCATCAGCCTCAGCCACAGAAAGGGAGGCCCTGCCACCAGAGGCAATACCTGCAGCCACCTCAATCCCTGCAACTACTGATCCACTAACCATCCGCAGACCACACATTCATCCGGACCACCAGGAGAGGATGGCAAGACCTCCACCACCAGCAATAAACCACAATCCTAATTTCATCCAGTGTGTAACTACCATTCACTCGGTGGACTATTTCTGGTCACATTTACTTTTCAGAGGACAGGTGTATTTTGGACATTGGACTACAAATAATTTTAGCTCAACAATTGCGGTTTCATTCACAATGACTGACTTTTCATTATTTTGTTTGCTTCATCCCCATTTTTGATTCATTTCCCTTTATGCAATAAAAAAACAAATAGAAAACTGGTGTTGAAGTTATCGTTTTGTATTCATGCTATTGTTATACACTCCATCATACTTTTTAAAATGTTTAAAACAAAGGTTTGTGTATTTATAAGTGAATTGCAAGTACGTACGGTTTCTCACTCACTAACTTCTACCATGACAACCAAATACAAATACCAAAAATTCATCAACTAGTATTTCATTCCATTTGAAACAGATTGTTCGGTCAAATGTTTACTAAGCATAACAAACCATACATAACACAAATACTTAGTGCCATTTTTACAATTCCATTTCCACTCCTGCCACCACGAAAGAAGGGGGATATAATTAAAAGATTCGGATTCAATAGGCAAAATAGTATTGGATTATGTCATCAGCTGCAGCCAGATATTCTGCATCACAATAGGATTAGCACAACGATAACATCAATACTCCTAAATCCTGTCAGTAGTCTATTTTGTGACCACAGGATCAGTCTAATACACTGTTGCAGTAGCTGGGGAAATATCACAACCAACTTTAAGTGTTGTGCTACAAGACATTCTTTCTGCAATGATGACACATCAACATTTTCACACACTTAACACAAAATGAGCATTTTGCCAATATGGAGGGGATGGCTATGCTTTTGATTGACTACCACATGTGGTTAGATCAAATCAAGCAGCACATATTAACTTGGTGCCACCATTCAACAGAAAACAAATCAAATGCGATCTTCAAAACTTTCATTCAATCACTGTGCAAGTTGTCTCAGTACAAGATATGTACACCCAAAGTCTGTGTGCGTCTTTCACAGGATCAACCCATGTTCCCTTTGTTCTTCGCAACAGCATCATATAACTGCAAATGTTCCAACGTTGACATGTCCAAAAGAAGATGACTTGGTGAGGAACCTAAATAAAAAAAAAAATCATCTTAATTACATAACACATTAGACACATTACAAATGAGTACTTTTGAGGTCACATTTTCTAAGAACAATCTAAGAGAAACATTTTAAATTACCCCAGTAGTCAATGTGTCAACACTTTGAGCAACAAACATCTTGGGCCTGGACTTCATAATTGTGCCCTCTCTGAAAAATGCCCAGCAGAGACTGTACTCCTCACGAGATTAAAAGTTGGTTTAAGCTTAATGTCATGAAATGCATATGTATACTTACACTCCGGTGAAGTAGTTGGCAATCAGGGAAGCAAACGCGTAACAAAAAGGCAAAAACCCACTGCCTGAACAATGTTTAAATAGGCGGAATATCTCACACATATTTTTATCAAAATATAATTTATTTATAATAATCATCATATGAAGATATCTGTGTGTATATGAATACAGACAGATATCTTCATATGATTATTATAAATAAATTATATTTTTGATAAAAATATGTGGGATTAGGTCAGTTATTACCCTATGTTTATCAGTCTAAATTGTGATAGAAATTTTTCATTCACACCTTGACTCCATGATGACTTAAGAAGCTTTTTGAAGTTGGGTGAGATATTTCGCCTATTTAAACGTTGTTCAGGCAGTAGGTTTTGCCTTTTGTTACGCGTTGGATTCCCTGATTCTCCTGCCTGCTTTTCTAATTACCAGGGGGCCCTTTGTTATTGCTATTTGAAGTAGTTGGCAATAACATCTTTAATCCTGGTCCCCTGATATATCTCCTTAAAAAAAATTGTAGTCCAGAGATTTTCATTTTTGATGTGTGTTTTTTGATCATTAGAGAAGTTATATAGCTTGGGTAGACATTGCTGATCCGGGCCGAATTTTTCTAGATGACATTTTTTTAAATTGTGATTGTGTTGCGGTGATGATGTAATATTTTAGGGACCATGAGACCTATATACTTCATTTTGGTGTCAAAACATAGGTTTTGGGGGTCAAGTAGTCTTATAGAGACAAAATAACTCCTCAGAGCAACCCTTCCGCCATTTTCCAAAATGGCGGATATAATAGAGGAAAAAGAGACATATATAGAAATTAAACAAATAATAATGGTTTTTAATCCTTTTACATATACACCAAACAATGTTTATGATCTGAATATGGAAAAAAAGAATGTTTATCACTCCCTTTTAGACACATTTTCATAGTTCACTTTATTTATTTGTTTCGGCAATTGCTCTTGGTACATTTGCAGAATGTTGAAAATTTGAGAAGAGCATATCGACAGGGACATCTTTTTGCAGCACAGGTTTTGCAAGTACATGTATGTGTAAGTTCTGTGGGTAGAGGCTTTAGAAAGTTTGTAGGTTTTAGCACCCCATCAATATCTTCCCAACCAAATGCACACAGATCTTGCTCTACATATGCATGATCCAAAACATTTACACATCATCAAGTAGAATGCTCTTTAATATGTCCACGTACAGAATATGACTTTGGTGAAAGGTCACTTAAACATGACTGATCTCTTGAACTCACTGTACCGAAGATCGTCAAATGTGTGAGAGTCAGAACTCATTTTCCACACACGCACTAGGTATTTTTCTACGTCTTTAAAGTCACATTCTTCTTCTATCTCAGCAAATCCTTTTAGAAACTTCACCGGCTCAGCAGTTAAAGCTCCAAGCTTTGTTCCAATTTTGCTCATAGTGTCATCACCCGTAAGAATCTGTGCCTTGATACGAACACTGGGCATCTCTGGGTCAAGTTTCTTGTATAGAATATGAAGCGGGATTAAGTGTCTTTTCTCGCCTGATCCATAATGTATCCAGAACTCTGACAATCCTTGACTAATGAAGATTGCAACAAATCTAAGTAGCACAATATTAACATCTGTGTCATTTGACAATACAATGACTAGATTGGAACCATTTCAAACAGTCCAATCAACATGCGGCACAAAATTAAGGTCAGTTTCCTCCAATTTGCTGTTACGTTCTTGAACAATATGGCCCTTAAATTTTGAATATATCTCTACAGGCACCAACTCCTCATTGACAATCATTCCACTTGAAATAATTGGAAATTCAGTATTCACAGAAGCATCAGCAATGTTTTGGCAAGTTAACATTTCCAAGTTCATCTTGTTCAATATTGATGACTAGAGTTTATCAAGTTGCACAGGTATAGGTGTCGATTTTTTGATGCAGGTAAGGCCAATTGTTCCACTTGTAGACATTTGTCTGATTCTCTCACATTCTTTGACAGGTAGTTCAAGATAACTGTCAAAGACAATGTGCAGTTCTTGCAAGGTGCACACTAATTTGATATCTGTAGAACAGTCTGAACGATCTCTCTGAAGTTTTGCATGGATGAAATCTTGACCATTCACAATTGCGACATATAGTCCACAACAACAGCAGTTTTCAATGAGGGCACATTTTCGAATTGAAATTTTTTTTGAGCTCTTGTACGAGTTTGTGCTTCACTGGTTTGGTTGCAGCATCTCCATCAAATAATGCGTTTATTGGAAGAAGACCATGCGACAGAATGTCCTTGATAAATGTTCCCCTTTCTTTTGCTACATCATCTCTCTATGGGCCAGATGTACGACCCTTTCATTTAGCGCCTCGCAATTTGCGACTCATTGCGAGTCGCAAATTGCGAGTCGCTAAATGAAATGTAAAACAATGTTATTACACTGTTTTGCGATTCCCAATTGGCTCGCAAATTGCGAGGCTCATTAATATTAATGAGCCTCTCGCAATTTGCGAGCCCATTGGGAATGCCAGCCCTCCCAGGGATGGTGGCCTGCTGGCTCAGCAGACCACCATGTCTGGGACTGCTTTTCAATAAAGCATCTTTTTTTTTTTTAAATGCAGCCCGTTTTCCTTAAAGGAAAACGGGCTGCATTTAAAAAAAAAAAAAATGAAATGTTTTCGTTTAATTTTCTAAGGGCAGGCAGTGGTCCCTGGGACCACTGCCTGCCCTTCCCTTAAAAAATATTTTTAGAGACAGTCACAAAGTGGAAGGGGTCCCCTGGGGACCCCTTCCAAATTACGACTGCATTACAACCCTCTTGGAGAGGGTGGTAATTTGCAAGTGTTTTGCGACCGCAATTGCGGTCACAAAACATTCACACATAGCATTGCGGACACAATTAGGAAGGGAACGCCCCTTCCTAATTGCGACTCGCAATTCATAAATAGCGAGTTGCAAATAAATTGCGACTCGCTATTTAGGAATTGTACATGACCAATAGTGATTTTGCATGCGCAAACGGGTTCACAAACCCGTTTACCCATGCAAAATCACGTCGTACATCTGGCCCTAAGTGCTTGTGAAAGTTGATTTTTTTTGTATCATGTTTTTTAGTGGCTTATTGGACGAAACTCTCACTATGGCAATTAAAGCGTGGAAGTTTATCTTTAGTGATTATGTCAAACAGCATTTTCTCTTTCAATACAAATCTCTCCTGCTTCAGTTCTGCATATAGTTTCGATTTATGTTCCAGGACATCTAGTAAGATGTGTCTTTATATCGCTATCCACATATTGTTTGGTCACGAAGTTGTGTAGTCGCACAGGCTCAGTCATTTCAAAGGGGTTTCTTTGCTGCTGCATGAAATGAAGAAGGCTGTCAACATGTTTATTAAAATGTTCCGCTCTCTTTTCCACACGTTTGTGGTGAGGAACAATTTCACCATGGTCCATTAATTTTGAATTTGTCATCTCTCACTTTTACGTGTCTGATCAACAATTCCTTTGGAGCTTTACTGTGATCTCTGGATCGTCTGTTCCAGTTTCATATCTGGAGCCACAGCATTGAAACTTCCCTCTCTGTCTTCCATCACAAAATGTGTTTGGGTGAATTTTCTGTAGAGTTATGGTTTTTCCACCTCTAGCTTCTTCACTTTTTCCAAATACCAGGACCCATATATCAGGTAGTTTATGCATTTGAATCCATGAAACACAGTAATCAGTGACTCCACAGTCTTCACGTGCAGCTACCAATCACCGTCCTGATCAGCATGTACAATGTTTTTCATTGGAGCTATCATGTATAAAAAACATTTCCCCAGTACTTGCAAAGTTCTGATTTTTCTTCACATTCTTTGACAAACTCTACGAACTTGGTTTTCAGGTTTTCTGATTTTGAACTGAGTGTATTGAACATTGCCTTGCTTTGCATTATGTCTTTTGAATGAAGTGCACCCTGTGCCTTGTTCACTTCTGAGATAAGATATGCAAAACCTAATTTATCATTCTTTTTTCAGCGAGCATTCCAACACAATGTTTCTATAGCCTCAGATATGATGAGCATACCTTGTAACGAACAAACATAAAGAGTTCCGCTCAATACTGACTGGACAGTTTTGCTTCCAAAGATTTTAGCTTTAATAAGTGCATTGTCTATTCCACATCCACTGAGATAACTTCCTGCACATTGCAAAACGACTTTTGTCATGTAGAAAATGCCCTTCATTGGATAAAGATCATCAAATTCTACTGGATTGCTCATAAAATTGTCAGCTACAATACGGAAAACGTCTTCATCGCAAAACATTGGCAGGATAGGCTGGTCTTCAAGCTGAACATGCACATTTTGAAAACTTTTTAAAGCTGTTTATACTGTTACATAGTTTGTGACTGGAGATGGTAATACTGGTAAAAACCTAACCTTCTTCAGTGGGATGGTATTCTGGGAGATCAGAGCAAGAATTCCAGCCCACGGAGAAACTGGCTTTTCTTCATCCTTCAGTCTGCACCAAATAAGCGATATGATAAATTCAGTTAAATCTGCTTTGCGGACCGCAGCATCAGGTAGAAGATCTATGTCCTCAGCCACTTTGAAACTTTCTGGTAGATGGGGATGTGTTGATGGCTTGTAGTGATTTTCCACACGTTGGCAAGGCAGTTGGGTTATTCATTTGCAGCTTTGTTTGTTTATGCCTACAGCTGACACAGCTTGTTTTCCAGCAGCAACTTCATTGGTACAGTCTTGAAAAAGTACCATGGCAGTATCATGTTTGCTGGATGTTCCAGACAAAGAAGAGCTGTCCTCAAAATCAAAAAGATCAAGAGCAGCCATTGTAAATCCTTTCCTGGGGAAGTGACTTGGAAGTGGTGTGCTGTTGGATTCACAAGACTTTACATCATGAGCTGCTAACAAGTTCCTGCTCCGTACTATGTCATTATAACTTGTTGCTACACCATTCCTATTCATTGAAGTGATTAGCTCTCTACTTTTGCACTTGTCATAGATTGCGTGGGCAGTCATCATGTGTAGCAGAGTTTTCTTTTTGCCGTGATGTAATTCATAAAACATGAGTTGGAAAAAACGGTACTTTTACACAGCATAAGCCTGTCGGTTCATGGGATTGTCTTCCACTTCTTCCCTTATATCTTCAAAGCCATCGTCAATGTTGTCGGCTTCTTTTCTGAACTCAAGAAATTTAGTTTGTAACAGTTTTGCTACGCTGTTATTAAACAATGATGTAAAAAATGTTAAGACAACATCAGGCATTCATGTTGGCTCCCATGATTAGCAGAGCTCTGGGCATCACAAAATTCGTCATTAAGTCCAAAGTCTAAATTTTTCAGAACATTTCTTAAAATGGTTCCTGTTGATTTTACTGCATCCTGTGATCTTATTTTGGCAGCAAGAACTTCAGGGGTCAAATCAGCTGAAAACACCATAAGTGGCTCATTATTTTTGTTAGACTGACAAAACAAAAATTCTGTCATTGTACATTCTCACCAGAAAAATATTAATTTCATTATTATGGATCAATGCAGTTTCATCAATGTTGACCATTATTTCTCTGATTTCACTGAATGTGAATCGTAGCCAGCACTGAAGAGTGGCTTTAAAACTTAATTTGCTTTTTCAAAGAGTGCAAACTTAACTGAAGGCTGGCGGTTACGTTGCTGCTGGGAGCTCATTTTACAAATTTATATTTTTGAATGCATGCACGCATGCAGCTCGGGTGGGCATGCAAATCCGCTGCAAATACATTCACCTCACTGTTTAGATCAGCTACTCAACAGAAAACTTCATCTTGGAAGAACTAGTTGCAGATAAAACATGTTTGCCCTTTGAGACTCACATACTCTGTACTTTGTTCTTTCATCAATCCCTTTGGCCCTTGTTCTGGCTAAACCTCAGATAACACATTGAAGTTCCTCTGCTTTCTGATCAGTTATTGGAGGTGGATGAGGGGTAGACATTGATTTTCTAAGTGGATGGGCATTAGGTTTGGGCGTTGTCGCTTTCTCAGAAGACTCGGATTCTTGTTGTGATTCACTGGTTTCTGCCATTTTTTTGACAATTTTGTTTCAGGCTTTTCTCCATTGTATATGACTTGTAGCACTTGTTTTTACTATGATAAAATATTTGATCCCCTTCACCCATCAGTTTCTTTTTAAAAAAAAAAATCTTTTTATTGAGTAAACAAACAAAGGACCTGGCAGTGCATCCATTAGCAAAATACATTTCGTACACTTTCAAGGCTGTCCGTCTTAACATCTATGTGCCTTATTGTATACAATGCAGAGATATATCGATAAAGTCAATCTTGGTTACGTTTTCAATACAGTACAGTACATGGTGTTCCCCCCGCCTCTCCCCCTACCTGTTGCTCTAATAGATATCTCAGAGCCCTCGGTATTGTGTTCATTTACCCCATATTTTGTTCCATTTCCTCAGACATCCCCTGCCCTGGAGCACCACTTTTTCAGCATTGCAACACCAGTCTACATCTTCCTTCCACTTCACAACACTCGGTGGCTGACTCGCACCCCACTCCCTTGCTATATTTCGTTTGGCTACTATGCCTGCTGTCATAAGCCATATCTTGGAGTATTTCGGCCATTTATTTTCTCTGGTCAAGCAGATAATATGCCATTTAGCTTCATATGTGACCTCCTGGTCTATCATTTCCGACATGACCTCTATTATTTCCCTCCAGAATTGTTGGATTATTGGGCATGACCACAGTGTATGGTAAAAGGTGCCAACCTCCCCCACAGCCCCTTGCACACTGATCCAAGTCGCTGCGTCCTATACGATGTAGTAGTGCCCTTGAAGTGTACAATCTATGTAGTATGCACAGCTGTATTACGCCGAACCTTGCTCTAGTTGCTACCTCCCTCGGACTCTGTATTGCTTCTGTCCAGTCTTCATCTTCGAGTGTCTCCAGGTCCCTTGTCCAAGCTTCTGGAGAGCCGTGAGGGGGTCTGGGGAGTTATTCATTATTTTTTGCACACTAGAGAAATAGCTTTCTCTGGCATGGGGTCCATAAGTAATCTATCTTCAAGTGGAGTGTATTCCGCTAATTGCTCCCCTTCTGGGTTGTGTCCCCTTAAGGCATGTTTTAGTTGTAAATATCTCAGAAATTCCTTATCAGACATTTGATACTCCTCTTGTAGGTCTTTGAAACGTATTAGTGTTTGCCCCCTCCATAGATCCCCAAGATATTCGATCCCTATGATCTGTCATTTACGGAACCCCCTTAAACTGGCTCACTTCCCACAGTAGGTCACCTTCCCACAATGGCGTTCGTCCAGTCAATTTCTTTTTCCAACGTAGGAATGCAGTCGCCTCCCTCCACACGTTTATTGTTGTTTATGTGTGTATAGGTAATGTGTTGCTTGTGCGCTGACTGTACAACGCAGCTAGGTATCCCCCGCCCCATGTAGTGGCGGTCGACTCTATATGCCGGTTGCTCTTGTTGCGCAAATACCCACTCATTTATAGTTATTAATTGTGCTGCCCAATAGTATTTTTTGATGCCGGGGACTGCCAGTCCAACCTCAAACACTCTTGGTTGCAGCTTTGCAGAGCTATTCTAGATTGTCCTCCATCCCATAAGAGTTGTCTTAATTCGTAATCTATCATCTTAAAAAAGCTAGGCGGTATTGCACAAGGGGTATTTTGCAGAATGTATAAAAGTCTTGGCAATGCCATCATTTTGAACAAGGCTGCTCATCCCATTAGGGACAATGGGAGTTTTCTCCAGTGCAGTGTGTCTCTACGCAGTCTATCTAGCTGGGGAAGGAGGTTGTCCTCTAGGAATTTATCTGCTTTTGAGATTATTATGCCAAGGTATTTGAATCTTTCTCTTATCACTAGGGATTGTGTACTTGTTGGTAGACTCGGGGTCTCTCCGGCCAGTACATAGAGAAGAGACTTGTTCCAGTTTATCCTATATCCCGAATAACTCCCAAACAGATAATATGTGAATTATTCGCTCTTTCGAGGGCTTAGGGTGGGTGGCATTTAATAATATGTCATCGGCATATAGTGATATTTTTTCCTCCCAGTCACTTCCCCCATAGATTCCCCGGATTAATGAGTCTACTTTGACCCACCCCGCCAGGGGCTCAAGTGCCAGGGCGAACAGCATGGGGGGAAAGCGGGCATCCCTGCCTCGTGCCTTTTTGCAGTTGAATCTTCCTTGATGTCGTCCCGTTTACTCGCACCCTGGCTAGCGGGCCCGCGTAAAGGAGTCGCACCCGGGCACAGAATCTGGGCCCGAATCAGAATCTTTCCAATACTGCAAATAAGTATGGCCACTCAATATTATCGAATGCCATACAGTCGTCTAGCGATAGGCGCACTGCGTCCTCTCCCGGGTTAACCTTGGTAGTATGCATCACCCCATATAGTCGCCGCAGATTAAACCTGGTGTTTGTATGGGGCTTACACCCGGATTGATCAGTGTGTATTATGGAGGTAATGACAGTACTAAGCCTATTTGCCAACACCTTCACTAGTAGCTTAACTTCTACATTAAGCAAGGGTTTGGACTATAAGATTCACTATCCTCCGTCGGCTTTTCCTGTTTCGGTATCACCACAAATAGTGGCTAATCTCTTATCTTCGGGTAGTTTACCTCGGGCTAGTGCCTCTTGATACATATTTAACATATGTGGAGCCACTTTCGATGCCACTCCCTTATAGAGTTCTATTGGTATGCCGTTGGGTCCGGGGGCTTTACCTGACTGTAGATCCCTAATGGCCCTTCCTACGTCTTCTGTTGTGAGTTCTTTGTCCATCTCCTCCCTTTAATTCCTGGATAATCTTGGGATACGAAGGTCCCTAAGCAGCTCTGGACAGTCCTCCCTTGTTCTAGTGGATGTAGACTTATACAGCGCCTCGTCATGGTCTGCAAATGCAGAAGCAATCTCTTCTCCCATCTTTTTAATCCCTGCCTGCAGGGTGTGTATCTCTAGTACCCAGTTTCTTTCTTTGTCCCTTTTTTCTAGCCAAGCTAGAAGGTTATTAGCCTTGTCCCCAACTTCATATAGTCGCCTCTAGGTTGCCCTAGCTTGTGTTTTAGCTGCGCTTCCTCCACTATGTCTTTCATCTCTCTTTGTTTAATACAGATCTACTGTCTAATTTGTGTTTCTATCTCACTATTTACCACAGCACTCCTCTCCAGTCATAGGATGTCTTTCTCCAGGGTGTCATATTTAATTAATTGTTCTTTCTTCTTCCCCCCAGCTACTCCCTGCACATAACCTCTCATTACTGTCTTGTATGCCTCCCACAGTGCACAGGTCGAGTCCTCCGTTCCTGTGTTGTCCTAGAAGTATTGTTCTGTCCGTTCCCGTAGTTTATCCCCGATCTGTTTGTCTCGAAAGAGCCAGGGGTCTAATTTGGGGGTAAGGTATAGTCCCTCGTGGGCCCTCGGAGGTGCGTTTCTACAGGTGAGTGATCAGACATTCCTCTCGCCTTATGTACCTTTCCTCTAAACCAGTGCGCTTTTGTTCCTTGTGTCATCAGATAGTCTAGGCGGGAATGTCCCCCATGTGGGGCTGAGTAATATGTATACTGTCTGGCCTCTGGTTTATGTTCTCTCCACAGGTCCACAAGTCCGAGTGCTTCCGGAAAGTCTCGCAGTGGTTGGCCCCCCTGTCCCGGTCAGAGGTCGTTATGCTGTCCAGAGTCAGGTCCATTGTTACGTTCATGTCCCCTCCCATAATTAAGATTACCTCCGGGAGGTCTAGTAGTAGTACACTTATTTCCTTTAGAGTGTCCGAGTGTAGCCATGATGGTATATACTGAACACATGTGTAGGACTTTGCCCTCCCATCTTCCTGTTATGGCCACATATCTACCCGTCTGATCATGCCATATCTTACCTGGTATGAAGGGGAGGGTCGTTCGGATCAGTATCCCCACTCCTCTAGACCCCGTTGTAAATCCTGCATGCGCTACTAGTTTATATCCTAATCTGTCTAGTGCCTTGCATGTGGTACCCTTGAGGTGTGTTTCCTATATCAGTACTATATTGTGGTGTTTCCTATGGAGATATTGTAGTACCACTGTACGTTTTATTTTGTGTTCCAGACCATTGGCATTCCAAGTCAAGACTCTTATATCTGCGCTTGCGTGGGAGGATACTCGCAGATTATTCAAATCTAGTCTCTAACTTAACATGGGTATGTGGTTGAATATTCAGACTGTACCCGATCTGTCTTGCATTCTTAGGATGTCTGTCCCACCCCCCATGTCTGTTTGGATTGCCTCATCTCTCTCTCTCCCCCACCAGGTTATCAACAGATATAACTTTAAAACTGTGCCATATCTCTGATGGCTACTGAAACATTTTAAACAGTCCCTCCCCCTCCCTGCTGCCCTGCACTGTGGGTTAAGAACCACCCACCCCCCCAATTTGCAGAGTGCCTGTCGTCCCATATTAACAACCCCAAACTCGGGTAGGCCTGAAGCTGGAGAGTCCGCCAGCCCCCCCCAAAAACCCCCTTGTCATACATTGTGTAGGTGCTATAGCGACATGTGTCAAGGCAGGTTCAATCAAAAGACACACAATTCATGGACGAAATGCAGAACAAATCAAAACATTTACCCCCAGTCAAGAGATCTGGGTTAAATCCATCATTCTTTTGCTCACCATGCCACCCCAGTTTAGACCTGGCCATATGCAAATCAGTCTTGACCCTGTGCCTCAAGGGAACAGTCCAGCTCGAACTGCCAAGCCAGGTCCTCCCTGGACCGGAAACAAGCATCCTAGGACCGTTTTTGGGGTTTCGAGGCAGGTTTAATGATACATAATATAAGTATTATACATAGAAAAGTGTGAAGTCTTATCTGCGTATGAGTTCTTGCCCTGTGGGCCAATGGACTGCTTTCTCTCCAGTCCATATTGGTCAGCAGCCAGTCTTGTATCCGCAGTACCTACTGGATCTCTCTCAGAGTAGTCATTCCCACTTCTGTGTAGAGTGTCCCTCTTCCAGCAGGTGTCCATTCACAGGCTCAGCGTCAGAGTCCAATTCCTCTTCCTCTGGCGCTGATGCATTCTTCTCTCAGTGTCTTGATTTCTTTTTTCCTGTCCTCCAGCAGTCCAACCAGTCTCCTGCCTCCTCTGGAGTTGGGAACTGCCATATCTTGCCCTCTGTCGCCACTCTGTCCTGTGCGCGTAGAGTCTTTTTTATTTCTAGGAAGCTTTGTCTTTTTTTGCTGATCTTTCAGTGTAAAACCTGGGTAGAAGGTGACGAAAGCATTCGCATATTTCAATGGTGGGGCACTTCTAGCCGCCTGAAGAATTGCGTTGCGTTCACAGTAATTAAACAGTCTCGCTATTATGGGTCCTGGCGGGGTCCCCGGCCTTGGCAGCATACCTGGGATTCGGTGGGCACGTTCCACCGAAAAGAATTTTGACAGGCCTCTGGGCTGGAGCGATTTCATTATGAGGTCCTCGACAAAGAGGTCCACTGCTTGTCCCTCCGCTCGTTCTGGCACCCAAATTATGCAGATATTATTTTGGCGGGAGCGCCCTTCTTGGTCCTCCAACTTGTCTTTTAACTCCCTTGCCGTATTTGTCAGCTCTCTGACCTGCTTCTGAAGGGTCTTTGTGTCAGTCACAAGTCCGGCTGTTGTTCCTGCTACTTCGGATACTCAATTCCTCATATTGTGGAGGTTTGCTCTGAGTAGCGATACCTCCGTAGTTACTGCATCTATTTTGCCGGCCAGATCAGTTTTTATCCCTTGGATAGCTGCCATGATGTCTTGTAGCGTAGGTTCTGGAGCCGCTATCTGGAGCGTTACCGTTTGTGATCCACCTGCATCTGCTCCTTCTGGACTGGTCATTTGGTCCTTCAGTAGAATGAATTTGTCCAATTTTGTCTGCTGGATGGTTCTGGAGCTTCTGCCCCGTCATCTCCCCAGTATCGTTAGTGCATGAGGGCTTCAGGGCAGACGGGACCAGCCTGTTGATGTTTTCTCCATCCGTTTTCTTCTCCTGCAGTTTGGGTTATGGTCCCGCAGTGCAATTGACCACTCTGCAATGCCACCCGGTGCTGTTGGTTCCTTTGCACTCTCTTGCCCATGCCCAATTCTGTGGTTGCCCCTTTTTTCCCCCGACTGCGCTGATGTTTCATGATTGGGGAGGTAGCTGCTTCAATTTATGTAGAGTAGCAGAAAGGAGGGGGCCCGCTCTGCAGTTGTCACTGCTACTGTTCGTTTGGGCTCCCCTGATCGTAAAGGGCCTCCTCATGCGTGCCCCCACTCCCCCTCCCCGCTCGTGTGACTCCTCCATGCCGCTTCCCTGCAAGTTTTTACTGGTACGGCCTCTGCTTTAAGGGCTGCTGTCTCAGGTGCGGCCGCTACTGGGGCCTCACCAAGCCCAATATCCCTTTTGCCGCCTTGTTTTGCTGATGATTATTGCCTCTTCTGCCTTCCGCGGTTCCGTCCCGGTCCTGTCGTCCATGTCCACAGGCCGAGCGGTCCGCCGGTCGCTTGCTGATCTGTCTCTTGCGGGGCCGGGGCTCCGCTGCAGTTCGCGGACGCTGTCCGATGGGCTGTGGGCCTGTGCAGGTTTCTGCCCTTTTGCCGCTTGGGTGACTCCGGTACTACTCACTTCACCGCTGGGTCCCGCAGTGTGTTCCGGGCGGGGCTTACCGCCGGTTCCTCCCTTTGTGCGCCACTCTTGTTTCCCGGCTCCAACACTTGAGCCTGGGGATTCCGGCCACTGACAGGCCGCTCTTTGTCCTGCCTCTATCTTAGGTCTGTTCCGCTCCTTCGGGGCTGACGTCGCACCCGGGCACCGAGTGGGTTATGGGGACCTCACTCACGCCCTCTCCACGGATATTTATATGGATTATTAGGGAAATATGTGAGGAAGCCCGGCGGAGCCGCTCGATCAAGCGGCCAGTGCTCTCCGCGGCAAGCCACGCCCCCCTCACCCATCAGTTTTGATCTTTTGTGATCTTCGTCTTGCTGTATTTCTGCAGCATCTCGAACTCTCTTTTTTCCAGTTGCAGTTGATGTTAGCTTTTCTTTCAGATTAGTTTGGCATATGACACATTTTTCTTTGTTGAAGGAGTTCTCAGATTTTGTAGTTAGTAGAGGCTCTTTACCTCCTGACAGAGTGTTGCTATCACCTGCTTTGCTTATGTTTACGAATTTGACTCCACGTGAAACCTGAATCAAAAACAATATTAGAATAAATTACCAATATGATGGCTAAAACACATCATTATAGAGTCTCCATTTTGGAAAATGGCGGAGGGGTTGCTTTGAGGAGTTATTTTCTGTCTCTATAAGACTATTTGACCCCCAAAACCTATGTTTTGACATCAAAAGGAAGTATATAGGTCTCATGGTTCCTTAAATATTACATCATCACTGCAACACAACTGCCACTTTTAAAAAAATCGGCGTCCAGAAAAATTCTGCACGGATTAGCATTGTCTACCCAAGCTAAATTACTTCTCTAATGATACAAAAGCACAAATCAAAAATGAAAATCTCTAGACAACAATTTTTTATGGAGGTATATCAAGGGGCCCGGACCACTTGATTTACATCTTCTTTGGAGAACTCCACCAGTGAGCATTCCCTAGTAATGGCAGAACTGCCAGGAAGTGTTACACCTGCATCGTTGCCCGCCACCCGAGTCTCATCCCCACCCTTCATGCTTCTCCCCCATCTGGCCCCCCCTGCACTCCTAAAAAGAATGCTGTCTACTTTGCCCCGACACCTCACCCCCTGTCGCCCTGGCTGTGCTCAGTGAGGAGGCTGTTGGCCTCCTACTCACGACTGCTGTAGGGCAGACTGTCCTGCTGAATGTCAAAAGGAAAAAGAGCCACCGGTAGTTGACTCTCAAGATTGTCGACGACTATGACTAGGAGGAATATGTTAGGGCGGACTTGCTCTGAGGATACCAGCTGACACCACAGTAGTCATGCTGGCTCTTTTGTCCTTTAGAGCTTCCACCCATTGCCCATTGATGGCGACCCACTAACCGTACTTAGAAGTATTGGCAGGCATATGGGCTTTTGGCACCATCTGCTTATCCCCCTAGGAAACTAGGGTCACCTCTGTCTGCTCCCCATATCTAACTGGGACTACCTCCTCCTCAAGCGCTACACTGGCCAACCCAGGCGTCTGTCCAGCAGTGGGGTGCTGTACCCTCTTGGGACATTTGGAGTCACCCTTGGAGTGCCCATATGTATAGCACTTGGTTCACTGGCATACAAACCTCCCTGTCTGCTCGTCAAAGAACCCTTTCTTTTCAGGCTCAGACTGGGACTGGTTATCACTGTTCCCTTGGGAATTGTTGTGGGGCCTTTTGCAAGCTCTTTATTTTTTATGTTTTTCTCCCCCCTCTTTCTTCTGGTGGGACCCCCCCCACTCCCCCAGATACTGTTTTGGAAACTCTGGTGCTGGTCTAGAAGTGTGCCTCCTCAGCAAGCTTCCTGGGGTCAGTCAGCTTACTGTCAACTAGGTGCTGGCGCAGCTCTGGAAAACCAAATGCTGAACATGTGCTTCCTCAAAATCAGACTGTACAACCCACTGTAATCATTAACACTGCTGCCCTGCACCCATGAATTTAGTGCTTTGCTGGAGTAGTCTACAAAATTCACCAAGGACTGGTGGGGGAGCTTCTGATTGTCCCTCAACCTTTGGCTGCACTTTTCAGGGGTCAGCCCAAACTTAGCAATCAAGATGGCTTTCATTGGTGTGCACATGATTTGGTCTCCAACTTCTAAAGTAAGAAGTGTCCAGCCCAACTGTAGGCATGTGCTTCCACACCCCCAGCGCTCTTCTGGGATCTTGTGAACCCTCAGGGCTACCTCATAGAGAGAAAACCATTTGTCGATTTCATCTCCCACCACATAACTGGGCTTTCTGTCTTCTTCAGGCACTGCAGGTATGCTGCCACCATCACTGCTGGACCCTGCCTTTCTGGCTTTGATGTCTAGCTCCTTAAGACTCAGTTCATGAGCCAGTAACAACTTTTTCTCCTTTGAGCCTTCTTCTCCTCCATGGCCAGTTTCCTTTCCTCTATCCTTAACTGGGTCATCTGCAACTTGAATTACCTCTCTTCTCTCCTCTCCGCCAGCTCCTCTGCAGAAAGACTGCAGGAAGAGACACTTATTTGTGCCCTGGCAGGGGACTCCATTCCAGGAGGCAAGCCATCCATTTCCACTGCATATCGCTCCTCGGGAAAGTCCTCTCCAGGCCCCCCATCCCATTATCCTCTCCTGTGGCTTCAACCAGTGTTTGGTGGGCTTCTGCCCAGGCCTTCAGCACCTTTTGCAACTCTACCTTCCCGGTGGTGCTCTTAGCAGGAAGTCCCTTCTACTTGCAGAACTCCTTGAGCTGGGCAACAGTGTAGACATCCATGTTGGCCAGCTCAAATTCCATTCTTGCGAATGTGGTCTTAAGCACAATAGTCAGAAAAAGAAATTAGAAAAAGCAAAAAGGCCAATCAGGGAGAATTTAACTCAAATTGGTCTTAGAATATTTATGTAGGGTGGTAGTTTTATACAAAATTACTGTATGGCACTGCACAAACACAAGTCCAATCCCACTGCTGCAACCAGTGCAAGAACTTGGGTTGTTGGTTGACTGGGGTTTAAGCCCTGGTCAAGCAGCAACCACAATCCCTGCCAGGATATGGCACAAGTCAGCCCCAAATTAACCTGTGCACCAGTTCTTTCAGAGCAGCAGTCCAGCAGAGCGGCAGTGCTTCAGCAGCACAGCAGTCCTTCTTTCTGGCAGAGTATCCAAACATCCAGAAGTGCACTGAAGAGTTGGTGTCTGAGGTCCCCTTTTTATACATTGGTGACCTGGTTCTAGAAGGTGGAAGCAGCTTCTAGACAGTGTCTTTGAAGTGCAGGGAATTCCCTACCTCCTCTGCCCTGGTTCCAAGCTGGCTGAAGTGACAATACAGAGTCGTTGGACCGGACACAACCTATTCAGGTGTAAGTGAATCTGGGTCCAGCTCCTCTCTCTCATCCTGCCTGTGAGGACCCACCCTGTCACACCTAAGCTCCCATTGGGTGTGGCTGTCTGGGAGGAATACACAAAAGCCCAACTGCAAACTACACCCAGTCATATGACCAGAGACAGGCTGCAGGCACCAAATGCCTAAGGCAAGAAAATGCCAACTTTCTAAAAGAGGTATTTTCAGAATTGTAATAAAATCCGACTTCACCATAAGTTAGGACTGTAAATTAGGGTTCCAGAGACACCAAACTTGAAACAATTATATCTTCCCAGTTGGAAATTTCTATCATAAAATGTAATAAGGCAACTGCAATGTTATCCACTGTAAAGATACGCCTTGCAGTAGTGAATAACGAATGTAAGAGTTTTTCACTACCAGGACATGTAAAACTTAAAAGTGCATGTCCAACTTTTTAAATACATTGCATCCTGCCCTCTGGGCTGTGCAGGACCAACACAGGGGTGACTTATATGTATTAAAAAGGAAGGTTTCGCCCTGGCAAAAGGTTCATTTTGCCAGGTTGAAATGGCAGTTTAAACTGCACACATAGGCTCTGCAATGGTAACGAGTCAAACAGAGATGCATTACCAGCTATGGTTCCCACAGTTAATTCCTGAGACCCGTTGATTAATTCCAATCGTTTTTGCCCTGTACCCATAGCCAAAAGGTACAATGTACTTTCTGACCTGGATTGACTTGAGGCAATAAAGGACCGTGTATCATCTTCCTTTCCAATCGTTACACAGCACCGGATCAAGATTTCTAAACCCACCACTACTTACTACAGACCCATTTCTATACTCAGTTGGAACGTTGCTGGCCTAATAGGGAAAATTGATCACTTGGATTGGCAGCTATTTGTTACCAAGCATGACATAATAGCGCTACAGGAAGCGTGGCTTACTGATACAGCTCACCTAGAAGGATACACCTATTATTCTCACTCAGCTATTGCATCGACTCGGGGTCGGGACATGGGAGGTCTAATTACCTGGATTGGTTTAAGTCTCCAGGTAGAGGTGACATTAGCCAAATCTGATTCACCATCTTTCTTAGTGTTAAAAATTAGCGTCCCTAGGACAAACGCTGATTTCTATCTTATTAATTTCTACAACAGCGATTTTATCAATACTGTTTGTGTACACTTTACCAATTTATTACATTTTGTATCCAATTTACAAACTACAGTTGCTGATAAACAAGCGCAACCCTATTTCTTTCTTTGTGCCAATTTTAACACTAAGTTAAATGGGGACCCTGGGCACTCGGAGAGCCAACAGAGGAGTATAATATCGTACATGATGCAAGGGGGACTGAGCTTTGTAACTACTTGGTTGCATATGGTCTGGTTGATTTACTTGAGTTAATAGGAGAGGCTAATTGTGCGATACACTCTTATTGAGGGAGGGGGAAGAGCTTCCGTTATTGATTATAGTTTGTAAGTTCTAATTTTTTACCATGGGTTTCTAAAGGAGAGATCTTAACGACAGACTGGGGAGATCATAGCGCCCTTTGTGCCTCTGCGCTATTACCGATCAAAAGATATTCATGTAGTATTAATCTAGTATCTGTCACACAACATTCAACAGATGGATTAAGATTAGTTTGGCACTTGCAAAATCCTATAGAATTGCTGTCCGCTCTACTTAGGTAACACCTAGGTCTGTTTCTCAACTGTTTAACTGATAGCGGAATAGAGACGATGATCGTGCAATAATGCAGTCTGATGCGCACTATTAGGGAGTCCATGCTTGAGCCAATCCATTCATCTAAAAAAGACCCTAGATGGTTCGATGAGTCTTGTTCCACGGCAAATCGTAGACTAAGGAAGGCCCTAAATACAAAGCCTAGGGTCCGGTCTGAGGTGCTTTTAGCACGTTGTGAGTACAAGACCTTATTACTATCCAGGAAGAAGGAACTCTATTAAAGGGACTGGGAATTACTGGAAAGCGATGCACTTGAGAATCGTTCTGAGGATCTGTAAAACAAATCAGAACAAGGAATTCCCCACTTAACCCAACCCTGCAAAACAACATACCAGGTTCAGAATGAGTTCTACACTTCACTTCTATATATTATATTGAGGATGACCCGACTATGTTAGCTTCCTTGCATAGCAGATTAAAGAAATTATCATCCCTCTTAACATCATTGCACGAAGAGAAACAGGCTATTCAACACAGTAAGGGCGGGAAAGCGCCTGGACCAGAAGGGGCACCAATTGATCTGATGAAGTGTATGCCCGAGCTATGGGGCCCCCTGATCACTAATGTTTTTAACTGTTGTTTAACTAATAATATACCACATTCTTGGTCCACATCAATGATCGTGCCTATATTCAAAAAGGGCCATCGTATGTCTCCTAAATGCTTTCGCCCCATTTCACTCAAGGACAGTACAGTTAAAATCATTGGCAGAGTCATATATGACTGTTTAGTCAGCTGGGCGGGCAACAAGGGTTTCCTCTCTCCTTTTCAATTTGGATTCCGCCCAAACGTAGGTACAAATGAACAGTGTTCGAACCTAGCCCTGACGGTTAGCAAGTACATCCACGCCAGACGTTGCCCCATCTATCTCGCCTTTATGGATTTGTCCACTGCCTTTGATTCAGTAAACAGAACCAAATTATGGCTAATGTTGCTGGATCAAGGAATGGACCCTCCTCTGGTGATTTTTTTGTATTCCCTACACGCTGATTTGTCTGCCAGAGTGCGCTTAACTACTCAAGACGAGCTTTCATCTGATTTCCCATTGAAAAGGGGCGTGCGGCAGGGGTGCATATTGGCACCTCTGCTTTTTATTTTTTACATAAATGGGCTAACAGCTCACTTAAGTAGATACTCCAAGAATAGCAGGCACTCTTGTGCCTGCCTTACTCTATGCAGATGATGCAGTCCTTTTAGCCCTTACTCCGAACGCACTGAGGCAGTTGGTGGACCGATTTGCCCTTTTGATGCAAAATCTTGATTTAAAAACTAATTACATTAAATCGCACATCATGTCATGTCTGCCTGGCAAATCAAAATTAAATAAAATTATCATTAAGGGGCATGCACTCATGAGTGTATACAACTTTTGTTATCTGGGCGTGACCTTCAGTTCGTCAGAGTTTTGGCACTCCCAGATCAACAACTCTAGTCTTAAACTTTCTAGAGCTGCAGGGACAGTGTTTAATCTTATTAGACTTAGTACGAGAGGGACCATCTTGCCAGCCATGGAGGTGTATAAGTATTAGCACTGCTATTTATGGTGCAGGTGTGTGGGGCTTTAATAAAAGCTGCTCCCTACAAGTAGAGGAGAATCGTTTCCTTCGCCACCTGTTGAATTTACCACCATCCACCTCTAGTTTCATTGTCCACTCAGAGATGAATCAGGGATTTATTGTAGATAAGATCCACTTGGCGCCTCTTTTGTTGTGGGTAAGCATCTGGACTAATCCGGCTGCTAAGCTATGTAGAGATATCATCGTCGAGTGTCTCTATCTTGAAAAGGCTTTTTCAATCCCATGACTGAACTACATTCGGGTTAGCCTAGCATCCCTGGGATTGTCTTCCTTGTTTACTGAGCCCAGCAGTCGCTCTAAGACTGATAGGTTAAAGGTGAAAGTAGCCTTTCTGGAATATCGTAAAAGACCTAAGAATAAAAAATGAACTAGGGAAATCTTCAGTTCTGAAATATTATAGATCCGTAGCTACAAGCGAAGCCCCCTTTTATCTAACCCTTGATGTCACACAATGGTACCATTCACTTCTTCTCCGTTTTAGAGCGGGTTCTATATAATGGTCTTTTTTTGTTTTCACAGCATTCCAGATTTAGAGGGGAATGTAGTTGCACCCTGCGCATGTGACAATCAATCTGCACAAACACTACTGCACTTTATGTTTTTCTGCAAATTGTACAGTTTGCCACATAAGCACTTTTTGAAACCCCTGCTTTATAAATTAGGATTTCAACGATGCAGAGTAGCTTTGTTTCATTTGCAGTTTTTAAGTTCTCCCGAAATTTGTTTTTGTGCTTTTTTTTAAATCAGCTATTAGGGCAAGAAGAACCATGATAAGGTACCTGCACATCAGTTGCGCTCAGTTTTTTAACTTTTATAGTATTTTTAAGACGTTATATATTTTAGCCTACTAGAAGTTTCTAAAATGTACCTATGAAATTACTGCATTGGAATTAAGTGTTTAGATCATGTACCTTACAGATTCATATTGATATTTGGCTGTTCTTTTATCTACATGTATTTTTATATTTTTTTGTATTATTGTACTGTGGTTTCTTTTATGACCTATACATAGGTCGAATAAAGATTTTGAATTGAAAAGAAAATTGACACCAAACTTAAAACAGTTATATCTTCCCAGTTGGAAATTACCCTTATAAAATGTAATAAGGCAACTCCAATGTTATCCAATGTGAGAGATACGCCTTGCAGTAGTGAAAAACAAATTTAAGAGTTTTTCACTACCAGGACATGTAAAAGTTAAAAGTACATGTCCAACTTTTTAAATACATTGCACCCTGCCCTCTGGGCTGTGCAGGGCCAACACAGGGGTGACTTGTATTAAAAAGGATGGTTTTGGCCTGGCAAAAGGTTCATTTTGCCAGATTGAAATGGCAGTTTAAACTGCACACACAGGCTCTGCAATGGCAGGCCTGAGACATGTTTAAAGGACTACTTAAGTGGGTGTTATAATTAGCGTTGTAGGACCACCATTAGCATTATATTTACAGGTCCTGGGTACCCATAGTACCATTTACTATGGGCTTATAAGTAAATACAATTTGCCAATTGAGTATGAGCCAATATTACCTTAGATGAGAGAGCACATGCACATTAGTACTGGTAAGCCCTAGTAAACTGCTCATTCCTAAGGCCAGAAAAAACGAGGTCAGACAAAAATGAAGGAGGAAGGCAAAACGTTGGGGGGAAGACCACCCTAAGGCTGACAGGTCTAACACAATCCTTCATAAGGGACATTTGGCTAAGCCCACTTCAGCCATTAGCTAACCCTCTTACGGTAATGACTTGCTGGCTTGAAGTTTTGGAATCAGCCCACAACATATTGCAGATGTCTACATTTAGTAAAATAGTGCAGCTTGAGGATGGCAGCTTCACTGCCCCTCCACCCTTGCCTCCTTCGCAATACAACTCTTTCATTGTCCTCTTATTCCACTGCTGCAGCACGACAAAGCTTATGGCTGTTCATGCCGGCTCCTGCTGGTGCCAGGGTCCATCCATTTTATGACCAATCCAACATGGTTCCCAGAGATTTGTGCTGTGTGAATTTGGCAACATAAATGTCTGGTGTGAGAAGCTGGCCTGGTATATGATGTCCACTAATGTACGTTGGCACCTTGCACCAGTCCAGACAACCCTTATGGTGATTTAAGAGGTCTTAGACAACCTTAGAAAGCTCTCTAAGTGGTAGCTGTGGAGAGCAGCCTTCAGGCGTAGTCCAGAAAGAGTGTAAAGCAGCTTATTTTACCAGAATGCAATCTTATAGTATAGAGTAAGTGAGAAAGAACCACACAAGGTATTTATAAAAATATGTATTTATTATATAATACTCTCTAACACGTCTAGCTATCTCCTACCCAGAGATAAACACAATGCACACAATACTTTGCAAAGAAATACAGTAAATAGCACAGAATACACAGTGGACCCCAGGGGGGACCAAATCATACAGTAAAAAAGTGGTATAAGAACCACGACTCGGGTCAAGACAATGTCGAGAGGACGAAGAAGTGCTGGGGACCCAAGGAACCACCCAAGGTGAGTGACTAGGAACCCCAGGGAGAGCGTGTGCAGTGTGGGAACACGACCACGTGCTCCGTACAACTCTACGTGTAAGTCGCGGTTGGATTTTTAAAGATTAAGCACACTTCCCAGTGGACCCTGAAGAAACAACGTAGAAGACAGAAGGTTGGAGAGCCACCCCACCCATGGATACCCTAGTACCCATGTTACGTACACCAGGGAAGCTGGGTGCATAGGTGTGAAGTGGTGTCCGAAACCGCCATCGAACCCAATGGAGGACTTCAGGAAAGTGCCGCTACTGAAGAAGGAGAAAGTGTCCGGTGGAATCCGAAGGTGGATTATAGTTGAGAGGTACTTGCAAGCAGAGGAGACAGAGTCTATGTCACTCAGGAGTGACCAGGAGATCTGGAAGACGAATGCCCACCAATGTCAGGAGTTGCAGGAGAATTGACGAGAACCTTGACTCTGCAGCTGTGAGGATCAGGTGATGCTGAGGAAGATCAGGAGCCATGCGCAAGCTGTCCCATGTTGGATGTTGAGTGCTGAGGGGTCGGTGTCCGGCGGGGGCAACAACAAGCCTTGGCAAATGCAACCAACGCAGAAATCAAAGAAGGTGCAACGTCGGGACCAGCAAAGTCCAGGAGACTCACCACAAGCAGGGGAGTCAGGGCAGGCCCCGAGCAATCAGAGGAGCTGAAAAGAACCAAAGGTGACCCTCAAATGGACCCACAGGCGGGAGGCACAGGAGTCGCGAGAGGACCTGAAGCAGCTCACCAAAAGATGCAGGCCACGATCACACGGTGTGGTGTGGCTGAAAATTCTGGTCACTGGAGGTGCTCGAGGTTGGAGCTACTTGGAGCCCGAAGATCTTCTTGGAAGGAAGCCAACAAGCTTTTGCAACTGCAAGTTGACGCAGTGCACAGGGGTTCGGTTATTGCAACCCCCACGAGGGATACTGGCCTCAAACTTGGTGAGAGGGCAGGGCAGGCCTCAGGAGTTGTGGAAAACTACCACCTGTGTTGAAGAACTTTTTGGAGTGTAGAGGAGCTCAGGATCAGCAGACAGGTCAACTTAGTTGCGGTGCCTGCGAATGCAGGGAAGTGACTCCTTCACTTCAAGGAAGATTCCTTCAGGTATCTTTGATGCCCAAAGGCCTTGGAAGGTTCCTGTATGGTGCACAGGCACAGACAATGCAGCAGACTGGAACGGAGACGAAGTTGAGCCCAAACGAAGTCCAGCGAATTCCAGAGTGTCCAGACAGTAGAAGAAGTGGTGTTTGATCTGAATCTTGTCCCACGACAAATCTATGGACCCACCCACAGGTAAGCCCTTAAGTACCCCAAGGAAAGGGTTGGGACAATTCAGGTGACCCTCCCAGGGGAGGGTCTGGACAAGGGGGAGGTTACTCCTATGTCCTTTGCCCAGTTTCGCACCAGAGAGGGAGCCAACCGCTCCCATAGCTGGTTTGAACTGGACTAAGCATGGGGACACCAAATGTGCCCCTCATGCAGACTGAGTGGCGCTGGCAAGCCCACCCACCCTGCCCCAATACACTAAATCCTGTCTGGGAGGTGGTCTCACCTCCCTGTGACAGGATGCCTATTGTTCTGCCTTCCCTGCTCGAACTTGGCTCAGCAGCAGGAGGGCAGAATCGTGTCTCTGGTCGGCAGCAACCATTTTGTGCTGTCCGGGTCAAGAAGGCTGGTACCGGGAGCACTGAGAGCCTAACGGAGGGCTCTTCCATTGCTTGGAATCATACCTCCCACACCGTTTATGGTGTGGGGGTATGATTCCAACATGTTTGATACCAAACATGATGGGATTCATTGCAGCCAGTTTCGAGATTTACGCAGTGCCCCTCTATATAGTATATGGCTGCTTCACTTACAACACGGGAGAATGGACTCCGTAGGCTGTAGGGGTGTCCTGCTCATGCAGGGGCACCCTCACACTTAGAACCAATCACCCTGCCTTCAGGATTGATAAGGCCTGCTATAGAGGTGACTTATAGGTTTAAGTGAAGTGACCCCAGATATAGGAAACCTATATCTTTAGTAAGTGGTGCTAGCACCAGCTTACACAGGCTACAAGGGCAGGCCTGTGGGTCCATTTTGAATGGTTTCCCATGGGTGGCATAATGCACGCTTCAGCCCATGGGGGACCTCTGGGGTACCTATGCCCAGGGTACCTTATTACCATATACTAGGGACTGATAAGGGTACCCCAGTGTCCAATCTGGGATGTACCTAAGTACTGAACATAACAATTTAAGGGGGAAAGCAGATAGACTGGGGTCCTGATTAGCAGGATCCCAGTCAGACTAGTCAATAACAGCTTAGCACCAGGCAAAAAGTGGGGGTAACCATGCAGAAGGATCCTACCTTCCTACATCTGGTAGCCATGCTGTAATCTCCTTGATCTTGCGAGCTAACAGAGTTCATCGAATGGAGGTGAGCTTGGCAGAAATCAGTACGTTTAGAAAGGATCACAGTTACACATGGAGAAGTGGTTGGTGGCCCAACAATGACTAGACTAGCTCCAGGAACAGTAAAAGCACTGAAACTGCTCCAAGGTGGAAAAAGAAGGATGGCATGTGATCAGGTTCCCACACCCTATGACAGAGAATATAGAAAGCTATAGGGGAACAGTAGCAAAATTTTGGAGGAGCAGGGAGGGTCAAACATCCCCCACTTTCCTAACTGCACCCCAGTAATGCACCCCATGCATCACTTCCCTGAATCCCCTGTGAACTTGATCCAGATAATCTCAGGGCAGGGGGGCACAAGAAGATTTTTGTGCTGCCCCCAAACAGGAACTGTGCTCAGGGCCGGACTGGGAACCGAAACCGGCCCTGGCACACTGCTCGGCCGGCTCCCCCTAGGGGGGAGCTGTTTGCAGGGCCGGTTTCGGCCACTTTTGTTACAGGGGGCCGATATTGCCGCCCCCCGGTAACAAAAACGGCCCCCGGGCGCCTAAAACCGACCCCCAACCTGGCGGCCCACCGGGGAAACGCCCGGTGCCCGCTACGGCCAGTCTGGCCCTGACTGTGCTCCTGAACATTGTGCTCCTCTTCAGTCAACACACCTTTTCCTCCCCCACTGGTGGCAAACCCGCAGGGGCCTCCCCATCTCATCCTCCAAATCAGCACACTGGGAAGCAAAAAAAGGCACTAAGGAGAGTTGCCAATCAACTACCACCTCCCAACTCTCCCTAAGCCTGAGCCACCCCCACAGGACATTAAGAAACAGAGTGAGGGTGTTGCAGTGCCCCTGCTGGGCTCTAGCAGTGTCTGGAAGAAACAAGAACCAGCAGTCGGTGCTTCCCCGTTACACCTTAGAATCCATCCCTGAAAAGTACATCACATGCTGCACATATAGTTTTTAATAAAAAAGTAAAAATAAACAAATCTAACAATGACATAATGCTAACTCCCTGTACCCCTCAAAACTGTCCAGAAAATTAATAAACTACCACCCATATTCTCTATAAAGCCTGCAACTTGTCCCTTAAAATTAAGTAACAAACTATACATCAATGCCCTTCATTCAACCCTAAAAACTACTTGCTACTAATATACACTACCCATTTCTGAGCCCTAAAAACCTCTTACCACCCCTAAACACCATCCATCCTTGAACTCTAAAACCTCCTTTCTACCCCTAAACACTACCCATTCCTGAACCTAAAAAATACCTTATTGCTGCAATAAACTACAGACCATTGAACCTTTAAAACTTTTTACTACCCTAATACATTACCCATGTCTGAACCCTATAAAACACTTACTAGCCCTAAACACCAGCCATCACTAAACACTAAAAGCCCATACAACCAATATAACATTACAACCCTTAAACCCTTAAAATTCCTTATTACCACTAAGGGTTACCCATCACTGAACCCTAAAACTTCCGTACTACCTCTAAACACCGCCCATCTCTGAACTCTTAAAAAGCATTGGTACCGCTCCACTGTTCCTGTAATTCCGCTCAAAGTGACTGGTCATCCTTTTTAGCCTTGGCTGAGCTTTCCTACAATAATTCCATCCATAGTGCTACTCAATCCTCACCATCCTCCGGCTTTTCCTTCTGGAATCCAGAGTTTACACATGGTGCCCGCCACTGCCAGTTTTGTTCAACCGCTGCAAGCTGCTCGACAGAAGATCTCTCTTAATCTTCACACATCTAAACAACAGATGAAGTTCTATGAGTATTCTCGAAGCTTCTCTTCTCCTTCCTACAAGATTGGAGACAAAGTCTGTTTTTTTTTTTAGTTTTATATTGCGCGAACTAGACCCAAAAGTATCAGAGCACTTTACATGAGCACCAGTTGCATTACAGACTGACACATTCATTTTTGTTAGGCACGGGGAGATTAAGTGATTTGCCCAGAATCACAGGATGTTGAGCATCCCTGCCGAGACTCGAACCTGGTTCCCCAGCTTCGAGGTCAACCGCCCTAACCGTTAAGCCACATCCTCTCCCCTAAGTTCTTCCTGTCTCACCTCTTCCATAATAAATTCACATTGAGATTCTATGGGTCTTTTAAGATTCCTCAAGTCATCAGTCCTGTTGCCTACAAGATTCGACTCACTCGCCATTGGAAAATCCATCCAGTGTTTCATGTCTCCCAACTGAAACATTACCACTTTGATCCCTTTCAGCGATTGTTTACTCTGCCTCCTCCTATTTTGGTTGGAGATTAACCTGAGTTTGAGGTACAGAGAATATGTGCTTTTTGCATCTTTCATGGGAAGCTTTAATTTTTGATCTGTTGGAAAGGATAACCTCCTAGTGAACGGTCTTGAGGAGAGGCCTATTCTGTTCAAGCTCCGGTTTTGGTTTTTTGCCGCTTCTGCAGCTGTCCGGATAAACCTGGAGCTTCTACAGGGGGGCATATTGTTGCACCTCCATTCTCAACTGCCTTCTGATTGCTGGCAGAATGCGAGCTCCAGCGGGAGCTGGAGGGACCGCTTAGGTACCAGCAGATTGCCATAGACCTTAAACACACTTAGCTAAAGGCGTCCAGTACGGGGGGGCGGAGCTTGCCTGGTTGCAAAATGGCCGCTCGGTGATCGAGCTCCGCCAGCCACCGACACTATCCGGCATAATTGACACCCTTGGACACTTGGCGGGGACACATGCGGGCGGTTTGGAGGACCCCCTCTGCCTGCGGACCTGAACGATAGGTCCCACTCCCTCCCGCGCCCTCTATTCCGGCTCCTGGGACTGTCGCCACTTTTCCCGGCGCGCGGCCTAGGGACGAGGCCGACGTGAGCGCGGCGCGGCGCTGAGAAAGCCGTCCGAGGCTGAGGAGGCGACTGCGGGGTACGTGGCTCTCCCTGGGCGTGTGCCGGCGGCGGCTGTGGCTGTGCGGTGAGCGGAGGATGCGACTCCGCGCTGGGCATGAGAAGAGGTAGGCCGCGAGACAACGAGGGCAGCGGATTGAGAGTGGCGCGGTGGTGCCTCTGGGGCCTGCATCGCCCTCCTCCCCTTGCACCGTGAGGCTCTTCACTCCCACACGCACTATTAGCGCTGAAGTCGTTGGGCTGTGAGGCGGCGCTAGATCCTGGCGCAAGACTCTGGTGGGACTGGGGGCTGCACCGGTGCCTGTTCCACACGGGGCTCCGGTGGACGCGCTGAGGCCTGTGGACCCCGGGAGTGGCAGTGTGCCCTTCCACCCTCTGATGGTGCAGCGGCCGATCTGCTAGGGGGTATTCGCCGATTGCCTGCCCTGAGTCCGACTCCAGTTGCACGTATTGGCGCCCAGTGGCTGCTCGCCTTGCGGAGACCCGGCCCTGGTGTGAGAGACTGTGTAGCCCTGGGCGCTCTATTGTCGTGTGGAGTGTAGGTAACACCGGGACGGCCATGGGTAAACTGGATAAATCCCAACCGAAGCTCACCTTTGAACAGCGCAAATCAAAGCGGCATGAGGACGCTGCGGAAGCAACAACGACGGAAACGGGCAATCCAACTGATGACCCGGTGAGTGATATTAAGCAAATAATTGCCTCCATGCAGCGGGGCCTGACTGCCATAGACGCCAAGATCGACACGTTGGTTTATCGGATGGACAGAATGGCGGAAAGAGTAGATAAACATGCAGAACGTCTAGATATGGCAGAGCGACGTATCACCGAAACTGAGGAGGCACAAACAGACACTAATGCTACCCAGCGACAGGTCGAGAAAGCACTGGTTATGCTGCAGGACAGGGCGGAGGATTTGGAGGCGAGGTCGCGGCGGTGCAATCTTCGCATCACGGGCTTGCCCGAATCAACATCTACCGGCCCCATGGAACTTTTTATAGAATCCTTATTGAAATCGCTATTGGGGGCTGAGACTTTTTCCGCCATGTTCGTGGTTGAGAGGGCGCATCGCTCGCTGGGCCCGCGGCCGCAGCCTGGTGCTCCGCCGCGGCCTATCATCGCCAAGCTACTCAATTATCGCGACAGGGATGCCGCCTTGCGTAGAGCAAGAGAGCTGGGCACGTTGCAACATGAGGGATCCTCGCTGTCCATTTTCCCTGACTTTACCATGAAGGTGCAGGACGCCCGGAGGCAGTTTGCACCGTTGAAGCGTAGGTTGCGAGATCATAGCATTGAGTACGCTATGCTATACCCAGCGCGGCTAAAGGTCCTCTTTGATGGCAAACCTAAAATATTCTTGGACCCGCAATCCCTGCAGAAAGCTTTGAAGTCCTGGGAGGTCGCTGGCAAACGCAAGAAAGTTCAAAGCGCGGACGCCCGATGGTGCTGAGGCCTCGCAGAATCTGGACGATAATGACTGAGGATGGAGGAGGAGATCACACCGTCCCTCTCTTAACATTTGGCAAAGCCTTCTAAAATGTTTTCTGTTGCCCTGATATTCTTGGTTGATCTGGGGGAGTTTCCTTCCTGTCGTTGGTTGTGCACCATTCAGAATTGAAATGTTGTTTCGCAAAATATCCTGTTAGGGGGGGTTTGGAGTGCCGCTTTGGGGGCCACAACTTTCCGCAGGCTTTTCTCCTTTATTAGCGAAGGGTTAATGTATACTTATCGGTGGTGTGGTGTAGCAGCATAGGGTTCGGACTGCCGGGTAACATCCGCCCCACGGCATCACCCGCTGTTGATGGTAACATCTGGGGACTCGTTAGATGTTTTTTTTTTCTTTCTTTAAGAGTAATAATGGTGGTATTTTTGGAATAGGGCGGGTTGTGTATCGCCTTTGCACAGTTGGGGACTGCAAGGCGTGGGTGGTGGGTGGAATTGCGGGGATGTTCTTTTTGTGTCTTTTATAAAAAGAAAATTGCAGGTCACAAGCTGTTGGTTGTATCCGAAAGGTCAGGATAGGGCATGGGCATATAGGTGTGGGTGCCACTCAGGCAATTTGCTTTCCTACACTCCGGCTGTACCACGATATGGCCCATAAGACACGTTTAAAATTGATGAAATGGAATGTTAGGGGTCTGAATGACCACAGAAAGGTGCGAAACGTCCTAGCCTACTTAAAGAGGAAAGAAGTGGACGTCGCTCTATTGCAGGAGACGCATCTCCGTCCAGATAGTAGCTTACTAGCGGGGAGCCGTGCTCTGGGAGTCTTTCATGCTGCTTGCTTTACCACGCATTCTAGGGGTGTTGTGACTTGGATTAATCCTGCTTCAAAACTCAAGATAGACCGTTGTAATACTGACCCCTCTGGTAGATTTACCATTACTCACTGCTATAACTCCTCTTTAGATGTACTGGTTGTGAACTCCTATGGCCCAAACTACGATGACCCCCAGTTCTATCACTCCCTGTTCCGGACCATTAAGGCACATCCCACTTCATCTGTATTATGGGGCGGGGACTTCAATTGTGTTTTGGATCCTGCGTTGGATCGGTCCCGGGGGCCCCTTAGACCTCCCTCTGCTGCTGCTAAAGCGATTGTGGATATTCTGGTTCAACTGCAAATGGTAGATGTATGGCGGACACGCTCTCAGGCCAGAGATGGGTTTACACACTATTCGGCCCCTCACGATATACACACACGCATTGATTATTGGTTCATCTCGCAATCCTTATTATCCAAGGTTCAGCATTGCGAAGTGTTGGCCCGGACGTTCTCTGACCATTCACCCATTCTATTGACTGTAGCTGTTCCTCCGCGCGGGCCTTTTCCCTTTTTGTGGCGGTTCCCTCCATATTCGCTGCTAGATGCAGTTTTTAAAGCAGAATTGCATGAGGCTATTACTGAGTTCTTTTCGATTAATATTGGTACTGTGGACTCTTTTGTGACGGTTTGGGAATCGTTCAAGGCCTATATTAGAGGCGTGACTATTAGTAAACATGCTGGAGTGCTCCGTTCTATACGTTCCAGGCTGGCCTTCTTGGAGGCTCGGATAGCGGCTTTGGAGGTCGAGATGGCACGTGAGTCCTCTCCACAGCTCCTTGAGACCTTGAACTCCACATTAGCTGAGTTTAATATTGAAGCGGATAGCGAGGTCAGGCATATGGGCAAATATGCTACGGCCAGATTTTATGGAGAGGCGGATCGACCGGGTTCGGTTCTCGCATCTATGGCTAAGAGCAGATTAGAGTCCAGAGGCACCCCAATTTTATCAGATGCTGGGGGTGCGACCTGGTCCGAACCGGCGGATATTACTAAACGATTTCGTGATTATTATCAAGAACTATATAGCTCGAGGGTCTCCCCTTGTGAGGAGGAGATATTACAGTATCTAGACTATATTGAACTGCCCTGGTTACAAAACTGGCAAAGGGAGTTCTTAATGCACCCCATTGAGCACAGAGAGATAAGGCTGGCGTTGACCTCTATGCGGGAAGGTAGTGCTCCAGGCCAGGATGGCCTGACGGTGGCCTTCTATAAGGCCTTTAGTGATCTGTTGATTCCCCACTTAGCCACATTGTTCCAGGAGATTGGGGCAGCAGGGATTATGCCGCAAACCATGCGGGAGGCCCTTATTGTCACTCTTTTGAAACCGGATAAAGACCCTCAACAGTGTTCTTCCTATCGTCCGCTTTCCCTGTTGAACGTAGACACTAAGATCTTCGCCAAGATACTTGCTAATCGTCTCTCCCCGTTATTGCCGCAGCTCATCGGCTCGGAGAAAACAGGCTTCATCCCGGGCCGGTGTCTTTCCCACAATCTCCGGACATTGTTTGGGGTCCTTCAGCATACCCGTCTAGACGTCCCAGCTGTGGCCGTATTTTTAGACGCCGAGAAGGCGTTCGATTCTATTGAGTGGCCATTCCTCTATGCTGTGCTGCGTCGGGTGGGGGTGGGCGAGGTCTTCCTGCAGCTGGTGGGGATACTCTATAACTCGCCGATGGCTCGTGTCCGGGTGGGTGACCTGGTGTCTGATCCCATATTCATCTCAAGAGGCACTAGACAGGGGTGCCCACTATCCCCGCTATTGTATGCTTTGGCTGCCGAGCCTCTATTGAGACCATTGAGGGAATATCATGGGCACAGAGGTCGCCGCTTTCCCCACTATAACTTAGTGGTGTCGGCCTACGCTGACGATACGCTCTTGTTCATTAGGGACCCTGAAACGCACCTCTCCCCTGTTATCCGTGAGGTGCTGCGATTTGGGGGACTATCGGGGCTGAAAATTAACTGGGAGAAGTCTGTAATTTTCCCGTTAACGCCGAGTTTGCCGCCCGCACAGTTGGACTACCCCCTGCAATGGACCACTGATCCGGTCCGATATCTGGGGATCCAGATTCACTCGGACGCTGAGCTGGTGATCCGAGCAAACTATGGTAGAGCAATCGCTAAACTGACTGAAGATATAGATCGATGGATTCGTCTGCCGCTCTCGCTGATCGGCAGAATCTCTCTGATGAAGATGGTGGTGTTGCCTCGCTTTCTTTTTCTGTTCATGAATATCCCCATAGTAGTTCCCCGTCATCTGCTGCGTGGGAGCTCCGTGTGTTAATGACGAAGTTGGCTTGGGCGGGTAAGGCGCCGCGGGTATCCATGGACACGCTCATGTTACCTTATCATGCTGGGGGTCTGGGCGCTCCAAATTTTGACCTTTATTATCGCGTTGCACAGGCCTTGCACGCTCACGCCTGGGTTCATGGCCCGCAGTCCCTTCCACATCTCCGGATCGAGGGGGTTGCTGCGGCCCCTGAGCCACTACCCTGGCTTATCTCTAAGACTCCGGATAGGCGATGTGGGGTCCTGGACTCGGTGAACTCTGTGATACACGCCTGGCACGTCCTACTTGGGCTGTTTGCAGGGGCTCAACTGTATTCGCCGAGAATGCGTATAGAATGGTGTCATTGGTATGTCTTCAGTTCGGAGAGGGGCGTGATCCGGGCTCTGCAGGGTCTCGGCCTAACCGAGATGGGTGACCTCTTTAAAAACGGCCGATTAGTTACTTGGGAAGAAGTCGCCAGTAGTATACCTCAACCCACAGCGCTGACACAATTCCAATTTTTCAGGACCAAGCACGCTCTCCGTGCAGTGTTGGGTGAGGAGCTGACGGAACCTATGGAAATTCCTCCCTTCTCTATATTACTCAGTTCCCGTTCCCCCGTTAAGCTGGTCTCTAGACTTTATACTTCGGCCTTGCAAACCAAAACTACTCAGCATTCTCGGGCTCGAATTGCCTGGCAGAGAGACATTGGTTCATCACTCACTGATGATATGTGGTATTATAGTTGTGAGGTAACACGTAAGATATCTTTAAATGGTAGGCATAGATTGGCACATTTCAAGTTTTTAAACAGAGTTCATTACACACCAGAGCGGCTCCACCGATATGGGCTGCGCGAAACGGACTGCTGTGAGCGGTGTGAGGCGCCGGGGGCAGGCTTTTTCCATTTGGCGTGGCAGTGTCCTCCTGTTGCTACCTATTGGAGTCGGGTTTTATCGGTCCTCACGGACATTGTGGGCATACACATCACACCTGAACCCTTATTGGCGTTATTGGGCTACACGAAACCGCTGCATAAAAACGTGCGCAAGCTGATAGCTATGGGTCTTTTGTTAGCTAAGCGTAGACTCGCTATGAGATGGATGCGCGGGCCCCTACCAACAATAGTTGAATGGCAGAGGGATATGGTGTATTGTAATACTCAATCCGAAGTTTATAATGAACTGCTCCCGCCCGCCTCCCGCCCACGTAGTTTTTGGGCCCTCTTTGCCCAATATCAGGAATCTAAACGTAACGAGGCTGAACCACTGGCTGAATGAATGAGTTGCTCTTTTGTTTACGGGTCTAGACGACACTCGAGTACTGGTCGATGATGCCCTTACCTGGCTATATGTGTATGGGGTGGTGTTGCTGCTCCGCCTAGATCTCTCCCTATCCTGGGATAGGCTACTTTAGCACTGACGTGGTATTTTTAGCCTTATGCCCAAAGACCTCCTTATACTGTCATAGATTGATGATGTGAAGCATGTATCATGTATGTGACCTCTTTTTTGTGTTTTTTTATGTGTAAGATTTTTATTTTTATTTGGATTGTAATTGCTTTTTGTTCTTTGTTTTGAAAATTGATAAATAAAAAAAATAAAAAAATAAAAAAAAGGCGTCCAGTACATCCATGCTCTCTTGGATGTCGGCCCTCTCCTTGAGGACATGTTGGGAGACAGCCTTGGCGTTTTCATGTTTTTCATGTTTTTCCTCCTCCTTTGTCCCAGGTTCCTCTGGAGAGGAATTCTGGGATAGAAAATACTGCATGTTCCAAGATGGCACCTTGTCCATTCCTTCCAATTGGACGTTCCCAATCCAACACTGTGGCCTAACTTCCTGTGATGAAATTCCTGTCCTGGACCTAATTAAGGAAGGTTTTCCATTCACTCCTTGCGTCGCAACACTCCAGGTCTCCTATGGTGTGTTCCAGTGCTCCAGTTCTTCCCCAGCTCCTCAAGGAGCCTTCTGGCTTCTCCTGTTTATTCACAGTTTGTCTCCAGCCTTTCCAGCGGTCCAGTCTTTGTTTGGCTCCTTCCAGAATCTGCAGTCATCTCTTGTTGGTTAGGTCCTCAGACTTGTTTCTTGCCACAAAGTTCCAACTGCCCCCAGAAGTCATCTTGGAGGTTTTTTGCCCTCTTGCTTTTTCCTCCTTCCTGGGGCCAATTTTGTAAGGCACTTTCTGCCTAGGTGCTTTCTGTGTTGGCAGCAATGTGGCTACTGGAAGGGGTCGCCCATACCTCTGGCTGTTAAGAGCTGTGAAAACCTGGGCCTCCCGTCCAGCTCACAGCCAAAGACTCTCCACCAGGCATCAGCTTCGCTGAAGTTCCTTAAGATGCTGTGCGGTCAACAGGGGTCTACCTTGGGCTACTCCTCGATCCACAGGTTTGGTGAGGTAATCCTGGTTCCAGAGGACGACCACACTCTAGGTTCTCTCAGCCTTGGCAGAAGTCCAGTCGCCACTGGGCAAACTAGTCTCCTCACACAGCGGTTTCAGTGTTTCTCTTCTTTTGGCAGTAACTTCCCTTCTGGGCAACCTAGCTGCACTCTGACAACTTTCCCAGGTCCAGCAGACGTAGGCACAACTTTTGAGTGCTGGGTCTTGGTCCCTTCGGCTGCATGGTGGTGGGGAGCGGCGATTTGGGAAAATGGGCTACCAACTCGCCCCGGAAGGCTTCTTCAGATGTTGTGGCCCTGTTCTGCGAGCAGGAGGTCAGCCAACTGACCCTTGGAGTCTCTTGCTTTGGCTGGGGTCAGGAGTCGACTTCTCCATGAGCAGGACACAGCAGGCACAGTCCCTTCTCCTTTGATAGCCACCAGGTTCAGCAGGTGCAGTCCACGTCAGTGCAGCTCCTCTTCGTTGGATCCTTGGTGCAGGGGCGCGTTCCTTCTTTGGTTCTCTTCTTCAGTCCAATGAGATCTGACTTCTGGGTGCCAATGGTGCCATTTTTATGCTGAGAAAATGCCTTCAGGGGACATCGTGGTCACTCGGCAATGGGCTACCCTGTTCCCTCAGGCCTGATGACAATTTTCTGTGAAGTGTGGCATCTAGCTATCCCAGAGTCTCTATTCTGCCCACTCTCAAGATGGCAGGACCCCTCTCTTGGTCTTGAAAGCTTACTAGCCCACCCCTGGGGAACGGCTACCTGTGGGCTACACGCCCACAGACAAAACAGCTTGACAACTGGTTTACCCTCTCTGTCACTGCTAACAGCATGTCTACCTAAACAACAGGGCAGCCCCTCCCATGTGTGCTTACTACTTGCCCTTCAAAGGTGGCTTCCCCTTTAAAGCTCGCCTTTTGCCCCCCCTCCCCACCCGCCTCTTGTGGCTTTATGCCAGGAGGAGGTAACAACTCTTCCGGTGGCAGGCCTCTATTTTTGCCTTTCCTGGGAGACATTCACACATCTCCCCATGAGGGCAGAAGGCTGTCTCGTGGTCAGCCTCAGCAAATGGCCACTGGAAACCTGGGCAACAGAGTGGCACCTTTCTAAAAGTTGCATGTAGCAACAAGTTACATTAATTTTAACTTGAGCATCAAGTTGAGCTTAATGTAATGAGTTGTTTGATATCTTGAAGTACCAGCTTTGGTAGTCCCATTCAGAACTTAGCCCAGCTGAGTTGTCAGCGTATAACTCTGTTCTTGTCAATGGACTACCAATCTCTTTCTCTGTAAAAACAACGATTGTGGCTTTCTACTGCTTGAACATGTTAAACACATGTTCTACTTTACTAATGTGGTGCACCCTGCCTCAAAACTCCGGCTCTAGGTTTGACATATACACATTAGAAACGGAGTTTGGAGGCCGCTAGAGGGCACCCACTAAGCTGGCGGTGTAAATGAGTGGCTTCCGAGGTCGGAGCACATGATCTTCCATTAATCCTTTGAATCCAGCCCCATCGCTCACCACACTAGCCTATCCCAGCTGCCAAGACCCCCCTCGGAGACAGGCCCAGAAGATTTGTGGACATTAATTGGTGCACCGTGGTGGAGGAAGTGACGGCTGGGTAGGCCCGTCGGTGTCGCAGAGCTGGAAAGCTTTGAGTGCTCCCTCCTCTGAGCCTTGAAACCGTACTGGGGTGACTCCTGTACAGTGCATGTTGATGGCTGATCAGGTGAGTGCAGAGGGGTGCATGCTTGGCTCTGCCGCATGCACATCGAGTTGGCCTTTACCCCGAGACTGCCACAACTGCAAGGCACGCAATCAGTTTCTGGTCTGGACTCCTTCCCCTGCATATTATCCCCCCAATGACGATCACCCTCACGGATGGGGTTGTTGGTGCACCTTCTGTCTGCTCTGCTGAGCAGAGCGCAGGACTTTGGGGGTCTCGTGGGATCCCCCATCTCACAGTTCTGCTGCAGGCTAGGCATTGCTGACCTTCTGTGCTGCCTGGCCCCCTTGCATTAACTATCATGGGAACACCTGATGGCAGGCAGGCCAAGCTACATTCGCCTGTGCAAAAAAAAGCCCACGCTCACACAAGAGGCACCACTTGGCAGATCACTCTGCTGAACCCCCTCAGAATCTGGAGACTAGGCCCCATACTGAGACTACGGAAGTTTGTGCCTTACTCCTCGAAATGAAACGATACCTGGCCACTATCGCCACAGAAATTGACTCCCTTTCCCAGCAGCTCGATGACATGAAAGAGAGACTGGACTGGCAAACTACACGTATTGACCATGCTGAGCGGTGCATTTCTGATGTGGAAAGACGAGGCCGTGCTGGCTGCCAGTGACTGCACAGACCTACAACAGGAGCTCGGTAAGCTTGAAGCCAAGACAGGTTTCGAAGCTCTCTCGAGGCGCTCCAATATTTGCATCATAGGAATACCGCAATCCACAAATATACAAAGAATGGAAACCTATGTGGAAATGCTGCTCTGCAAAGTCTTAGGTCCCAACAGCCTCTTTCAAGTGTTTGTTGTTGAAAGGGCTCACCGCTTTCTGGCGCCTTGATCAGCTCCAGGCGCCCCTCCATGCCCAATAATCGCCAAACTTCTGAACTATAGAGCTTGAGATCAAATTCTGCAGTTGGCTCAAGAACAACACAACATACGGTATGAAGGTCTCTTTCTACCCTACTTCACGCAGGTGGTCCAAAAAGCCCGAAGGAGATTCCTTCAGACGAAAAAGAGACTGGGGCAGATGGAGATACCATATGCTATGCTGTACCCCGCTAGGCTGCGCATCTCAGTAAATAGGAAGACTCATCTTGTTGACACACCAGAAGAGGTCAATAAACTTGTTAAACTGCTTTCCAAGCAGAGCATGGTTCCCAGAACACAACACTCACCGGCTCTGTTTGATGATGTGGAGCGAGCCATTCCTCCCTTGAAAAGACAAACTCTGATGGGAGGGGGCTCGAGATCAGGGCCGGCTTTAGGGTGGTGTGACCGGTGCCACTGCACCGGGTGCCAAGGTCGGGGGGCGCCATTCGCCTCTGACCAAAATGAACGCCATTGTCCATCTTTCATTTATACAGCATCATGAGAATAGAAGATGGACAAATGTGCTCATGTGGTTATGGAGATCAGCCTTGAACTGCTTCCCCAGGAGTCATGCTATTTGGTGTGGAGTCTCCGGGAGTTCCTCTGCAGCCCTGAACTATGGGGGTCTAGAAGTGATAATGTTAATGGTGGGAACTGTTGTGATGGGCCCTGGTTGTGGAGGGGGCAGACAAGAACACACTATGGCGGCTCGCAGGTGCATCTTCGACTGTGGTACCTCTGGCTGACCTCAGGAACTTGATTGTGGTTTATTGTTTTATTGCACTGAGTGATTATGGCTCTTTGTTACAATTCACAGTTTTGCTTGCAGGGAGAGATTGCTAAGTCAAGAATCTCGGGATGGACGTGGGTGGAGGTAGGAACAGGCAGCACACTCACACATTATGAGACACAGAGCCTTTCGCATGCTGTCTTCACTGCACCAACATGGTTAACACAACACAGTTCGCCCACTTATCGTAGCCTGCCACAGGGCACAATGCTTGCAACCAAACTATTCCACTTAAATTGAGGGCCTGGAGCGTTCAGGGAATCAATAAGCCATGGAAGACATGTTTTGTCCTGACGTCAGTGGTGGCTCGCAGAGAGAGTGCTGCGGGGCGGTGGGGTGGGGCGGGGTGGGGGAGGGGCTGGGTGGGGGAGTAGAGGAGTCGGACATACAACGGGCAGGAGTAAAGTAAGTAAATAAATAAATAAGACTATTTACCTTGCGCTCGCTGCATCGCCAACTCGGCGACACTCTACTAGTGTCGATGAGCCCGAATTTTTAGGTTTCACCTGCACAGCGCTTGCGCTGTGCTTGTGAAATCTCTTGTATTCAATATATCTTAAAAGGAGTCTCATCAGTTCCCATAGCCATTATTGTGTTCATTCGCTTTTGTGTTGAACTTTTTTTTTATTGTTATCTTCCCCTGGCTGCAAGCGTTTACAATACTTCTACTAAAGCTGTTCACACTGTTTAACCCCCATTCACTGTCAAGATAAGATCTCTTCCCACGAAAAAGGCAGACAGCTTCTAACATTATGGTGGAATGTTTGGTTTTTATTACTTAGTTGTGTAAAGCAAATGCTTTAGCCTTAGAACATTTGTGGCATTTCCTCTTCATGCATGGTACCTTTCCTTACACTTTGTAGGCATTATCGGATTGATTTTTTCAACGTAATCTATTTGGTCATTATGATCAAATTCTAAATGTTGTAGTAAACATTGTTCGTTAAAAATAAAGTTAATATACAAGAGCTATTCTATATTTTACTACTAAACAGGCAGTCACAATTGCAGTTACCTTGCAGTTAAAGGGACTTGATTTGAATGGCGCAGCAGGTGCAGTGGCACCAGTGCCAAAAGCTCTAGGGAGCCCACTAGACCCAGATTATTGCTAAAATTTAAAACTGAACAGGCAGTCACAAGTGCAGTTAACTTGCAGACAACAGGGTTGTGATTTCAATGGTGCAGCAGGTGCTGGGACACCAGGACCAAAAGTTGTCAGAACTCCTCTAAACACCTAATATTTCTATATTTTACTACTATACAGGCAGTCACAATTGCAGTTACCTTGCAGTTGAAAGGGGCCTGATTTATATGGTGCAGCAGGTGTAGTGGCACCGGGGCCAAAAGTTGTCATAACTCCACTAAACACCAAATATTGCTATATTTTACTGCTAAGCAGGCAGTCACGAGTGCAGTTATTTTGCTGGCAACAGGGTCATTATTTGAACGGTGCAGCAGGTGCAGTGGCACTGGGCCTAAAAGTTATCGGAACTCCTATAAACACCTAGGGGCATATTATCAATAACGGCGTCAAAATTATCGCCGCTTTAGCGGCAGAAAACTGCCGCTAAAGCGGCAATAATGGGCTTGATAATATGCCCTTGAGAATTCCAATAGAAGCCCATGTTGACACCAGAACATGGGCTTCTATTGGAATTCTCAGAGATATATTATCAAGCTCCATTATCGCCGCTTTAGCGGCAGTTTTCTGTCAGCTAAAGCGGCGATAATTTTAACGCCGTTTCTTGATAATATGCCCCCTAATATTGCTATATTTTACAACTAAACTGGCAGTCACAAGTGCAGTTATCTAGCAAGCGCTAGGGTCATGAATTCAATAGTGCAGGAGATGCAGTGGCACTGGGACCAAAAGCTACAGGCACCCCACTAAACACAGATTATTGCTATATTTTACAACTCAACAGGCAGTCACAAGTGCAGTTATCTTTCAGGCACTAGGGTCATGATTTGAATGGTGCAGCAGTTGCATGGCACCCGGCCAAAAAGTTGTCAGAACTCCTCCAAACATCTAATATTGCTATATTTTACTGCTAAACAGGCAGTCATAATTGCAGTTACCTTGCAGTTGCAAGGGGCTTGATTTAAATGGCGCAGAAGGTACACCGGTGCCAAAAGTTGTCAGCACTCCTCTGAGCACCTAATATTGCTATGTTTTACAACTAAACTGGCAGTCTTAAGTGCAGTTATCAAGCAAGCACTAGGGTTATGATTTCAATAATGCAGCAGGTGCAGTGGCACGGAACCAAAAGCTCCAGGCACCTCACTAAACACCTAATATTGCTATATTTTATTCCTAAACAGGCAGTCAAAAGTGCAGTTACCTTGCAGACAATAGGGTCATGATTTGAATGGTGCAGCAGGTGCAGTAGCACAGGGCCCAAAAGTTGTCAGAACTCCTCTTAACACATATTATAGCTATATTTGACTACTAAACGGGCAGCCACAATTGCAGTTTACCTTGCAGTTAAAAAGGACTTGATTTGAATAGTGCAACAGGTGCAGTGGCACTGGGGCCAAAAGCTCTAGGGACCTGTTGGAAAGTGGGTTATTAGTAGTGACAAATGTACATCTGCCACTGGCAATAAGGCCACTAACACAATATAGGGCTCAGTACAGGTCTTAGAAAATTATTCCCATGCTCATCCCTAGGTAACTTAGCTGCGTGCAGGCAGGCTTAACTTCAAAGACAGGTATGTAAAGCATTTAAAAACACCAATTCAGTAAATAATTTAGACACAACTCACAATAAAAATCCAACACTAATTTATAAAAATAGGAAATATTTTTATCTTTAAAATGACACCAAAACGAAAAAAAACAATGTAGGGAACCGGAGATATGATTTTTAAAAGATTTAGCACTATATAGCACATAGAAACCTATAGCGCCTATTGGAACATATGGTCACGCTAGACCGGGTCAAAGGTTCCGGCCGACCGCGATGGAGCCCTGCGCGGCAGGTCTCGGTCAAAGTTTTTACCTTCTGACTTAGAAACTTTTCTGGGTCTTTTCTTCCCGGGGTCCCTCGAAGCTCTCGGCCAGTCCGGATTCAGTGAGGGTTCGCCGGCGTGCCTTGCGACGAGCTCCCGGTCGAACTTGTGGAAGTCCGACCTCCAGAGCATTCCAGCGGGACGAACCAGGGATCCAGGCCAGCTCGCGGTTGAAGGTGGGCGGCTTGGCTCTCGCGGTTGGTCCCGGTCACCTTTCCTATGTTCGGAATTAGAAACATTTACGGAGCTTTGTCTTCAGGGGTCCCTCGATGCTCTTCACCAGGCTCGCTTCAGTGAGAGTTCACTGGATTGGGTTTCAGCATACTCCCGATCAAATTCTGGAAGTCGGACCTCCGGAGCTTTTCAGCAGGACGAACCTGGACGGCAGGTCAGCTCGCGGTTGAGGGTCGCCGGCTTGGCTGGCCAGGTCGAGTCGGCCCACTTATGGAGCTTTTTTCCAAAGTTGCTCCAAACTTCTGGAGCTTCTTCCTGAAGTTACCCAAAGGGTCTCAAAGTGTCCAAAACTTACTGCAATGGTCTGGAAGCTCCAAGATGGTCCTTGAAAGTTTAGGACTTCAGTTCCCACAATCCACTTGGACAAGACCCTTACAAATCCACTGGTAGTACTCCAGGCTGAGGATTCTTGGTGGTGATGTTCAAGGTGAGCTCTGTTAACCTCTAGCTTGCAGGGAGTCCACTCTTTAGTCTTTTTGAAGCAAGGTAGGTCCACAGGGCTGTGGTTCAGGTTGTGCAGCAGGCACAATCTTCAGAGTACAGGGCCTGGTTGGTGCCAATCTAACTCCTCAGCATGGACCCTTCTTCTCTCTTAAGTTTCAAGCAGCAGATCTGAGAGGCTCTGTCCCTCTCAGATACTTATTCCAAGTTCTCTGGCTCAAGCAGGAAGGGCACTCCTGTCCAATGAGGTGCAGGGCAACACCCCAGGGTATGACCACATCCTCCAAAGTGTGGCACAATTTTCACCCAGAAAGCACCATTGGTCCAAAATTCATCATGGCTGATTTTCCAGCAGGGAGAGAAGAGCTGGCTAAGTACACCCCCAGGATGGTTAATCTCCATAGTCTTACCCCCTTGCCTCTGCCCATTCCTCCCTTAATCCCACCATCTGGCTGTGTTCAAAGAGGAGAGGTGTAAATTGAAACTGACTTATTCTGCCTGTCTCCTCCTTCCATTGAAGAATATGATTTACGACCCTTCCCCCCCCGCACTGGAATTCCTATGTAGCAAAGCCCTGCCCTCCCACAAAAGCTGTCTAACTCCATGGGCTATTTATCACCTCATCAAAGGAGCCTGGCTAATCCACTTAACTCTGACCAATCAGGACAGACCAGTGGAAGGCTGAATTTTGGCTTACAGACAAGAAAGTCTTAACTTCTTGTCTGTACACCGTAGAAAGAAATTCAACAATTCCATATTGTTGGATTTATCAATACCATTCTAGGAAGTCTTTGAATGGCATTTTTATGATTCTCATAGCAGAAATTATTAGTTAATAACTTCCTGCCATGTTAACCTATGTGGCAGGGAATTTGCAATGGTAAAAGTGACTTAGCCCATTTTTCCATCACCAAGGCGTATGAAAACATATTTTATAAGGACCCTGCCAATATCTACAGCACACCACACCCCTGGGATACCTAGGGGAGACTTTAGGGGCTCTGAATATGTAAAAATATTGCAGATCCTCCCTCCACAGTGCTCCTAGAACAAAAGTCGATTTTGTGAAGCCCTTTATCACAGTATGGGAGTGAAACGTGCAATTTCACTTAAACCAGGGCATATAAAACTCATTTTATAAGGGTCCTCCTTATAAATACCTGACCCCCCACCCCTGGGACACCTCGGGGAGACCGGGGGGTACCTAATATGCCCAAACATTGTAGTTTATCAATTTTGAAGTGCCCAAACACCAAAGTCAAGTTTGGGCACAATTTGCATTTTAAAAGCAGTCCTGCAACACAGGGCTTCTTTTAAACTGACCTCAGGCTTCAGCAGTGCACACATGCAAGTGGCCTCTAAACTGCCATGTCCTATTATATACTAGGGACTTAAAGATAGTTTCAACCCCCCTGCCCTATTAAGTACTAGGGCCTTATAGGGGAGGTCATGCCAATCATAGGGGTACCTAACCCATAGTGTACCCTAGTGTATGTAGGTGTTTTCACTGTATTCTAAGTGTCTCTTCCAGCATAGCACTGGCCCTGGGCCTGGTTAGGCAGAGCCCAGGGTCAGTCAGTCAGTTACCACAAGTACCAGTCAGCACGATTTGGGGGGTGCCCAGTGCACAGGATGACTTTGCAACAGGACCCCACTAAACACATATTAGCTACATTTTACTACAAAAAAGACAGTCACATATGCATTTATCTAGCAGACAATAGGGTCATGATTTGAATGGTGCAGTAGCACCAGGACCAAAAGCTCTAGACACCCCACTAAACACCTAATATTGCTATATTTTACTACTAAACAGGCAGACACAAGTGCAGTTATCTAGCAAGCGCCAGGGTCAGGATTTGAATGGTTCGGCAGGTGCAGTAGCACTAGTCCCACTATTTGTCATGACCTCCTCGAAACACCTAATATTGCTATATTTTACTACTATACAGGCAGACATAGTTGCAGCTATCTTGCAGTTAAAAGGGGCTTGAGTTGAATGGTGCAGCAGGTGCAGTAGCACTGGGGCCAAAAACTCTTGGAACCCCACTAAACGCAGAATATTGCTAAACTTTACTACTTAACAGGCAGTCACAAGTGCAGTTATCGAGCACGCACTAGGGCAATGATTTCAATGGTGCTGCAAGTGCAGTGGCACCGGGACCAAAAGTTGTCAGTACTCCTCTAAACAGATAATATTGCTATTACATCAATAAATTCTATTATTTCCTTCTTTCATTTCATTTTTCAAAATGTTGCTATTACTTACCCGCACTATACCACTAGTAACAGCACAATATATTGCCTTTTTGTACATAAACAAGTCATAACACTTTAACAGACTTTCTGTAACATATATTGTACAACTACTCAGCAAGCTACAGCTTACAACAAAAAACAGCTTATTATTAATCACACAGTCAAAACCTAATGTATTTACCAATGGTTGTTCCCATCTGTTGCCTGTGACCTCACGATGATTGCACCCCATACAGTACTCGGGGGCGGGGGGGGAGGACCTCAACATAACATTGCAAACTAACCTAGACTACAAGGGCACAGCACTGGATAGGCAGAAGCCACAACAGGACAGGCTAATGAGTATCCTCTCCCAATTTAAAGTCGTAGACTTATATCGTATTCATAATCCAATGACGGCTGATTACCTCTTTTATTCTGTGGTTCATGGTTCCCACTCCAGATTGGACTACTGGCTGGGATACAGGGATGTGGTGAGTCACCTTGACTTTGTCGCCCACTTGCTAGGACTTCTCTCAGACCATTCCCCGGCCATATTATCATTGCTAGTCCCCGCTCATTCCCGTGACCAAGGGCTTTGGAGATTGGACCAACAAAACTCCTGGACTCAATGTTTCTCAGAAATTCACATCGCCATACTTTCATACTTCGATCTAAACAAAAATTTGGTAACAACTGTCAATTCCCTGTGGGTTGCTTTCAAAGTGGTGATCTGTGGTGAGTGCATCTCAGAAGCGTACGGCATACTTAAATCTATGCACTCATCACTTAACACACCTGAGACAGACATATGAAGCCTTGAACAAAGTACTATACTCTCCCCTTCCAAGTAAGTTGAGCTTAACCTAAAGCGCATGGAATATCACGTAAAAGCTGGACGAGAGGTGAAGTTCCTCAATAAGTACGCTGCTGCTCGCTGATACGGGGAAGGTGATGGACCTGGGAAAACACTAGCTGGGATGATTCGCCCTCCAGGGGCCGTGTCCGACATTGCCAGGGTGGACTCTCATGATGGCACCCTGCTCTACACTACACTACACTTCACGTCCTAGATTTTTTCGCTCGTCATTACTCTGAGCTTTATACATCGCAGTCCACCATTCCCAAGCAGCTCATCCTTGACTACCTGAATAAGGCTACCTTGGTCTGGTTGGACCTCTATCAGCGCAAACCGCTGTGTCTGCCTATTACATTACAGATCAGGGGAGTCATCCGCTCAATGAGAAATGGCTCTGTCCCTGGTGGAGATGGTCTACCCATAGAGCTCTATAAAACATATATGGAAGAATTGGCACCGGTGCTGCTCATATAACGAGTCATTTTAGTGGCACTCCTTGCCGCCTTCCCTGTGGGAGGTGATAATTGTCACGCTTTTAACACCTAGTGAACTGTCACATCTATGCAATTCATACCTCCTACTTTCCCTCATAAATGTTGATAATAAAATATTATCCAAAATCCTAGCCAATCAGATTTTCCCACTACTACCCTGCATGATATGGCCTGATCAATCAGGTTTTATCTTGGGTAGATCCCCCTCTGACAATCTGCACACTCTCTTCTTGGTTACCCACCAAATAGATCAAGAGTCCTTGAATCCGTCGTTCTTGATGCCGTCGTCTTTGATGCCGTCGTCCTTGATGCCGTCGTCCTTGATGCCATCGTCCTTGATGCCATCGTCCTTGATAACGTCGTCCTTGATGCTGTCGTCATTGACGCTATCGTCATTGATGCTGTCGTCCTTGACGGTGTCAAAGCATTTGACTCTGTCGAATGGAATTACATGCTAACTGTGATCAAACACATGGGCGTTGGGAAAGGGTTCTTAAAATGGCTCTCTTTGTTGTATTCAGTCCCACTAGCAAGGGTCAGGGTGAACACGCAGCTTTCAGCTCCCTTTCATATTAGCAGGGGAACCAGGGTGGGGTCTCCCCTTTCCCCTATCATCTTCACTCTGGCGTTGGAGCCATAAGCTTGCATCTTTAGTGAGTTTCAACACCACCAGGGCTTGACGTTGGGTGCACGAAACTTGTTACTGTCAGTGTACACTGATAATATCCTTCTCCTAATTAAATATCCAGCATCAAACCTGCTAGCCATTTTAGACGACATTGCGCAATTGGACACTCGGTTAAGACTATAAATAAATTGATCAAAAACTATGATAATGCTCCTCACACCAGATACACAACAGCACATGCCCTAATATCTGCTTCAATTGTAGACTGAGCTGGTGAAATACCTCGCCATCTATTACCACACGGATATCTCAGTGCTCACTAGGGCAAACTCTGGGACATGTATATCCGGCATAACAGACTTGGTGGAATGCTGGATTAAATTACTGTTGTCGGTGGCTGCTTGGTGGCCTTCACGAAAATGGTAATCCTTCCTAAGCTACTCTATCTCTTTCAAAATAAACCTATTCCGCTCACCAGAGCTTGCTTTGACCATCTTAGATCAATTATTTTGAAGCTAGTCTGGGCTAATAGATAACCCAGGATTGCCTGGTCAAAAATGAAATTACCGTACAAGATGGGTGGTTTCTCAGTTCCTAATTTTGAACTCTACTGTTTGGTTGCCAAAGCTCAGTTCGCACACTACTGGGTTCATGACCAACGGCGCCCCCCCTTACGTGAACATTGAGGCCGGTCTGATTCACCCTACCGCATTGCATCGTGCTGTGTTAATGAAACTTCCTCGTCTACGATGAAATACACACTGTCCAATGCACACGCTGGGCATGGACCAGACTGATAGATTGCACACAGATTGTAACATGGTATTCTCCCTGCATCCCTCTGCATAACAATCCAGCACTGGCCCCCACGATAGATAAGGTGGTTCAAAAACAGTTACTCGAACATTCATTAAACACACTGGCAGACCTGTTTGTCATCAATAGCTTTCTAACACGTGTGGATTATATGGGTGCCAATCCTGGAAACCCACTGACTTCTCTCATGTATCACTGTCTCCGGAGCCCTGCAAGGGAACTATACCCTTTATTCCCTCAGGAGCCACCAGAGTGCCCCCTGCTAACAATGCTTTTTGCAAACTCCTCTCCCACCCAGATTATCACCCGTATGTACAACCCTGTCCTATCCACGCCTCCGTTACACCCCTGGCCTACAAAATCATGTAGGGAGCGCAAACTTGGCCAGGACCTGTCTGACGCACAATGGACACACTGCTGTGAGCATACCAGAAAATATCTTCAAATGGCAGGTTCCAATTTGTACATAAGCATATTACACACTTGCGGCACTGTTCAAATGTGGCCTTTCACAAATGCAAACTGCTGGAGATGTGGTGCCCCTGATGCTAATTTCCTACACATGATCTGGTCATGCCCTATAATTGCTGCATACTTGCGCAAATTGACCACGGAACTACAGTCAATGGCGATTCCAGACTTGCACATTACACTTACCGAAGCACTCCTGGGTTACGTCAAAGAAGTTCCGAAACCCTACCGTAAACTAGTGGCTCTGCTGTGGGGGAAGCATGAATAGTCATGTCTTGGAAATCTATGGACCCTTCTCGATATGCCCAGTGGATCCAGAATCTCTCTCCCTCTCTGAACACTCAGAAAACTACAATATGCTCCTCCCCCGCATCCTCAAGACCCAGTGACATATGGGCTCCTCTCCATTCGTATCTGACCGGCCTGCAACATGCTCCTAGTAGCCCTGCTTAATAGGCTTGTTATACGTCCTGTCTCAATAATCTTACACTGAGTGTTGTGCTTACTGTTGTGGTGTGGTCATGGGTGGTAACCACACTATTGCATTATCGCTGATATACATCAATGTGGAAGGTGCAGATGAATATCCTGTGTACTCGAAATATCTGTTTGTTTTGAGATGTCAATTACTGCAATGTGCCTGTATTGTTTTGTTTAAAATTAAAATAAATTTTAAAAAAAAGAAAGGTAGTTTGAGCTTTGTAATTGATTAGAATGGAAAAGTCGAGTAAGCAGTTTAACACTACCATTTCAATCTGCAGTGGCAAATTGGGAGCCATGTTTTACCTTATCCCACTCAGAGTGGCTCAACAAGTGCTGCAGTCCCTGAGGGGATACTCCAACTTACAGGCCATGGGTACCCCTGGTACCATATACAAGAGACTTACAAGTTAGTTGAGCTATGCCAATTGGGTGTATACCAATCAAACATGTACCTTTGTAAGGGTCAGTTCACATGCACTGAATCCTGATTTAGCAGGGCTCAGGGCATTTCAGAGCCATTACACCAGTGCGTAGTAGTCAAAATGGGGGCACTTTGTTCTGATGTACAGGTTAAATGTGCTTATCCCCCTGCATTTCTTTATAAATATAAGTGCAAAGAGGTAGGCAAATGAGATCTTGGATATTGTTGAAAGATGGTTGTAGTATTCCCATCCAAACTTAAACCCTGGTTTTCCTCAACCACTTGTTAATCTCTGCTTAGAAAGAAAGCAGGTGATATGAGATATGAGTACTTGAGCTGATGGTTGCTGGTGGCACCCACTGGCACTTGTTTTGGGGACAGGCACTTATTTACCTATTCAGACATTTTCCAAGAGCAAGAGAGGGAAAATGCACAATGGGAAACGACTGAGGAAGAGAAAGACAGAAAACCATCACAAAGGAAGAAACCAGGAACCCACAAGAGTGATCTAAAGGGTCAAGGAGTGTCTGGTAGTGGATTAAAGTGGCATGAGGTGGATTCAAGACTGCACAGCCATGGTATTAGATGTGCCAACATTTAATAGTGCCAGCCACAGGCATCTTAACAGAGCTTTGGTCACTGGCACCCATTCTTTTACAAATTGGTCCTGGTCTTCAAATGACACTTCCAGTGCTTAAACGATGGCCTTGAAATATTGGACTGCTTCAGTCTATAATGCCAGGTTCTAATTACTATGTTTCTGGGAAATTGACTCAGAGAATGACCGGAATTGTGCTCTACATTTGTGAAAAGAGATGACTGACGTGGGAAAAACTTGATTATTTGACACCCATTCTCAGAACAACTCCATTGGTTAAAACTATAGATAAGTTTCTAAGCTTGGAATTTGTAGATCATCAAAAGTATGTTTATTACATTCAGTTTCTATACTATTAGTAGTAGTAACTGTTATGTAAGAAAAGTCTCTGAGGTTTCCCTTTAAGCTTGTCTATGCACGATTCTTGTCTTTTGTGATGGTTGTATCTTCAGCCCTGCTTCTCCTTCCCTCGCAATAAATGTTTGGTATTGGCCTCTTCTTTCACTCTTTTCAGGGCCTACAGCGGTGCTTACCATGGAGCTGGTGCACCTCTTCCCAATACGGATTCCTCAATTCAGATCACTCTATGTAGACCTAACAGAGCTACAGCTTACCCCAGAAGCTGATGCTCCGGTCTCTAATGTCATGGATCACTCTAAAGTCCATGGTTCTGTCCTCAACCTAATGAATGGTTTGGATTGGCATCTCCTCCCCCGATGTTCCTCCCTCACCTTGGCGTTTTTTGCCTTGGGTCTGGCATGCCGATTCTCCTCCAATCCAGTACAAGTTCAGCTTGTGGCTGGGTGCCCTCCGCTGTCACAGGATCATGTACCTCAGCCAGGCAGTTGATGAGCAGCAGCCTCCAGCTATATTGGCATTTTTGGGTAACTTGGGGATTCTATGCCAGGACTTGGAGTCTGAGGTTCAAAGCTCAGATGAGGGAACTTTGGACATGCCTTTAGCAAAAGTGACAGTGTGGTAGCCCTAATGGCTTCCCAGGGGAAGGTGGTTCCAGAAAAAGGACACTGTAAACGAAATGATCTGGCTTCACTGAGGCTAGTACATTTTAGCTGTGCTGCAGAGAACCTGTCGTTGTTTGGTGACGGTCACACTTGCTGGCTCTGGTGACATATGAGTCTTGGCTACCTCGAGCCCATCCACATTTGGATGAGTCCATGCTCACGGGGATGCTGCCCACACAGACTGCTGAGGTCACAAGAACAAGAGCTTCCAGTTTGAACTGAGGTGGCTAGCCATAGTTCATGAGCTTATAAGCAGTTAAATTAATACTTAAAGATTGGAATGCGAAAAGGGCCCACTAAATGTGCCTGACAAAGAAACTGCAGGTACTAAATTGACAAATATTACTTATTTTGGGATGATATGAAGGAGAAAACGGACCAGAATCCTGACTGCATCTCTTTCTATCACCAACATCCAATGCTAATATTGTGCATGTTCTTTTCAATTGTCTGCAGATAATGTATAGAAATTATTTTACAAGCTTTGTATACTATTTGCTATATTCGGTTTCCAGTGCCAGCATGTTTTTTAAGTCACTTGACATTCGCTCTGCTGACCATCAAGTCCATTTGTCCATCGGGACACCAACGCAAACCTCGGAGGAACCCCTGGAGGGGTAAGGGTCTTGTATACCTCACAGCACCAGCCACACTCTGGGAGGACTGCAAACCCCAGAGTGCATCACCCGCCACACAGCTGCTGTGAGTGCCGCGAGCGAGGGGGAGGCAGGGTCATCGCGCAAATAGCGCAGCCTCTCCCCCCGCGGCGCGGGAGACTTTCATTCACGCTCTGCTGACCATCCTGTCCATTTGTCCATCGGGACACCAACGCAAACCTCGGAGGAACCCCTGGAGGGGTAAGGGTCTTGTATACCTCACAGCACCAGCCACACTCTGGGAGGAATGCAAACCCCAGAGTGCATCACCCGCCACACAGCTGCTGTGAGTGCCGCGAGCGAGGGGGAGGCGGGGTCATCGCGCAAATAGCGCAGCCTCTCCCCCCGCGGCGCGGGAGACTTTCATTCACGCTCTGCTGACCATCCTGTCCATCGGGACACCAACGCAAACCTCGGAGGAACCCCTGGAGGGGTAAGGGTCTTGTATACCTCACAGCACCAGCCACACTCTGGGAGGACTGCAAACCCCAGAGTGCATCACCCGCCACACAGCTGCTGTGAGTGCCGCGAGCGAGGGGGAGGTGGGGTCATCGCGCTTATAGCGCAGCCTCTCCCCCCACGGCGCGGGAGACTTTCATTCACGCTCTGCTGACCATCCTGTCCATTTGTCCATCGGGACACCAACGCAAACCTCGGAGGAACCCCTGGAGGGGTAAGGGTCTTGTATACCTCACAGCACCAGCCACACTCTGGGAGGACTGCAAACCCCAGAGTGCATCACCCGCCACACAGCTGCTGTGAGTGCCGCGAGCGAGGCGGAGGCGGGGTCATCGCGCTTATAGCGCAACCTCTCCCCCCGCGGTGCAGGAGACTTTCATTCACGCTCTGCTGACCATCCTGTCCATTTGTCCATCGGGACACCAACGCAAACCTCGGAGGCACCCCTGGGGGGTAAGGGTCTTGTATACCTCACAGCACCAGCCACACTCTGGGAGGACTGCAAACCCCAGAGTGCATCACCCACCACACAGCTGCTGTGAGTGCCGCGAGCGAGGGGGAGGCGGGGTCATCGCGCTTATAGCGCAGCCTCTCCCACCGCGGCACGGGACGCGCGCGGGACGACGCCCGGAGCAAGCCCGGACCAAGGGCGGGCCCGTCTGAGCCCGTCAGAGACTGGAGGATACTGGGCTGGGCTACGGTATTGATATATCATTGTGACATTCGGCTGCCTCATTGACTATATTGCGTACACTGTTTTATTGCTATTTTTTTTTTTTTTTTGGGTGTTAGTATTATTCCTGTACTGCATATCTATAAGTAGTTTCCCCTATAGGAATTTGGTTAAGGAAATAGTTCTGATAACATAGTGATCTGATATAGGGATATAATTTAGTAGGAGGAGAGGATGAGTAAGCTAAAACCTCATACAGTTCAGGGGATGGTTGGGACCCTTGATGCCTTTTTGCAGAGGGCCGAATAGGTCCTAAGGCATGAAATCACACTAACGGAACGCAGGTTATCAATTGAGTCGCAAGATGGTCCCCTACGCCCACTAACTAACCACCCTGAAGCATCAATTACTACTGTAACAAGATCCCCAAAATCTGACCAACCCAAAGAGGCGCCACTGCCTATATTATCCTTGGTGGAGTCCACACTGTTGACGCTATTAGCTTCACCTTCAACTGCACGGAAAGTACCCGAACAAGTTATTATAACAAAACCCAATGTTCAAACGAGGGGTCAAAAAATGAAAATCAGTCAGGGTAAAGGATTAGTGCCACCATCAAAAAAAAGGCGAGGGCAGGGATCTAATACGCATAAGACATTGTGCCACAGGCAAAATAATCCGGGGATAGAGCCAGAAAATGTAGGGGCATATTAGCAAGACTGGCGATAAAATTATCTTCGTTTTAGCGGCAGGAAACTGCCGCTAAAACGGCGATAATGGGCTTGATAATAAGCGTTATAGAATTCCAATAGAAGCCCAGGTTAGATGTCCTGCACATCTAACCTGGGCTTCTATTGGAATTCTATAACGCATATTGGCAAGCCAATTATCGCCGTTTTAGCGGCAGTTTCCTGCCGCTAAAACGGCGATAATTTTATTGCCAGTCTTGCTAATATGCCCCCTAATTTTAGTCACCTCAGCAGCAAACCACGAGAGTATAGGTGCCTCACTTGCAATGGGGGGGACACTAGACACGACCCAGCAGGGCTTCTTAGATAAATTAGAGGGCATCTTTTCAACCCTAATTAGACCTGTCTTAACCAAGTTAGCTGTTATAGAAGAAAGACTACAGGGTTTGGAAGGGGCCGTTAAACGTTCATTGGAACTTTTACATCCATCAGTACAGTCATCTTGTGAGATAGAGCTCACTGCTAATAACTCTTCGGGCCTTTCTGGTCTGAGTACCCGACAAGGAATACAAGTAGTAAGTTCCGTGCCTGTAGCTAGGTCTACAGTTAATTCTGAGCGTGAAGTAGCTCCAACGGTGCCCTGTATGCGGTCCTCCCAACAGTCCCATCAAACCTTTCGTGAGAATGGGAGTGTGTGCTGTAGTGAAGTGACCCGTCCAGTGCGCATTACAACCCAGGCAAAGCAGGTAACTTCTACTAGGCCTCAGACTATGGAGCAAATAAGGGAGTTTAATGAGAGCCAGAAAGACAGCTACTTATTAGAGCCGACGTTTCTACATCTTCCACCAGAGGCCACACCCTATATTGTTGTTCTAACTAACGTACCCCCTTTACAACAGGGAGTTTTTGAGCATTGGTCGTCCCTGAAAAATACGGTACTACATGCTATTTCCATTAAGACGGGCCACACTAATGTTTTATTCTCAGAGTTTAAGATGGCCCGTCGAATCCCTTGGGTAGGTTGTGCACCTAAAATTCTGGCAGGGGATTGCGTAGTAATCACATTTAGATCTCCGGAATTGGTGAGCAGTATCCTTGAACTGTCCAGGCGCCACATGGTCAGAAAAGGGGGGATAGGTGTGGTTCCTCTAGGTTTTTTCTACCAACCCTCGCTGCTATCTAAGCAGGCCCCTGTATTTGATAATAGTGGCACTCCACATTATAGATATGGTATTCCTACGTTTAACCCTTTTGACCCCCTCTATATTTTGGACGGGGTAGATTGACTGGTGTCACCCTCAGGTAACCCCGAAGACAAGAGGGAGTTACAAGAAATTATCACCTTGGACACCTCTGAGTATATGGACCCTTCACGTAACGAGGAACTAATTAGGGCCCTAAATCCAAAGTACCTAGAGGGAACTACAAGTGGGAAGGGAATCGTCGGGGGATTAGTGTATTCCTTGGAGCAGCATGTGGATACCTTGGGGATACTAACTACATCTAATCTGGACCCCCCTAACGTAGCAGGGCCGCTTGGTAATATATTATCGCCAATACCAGCCCCTATAACTCGTACAGTGGTGTCTTGGAATATTTCTGGGCTACGCTCAAAGGTTCAGAACCCAGTCTGGGAAGCTTTTGTGGGGAATATAGACATTTTATGCCTACAGGAGACATGGGTAATCGATCCCATACATATAAACGGATATAAGACATTCAATACTCCGGCAGTGAAAGGCCTGGGAGGGAGGCCAAAAGGTGGGATTTCAACATATATCTCAAATAGGTTGCCCTTAAGTAAGATCACATTTCATCCGGGGGAAATTACTTTCATGTGGTGGAGATAGTCCCCACCGCAATGCATCGTATACTTTTGATCAATTTGTATAACAACACCATTCAAAATGAACTCGAATTGGTAGTAAAAGGCATTATGGTTATAGTTAACAGAATTTCAAACAGGGAAAGTAAAGATACTATGACCCTGCTGATGGGTGATTTTAATTGTGGGCTATGTAATCATTCCGATAACAGATTATGCGGCACCCTTACCGATGCAGATAATTGTACACATTTGAATCATTCCAAGTCCGGGGATATTTTCAATGACCTCATCTCCAAACTAGATTTTAAGTTTGCAAACGAGATTTTAACCACCCCAGTTGGTTTTTTACCTACCTTTAATGGGAGAGGCTATGCCACTACTATTGATTTTATATTGATCTCACCTTTACATGCGTACCTGGTCCCCTCTTTTGAGGTTGGAGATACTGCCTTAAGCGATCACTTCCCCCTTCTTTTAAAACTCAAGACACATACGCACTTCCCGAATAACTTGGAATCACATACTCGTATGCAGGTAACTGTAGAATTGAATAAAGTAAATGGATTTTCATTAAAGTGGACCAAGGTTGATGCAGATCTGCTAACCAAAAATGTTTTAGTAAAATGTAGGACTGAGATAGATACCTGTTTAAGTGAGGATGCTTCGGATGCAACGATAGTGTACTGCTCCGTAGATATTACCAGGGAGGTCAGAAGTTTGCTAACTGTGCAATTTAGTAATAAACCGAAACCATATGGCTGGTTCAATAAAAAATGCTCAAGGGCATATTCCAATTTGAAAAAGGTACTGCACTTTAAGCCAAGAATACTGTCCAATGTCCGTCTAGCTAGATTAGATTACAGAAGGGCATTAAAAGAAAGAAAACAAACCCTTTGTAACGATGCCTGGGATTCCTTACATAATGCTGCCGAGCAGAAAGATAGTACCGCTTTTTGGAAGGTTCTGAGAACCCCCTTTCTAGCCCCAAGTAAAGGCCCATCAGTGGAGATAGCTATTACAGAAGAAGCTTGGATTACCCACTTCTCCAATATATAATGAACGAGGGAACCCAGGTAGCTATTCGGAGGATTGTAATATAAATACCTGCGAATATATTGATCTAGAAATTACTCTGGAGGAGGTTACTAGAGCCCTGGCACAAAGTGCGGGCGGTAAGGCACCTGGGCCCCATGGGGCACCAGTTGACCTTTATAAACATAATGTCCCCTTGTGGGGGCCAATACTGACACAGGTTTTTAATGCTAGTATAAGGTCAACCCTTCCTCCAACATGGGCACGATCAATAATAATCCCAATTTTTAAAAAGGGTAATCGTGAAGATCCAGGATGCTACAGACCAATTTCTCTCCTAGACTCTATGGTTAAGGTGCTAGGGAGGGTTATACTGGAACGTTTAGCAGACTGGGCCGAGGAAAATAAGATCTTATCTGACCTCCAGTATGGGTTCCGGGACGGTCTTGGTACCATTGAGCAGTCGTTAAATCTCACATTATTGATAGGCAAGTATACACGAGCGAAAAAAGGCAGCCTCTACTTGGCCTTCGTTGACCTCACCGCGGCCTTTGATTCAGTTAAGCACAATAGGCTGTGGGAGGTCCTTGAAGGGGTGGGGGTTGATTTACAAATTATTACGTTCCTACGTCGATTGTACAGTGATGCCTCAGCAAGTGTCCGTTTTGGACAAAAGGGAAAATGCACTGAAGCTTTCCCGATCAGGAGAGGGGTCAGACAAGGTTGTCTGCTGGCCCCCTTCCTTTTTAACCTCTATATAAATGGACTTGAAGATGCATTGCTTCTTCAGGGCAAAGATTTCCCCCAAGCTGGTGGCTGCTTTATTCCCGCACTTCTTTATGCGGATGATGCCGTTTTGATGGCCCGCACCCAAAACGGCCTCCAGAGAGCCTTGGATATTTTTAGCACATTTATGAGCGATCTCGGTCTTGAAACTAATATATCCAAGACGTATGTCATGAGGTGCAAGCAAGGAAAGCAGAAGACCCGTGAAATGTTCATAGACGGGAAGAAATTAGCATCTACAAAAAAAAATTCTTAACTAGGCGTACTTTTTCATCATCATGATTCATGGGCCCCCGCTATATCTGCTAAAAAAACAGCCTTTGCCAGATCTACTGCCGCACTATCAAACTTCGCTAATAAGTTAGGTAGGAAACCGCCAACAGAATTATTGCATATATATAAAGCAAAGTGCGTTTCGATGGCAATCTATGGAGCCGGGCTGTGGGGTTTTGAGGACATTAATTGTTTACAAACGATTGAAAATGCGTTTACAAGGTATATTCTCTCTGTTCCTCCTAGTACATCTACCTTTATTTGCCACGAAGAGTTAGCTCTCCATCATTTAGCAGATTTGGTAAAACTAGAGCCTATTCTTCTGTGGCATAGAATCTGGTGTAAGGACCAGACAGAGTTGAACAGAGAGATTTTAAATGATACATTAAAATTAGCAGGGGCCCTTACAATCCCTTGGATCAAATTTGTACGTGATTTTATGATTGCATTGGGGCACCCTGAATATTTTTTAACACCGTCTTCTATGATGGAGATTTCAAGAAAGTCATTAAAGAAAGAGGGCATCCAGTTTTTAGAAGCTAAAAGATTCCATGGAGAATCTGCAGCAAAAATAACCGTGAGATCTCACCAATTGTTATGTACCACCATAGGGATGGAGCCCTATTTATCCTTTGTGCCAGGAACCTTTGATAGATTTCTTCTTACCAGGTTACGATTGGGTAATATTCATAGGTTGATGACATTCCCGAAAATGAATGACTGGTCTCGTACTTTAATACTGTGCCCTTGTGACAACATCTCTGTTCAATCTACTATGCACCTAGTCCTGTTTTGCAAATTTTATCAAGAGCAAGGGAAAGCTTGGATTATCCCTTTTTAAGAAAATTTGGGCTCAGGCAGTGTTGTCAAGCAATGCTTTTACTCCAATTACTAGAGAATGAGCACATAGCATGGAGGGTAGCTCAGTTTTTAAAAGCTGTATTTTATATAAGGAAAAGTATTTTACTGATATAGTAATGTGTGTATTATGTAAATTATTTTGTTCTATTTATTATATGCAAATAACAGGTTGTGTTTTTAATTTTTGTGCTTTTATGACTGTTTTATACAGAGGCCGAATAAAGCTTTATTTGAAACTTGAAACTTGAATCGTGGTGTAGGTCTATGTGCTGCTATAGAGAAACTATGTTTCATTTACAGCAGGAGGAAGGGATTAATTGTCCACCCTTGTGCAATCTAATTTAGTTCTTGCACTGTGAGATGCTTAAAAGAGTTTCTCCACGCCAGAAGCTTGTGCTATGGTGTATGTGATCATGATGCTGATCTAATATGTCTGTGGGTGCCAGAGCATGCTAGCTTAAACACCAATTCAACAATTTGTAATGGATTTCTTGGATGGCCAGCTTCTTGGCTCTTTTAAAAACCCTCTTAATTAGAGAACCTTCTTCATTCTTAAACAGCAACTAGAATGCCCGTCTGACGTGAACTTGACATGTGCCCCGGTTTGATAGGAGAATGTGGCACCAGATCTCTGGAACACGTTTTAGAGGGGCTTGATGGCTCAATCTATATGTTGCTCGACCCCAAGTTGTGTATTTCTAAAGGCCAGCTCATCGAGACAGCATCCTCATCCTTCTCTGCATGTTCTGCCGAGACATTTCCTCCCAGTGTAACTAAACCTTAACAGCTATCCTGAACTCTGTTTACTATGTTAAATGAAAGGTAGAAACCAGCCCATCTCCTGGTTGGTTACTGGAAAAGAAAGGGAATGAAGTGAAGTGAAAGCCTTTCCAGCATCTATAAATCTCCTTTGCTCTTCCACTTCCCTTAGTAATTTCCCTGTTCCTCCTCTTTCTGACCCCTTCTTGCTTCCTGTGTTTCCCTCTTGTTGTCTCCTACTGTCCTTTTCTTGACCCTCCTTTCGTGGCTGTTCTGTCTTGTTCCCCCTTTCTTGCCCTCCACTTCTTCCTCGCCCTTTTTCTTGCCCCTGCTTTTTGCCATTTTTGCCTGCCCACTGCTTCCGCCCCATTGTTCCATCCCCTCTAGAGTCTTGCATCCTCAAATTGCCCACTGTCTCAAAAAACATCCTCTATAGTCATAAACATGAAAATTTTATTTTTTATTAAAATCTTGGATTGTCTCCTCTCTTTTTCCCTTTCACCAGAGCTTCTTACCCCTTCCCAGCCACTGCATGTTTTTTCTCTCTTGGTATAACTTTCTCCGAGTCACCTGCATGTTTGCCTTAATCTATATTAGTGTATCTTCAATTTACAGACAACTCATTGCATAGATTACAATCGCACATGTTTTGAAAGACATACCCCGGCAACCTAACACTACCTTACCTTCCCAGCTCAACTATTAATCCCATCAAACATTGCATGAACTCACATATCTCCCTCCCCACCACCAAGAATAACACCTAATTCCTATTAATTTAATGTACCACAGAGCAACTAGAGTGAATGCACAGAATGGTTTGAACGTGATAAGGCCGAATTCCATATCCTAATTTTATCTAATGCTGTCTGGTCGATGGTCTTTATTGCTTGCTAAGAAGTGTGGAGGGAAGAAAATAATTTACAAGTTATACCCTTCCCCTCCCATTGGTCCAAATAACTTCGGATTCCAGATGTAGGTTTTGGTTAATTTATTACAAAGCCAAGAACAATAGAATATAGACACACCTCAGAATTAAGGTGTAAAGATACATAAAAACTAACACAGAGCCCAATCTACGAATATAGTTCATACGGCACAATAGGCACAGAACAATTAATTCCAAAATAAGAACACAGCTGAGCATAGACACTGTGTCCAATTCTCTTTTCATTTGTATTTCCAAATTACAGAATAATCTGTCCCTACTCTACCTCTCAAGTGGCATCCCTTACTAATTTTCCCAGGAGGATCTCCCAAAAGGTGTCAGCACGTGTTGACTTCCTAAGAAGTGCACTCACGTCAAATGGGTCAAGTAGCGTAAAGCCACAGAGCTCGTTCTAAGATGCTCTCCTTCCTCAGTCCAACCAGAAGTCCTGCAAATCTGTTCCTGTGCCTAATACAAAAAGACAAGTTTACACCCCTAACGGGTCACATGGTACATTATTCCGTGAACACCTTCTTGAGTAACTTTCCACAAAGTCCAATTAATTTCACAGTCTTGTCCGTCGACCTTGGTTCCCAAGTTTCACCAGGCATGGAAGGTGTCCTCCCTTCTCACTGTCCAAGCTCTTCAAAGGCATTCCGTTCCTCCCATGTATCTCCTTAAATCTAAAATAACGAGGTCAAATTCCTGCACCTGCAATAGGGGTGAAAAGAAAACTTTCTACACACATAAATTTTAATTAGCTCCTGACCTTAAGAGCAAGCGAGGAGAAACGAAACCTTTAGAAACGAAAGTTAGGCCTACAATTCTGGCTAACCTAAGAACGTTCTCTAATGCGCACTCGTTATACTGGTCTTTATATGAATTTTATAACATTGGATACATTTGATTTACCTATTAATCATTATATACGTGCACAATTACATGTTTTCTCTAAATACGTGCAAAATACTAATCAATCCTTTAAAAGTGTCACGATTTCATTCTACAGACCTTAACATGAGAATACATAAACTTCGTTTTGATATGCACAAAGTTCAGTCAAACATTGAATATATATAAGTGCATTTCGTACATGAATATAATGCACCCCTTACACATTTCAGAGCGTCGAGCGCTCTATCAAACGCATAAAACTAATCCCAATAAGACTGGGCTAACCACTAACCTTGTGGTCCGGAGCAGCGTGCTGCCCGGCAAAAAGCACTTCAACACCTCACCAGGGGTAGTAAGCGCTATATAAATGCAATTACAATTACAAGCATGAAGAGAGTAATAAGAGCTGAGGTGGTAGTGCATTAGCAACCACAGGACGTATTGCAACAAAATGTCACTATGAAAAACACATACTAATGACACAAGCTTAAGATAGCAGATGTCATCAACAGGGGAAAGAACTTGACAATGAGAATGAAAATGAGACCACAGCGACTGACGTTACCAGGAAGCAAACAGAAACCATGATAGCGGAAATGCTGAACTGTATTTTGAGGACTCTTGAGCAGATTCCAATGAGGACTGGACTCAATCTAGAAAGACCCAAAATTCCAAATACATAGAAGAAAGCCAATGACACCTACAGACTGCATTTTTTCCCTCTTTTAGTATCTTCCTGAATTTCTGGACCTTTGTGTACGAATCCCATTGGCTGCTCTGTCTACTTTGCTGTTAGACTCGGAAAAAAGAATAACGTTTTCTGTGAAACTCCACAGGAAGAATTAAAACAATTTTTTAGTTTAAAATGGATCCCACTCCATGAGGCAGGCACAAATTCCGGTGCACCGCTGTGCTTTCTGCAGTTCAGTGCTTCATGCCATATTCATGTGGCCTACACGGCACATGTAAAAGGTAGATCAGATATTCCCTGGGGATGGATTGGTGCGCCTCTCTTTTCCTCTGCTGCTTTTTAAATATAGGAGCGTGGGTCATTGTTCCTCAAACTGCATGCAGTGAGGAGATTAATGGTGCAGGCTATCTGCAGTGAGGATAGTACTAGGTGCTGGGTACATGCAGTAAGGACTGTACCGAGTGCTGTACTGGATGCTGGGTACATGCAGTGAAGAGTGTACCGGGTGCAGGTTAGGCGTGACCCCATGAAAAATGAGGGACCCCCTAGCCTTTGCATCTGTGTCCTATTCTAGACGTGGGTGCAGGAGGCAGACTGATTATGTGCCACTGTGAGGAGGTGCAGAGTCAATGTACCCCCTATGGCGCCCTTTGGCAAGGCAAAGTGGTCTCAGAGACCTCCCCAGGTTCGCCATAGACGGGGCACAGTGAATTTGCTGAATGAAATATAAAGCGTGACAAAGTGGATTGTGTCAACATTTATGAAAACCTGTGCTTTGGACTCTTCCCCTTTGCAAAGCTTTTGTATGGAGTTCCTTTGTAATATATGGATTTGCTATTTGAAAATAATATGTTGTGAAATGTGCTCCCCACTACATAAATGTATCTGTTTTGAATGAGTCACCAGGTGGCTACCGGGCATTTTTGGGTGGCAGCGAGGAAGACCCCTATTTCCTAGCCAAAATAATTCTCTCATCTATGATGTTTCCTCTGGTGCTGACAATATCTTTAAAAAGTGGTGCAGGAAAGAAAGTGATGACAATAGAAAGGATGAGAAGGTCAGTAATGTGGTCTCTGTTTCAGGAGCACTATATGCTGGCTTGGATGGGAGGTGGTTTAGGAGCAGTCTTTTAATGATTCATCCCAAGAGGGCGCGTGGCATGAGTCGATGACAGGATTGATAGTGGAAGCGCTATACATCCATGTGCAAGAAGAGAGTGCAGTAATTTAATTGATGCTGGTAATAACAAAACTGATTTGAATAAGTTCCTACAACAGCGTACTCTAAATCCAGAGCAAGTCAAGACTCTACCTGCCCCTAATTAAGACAACATAATTTATTTGAGGTATCTTTGCAGTCTGTGTGTGACCAGTCTATTAACACTGGATATGGTACTGTGTACCCCGTGCTGAACAAGCAATTCCTATTCCTCTTCCTCTTCCTCTTCCTATTCCTAATGAGATCAAGGAGGGTAAGGTCAGAAGCTAAAATTATGAGATGAAAAAGACTAGTTTACTTTCTTTCCAGGATCTCAGTAGTGTAGCGTCCTCCTAGTCTGGGTACCTGCCAATCATTACGTTACACACGGAGCTTAGTATTACATGTCTTTATTCTGCTGCTTGTAACTGCGAACTCCACATTTAAAAGTAAGCTTTCATGACATTGCGCTCTGACACCTACCTCACAGCTCTACAGAGTCTGTTAGGAGCCAAAAGCGTTCCGTCAAAAAACATTGCTACATCGCCCTCTCTGTCAAATAAAAAATAAACATTTTTACAAATCAGTGTGTGTGTGTGTGTGTTTGTGTATCTATCTATATCTATATATATATATATAATGTAGCCTACTGGTGGTCACCAGTAGGTAGTTATAGTTAGGACCTAGTTTCCATAGGAAAAGTGTATATTGACTTCCCTATACCTTTAGCACTGTTTGACAAATCTTCACAAAATTTTCCAAAAATAGTGCGCTGCTGATTCTAATTGTGCATGGAACGTTTCGGGCCGATCCTTCAAGTGGGGGCCAAGAAAATAGAGGGTCAAAAAAGTGTGTTTCCCATGTTAATTCCCATAGAGATTTTAGACCCGACTACAGCCTGAACCGCTGGACAGAATTACACCAAATTTGGCAGAAAGGTAGCTCTTTGTCCGCGCCCTTTTTGTTATTTGGTGTAAATCCATTCAGTAGTTCTGGAGATATTAAAGAAAATCCAAATTTGTATATCTAAGGTTTGCAGATAGTTCGCGAATATTGACAATCTCGTTCAGAGATCTGATTGGCTGCCAACACTTCAACCAAGAAGTGTTGGCAGCCATTTTGAGACTCCGCCTCAGCCAAGTCCCAAACAAATTTATAAATAAATAAAAGGGGGCAGGGTAGGAATACCCTGACCCCCTAGTCCTGGTGCTGGGGTCTACCAGGGACCCCACCAGGCCTAAATGTTTTTAAATGTTTGCCGCAAAAATGTGAGAATTCATTAATTTACTGCAAAAATTAAGAAAAAATACAAGCATGGTCCCCCGCGCCTGTTTCTCTTTCAGCCCCCGGGTGGGCCAGGTCCCGGAGGTTGAAATTTTATTAAATGGGAAGGGGGACGCATGTGGCCCCCCTCCCCAAGTCCAGTTTGAACCCTGGGGACCGCCACCTCCCCTGGGCTTTATTTATTAATTAGGAAGGGGGCCGTGCACCCCCCATCCTCAGGCCTTTAAAGGCCCCTGGGACCAGCACCTCCCCTGGGCTTATAAATTATAAAAGATGGAGGCTGCACGGACCCCCCCTCCTACTTTGTAATTGCCCCAGGGAACCGCCACCTCCCCGGGGCAAAAAAGTACTGCAAACAATGGAGGGGGCAGCACGGCCCCCTCCCGGGCCATATTTGGCCCTGGGGACCACCCCCTCCCCGAGGAATGGCCAAGTGCAAAGGATAGGGGGGCCACTTGGCCCCCCTCCTGGGCCATATGAAGCCCTGGGATCACCTCGTCCCGGGGCTGGTCCGTTGAAACTGAAGGAGGGGGTGGCGGCCCCCCCCCTCCTGGGGATAACCAGCCCTGAGGGTGGCTCCCTATGTCGAGGGGTGCCCACCCCGGGGCATATCTGTTTGCTCTTGCTTGGCGGAAGCTATGACAGTTGCCGCCAAGCGAGAGCAAACAGTAACTCCACTCCCAGCGGGTGGGAGCAGGAAAACTGCTCCCACCAGCCTGGAGCGGACTTTTCATTTGTTTTCCTGCCCACTGTCAAGCAGGCAGGAAAACAGATGATAGAATTGCTCCAGCATTTTTGGCTGCTCCCTATGTGTAGGATCAATGCTGGCTTCTGCTGGAGGCAGGGAGCCTGCAGGGACTGTGGGGGCATTGGGCTCCCCTGTGGTCACCAGCAGTGCTCACTGGGTGCCCTGGGTAGGCACCAGGGCACCCAGCCTTAGTTTACTGGGCCCTCAGGGATGGGGTCCCTGGGACCAAAATTGGCCCAGGGAGGGGGCTACGCAGCCCCCCCTCCCCTTCCAATTATTAGCCGGGCCCCGGGGGATGGGGTCCCTGGGACCAAAATCACCCTAGGAAGGAGGATCGCGTGGCCCCCTACCCCATTATGTTTAGGCGGTCCACATGGCTGAAATAGGCCCGGTGAGGGGGTCACGCAGCCCCCTTCTCAATTTAAAATGTGCAAAACTGTGCGCTCTTGTTGGATAAAGGGGAAGATGAAATTCCATACTGGCCCTGGTTCTCATTTCACAGAAATAAAACCTCAAGGGGAAGCACTTACAAATATAGACATAGCAGGTGCCCCAATTGAAGCTGGTGGAGATTTACCTCTTTGCAGTCTTGTTGTCTTCTCTATAGGAAGATTCATTTTATCACAGATTTCTGGATAAAGGAGCACAAGGAACAATCACATTGCTGAAATGCACACAAGGTCACTGCAGACATTTCCTTGTGGTCCATTATGCAGCTGTAGTGTAGAATACGGACTAGACATTTACCCAACAAGGTAGCTCTTACTAATTAACCAGCAGAAAGTACTGTAGTAGGGTAGACATTTTGTGCAAAATCATGGACTCTTGTTGTATTAACGGGCAGGTGAATGCTCATTTTATAGAACTTAAACCTCAACGGGAAGCACTTACATTTATAATCATAGCAGGTGCCCCAGTTAAAGCTCCACTTTCGTAAAGGACAAATGATATTAACTTCCTAGGCTTGGCAAAGGCAAAGCAAATGTGTTTTCTCTGCAATTTCACATTGGAAAATGATCTGAAATCCTTGGTGAAGGTGAATTCATTGTTGAGCTATCTGAGCACAATCTGTAGTGACTGTGACGAGTGGGTTCTTTCTTGGCCTCTCCTGCAGAGAGTAGATTCCATGGTTCTCCCTTTAAATGACTACAAGTATGCAAAAGTGCAAAATCACATGGAGGCATCGCCCATTTGGCCCTGCCCACCTTAGTAGTATGCAACTCACAGACCCATACAGCCTCTCACATACCCACAAAACCACTCACACTCCTATGCAGCCACTCACACACCCACTTACAGATTCATACAGCTACTCACACAACCACTCACAGACCCATTCAACTATTCACACACCCACTCACAGACCCCTACAGCCACTCACACACCCACTCACAAACAGGGCCGGACTGGCTACCGGGCTTTCCTTAATAAACAATGCAAAACAAATGTTTTAAAAAGTATGCTTTAACCCCTTCGCAGCTAGGCCTTTTCCCCCCCTGTGCTAAGCCTTTTTTTGGCTATTTGGGGTAGTGCGCTCTTTAGGCCCCTGTAACTTTTTGACCACATAAGGTATCCACGCCAAATTTGCGTCCTTTTCTTCCAACATCATGGGGATTGTAAAGGTACCCAGGGTTTGTGGATTCCCCTGGAGGGGTCCCAGAAATTAGCCAAAATACAGCAAAATTTTGTTTTTGGGGGAAAAATGGGAAAAAAGGGCTGCAAATGAAAGCGTCTGGGTTTTTCCCTGCAAATGGTATCAAAAAAGGGTTTGTGGGGCTGAAATCACCATTTTCCCAGCTTTTAGGGAATGACAGACTTTTGTCAGAAAACCAACATTTTTTACACAGTTTTGGCATTTTTCTGGGACATAGCCTATTTTTGCTATTTTTTGTGCTTTCAACCTCCTTCCAGTTAATGGGAGAAATGGGTATGAAAGCAATAATGGATCCTGGAAAGCTATACATTTTAGAAAAGTAGACAAAATTCTGAATTCAGCAAGGGGTCATTTGTGTAGATCCATCAAGGTTTCTTTATAGAAACTAACAGTTAAATATAGGACAAATTGAAAATTAGTTGAAAAAAACAGCCTTTTGTGTCAACGTTTTCACTTGTAACTTCTTCTAATTATGACAGCTCTTTGAAAGCAATATACCGTTACATCCGCTGGACCTTTCTGGTTGTGGGGATATATAGGACTTGTAGGTTCACCTGACGAACCCAGAGTCAAAAACTGAGCAGCAATTTGCAATGGCTTTTTATTATGTACCGGGTATATATCAATTATTGTGGGAAAATGTATACATGGAAAAATCGGTATGAAAGACACCTATGTATTTCTGAAATGGGAACAAATTATAGAGTTTAGAAACAGTAGATATTTGCACATTTTCGAAATTGGGAATACTCATACTAGCATGAGAATTATCGGTCATTTTTCAAAATGACTTCTTTTTTACACAATGTCTTTCATTTGGAAGGCAGAAATGCATCGAAAGTCAATAGGTAATAACAGTTGCTTTACAAATCTGAATTACCCTAAGTGTCCCGATAAAAATGGTACCTCACTTGTGGGGGTCGGCCTAGTGCCCGCGACAGGAAACGGCGCAAAACGCAACGTGGACACACCTCAGTTTCGCAGTGAAAAATGACCCTTTTTTGGCAAAGTGCCTAGCTGTAGTTTTTGAACCATAGCTCTGCCGGTTGCTAGGGAAACCTAGCAAACCTATACATTTTTTAAAACTAGACACCCAGGGGAATCCAGGATGGGGTGACTTGACTGCCTCCCACCAGGTTCTGTTACCCAGAATCCCTTGCAAACCTAAACAATTGGCCAAAAAACAACATTTTCCCCACATTTCTGTGGTGGAAAGTTCTGGAATCTGCGTGGATCCACAAATTTCCACTCACCCCGCGTTCCCCTAAGTCTTCCGAGAAAAATGGTACCTCACTTGTGTGGGTCGGCCTAGTGCCCGCGACAGGAAACGGCACAAAACGCAACGTGGACACACCTCAATTTCGCAGTGAAAAATGACCCTTTTTTGGCAAAGTGTCTAGCTGTAGTTTTTGAACCATAGCTCTGCCGGCACCTAGGGAAACCTAGCAAACCTATACATTTTTGAAAACTAGACACCCAGGGGAATCCAGGATACGGTGACTTGACTGCCTCCCACCAGGTTCTGTTACCCAGAATCCCTTGCAAACCAAATAAATTGTCAAAAAAACACATTTTCCCCACATTTCTGTGGTGGAAAGTTCTGGAATCTGCGTGGATCCACAAATTTCCATCCACCCTGCGTTCCCCAAAGTCTTCCGAGAAAAATGGTACCTCACTTGTGTGGGTCAGCCTAGTGCCTGCGACAGGAAACGGCGCAAAACGCAACGTGGACACACCTCAGTTTCGCAGTGAAAAATGACCCTTTTTTGGCAAAGTGCCTAGTTGTAGTTTTTGAACCATAGCTCTGCCGGCACCTAGGGAAACCTAGCAAACCTATACATTTTTGAAAACTAGACACCCAGGGGAATCCAGGATGGGGTGACTTGACTGCCTCCCACCAGGTTCTGTTACCCAGAATCCCTTGCAAACCTAAACAATTGTCAAAAAAAACACATTTTGCCCACATTTCTGTGGTGGAAAGTTCTGGAATCCGTGTGGATCCACAAATTTCCACCCACCCCGCGTTCCCGAAAGTCTTCCGAGAAAAATGGTACCTCACTTGTGTGGGTCAGCCTAGTGCCTGCGACAGGAAACGGCGCAAAACGCAACGTGGACACACCTCAGTTTCGCAGTGAAAAATGACCCTTTTTGGCAAAGTGCCTAGCTGTAGTTTATGAACCATAACTCTGCCGGCACCTAGGAAACCTACCAAACCCACACATTTCTGAAAACTAGACACCCAGGGATTCTAGGGAGGTATGGCTTGCGTGGATCCCCAACGTTTCCTTACCCATAATCCCCTGTAAACCTCAAGTTTAGCTGAAAAATGTACTTTCTTCACACAATTTTGTGTGGGAAAGTTGTGGCTTCCCCGGGCTGACACAAATTTCCTACCACCCAGCGTTCCCCCGGGTCTCCCGATAAAAATGGTGCCTCACTCGTGTGGAGGCCCAACTACCCGCGACAGGCAAGTGCACAAAACGTAGTGAGGCGACATCAAAATTGCCTATCACAAAACAACCTGGTTTTGCAAGGGGTCACCTGGGTTTTGGCCCGTGCTAGCGGCCACCTAGGGAAACCTACCAAACCTACACATTTCTGAAAACTAGACACCCGGGGATTCCAGGGAGGTATGGCTTGGGTGGATCCCCCAAGGTTTCCTTACCCAGAATCCCCTGCAAACCTCAATCTTAGCTGAAAAGAATCACTTTTTCACACATTTTTGTGTGGGAAAGTTGTAGCATCACCGGGCTGACACAAATTTCCTACCACCAGCGTTCCCGGGTCTCCCGATAAAAATGGTGCCTCACTCGTGTGGGAGGCCCAAGTACCCAGCGACAGGCAAGAGCACAAAATGTAGTGAGGCAACATCAAAATTGCCTATCACAAAACGACCTGGTTTTGCAGGGGAGTACCCTGGGTTTTGGCCCGGTGCTCTGCGGCCACGTAGGAAACCTACCAAACCCACATTTCTGAAAACTAGACACCGAGGATTCCAGGGAGGTATGGCTTGCACGGATCCCCCAACGTTTCCTTACCAGAATCCCTGCAAACCTCAATTTTAGCTGAAAAAATCACTTTTTCACACATTTTGTGTGGGAAAGTTGGCATCACCGGGCTGACCAGATTTCCTACCACCCAGCGTTCCTCCGGGTCTCCCGATGAAAACGGTGCCTCACTCGTGTGGGAGGCCCAACTACCCGCGACAGGCAAGGGCACAAAGCGTAGTGAGGCAACATCAAAATTGCCTATCACAAAGCGACCTGGTTTTGCAAGGGGTACCCTGGGTTTTGGCCCGGTGCTCGGCGGCCACCTAGGAAACCTACCAAACCCACACATTTCTGAAAACTAGACACCCGGGGATTCCAGGAGGTATGGCTTGCGTGGATCCCCCAACGTTTCTACCCAGAATCCTCTGCAAACCTCAATTTTAGCTGAAAAAATCACTTTTTTCACACATTTTTGTGTGGGAAAGTTGTGGCATCACGGGCTGACACAAATTTCCTACCACCCAGCGTTCCCCGGCTCTCCCGATAAAAACAGTGCCTCACTCGTGTGGGAGGCCCAAGTACCCGCGACAGGCAAGGGCACAAAATGTAGTGAGGCGACATCAAAATGATGCCACCTCAATACGTTTTGGGCCCTTGCCTGTCGCGGGTACTTGGGCCTCCCACACGAGTGAGGCACCGTTTTCATCGGAAGACCTGGGGGAACGCTGGGTGCTAGGAAATTTGTGTCAGCCCCGTGATGCCACAACTTTCCCACACAAAAATGTGTGAAAAAAGTGATTTTTTTCAGCTAACATTGAGGTTTGCAGGGGATTCTGCGTAAGGAAACGTTGGGGGATCCACGCAAGCCATACCTCCCTGGAATCCCCGTGGCCACCGAGCACCAGGTCAAAAACCCAGGTGACCCCCCTTGCAAAACCAGGTCATTTTGAGATAGGCAATTTTGATGTCGCCTCAATACGTTTTGGGCCCTTGCCTGTCGCGGGTACTTGGGCCTCCCACACGAGTGAGGCACCGTTTTTATCGGGAGACCCGGGGGAACGCTGGGTGGTAGGAAATTTGTGTCAGCCCGGTGATGCCATAACTTTCCCACACAAAAATGTGTGAAAAAGTGATTTGTTTCAGCTAAAATTGAGGTTTGCAGGGGATTCTGGGTAAGAAAACGTTGGGGAATCCACGCAAGCCACACCTCCCTGGAATCCCCCGGGTGTCTAGTTTTCAGAAATGTGTGGGTTTGGTAGGTTTCCCTAGGTGGCCGCCGAGCACCGGGCCAAAAACCCAGGTGACCCCCCCTTGCAAAACCAGGTCGTTTTGAGATAAGCAATTTTGATGTCGCCTCAATATGTTTTGGGCCCTTGCCTGTCGCGGGTACTTGGACCTCCCACACGAGTGAGCCACCATTTTTATCGGGAGACCCGGGGGAATGCTAGGTGGTAGGAAATTTGTGTCAGCCCGGTGATGCCACAACTTTCCCACACAAAAATGTGTGAAAAAGTGATTTTTTCAGCTAAATTTGAGGTTTGCAGGGATTCTGGGTAGGAAACGTTGGGAGATTCACGCAAGCCATACCTCCCTGGAATCCCCGGGTGTCTAGTTTTCAGAAATGTGTGGGTTTGGTAGGTTTCCCTAGGTGGCCGCCGAGCACCGGGCCAAAACCCAGGTGACCCCTTGCAAAACCAGGTAGTTTTGAGATAGGCAATTTTGATGTCGCCTCAATACGTTTTGGGCCCTTGCCTGTCGCGGGTACTTGGACCTCCCACACGAGTGAGGCACCATTTTTATCGGGAGACCCGGGAATGCTGGGTGGTAGGAAATTTGTGTCAGCCCGGTGATGCCACAACTTTCCCACACAAAAATGTGTGAAAAAGTGATTTTTTCAGCTAAATTTGAGGTTTGCAGGGGATTCTGGGTAAGGAAACGTTGGGGATCCATGCAAGCCATACCTCCTTGGACTCCCGGGTGTCTAGTTTTAAAAAATGTGTGGGTTTGGTAGGTTTCCTAGATGGCCGCCAAGCCCGGGGCCAAAAAGTCATGGGACCCCCCTTGCAAAACCAGGTTGTTTTGTGATAGGTCATTTTGATGTCTCCTAAATAGGTTTGGGCCCTTGCCTGTCGTGGGCACTAGGCCTACCCACGCAAGTGAGGTACCATTTTTCTCGGAAGACTTTGGGGAACGCGGGGTGGGTGGAATTTTGTGGACCCACGCAGATTCCAGAACTTTCCACCACAGAAATGTGAGGAAAATGTGTTTTTTTGGACAAATTTTTAGGTGTGCAAGGGATTCTGGGTAACAGAACCTGGTGAGAGCCAGTCAAGTCACCCTATCCTGGATTCCCCTGGGTGTCTAGTTTTCAAAAATGTATAGGTTTGCTAGGTTTCCCTAGGTGCCGGCAGAGCTAGGGTTCAAAATCTACAGCTAGGCACTTTACAAAAAAAGGGTCAGTTTTCACTGTGAAAATGTGGTGTGTCCACATTGCATTTTGGGCCGTTTTCTGTCGCGCGCACTAGGCTTACCCACGCAAGTGAGGTACCATTTTTCTCGGAAGACTTTGGAGAACGCGGGGTTTGTGGAATTTTGTGGATCCACGCAGATTCCAGAACTTTCCACCACAGAAATGTGAGGAAAATGTGTTTTTTTTACAAAGTTTTAGGTTTGCAAGGGATTGTGGGTAACAGAACCTGGTGAGAGCCAGTCAAGTCACCCCATCCTGGATTCCCCTGGGTATCTAGTTTTCAAAAATGTACAGGTTTGCTAGGTTTCCCTACGTGCCAGCTGCGCTAGGGCCCAAAATCCACAGGTAGGCTTTTTGCCGCCCTGGGGGGGAATCGGGGGAGGGGGGTTTGTCCCGATATGCCCCCAAAGGGGGCAGAAAGACTGTGGCTATTTTTTGTGGGGGTGGGGGCATTGGTATGACCATTTTGGGCAGCCCCCACCCCCACGCTTAAAAAAAGCCTGCATACTCGCTGGCGCCTAGTGGGTTTTCTGCCCCCCCAGGGGGCTGATCAGGTGCCACTGCCACCATCTTCCCTCCTGGGGGGCAGAAAGACTGGAATTTCTCTGGGGGTGGGGTGGGGGTATTGTCATGCCCATTTTGGGCAGCCCCTACCCCAACACTAATAAAACAAAAAAATCCATGGTTTCTAGTGGGCTTTCTGCGCCCCCCGGGGGGGCCAGATTGGGGGCTACAGCTCCCATCTGCCTCCCGGGGGGCAGAAAGACTTTCATTTTTGTGGGGGGGGTTGGGGCATTGGCATGCCCGTTTCGGGCAGCCCACACCCTAAAAACAATTGCGCCAAAAAAAATCCCTGGTGGATAGTGGGCTTTCTGCCCCTCTGGGGGGGGCAGATTGGGGGCTACTGCCCCCATCTGCCTCCAGGGGGGGCAGAAAGGCTGTAATGGTGGCGGGGGGTGGGGGCATTGGGGTGCCCATTTCGGGCAGCCCCCACCCTAAAAACAAATGCGCAAAAAAAATCCCTGGCGTCAAGTGGGCTTTCTGCCCTCCCCCGGGAGCAGATTGGGGGCTACTGTCCCCTTCTGCCCCCTAGGGGGGGCAGAAAGGCTGTAATGGTGGTGGGGGTGGGGGCATTGGCGTGCCCGTTTCGGGCAGCCCCCACCCTAAAAAAATGGTGCAATAAAAAATCCCTGGTGTTTAGTGGGCTTTCTGCCCCCCCCCGGGGGGGCAGAAAGGCTGTAATGGTGGCGGGTGGGTGGGGGCATTGGCGTGCCCGTTTCGGGGAGCCCCCACCCTAAAACAAATTGTGCAAAATAAAATCCCTGGCGTCAAGTGGGCTTTCTGCCGCCCCGGGGGGGCAGATTGGGGGCTACTGCCCCCATCTGCCCCCCAGGGGGGGCAGAAAGGCTGTAATGGTGGCGGGGGTGGGGGCATTGGCGTGCCCGTTTCGGGCAGCCCCCACCCTAAAAAAATGGTGCAATAAAAAATCCCTGGTGTTTAGTGGGCTTTCTGCCCCCCCCGGGGGGGCAGAAAGGCTGTAATGGTGGCGGGTGGGTGGGGGCATTGGCGTGCCCGTTTCGGGGAGCCCCCACCCTAAAAAAACTTCAAAAAACAAATACCTGGTGTTTAGTGGGCTTTCTGCCCCCCCGAAGGGGCAGATTAGGGGCCAATGCCCCATCTGCCCCCCAGGGGGGGCAGAAAGACTGTAATGATTGCGGGGGTGGGGGCATGGGCATGCCCGTTTTGGGCAGCCCCCACCCTTATTTTTACTTTCTAAAAAAATCCCTGGTGTCTAGTGGGCTTTTTGCCCCCCCCGGGGGGGCAGATTGGGGGCTACTGCCCCATCTGTCCCCCAGGGGGGGCAAAAAGACTAAAGTTTGCCAAATTAAATTGGGGGGAGCAAAGGCCCTTGCCCAAGGGCCCGCTCCCCCCTCCCTGGTGTCTAGTGGGTGGATCCCTGCTTGGGGATCGCCCTCCTGTGGCGATCCCCAAGCAGGGATCAACTGGGTAGGGGTACCATTGGAAAGGGGAGATTCTCCCTTTCCAACGATACCTCTCCCGTCTTTCTACGTGCTCAGGGGCTGAGATAGCCCCCTGAGCACGTAAAGGGAAACTGAAATGAGCCTCTTGGCTCATTTCAGTTTCGATTTCACTGAAATGACGTCAGCGCGACGTGCGCGCCGATCGTCATTTCAGGGAAACCAGGGGGGGGCCTCGGGAGCTGGGAAAGCTCTTCCCCAGCTCCCGAGGCTCTTTTGGCATAAAGGGAATCCCTCTGGTGCCCGCACCAGAGGGATTTCCCAGGCGATGTTTCATGACGAGCTGGACTCGTCATGAGCACACGACCACTGTGTGCTATGATGAGTCCAGCTCGTCATGAGCATCGAAGAGATTAAAGCTATTTGTTTTGCATTGTTCATTTAGAAGTGCCATCAGCTTCCCAGCAACAAAATCAGCCCCTCAGCAGTGAACCTGGACCCCACCCTGCCACCCCAGCAAAAAACGCCCGCTGGCCAGTCCGGCCCTGCTCACAAATGTTACAGGTTACAGTTAGAAAATAAAATTTAAAAAATAATCGAAATTCACAAAAAAAACAAAGGTTACAGGGACATTATAGTTAGGAAATAGAATAGAAAAAACCTTAAAAATTCACTGAAAAAAACAAAGGTCACAGGGACTTTATAGTTAGGCTCTGATTTCACTCGTATGAAACATTGAAATTCAGCAGTTATAGTTTCCTGAGCTAACTATAACTTGCGCCCCCTGCAGTGCACTGCTTATGACATCACATATTACATCACTGATGACCTCACTGATGGCATCTCAAATGGCATCATTGATGACATCATTCACAGAACCACTCACACACCTACTCACTCTCCCATATAACCTCCCACACACTCACTCATATACCCACACAATCACTCACATACCCATACACAGACCCATGCAACTACTGACACACTCACTCACAGCCACTCGCATAACCACTCACTCACCCATACAGCCAATCACACATCCATAAAAGTACTCTCACACCCACTCACAGATCCATACACCCACTCACACAACCACTCTCACACCCATACAACTACTCACATACCTACTCACACACCCACACAGCCACTCATACAACCACTCACCCATTCTGCCACTCACTCACCCATACAGCTACTAACAGAGCTACTCATTCACCCATACCATACAGCCACTCACATATCCATTCCCTCATCCACAAAACCACTTACCCATTCACACATCAATACAAGCACTCACACGCCCACTCACTCACCTATTCAGCCACTCGCACAGATACTTGCTGTGAAAAACACCCACTTGTACACCCACTCAAACAGCCACTCACTTACCCATACAGCCACTCACATGAACACTCACTCACCCATAGATCCACTCACACAGCCACTCAGTTACCCATAAGGTCACTCACTCACACACACACTCAGCTACCCAATCAGCCACTCACACACCCACTCACCCACCCATACAGCCACTCACACATGCACTTATTCACCCATGCAGCCACTCACACACCCATATAGCCACTCAGACACCCACTCCCACACTGATACAGCCAATCACTGTGCCACTCAGATGACATATATTAGAAACAGTATCACTCATTAGTGGTACAAAGAGAATAGTAATTTAACTTATGCAGTAGCTTAGTATATATCTTTAAGTCTCAGAAACGTTTATGAAACACACTCCCTGGCTGATGTCATCAGTGTTGTCATTTGAGATGTCATTAGTGATGTCACTGATCATGTCATGAATGATGTAATATATGAGGTCATAAGCAGCGTATTGCGGGGCATAAGTTACAGTTAGCTCAGGTTAACTGTAACTGCAGAATTTCAATGGTTTTGTGTGAGTGAAATCTGAGCCTAACTATAACGTCCCTGTAACCGTTGGTTTTTTCAGAGAATATATAAATGTACAATGACATCTCTTCAATCAATCTTCTTGCCACTTTAATTCTTCAACCTGATCTGGTTACTTGAAGCTGGGAGCTGTCATCTTCAGTCTCAAAGATTTTTGAAGATAGTGCAGAGGCAACTGCAGTCACTGAGCTTTCAGGTTCAGTCTTTCCTTCACCATCTTGGTCAGAAGACCGATGAATCAAGTGCTGAAATTGAGAAGAGTCTCTGGTAACAGACCTTCCAGGACACTAGGCAGTACCCATGTGTCCCTTGGTCGACACTATATGGAAAGGTTCAGCATCATATGGAGCATCAGATTTCCTTCTTCGCATTTGTTGGGCAATCACTAGATCTCCTCTCTTAAACTCAATGTTCTTTGCATGTCGCCTCTTGTCTGCATCGACTTTTATTTTCTGGTTGCTCACCAAGTCCTTTGTATGAATTATGTTCTCATTTCCTTCTCTTTTGTTGAGCCATTGAGGTAAATTGGTTTTCATTGCTCTCCTGAACATCAAAGTCGCAGGACTTTCGCCTGTGGTCACATGAGGCGTTGAACAATAGGCTTGTAGGGTGGAATTCAATACAGTTTTTAAACTGAGCCTCTCAAGAGTTGCACACTGTACTGCTTTCTTTAGCTTTCTCATATAATGCTCAACGAGTCCGTTGGCCTGCGGCCACAAAGGTGTACTCTTCTGATGCCTTATGTTCAGATGCTCCAGGAAATCCTTGAAATCTCGACTGTTAAACGGTGGGCAATAATCAGACTTCAAAATGTCTGGAACGCCACACGTCGCAAAGATGCCATTTAGTCTCTCAATGACTTGCTTGTGAGTGGTGGATAAGAGATCCTCTATTGATGGAAAACATGAGTACTCATCCACAATTACCATCACATGTCATCCATTATCAAGCAGACCAAAGAAATCAATGGCTGTTCTCTCCCATGCACGCTTAACGAGTTCTGACATGTTAAAAGTATGTTGAGTAATATTTGTAGAAAGCAGTTGCATAGGTGACAGGCCCTGAGTTCCTTTTCAACACTCTCATCTAAATATGAAAACCAAACTCTGTCTCAGAGAGTTCTTTTGGTGGCACAATACCAAAATGTCCTTGGTTAGCCACCTCCATTATTTTCTGTTGCAGACTCTCCAGAATTGGGATTCTCGGCACTTGCAGTATAACTCCTTGCTGAGTTATGGACAGTTCATCTTTAACGTTTTTGTATTTTTGTTATTCATTGTCACTGGTGAAAAGTCGAGTGTGTTGGTTCCATGACTGATGTGTAATTATATCTTTCAGCATGTCACTATCATGGCTCGTGGCAGTGATAATCTGAGCTAACGATATAGTAGCTGGCGTATTTGATTTTACAATGAAATTAATGTAGGCTTCAGCTGTCTTGGATGGAGTACCCTGACCTTGTATAGGCACTATGGAAAAGTAGTCAGTAGGGTTTTGATCCTTCCCTGGACAATGCACAATGGTATGAATGTACTCTTGTAATCATAGTCCCCACTGTTCAATGCGAGGAAGCACCTAGGATTTTGGATGGCCAAAGATAGCTAGTAAAGCTTGATGATCAGTTACCAGCGTAAAAGGCTTTCCGTACAGGAATACATGGAAATGTTCACAAGGCCATAAGATGGCTAAACTTTCTTTCTCAGGTTGTGAGTAAGCACGCTCTGTCTGGGAAAAACTTCTACAGGCATATGCCATAATATGCTTTGAGCATTTGGGTGTCTGCTGTGCAAGGATAGCACCTAACCTGACTGGGCTAGCATCAACAAAAACCTCTGTAGGAAGCTTTGGCCATTTCAGCAGAAGTTTCAATGGCTTGGTTAATTTTCTTGAAACGTCTCTCACATTCTTGTGACCAATTGAATGACACTTTTTTTTCGTTAACTCTCATAATAGAGGACTTATAGTAGTTGTTGGACTTGGCCATTTTTGCAGGGTTATCCCCAAACTTTTTGCTTCTTCCTCCTATTTTTTCCTGACCTGGTGTTGTTGGTTTTAGGACTCTGGGCACTTCACTTTACCACTGCTGATCAGTGCTAAAGTGCATATGCTCTCTGTGTAAATTGTGAACATGATTGGTTATCCATGATTGACATATTTGATTTAATGATACGCCCCTAGTAAAGTGCACTGAGTGTGCCAGGGCCTGTAAATCAAATGCTACTAGTGGGCCTGCAGCACTGATTGTGCCACCCAATTTCGTTTTTCACTATTGAAAGGCTATCTTTCCCCAGAGGATAGAATGGGAAATGCTTTGTAACATCTGACAAGTATAACTTCCCATTGGGACAAGATAGTGAAATAAAGTTTAGGCTCTCTGAACTCAGAATTTAATAACACATCTTTTAGTAAAGATGGTTTTTAAATTGTGTGTTTGAAAATGCCACTTTTAGAAAGTACGCATTTTCTTGTTTAAACATTCTGTGTGCCTCTGCCTGTTTGTGTATTGACTGTCTGGTTTTGGAGTGACAGGGGCTGGGGAGGTGCATTCTCTCAGACAGCCACCGGGTGCGGGAGGTGATGTGTGTCCTGCCTTTCCTGAATGAGTCAGAGCTAGGCTGAATAGACCTGGGCTGCATTCAGAGTAGTGGGAGGAGATTTCACTAGCACCTGAATAGGCCTGGTTTGTATTTAGAGTGGTGGGAGGAGATTTCCCTGCACCTGAATAGGTCCCCCTTGCACAATGCTGTCTCCACCCCCTGCGGTCATGCTGCACCAGTGAGGACAGAACTGGTTTGGACTGGGCTCAGAGACCTTTGCACAAAGAGAACAAAGACATTTCGGGGTATAAATATTAGACCTAAAGCCCCTGAATTTAGATTACTTCTGGACTCAAAAGGAACCTTTGCCAAGGAGAAAAGCTGAAGAGCTGTGAGGAGGAGTACTGCCCCTTTGCTGTGTCCTGTGTGGGGTTGGCCTGCAGTTGCTGTTTCTGCCAAGGAGAGGACAAAGACTGGAACTTTGCTTTGAACCTGCTTGAAGATCTCCAAGAGCCTGAAGTGTGCTGGGCTCCTGTTCTGAAGTCTCAGGGACTCAAAGACTTCTCCCCTAGCTCCCCTGAACCCTCTTGCTGAGAGTTCTGACTGCCAGGAGGTGCCTATTCCAGTTTTGGGCCTCTGGAGGTTGTTCTTGCTGTTGGGAGCTGGAAGAAACCTAAGAGAAGCAAGAAAACCTGTTTGCGCCGCCGTCAGCCACGCCACTGTGATGCCGCGACCAGCACCGAGGCCCGGGGCACCGCTCGTGAAGTGAACAACGCACTGCCCGGCCTGCACCGCAGCTCCGACGCCCTTCAATGCCTGCCAACACCTGCAGTTATCGGCCATGCCCGACGCCAGTGCTCGCGCCGACTCCATCATCGCCAGCGCCTGCATCCTGTTATCGCGGCGCCGATAACCGCCGAGGGTGACTCCACGAACTCGCCGACTTCACATCGTCACCGGAACCGATGCCTCACCGCTGACGCAACCGTCTTCCCCTGTCCTGGACTCGACACGTCGCCTTCTCACGGACATGACACCTCGACTCCCCCGTGGCAGCCAGGAAGCTGGCCTCGACCTTGGCACCAACGCCTCACCTCCACGACATCGTGCATCGTCATAGACTTCGTTTCCAAGGTACTGTTTGTTTGGGGGTCTGTGTGACTCTGTGCCCGACGCCGCGTTCCTCGCGGTTGGCCCCGTAGTTTGGATTTATTGCTGTCACGACATCACAATAGCCCCAGGTGGAGCTATTTGTTTTCTACCTGCTTTATTTTTGCAATACTTGATTTAAAGTCGTATTTCATTACATGTATATTGGATTTTTGTCGTTTTGGTCTTGTTTGGTTTAGATAAAGATACTTTATTTTTCTAAACTGTTGTGTTGTCCATTTGTGGTGTTTTCACTGTGTTACTGTGAGTGTTGGTACAAATACTTTACACATTGCCTTTGGGCTAAGTCTGTCTGCTCGTGCCAAGCTACCCAGGGGGTGAGCAGGGGTTATCTAAAGTGTGTATCCCCCTGACCCTGACTAGAAGCAAGCGTCCCTATTTGGACAAAGGTACCTACCTCTGCCAACTAGAGACCGCCATTTCTAACAGTAGCAAAGTCTCTTATTTATCTTGAACAGTAACTGGCCGTGTCAAGAAATGAACGTATCTTGTGGAGGATCAGCATTTGACTGAGCTTTTCTACTTTTGCAGGATCAGGTGTCATACCCCCATCTGAAAAGATATGGCCAAAGAACTTTAACTTTGTCTTGTGGAATTCACACTTGTCTGTATTCAAAGTCAAACCTGCTTCAGTAAGTAAACTTATCATGCTTTATCATGCTCCTCCTGTGTAGTTCCAAAATCCTTATGTCATCGCTATAATTAAATGCATTCACAACAGGCTGTATGACATGTTGAATGATGTCTTGGAAAAGTTCTGCAGCAGATGACACACCACAACTGAGTCTCTTGTACAGACCAACGTGTAGAAAAGGTTGTAATGTACCTGCAATCTTCTTCAAGTTCAAACTGATGATAACCTTTAGAAACAAAAAAACACTCCCATCAGCGGCTGACCCAAGGTTCAGCACATCAACCCCAATCTTTGTAAGCATTCAGCGTCCTGTGCAATCACTTCCAGAGCTTGCCACAGTTAAGCTCCACTGGCAACCAGATATGAATCTTTATAGGAAAGGGAAGGTGCACCAAGAACAAAGTCAGTTTTCTCCAAGTATTTCCAAAACGTCTCTTTATTGTAGTCAATAGTAAAAAATGGCCATCAGCCAACGCGTTTCGTTCCACTGAGGGAACTTCATCAGGGCTCAAATGGCAATTTTAGAAGAATAATGTGTCCGCGCTCAAAGTCAAAAAGGTCTATCAATAGGAATAAATAAAATTAGTCCAAATTCCTGTAACGTAAGTCACAAAAAGATATCTATTCTGCTTGTAACGTCCTTTAAAGAAGACACCCCATAATAAGGGTAGAAGGTTTACCATCCAATATCCTTGCTAAGATACGTCCACGAGTAACTACAGGTTTGTCCCGAACGAGGATTTGTTCCTGATGATAACCTTTATTTAAATCAAGGCGAGAGAAGACCTTTGCACCATTTAATTGCGTTATCATGTCAGCAATGTGTGGACCTGGATGTCGTTCTCGTGCAATTGCTTTGTTTGCTTGATGCATGTCAACGCATATGCGTACTACCACTGTGGGAGAAACCCATGGCGTCAGACCAGCTGAATGCTCAATAATGTCATGCTTAAGTAACAATTCAAGTTCTTTTTTAACAGCTTCTTGTAAATAAAAAGCAAATTGTCTATGTCGCTGAGCAACAGGACGGACATCTTCATTAATATGCAGCTTTACTTTAATAGTATTAAGCCTTCCTAAACTATGAAACAATGAAGGAAATTGATTACTATTTCGTGGTGAGCATTCATGTTGTAATTCACAGAAATCAGTCCCATATCAGCAGCTGTACTGAAAATGAGCAGACAGGCACTTGATGCTGTACCTTCTAGCACATGGATGGGTGCTTGCACATTCGTTTTTTTGTGTTTCATTGTAGCTACAAATGAACCTTGACTTTATCATGGGCGTCGATGCAGCCCATATGTACACTTTGGTTTTCGATGGTGTAAGTCGGGGCAATGGAGATAATTCATTGTATTTCCCTTCAGGCATTATGTTTATCGATGCACCACTGTCGATGATAAAATGTATCGAGCAACCATTTATTTTGAATGTAATCTTTGGGCAATGTTTGTATGATTTGGGTGCTTTGCCATGTCGACTTTTCTTTGACTGACATTTGTCCGCACATGCAGCCAGTCCAACATGTGCATGTTTCTCTAAGATAAATATTGACAGGGCACAACCATCTTCCTCGCTTTCACTTGATATCGAGGCAAAAGAACTGTTTGATGATGATTTAACTGACGATCGACTTTGTTCAGTGTCGATTTGCCTCAATTGATGTCACCGCTTGACCTTGTGGGTATGCGTCAAACGTTGTTCTGGCAGCCATTTTGTCCTCATGCCGTGACGCACTTGCTTTTTCTTTTGCTTTACAAACCATCACAAAATGGTTCTCTTTCTCACAGCGTTTACATATCTGTCCTATTGCGGGACATTTACCTTCATGTGGAAACAAAAATCAACATCTAAAACATAACTTCTTTTTACATGTGGACATCACTTTGTGTCCTTTAGTCTTTTGCTTTTGTTTACTTTTTATACTCATGACTGATTCACTCTGGGCACCACCGGCCTCCATGTCAGTAGCTTGTCTTTCAGCACGCTCATCAGCTCTAGCAGCCATCAACACTCACTTAAGACTAGGAGTTTCTCTCAGCATTCATCATCTGAATAAGTCTGACAAGCATCCATTAACAACTCTAAGACGCATAGCCTCTTCATCATTAAATTAATTGAATTTACAGTGTTTGAGTAAATTGAGTCTCTCCACAAATTCATCGATGGTTTCACCAATGTTTTGGCGTTCTTGACTGAAAATGTATCTTTCATAATCAATGTTTGGTACTGGATTGAATTTGAGATTCAGCGTTTCTTTAATCTGACAGTATGCAATTTCTTCGTCAGTTTGCAGCATTTTCTTTATGAATTCTTTCACACCATCACCAGCAAGATTTTTTTAGATACTTGAGAATCTTTCTGTTATCAGTCTCTTCAAGTACATCAATGAATTCATCAAATGTCTCTGTCCAAGCAGTCCATATATCGCCAATATTTTGCTTTTGGACAGTATTGAAAGGTGGTGGTGGTGGTGGTGGTTTGAGTAAGGCTGCAGCATGATAACCAATTATGGGAGTGGCTGACGTTGAGGGTGGAGCTCTTTCTGCTACTGTCGGCTGTCCATTTGAGCCTGCGTCTTTTGCTCTATTTCTGAGGTCTTGCGATGACCGGCCTTAGAGTCGTCATGGACAAACTGATAAACTTTGACCTCCTCCTTGGCCTCCATTGGAGTCCTTCACTTGTTGGAGACCTCTGGAGTTGTTCTGAGCCATCACCTGGCAGCTTTGGTGGTGGGCCACTTTAGGTATGGGACAGCTCGGTTAGCGCAACCCTTGTGCTTCTTCCTGGGTCTCCTCGCCCGGTGCTGAGGTCATAAATCTCCACTTATCGAGGACCTGGTAAGTGCAATGATAATATACTTCTTTCCTACTTATTCTGTCAGCCAGCGCTTCTGTGTATTTTGTTAGTATTTGACTACAGCAGTTCTTTAGCACTTTTTCCTGTATCAATACGTAACCGCCTTTTGCAGTATTGCTCCATATAATGTACAACCTAATCTTGCGTGGCAGCATGGTACCTTTATTTTTGGCCTGACCAGCAAGTTCTCGACCATCAATGTGTAGATTCTTTTCAATGCTACCATTGTCTTCACCTTCTTTATAGCGGCTGGAGTTTCACTTTGACTCCACATGCATGAAGCGTCAATTCAGTACTTTGACAGCGACACACATGGCATGCACGAGCAGTATGCTTGGATCACGGCAAACTCTCTACTCTCTGGGAGAGCACAGTCATTCTTCGGGTTACTTATCCCCTATCTTGTCGCCACTTGTACCATCCTCCCCAGCCTGGGTACCCGCCAATGACTACATGTCTTTATTCTGCTGCATGTAACTGGTTACTCCACATTCAAAAACAAGCTTTTATTGCATTGTGCTCTGACACCTACGTCACAGCTGTTCAGAGTCTGTTAGGAGCCGAAAGGGTTCAGTCATAAAACATCAAAAGACACAACAACTAGTACGGGGTAGTTGGTAAAGGAAGGAAACAAGCCTGATGTTTTTGAATCAAGGCTACTGCATTCTGCTTTTTCAGTCTGTTGTCACATGCAAACATCGAATTTCTAGGGTTCCTTTGTAGGCCAGACTTTTGTGATAACTTTAGCTGTCTTGCCAAACTATTCATTTTCCCATGAAAATCCTACATATTCTACATTTAAAGAAGAGCTTTTGGTCAGTGGGCTTCATCCATTGGTCTGGTAAATTGCCATTCACAATTTGTTTCCACCCACCGCAGCATACAGCATAGGGCAATGGGTCAGCCCACTTTACCTTTTGGCTCCCTTCACTTTGAATGATTACACAAAGCCTTTGAACATTGTTCACATCCACCTATTATTATGTTAGGTTGTGTTATCTTATGTCATGTTATGTTACGTCACGCTTTGACGTCACTTCACGTTATGATGTCATGTCACGTTATGATGTCATGTCATGTTATAACATCGCGTTATCACATCACACAATGTCACGTTATAATGTAACGTCACTGTATAACATAACGTCACTTTATAACATAACGTCATAATGTCATGTCACGTTATGATGTCATGTCACATCATGTTATAACGTCACATTATAACATCATGTCATAACGTAACGTCACTATATAACATGTCACATTATAATATAACGTCATGGTATGCTATGTTATAAAGTAACGTCACTTTATAACATAACGTCATGTTATGTTATGATATAAGGTAACGTCACTTTATAACATAACGTCACATTATAATGTAACGTTATGTTATTTGGATTTGTAAAGCGTGGCTTATCACCCGAAGGGTATCTAGGCGCTGGAACAGGTGTGTAGGTCTTCTGCCGAGTGTTAGTTTAAAAGCCCGGTCTTCAGCTTCTTGCAGAATTCCAGAAGTGAGGAGGAGGCCCTTGTGTAGAGGGAGTTTGTTCAAAGTTGTGGGTGTGAGTTAGGAGAAGGCTAGGCCTCCTGTTCTGCTTTTACATAAGTGAAGGGTGTGTGCGAGAGAGAGTGAGGCAGAGTGTAGGAGTCTGATGGGATGGTGGAAGTGGAGGCAGCAGTTGAGGTAAGCTGGACCAATGTTGTGCAGTGCCTTGTATGCATGTGTGAGGCGATTAAATTGTTAGTGCTTGTGTATCAGCAGCCAGTGGACTTCTCTAAGGTGTGGCGTGATGTGGGTGTGTTTTGGGGTGTACAGGATGAGCCTAGGCATGACATTCTGGATGGTTGGAAGTTAGTGGAGTAGATGGTTGGGGATGCCGGCATAGAGTGCGTTGCCGTAGTCTAGTCTACTGGTGACTAGGGCTTGAGTGATGGTACGCCTGGTGCTCTTGGGGATCCATTTGAAGATTTTTCTGAGGATGCGTAGTATGTGGAAGAAGGAGGAGCTGACTGCATTCACCTGTGAGGCCATGTTGAGTTTATTATCTAAGGTGATTCCCAGGTTTAGCTCATGGTTAGTGGGTGATGGTGTTGGACCAAGCTCTGATGGCCACCAGGTGGATTCCCAGGGCGATTTTTTTGTTCCCGAAGATCAGCTTTTCTGTCTTGTCTGAATTGAGTTTCAAGCAGTTGGTTTTCATCCATTCTGCTACGCAGATTATGCATTTGGTGATGTCTGATCTTGTCTGACATTGAGAGGATGAGCTGGGTGTCCTTAGTGTAAGAGATGCCATGAGATCTGATGATGTTGGCGAGTGGTGTCATGTAAATGTTGAACAGGGTGAGACCGAGGGTTGGTCCTTGAGGGCTCCGCAGAATAAGTTCTTGGGCTCTGATGTGTAGGGAGGTAGTCTGACTCGCTGTGTTCTCTCTACCTAAAAATAGTTCCTTTCTTTAAAGTGACAAAGTTGGTTCAAAGTGTGCTTTTTCATATTATTTATTTTTTAATATGAATTGAATACCGTTTATTTATTTTGTCTGCACTTTGGATTATTTATTTTCCATCTCCTTTTTATAGTTGCTCTTATAAAGTGACATTGCAACATTGTACCTGCCTACATTATGAGTGCTTGCTTAGGTCGTGATTTAATCGAGTCTCCTCCACAAACAAAAGTAAAATAAAATGGCTAGAGCAACTGAAAAGCTTTTTAGTTAAAAATCCTAACTAGTAAACAGCCATATCAGTGAGTGTTTGTTAAATTTCACATTTTTATTTCAAGTATATGGTGCCCACGTTTAGGTGGTGGCATGTTTTCTTTTTCTTTCTGCGACCTAGGCTTTCAATAAAAAATCAAATAAAAATTGAACCATTGCACTAGCTTGACAAGGCCAGATTTATTGGCCTTACCAGGCAATGCTTGTTAAATCTTGTTTCAAAATGAGTGGAGTGCTCTGTTTCAGCTTTTGACTCATCCCATCCAATAACTTCTATTTTTATACATACCCTCCCTGACCTTTCTCAAGTGGGCTGTGGTTGAGGTATTGCAGCATGTCAATCCAGCTCCAGCTCATTAAGGCACACAATCCATATGTAGATCACTGAACTCGGTAGCACCAACATTCTGTGGCACCCCATCTGATGTACTAATGATACTCTAAATGGGAGGTGAGGCCATAAGTTTGGCAGAACAGAGAACCATTCATTTACAATAGTTCTACAATTACTCCAAAGTGCAAATTATCCTTATTGGCCTTTAATAATTCTGAAAATAACGTTTTCCTGTGTAATTCTTCAAGATACAATTTTTTGTGTCTGCAGGCATGACCTAGGTGCTTTTTTGTTCATTGTTTTGAGATCCAAACCATAAAAATTCCTGAGGCCGGGAATCCCGGGTTTCCAATAATGAATCAGTGTGAGTCCCAATATTCCAGTAAAGATTCATTAAGTATCCACAGAAGTCAAAATGTTAAGAACTGCTGCTCTAGATAATTCTGATCGCTTTGCAATCCTATGTTTGAACAGGGATGGGAAATATAAATTATGTGAAGTTTACCACTTCCGGCAATGTCCGCTTTAAGGGGCCGATTACGATGGCGGGCGGATCGGCACCGCCGTGCCGGCGGTGGCTTCCGCCGGCCTGGCGGGTGCTGTTTTGCCAACCACGGTCGCGAATCCCCGACCGCCATATTACGATGGGCAGACATAGGCCAAATCCCTACCGCCGCAGTGTTTTTAGTACCGCCAGTACCTTGGTTCCGCGACGACGGCGGACGTAGCCAATAGCGGGAGACCGCCGTGCGGAATGACGTGTAGACCGCCGTCCGAATCACAATGCCTCAAATAGGCAATCGGACCGCAACGGAGAAAGCACCCATTGAAACACGGCGGAAGCAATACTGCGGAGGAAAACGGCAATAACACACAACTCCACGCGTTCGCTACCGCAATGGATCCTGCTCTACAAGCCCTACCGCTGCTGTTCCTGACCCCCGATCAACAAAGACGCTGCCGCCATCGACAACACCGCAGGTACGTCAATGCCACACCTCCGCATCGGGGTCATCCATCAACAAGGTCATCACCGCATCCTCCCGGTCACGTCACCGCAACGGTGAAGACGCGGGAAAAGTTCTGCACAATCCAGTAGGCAGGGCCAGCGGCACGCATGGGCAGTCACAGGGACGTGTAAGGATTGTGTTGGCCCTGGCCCAAATGTACATTGTGTGCCTCTGTTGGTAGCAGCTGACATTACCTGATACCATCACAGCTCCTACCATCCCACCCTGTTCAACATCAAAATGTGTGCCCATCTGATATTCAGGGATAGTGATGTATGTGAACAAGTTCATAGGTGTATTGTGGCAAAACAACACCTGCATAGTAATGCCAAATAGGTGCCTGTGATGTGAAACCCCCTTCCTGCCACTGCCAAGATGAGTAATAGGTGGCAAAACAACACCTGCAAGGTAATGCCAAAAAGCTGCCTGTGGTGTGAAACCCCTTCATGCCACTGCCAAGATGAGTATTAGGGGCAAACCCCACCTGCAAAGTAATGCCAAAAGGTGCTTGTGGTGTGAAACCCCTTCCTGCCACTGCCAAGATGAGTATTAGGGGCAAACCCCACCTGCAAAGTAATGGCAAAAAGGTGCTTGTGTTGTGAAACCCCCTTCCTGCCACTGCCAAGATGAGTATTAGGGGGCAAACCCCACCTGCAAAGTAATGCCAAAAGGTGCTTGTGGTGTGAAACCCCTTCCTGCCACTGCCAAGATGAGTATTAGGGGGCAAACCCCACCTGCAAAGTAATGCCAAAAAGGTGCTTGTGTTGTGAAACCCCTTCCTGCCACTGCCAAGATGAGTATTAGGGGCAAACCCCACCTGCAAAGTAATGCCAAAAAGCTGCCTGTGGTGTGAAACCCCTTCCTGCCACTGCCAAGATGAGTATTAGGGGGCAAACCCCACCTGCAAAGTAATGCCAAAATGGTGCTTGTGGTGTGAAACCTCCTTCCTGCCACTGCCAAGATGAGTATTAGGGGCAAACCCCACCTGCAAAGTAATGCCAAAAGGTGCTTGTGGTGTGAAACCCCCTTCCTGCCACTGCCAAGATGAGTATTAGGGGCAAACCCCACCTGCAAAGTAATGCCAAAAAGCTGCCTGTGGTGTGAAACCCCTTCCTGCCACTGCCAAGATGAGTATTAGGGGCAAACCCCACTTGCAAAGTAATGCCAAAAAGGTGCTTGTGGTGTGAAACCCCCTTCCTGCCACTGCCAAGATGAGTATTAGGGGGCAAACCCCACCTGCAAAGTAATGCCAAAAAGGTGCTTGTGGTGTGAAACCCCCTTCCTGCCACTGCCAAGATGAGTATGAGGGGCAAACCCCACCTGGAACATACACGTTTGTAGTTGGCATGTACAGGGCCACATACACCTCAACACCACTGACAAGGACAGGCCAAGCACACTGTGTGACCACTCAACTGCACACATCCAAATATACCCATGTGAGTACGAAGACAGGCCTTCACAAGATTACCACACACACACTGCTGTTCACACATCCAAACACATCACACAGACATCACCAACCTTGGACACCCCGCAAGTTAGACTGTGTGTAGAATTCACCTCTGTTGTGGTATAGCCTCCTAACATGACATGTGTACAATCATACTGAAATCAACAGCAAATGATGATTGCAAGAGTACATCAACACCCACAAACATCATTGCACCCCCAAACCTCAGAGTCAAGCAGACCAAAAGTGTGTGTTACGTTTGCCAAACAATGAAAAGTGAATGAAGTAAATGGCAATGTGGAAGTGCCATGCAGAGCATGTGGCACATTCATCCATACCCACACATCAAAATGTTTAATTAAGCAAGGGCAGTAACAAACGATACAACAGGAGTAAGAGTGTTTATTGCAAAATATCCTGATAGTCACAAAATTTCAAACAAATAAAAGGCCATTGGCCAGTCCACAGTCCAAACAATGCACATGTGTGCATGAAAATGTTTACAGTGAATGTGGAACACCGTACACTGCCATGTGAATGAACAAAGCACCGGGGCTATCAAAGCGCAGTCCAGGCACCGCTGTGGGAGAGATGGGTATGGGATGGGGTCTGTGCCTCAGACTTGTCTGTCAGTTGGACTGGGAGCTGGCTGATTGTCGTGGCCACTGGCGGAACTGGACCTGGGAGAGAGAGGATCGTCAGAGTCAGCAGTGGCTGTGGCAGGCGTAGGGCTGCTTGGACCGGGTGGCATGGTGGCACGTGGAGGCGGAGAGATGCTGCCGTGAGACACAGAGGCAGTAGTGGCTGTGGCAGGTGTAGGCCTGCTTGTACTGGGTGGCATGGTGGCACGTGGAGGCGGAGAGATGCTGCCATGAGACACAGAGGCAGTAGTGGCTGTGGCAGGTGTAGGCCTGCTTGGACCGGGTGGCATGGTGGCACGTGGAGGCGTAGAGATGCTGCCGTGAGACACAGAGGCAGTAGTGGCTGTGGCAAGTGTAGGCCTGCTTGTACCGGGTGTCATGGTGGCACGTGGAGGCGGAGAGATGCTGCCGTGAAACACAGAGGCAGTAGTGGCTGTGGCAGGTGTAGGGCTGCTCAGACCGGGTGGCATGGTGGCACATGGAGGCGGAGAGACGCTGCCGTGAGACACAGTGGGTGAGGGTGAATGTTGAGGGCTGCCTCTACACTTCTTGGGTATCCAATATTGCAGAAGTGTCTTGGGAGTAGTGGGAAGTGTGGCTGGCACAACAGAGTCCCTCTCCACCAAAGGTGTGACAGGTGCAGGTGGCCCTCCTTGTGGGGATTTGCTGGATATGGACTTAGCCTTGCTTTTTGCTTGCCTTTTGCCCTCCATCCCCTGTGGCCCTGGTGAACGACTCACATTTCTCTCCTGACCACGCTTCACAGGGGTGTGGGTGGGATTAGAGGTCCTGGGTGAAGCAGTCTTAGGTTGCTTTGTGGGCTTTCCCTTCAGCGGCACCAGCACCACAGCAGGCATGCCAACTGTTTGTCTGTCACTTGGAGCAGTTGTGTGGATGGGAGTCTCTTGTGATGGGTGCAATCTTGTGGACCGTGAGCTAGAGGCCTGCTTCTTTGCCTGATGCCCCTGAGTGTCATGTGAAGGGCTTTTTTCTTTGCGTCCCTGTGTGCCTGTGTCACTTTTTGGGGATGGTGTCTGTGGTCTTGCACGCTTGGAGCGCTGCTGTCGTGTGCTGGGTGTCGACGACTCGGGGCCTGAGGGCTCAGTTGTGTGGTCACTCCCCTCAGGGGTTGCCACTGGCAGGGTGGTTGGTGAAGGCATTGGGGCTGGACTTGGATGCTGTGATAGCTGAATGGCTGCCGTCACGGTGGAGGACAAACCCTGGACAGTCCTGTGTAGCCCACCCACGTCCGAATGAATGCCCTCCATAAATGCCAGAACCTGTCCCAACTTCTTGTCCTGATCCTGGAAAGCATTTAGGAGAGCTGTCTGACCCACACACAGCTGGCGCAAGAGTTCTACCGCCTCAACACTGAGGGCAGCAGGGGAGACAGGGGCAGGGGCAGTGGTGCCTGGGGTGAAGGCGACTCTACCCTTAACAGCCCTGCGGGCACGGACAGCACTAGTGGTAGTAGCCGGGATGGCGGGCACTGGCCGATGTGTGGTGGAGGAAGAGGCAGCATTGTCACTCCCTGTGACCACCATTGTCGCTGACTCCCCACTGGAGTCCGATGATGTTGAGTTTGTGCTTTCTGCGCGTGAGTCCTCAAGGACACTCCTGTCCCCCTCCGAGGCGCTGGTCACATCAGTGTCAGTGATCTCATGGCTATCATGCGTGCCACATGCTTCAGCACTGGTGTCCGTATCATGGCCTTCCGTGCACTCGGTAGATGCTGCAATGGACAGAGACATAGGTTCAGTACAGTGCCATACACACAAACATCAAATGCAAGCACAGAACTAGACTAGATAATGACAACCCCAAGTTGCACAACACCCTGTGCAGTCTGCATGTGCAACAATCATGCTGAACACAGAAGATGCATGGAAATATGCATTGTTTACATCAATGAGCCATGTGAGGTTCACACCGGCAAATAGCAGGTCCCTGCCTCCTTGTAATGTAACCTAAACATCTCTGAAAGCATACCCACGTGCCTGTATGTGAGAGAGGCATACATCTCAGCATGTTGCCTCTGTCACATATGGAGTCACTGTAAGGGGACAACACAGATACAGATTCAAATTTCTACTTAATAATGTCCATGAGCTACTGATGTCTGACAAGGTGAGCAATTCATCTTGCAAACTGATGCACGTTGGTGTCAGATGTGTACTTCACACCATTTACAAGTCCTGCAGTGCACACATCATTAAATGCACACTGACATGATGCACACTGCTGTACACTGCCTGGTGATGTCCATGACACCCAGAATGCAGAAGATGTCATAAGGCCACATCTCATCATGCAATGGCAAGGGCCATTGTATGAAACATGATCAAGTCCATCTATGGGAAAATACATGACACCTGCACTGAACACATAGGCCACTGAGAAGTAGTTCCTAAAAATTTACACAGCAGTAAGATCAGCAATGTCTCACGGTCGCCATTCATGCAGTCACTCACACCCAAAGTCAGCCTACGCAGAATACTCACCACTTACTCCCTGCTGATGGTCCCTCAAACGTTCATACAGCTCTGGCTGTGTCACAGACAAGATGCGGGACATTAGTGGAGTCATGGTTCGTTGCGCCAACCTGCCACTGCGAGGGACCAGCCCCACCGTCATCTCTGCCACGGTCCTGCTCAGACGGGAGATGTCGTCCCACCTCTTGTGGCAGTGTGTGTGCCGTCTGTTGGATACACCCAGAGTCCGCACCTTCCGTGCAAAGTTCTTCCATGTGGCCTTACGCTGGTGGACCTTCAGCTGCAGGCATAGGAGACAAGAAAAGGAAGTATCAGAGACCCTGTGTCATTCACACTGTGTGTCAGCACAGGAGAACATAAATGCATGGCACACAAATCGCTACATCTTCATCAGAGGCCATACAACATGACACATAGTACATGTTCATTACAATACTACACAGAAATGAATGCATGTATGGCTTGGCACACAGTACATGGCCATCTCATACACATGCACAATGGCAGCACAGACAGCCATGTGCAGAAGGCCCTCATCTGTGCTGCAGTATGTGAGTGAGGATGACATGCAATACAGTACTAATGAAGTGTAGTGGCAGACTCACTGTGTCCACCACTACACACCCCACGATGCCCTTGGCCTGTGAATGGCTCAATGCATTTTTCAGGAAACATATTGGGACATAATCTGATTTATCACGCACTTCTCACAATGTTAAGTCCTCGATTGTGCAATTCTCAGGACTATGATGGCTCAGTGAGTATTAGGTGTGTGGACTAAACACATGTTTGACTCAGTCCAGTTAGGCATGGCTCAGAGTAACATTGGACAGTGTCTGTGCAGGCCAGAGGAACTCACAGTGCGGCTCAACATGGTCCCTCAGATAAATCACATGGATGTACAGCATGAGAGGGTGAAAAGTGCCAACACATGCGAGACTGAACACATGTTCAAATCAATGTAAGGATGACATCTACTACTTATATTGATGTGAAGTGTCATTGTTGCATTAACATCAAGTGGGTTCCACTCATGCGTTGGACTATTGTGCATGATGCTCACATCAACATAGTGCACTTAAGAAATATTCAACACACATAAGTTAGTGCTCCATTCCAATATACATTTCAACAGTCACATATGAGGTTGTGAAGAGTGAGTGGACAGTCACATAACATGGCACAGTAAAAATCTGTCCCGACTTGTGCTGTTTCAGAACACCATCGTATCTGTGTGGCTGTTTAAACAATGCATGTCTCCCCCTACCTACAATCAACTTATGTAGGTGTGGAAATAAGCCTACAGACACCATTGACATGAAGTTAGCATGCATGGCAGTGTAACACACATTTACATCACCTAGTCTCAGCCCAACATGTTCATTAAGTTTGTGCAAGAATGGCTGTAGGAGTGTCCATTTTCTACACATAATCAAAGTCAATTCCCACAGAACATGTATGGAGCATGCCATGTTAACTATTAGGATGCCTGTACATCGACTTGCACTCACAGGCATATACTACTGCACAGCAACATCATGGTATCATTTTGATCACTCTCACACTTTGAATCAGGGACACTTACCAGTACATCTGGTGCACCAAAAAGCCTCCTATACTGTGCAAGGACCTCGTCCACCAGAAGCTCCAGCTCCTCTGTAGTGAAGGGACGGGCCCTGACATTCTCTGTTCTCGCCATCACTGGGTCCAGGATACAGCAAAATATGCAGTTGTAGAGGAATGGCAGTCAGCAGTGTCTGAATGCATGTGAAATGTGTGGCTCTCCCACAGAGATTTATAGGCCCCTGGGTTGGTATCATTGGCAGGCAGCTGCTGCAATTGGTCCACCTGGCTGGCATCTTTCAATTGTGGCCAATGAGCGGCCCCGCGGTGGCGGTGCACGCCTACCGCGGTTTCCAAAGTTGCATTTCACTACCGCGATCGCGGTTCCCATTGGCTGCAATGGCATTGGCGGTGTCACACCGCGGAGGACAGGCGGTCGCTACCGCTATGTTGCATCTTTCAAGTGTGGCCAATGAGCGGCCCCGCGGTGGCGGTGCACGCCTACCGCGGTTTCCAAATTGGCATTTCACTACCGCGATCGCGGTTCCCATTGGCTGCAATGGCATTGGTGGTGTCACACCGTGGAGGACAGGCGGTCGCTACCGCTATGCTGCATCTTTCAAGTGTGGCCAATGAGCGGCCCCGCGGTGGCGGTGCACGCCTACCGCGGGTTCCAAAGTATCATTTCACGACCGCGGTTCCCATTGGCTGCAATGGCATTGGTGGTGTCACACCGCGGGGGACAGGCGGTCGCTACCGCTATGCTGCATCTTTCAAGTGTGGCCAATGAGCGGCCCCGCGGTGGCGGTGCATGCCTACCGCGGGTTCCAAAGTAGCATTTCACTACCGCGGGTCACATAAGCTGCAATGGCATTGGTGGTGTCACACCGTGGGGGACAAGCGGTCGCTACCGCTATGCTGCATCTTTCAAGTGTGGCCAATGAGCGGCCCCACGGTGGCGGTGCACGCCTACCGCGGTTATGGACACATTATGCACTAGCAATGGCAATGGTCAAATTTAACAATTGAACACTATGCCTCCATAGTGTCTTTATGCACTTGTTTTGTACAATGAATGCTGGTGTGACATTAAACTCACTGATGCCTACACATGCCATGTCTGTGGAAAATGTGACATGCATTGACATGCACTTACTCACGTCACCTATGATATGTGTGTGGATGTACATCTATTGGTTGTATGATGTTGTCTCATCTTTGGAATCAACTTAATGTGTGAGATGGCTAATCAAACAACAGTAATGATTGCCTGAACACATAATGGTGGTATGTTACTGTGCCCATAGCTGATTTAAGTAGGATATGTGATCAGCTTACACACACTGTGCACATTGTGATGATAACTAGTGGTCTGTGCAACTTAAGCAAGAAGGTGTGGCAGGTAAAGCAGCTACATATGAGTCAGCAGTGTTGCTGTCTCATACCTCTGCTGTGTCACCTACTCCTAGGCCTGCGGCCACCAGATGTATTGGTGTACCATTCACAACCTCTGAATATGTTTTTCTGGTAGTCAGTATGTAGAACATGACCCCTTGTAAACACACATGTGGTGAATGTCTCTCTGCATCTGAGTTGTGGATTCAGCAATTGTTGGAGTACGTTCATTGTTTCTGCTGCGTGAGTCAAGATGTGAGACGTCGGACACATCTCATTGTGTAATTTGAATAACATTAGTCCTCTCCCATTTCATGTAGGCGACGACCAAATGTACACCGGACTTTCACAGTCCTGGCGGACATGGAGGATGTGGACATCATCAGGAAATTTCATCTGGATCGCGTTACACTGCAAGAGCTGTGTGCTCAGTTGGAGCCCCATCTGAGGCCTCAACGCACATATCCAACTGCCCTATCCCCAACAGTGAAGATCATGGCAGCGCTGCATTTTTTCGCTACGGGCTCTTTCCAATACACGGTGGCCACCGCCGGTGGGATGTCGCAACCAACATTCAGCATGGTGCTCTGGGATGTGGTGTCCGCGATGATGCTATACAAGGACCAATACATACGATTCCCAAATACAGCAGATTTGCCTGCTGTGAAGGCTGGTTTTTATGCCCTTGGCCACATTCCTCATGTAGTTGGTTCCATTGACGGCACACACATTGCCCTTGTCCCACCACAGGCACGTGAGCAGGTGTATAGGAACAGGAAGCACTACCATTCCATAAATGTGCAGGTGGTATGCCAAGCTGATATGATCATCAGCCATGTTTGTGCCCGATTTGCTGGCTCCGCCCATGACTCCTACATCCTGCAGAACAGCATTGTACCCCGGCTGATGGAAAATCTACATCCAGAGCGTGCATGGCTTGTAGGTGAGTACTCTGAGTCAAGTAGTGTGCTGTGTGTGACATGCTGTTCTCGTCAACTGTTTGTATCACAACATTTCTCTGTGTATGTCACACCTAGGTGACTCAGCGTATCCCAACAGGCCGTGGTTGCTGAGCCCACTGCGGAATCCAAGTACCCCGAGTGAAATCAGCTACAACGAGGCACATGGTAGGACACGACGTGTGGTGGAGCGCACCTTTGGCCTACTGAAGTCCCGATTCTGGTGCCTGGACAAGAGCGGAGGTGCACTGTTGTATTCCCCACGAAAGGTGTGCCGGATAGTTGTAGCATGCTGCATGCTACACAACCTTGCCTTGCGCAAAGCCGTTCCGCTGATCATGGATGACGATGAGCAGCAGATGCCCCCTCCTGCACACCCACACACTTCCAGTGCGGACGATAGTGGTGAAGAGGAAGGTGTTGACCTGCGTCAACAGCTCATTGCCAACTACTTCCCTTGAATGTAAGTGACTTTGTAGACAAGTGACATTGTGTGTTTGCTTGGATGTTACTATCAAGGCATAGATAACTTTAACTGCTGGCTGTTGTTGTGTGTGTGATGAGGGATGATTTGTGTGGCACAGGGTATTTGTATCCAGGTACATCATGTGTATGTTGAGGTTGTTGACCATTGCTATGGGTGCTTGTTTTTGTACCTTGATGCCTAGTGTTGTATTTCTGCTGTGAAGGCGTCACCTGATAAGTAAATGTCATTCTCTTGTGTCTTTCTAGGTTCATTCACCCTCTGAATGCCTCCTCTGCTTCACAGCTGTTGGAACTTTGAAATCTGATGTGTCCTTGTACATACTGGAATAAACATGTAGCTCACACAGACATAGGTATGTGAAGAGTGTTTATTTGGAATTAGTTTTTGTGCAAGTGACGGGGATATGTACATAAACGTGAACAGTGAATAAATGAGTTGTCAGTCATGGTAGTTGAGACAAATAGTGTAGTCACCACAAAGCTGAAGTCACACAGTCCAACAGACTCAGGCCATCAACATGGCAATGTGGGCAATAATAGTCAACATAGTCAATGCAAAGGGGAACAACAAGATACCATCATGGCTGGCTCTGTGAGTGGCGTTGGTATGGTGGCCTGCCACCAAATCCTCCCCTGTGGATTCTCGGACGGCCCCTGGTGCGTTTGGGAGGGGGGGCATCTGCTGCAGGGTAAGTGGTGTCTGAGAACTCACTCTCCTCCTGCACACCCCTCTCTGTGGCTGCAGCTGGAATGTTGGGCTGCACAGCAGGCAATCCACTGGAGGGGGGTGGAGCGGCACTTGGGGCTGGGAGTCTGTCCCTCAGAACACCCACTAGCTGGCCAACAAGGTCGACAAGTTGGCCCATCCGTGTGTCCATAGACTGCTGCAGCAGGCGGATCTCATGCATGTCTTCAGCAAGCTGGCCCATTACTCCATGGTTCTCTTGGTAGGCACCAAGGACTCTTGCAATGGTGGCCAGGGATTCAGGGTCATTGTCCTCCTGTGTCTCTGCCCCAGTTGTACTCCCACCTGCCCTCCTGACACGGACCTGTGGCATAGTCCCCCGACGCACTGGCACACTCTCCCTGGCATGCTGTGATTGTGTGGTGGTGTTGGTAACCACCGTGGCAGGGCGTGTGTTGCAGGCAGCAGTGGTGATGGTGGTGGTGGAGGCCACACAGGTCGTAGTGGCAGGGGGCAGCACAGTTGTTCTTGCCGTGGTGGTGGTGGTGGAGCCCACACAGGTCGAGGTGGCAGGGGGCAGCACGGTTGTTCTTGCCGTGGTGGTGGTGGTGGAGGCCACACAGCTTGTAGTGGATGGGGGCAGCACGGTTGTTCTTGCCGTGGTGGTGGTGGTGGTGGTGGGGACAATGAGGGCTTGAGACATGTTAGTCCCTGCCACACCAGAGGGGCCAGCTTGTGAATCCTCGTCCGAGAATGTTGGGGAATCTGCATCCGAGTCCACGTTCCAGGGGGGGAGACTGGCTCTGCATGTTGGTGTCATCCTCTGTAGTTAGTTGTTGATCTCCTGTTGAACAGAGGTGATATGGTAATTGAGTTGCACGCAACAAGCTTGATGTTAGACAATTGTTTGAGACATTTGATACAACACACACTTTACAATGCAATGACTTTGTATGCCTGTTATATGCTGTGCACCATGACATGATGTTGAGGTACATACCTTATTAGTCCATGGTGTCCGTTGGGAATTGAAACTTGGTGCAGTGTACAGATAGTGTAAATACACGGACATGTCCTCATCTACCTAATTGCGTGATATCAATTTTCTGTTGTGCGTCTTTTCATTTAGCTGTTCATGTTATCTATTTCAACAGAGCTAGAAGGAACCATTGTCATGTTATACATAGCTTTGGAATCACATGTACTTTCCTTTTTTTCCATGTAGACCATGCATGTTTGGTGTTGAGATGGGCGTTCATGCTCAGACACCATGGCACTTCCACATTGCATTCTCTGCTGTGCACAATTGTGGGATGCATTTGTTTCACTTGTGACTTGGTGAGTATGAGTTCAAAATATGTGACAGTTACGTGCACTTAGATGTCTGCACACTGGATGTGGCATTGAAAACTATGCCAAGTTGGCTGACATGTTCGTGCTGATGTGGTTATGTGGCTACATGCATTTAGATAAGGATGGCGGGGTACATGCAGTCACTACCTACGTTTAAGTTTTGGGAGAGCAATGCGATGGCTGCCCCATGCTTGTGGGTGTGGGGAATGCTCCATCCTGCTGAGCTGTGGGACAAGGGGGCCTGTTGGGAGTTGTAGTGCAGACTTCACAGCCACAAAGACCCCTCCCTGTTGAGATGGCTACCTACCTGTAAAGTTACACATTGGAGGGAAATGGCTGCCCCATGCTTGGGGGTGTGGGGGATGCTCCATCCTGCTCAGCTGTGGGACAATAGAGCATGAGAAGGCTACCTACCTGTAAGTCTGAGGAGAGCAATGAAATGGCTGCCACATGGTTCTGGGTGGGGGGGAAATGCTCCATCCTGCTCAGCTGTGGGACAAGGGTGCCTGGTGGGAGTTGTAGTGCAGGCTTCCCACCCACAAACACCCCTCCCTGTTAAGATGGCTACCTACCTGTAAGTTTGATGGGAAGAATGAAATGGCTGCCACATGGTTGTGGGTGTGGGGAGTGCTCCATCTTGCTCAGCTGTGGGACAAGGGGGCCTGTTGGGAGTTGTAGTGCAGACTTCACAGCCACAAAGACCCCTCCCTGTTGAGATGGCTACCTACCTGTAAAGTTACACATTGGAGGGAAATGGCTGCCCCATGCTTGGGGGTGTGGGGATGCTCCATCCTGCTGAGCTGTGGGACAAGGGGGCCTGTTGGGAGTTGTAGTGCTGGCTGCCTGTACATGTGCCCCCATGTAAATATTGTTATGTACCTTTGTGGTGAATGAGAGGGAGTTATTGTGGGATCTGTGAGACCTGTTTGGGGGAGTGTGGTGGACATGAGTACATTTGGGCCTAGGAGGTGTTGCTTTTTAGTTGTGCAAGCTACTACATAGCAGTGTTATGGCAGACTTTTGTTGGTACTTACCAGCCTCCATTCCCCAATCAATTCCAGTGCAACTCTCTGGGTGCAGTATGCCAAGCACCTTCTCCTCCCATGCGTTGAATGTTCTTGGTGGAATGGGAGGGCCACTGCCAGTCCGGTTTGCCAGCTCACGGTTCTTGCTGTTCTTCTCCTTGAACTTGCTCTTGAGGTCAGTCCTCCTCTTCCTGATCTCCTTCCTGTTGCGTGGAACTTGCCCTACAGCATTGACTCTGTCAACTATCCTTTGCCACATTTGATTTTGCCTGGCTGATGGGGTCTGTTGGACCCTGCTTCCTAAAATATATGGCTCAACTCTTATTATCTCATCCACCATGACTGACAACTCACCATCAGTGAATTTGGGCATCTTATGTGCCATGGTGTGTGATGTGCTGAGTGGTTAAGAGTGCAGGTGTGCAGGTGGTGGTGGTGGTGGTGGTGATGTGTGTGGTGTGTGTGTGTTTGTGATGGTGTGATGTGTGCAGGGTTGCCTATCCTTTGTGTGATGTTGTTGGGCCCTTCAGTTCTGGAGTTGTGCAAAGAATTGTGGTCATGCAGGGGCTGGTTTTATGGTCTGCTATGTGGGTGGTCCAAACTGAGTATTCATGTCAGGTGTGTTGTCTGTGTTGGGCTGGGATTTGTAGTTCTTATTTGCCAGGGGCATGTGTCAATGGGGTGTGTTGGCTGTTTTCATTGGCTGAGCCAGATACACAGCCACATTTGGTGGTTTTGTGGTGTAGTTGCTTTCGACCGCCATTACTATTTCCGCGCGGACACCGCGGTCGGACTGCAATGGTCATTCCTCCAGCTCTCCCATTCATCATTGCTGTCAATCGCGGTGGTCGGAAACAAGCGGTCGTACCGCTGGCACTGCGGTAAGATCATAATTGCACTCATGGAAATTCCGCTTGTGTATCGGCGGGTTGTGAGCTTTCCGCAGTGAATCCGACCGCCGTGGAGGGTATTTCGCATTTTCTGCACGTGCGCCGCCGGTGTTTCTTGGGTTCCGACCGCGGCGGTCAGATTTTTCCGGCGGTGCATCGTAATGTGATCAGCGGTGGTGCCGCAGGCCATGCGGGCGTTCTTTTCCCATTGCCACGGCGGGCGGAATGGTTTTCCGACCGCCATCGTAATTGGCCCCTAAGAGAGTCACAGTATGACTTGATGGACAGGCCATCTAGCTGCGGTAAAGCACACACTGGAATAATCTGACCTACTCCTCTTGATTCAAATGCGGGCAATTAACGGCTTATATTTGAATGAACATGTGGAAGCTGAGGGGAAGGAAGATCAGAAAACAGACAGGCGCCATTACACATTTAGAAGCATTGCCCCTCACATGCTGCTACATCAAAATGAAAGCATACTTGCACCACTGTGACTACAATTTGTGAAGGGTTTGGACCTGCCCGGCTAATAATCTGCTTCATTCAGGCGTCCATGTTAAGACTAAATAAAGGCACAAACTGTTGGTGTTAAAAGTGATGAGCTAAGAAGGTATTTTTCGATCAGTGCTCTCAAGTCGCTGTCTGAGTGGGCTTCTGTGATGCCAATGGAACTGGGCTATGTATTGTAATTGCATTAATATAGGGCTTCACACCTCTGATGCGGGGCTGAAGTGCATACAGCGCACAGGTAAGCACCTCCATACCTTGGGAGAGCTTGGATGGAAGTGTTGAATTGCTGGGTGGCCTGTGTGGGAGCATATTGGTACGTGTGAGTGACCATAGTCAGAGCCGGCGCTAGGCATGGGCAGTGTGGGCAGCTGCCCAGGGCCTCTCACTCAGCCCACCAGCATGGGGCCCCGCAACAGTTTAACACACCACCAGCCCTCTTGTACTCCTGCCGATTCGATTGAAAGAAAGGCGTCTCTTTGCAATTGGGCCCATGAGAGGGAGGGGAGAGGACCCTCCCTGGGCCTCTTAGGGATGGTGTCCCAGTTGCAAGGAGACGCATTTTGCAGGTTTGTCCTGCAATTAGGCCTCCTGCCCGGCTGCCCATTCAGAGACACCGCAGGACGCCCTTTGTCCAGCATTTAGCGCCCCCACAAGTTTAACTCTCAGCCCCCAAGCAATTCTCACACCTTCAGCCCGAAATGGGCTATAAAAGAGGTGCTTGTAGGTGGCTGAGAGAAGGAGCTGTGGCCCAGGAGAAGTCTGAACAAAGCAGCTTCTGGAGCCCTGAATATGTAGGGTGACCAGGCGTCCCGGATTTGCCCGGACCGTCCCGGTTTTTCAACAGTTGTCCCAGCAGATTTCGGTAACAGTGGCTCATGTCCCGGTTTTTTGAGAGCGTAAACTGAAAACAGTGAGAGGCACTTTTTAGGTGTTCCAAAGCAGGGCTAGTATGCAGCTGTTATGAGTAAGCAATTTAATAAACAGGTATCATGCTGGTTTTAAAAATTACATTTTATTTATTTTCTTAGTGCCTCTTCTGTGTTTCTATGAGGATGAGGGCTGTCATTCTTTGCCACTTTATTGACGAAAATGTGTAGTCCTTCCTCTATTTTCGCGAAATGTCCCGGTTTTTGGGTCGCATGATCTAGTCACCCTATGAATATGTCATGTATGCAAATTAGAGGGGCCTCGCACATTCCCTTTCGACCCAGGGACCCAAAAATCCTAGAACCGGCCCTGACCATAGTGATGCTTGTCTCTTGTATAGGGTCAGGGTGCCTAGGAGTTTAATGGTGGGATGAGGACCGAGAGCTAAAATGCGGACACTTTACACCAACTTGATCGTTATAAGTGAATGAGCGGGTCCCCACAGGATCCCACAAAGGAGCACCAACCCAAGGGATATGTTCAATACAGGCAATCACGGGAGATGCTCTAGTTTCCAGCGCAAAACAAGTTTTGCACTGGAAAGTAAATTAGGAAAAAAACATTTTGTGCTGGTTAGCATCACCTTTGAGACGCTAACCCAGCGCAAAATGTTACAAATCTACCCCATAGTGTGCTGACCCAAGACCCACGCTGCCAATAGCATCTTCGGTGAGTGTCTCTTTACAGTTCAGACTTTTAGTTGCTCTTTTTCAGTTTTTTACAGCAAGGGTCTGCTTCTCCATTGTGCAGCTGCATCCTGCTTTCTAGATTAAGCAGAGCTTCTTTTCTTTTAAATTCGCTAGGACTCACAAGATATAATCAATTGCAACCCAAGTTAATGTTATTGGATACATTACGCCTCAGCACATTTTTATTGGACCGGTAGCCATTTGTGCGAGAGAAGTATTGAGGCAGTAGGATGCAATATCTGCGGTTATTGGATTCAGTCGTAGATGCTCTGAAAATTAACGAGACCCTTAGTTAAATTTCTTAATTGATTTACATGAACTACCTATTGTTTAATATGTTCCAGCGAGTGCCTGTGTTCAATAGTATTGAATTAGGCACTTGCGGGGACAAGTATTGATTCCCATTCCGCTAGACAACTTTCCTGTACCCTGAGGACTAATAACCAAGCTAGCTGCGCATTAACTCGCACACAGTGGCTATTTTGTAAAGAATGCAATATTTTTCCAACATAAACGTATCTATTAACTCAAAAGCGAAACACTGCTGTCCTTTTCATCAACCAGAGTATAAAGGTGTAAGTGACAGTGCTGTTAAGCTATACGCATACTGAACACGCGGCATAGTGCTTAGTGGCACAAACCCCTCCGTGACTCGTAGCATCTATAATGCAGAGTCGGGGTGCTTCATGCAATAGTATTTATAATATTTTATAAATATTTTAGCCGCATTTGGGAAATCTCCAAAAACTGAATCTGAGCCTCACCCTCGAATCAACTTGGTAGTGAGCGGTGGATGGATCACTGACATAATATCGTCAGTCAAAATATCGAGGTACCAGAATATCGTCGCCAAAATATCGATGGTCAAAATATCGACTTCCTATCTCCATAAAGGTAAGTACCAAAATATCGAAACAAAAATATTGTTGTTAAAAATATAGTTATACAAAAATATCGTTTTTTTATGTCTTAAAAATAATATAAAATTAATTACATTATAAATATAATTAAATAAAACATAGTTAGAATTATTTTTTTTTAAATTAATAAATAATAAATGTAATGTAAAAAATATTAAACTTGCATAATTATTTTTTATATATATATTAACTTAATATTATTAAATAATTATTACGTTTAATTATAAAATGTTAAAAACATAATTTAAATTATAATTACATATATATGTAAATAAACCTGTAATATAAATATAACAATTAATTTTCTATATAATAAATTAAATTATTAAAATTATTATTTTTTAAATAATATTTTACACTACATTAATTATAATAGTAGGGAAAACATTGCATAGCGTAGGGGATAAAATTACTATTCCCACTCCAACAAGTGTAACAGTAGGGAAAGCGTTGGATAGCAGGAAGGTAAAAATTACTATTCCCACTCCAGTGAGTGCAACAGTAGGGAAAATGTTGGATAGCGGGAGGATAAAAATTACTATTCCCACTCCAACGAGTGTAACAGTAGGGAAAGTGTTGGATAGCGGGTGGGTAAAAATTACTATTCCCACTCCAGCGAGTGCAACAGTAGGGAAAGTGTTGGATAGCGGGTGGGTAAAAATTACTATTCCCACTCCAGAGAGTGCAACAGTAGGGAAAGTGTTGGATAGCGAATGGGAATAATTTACTATTAAAACACACAAGATGATGGACGGAATGTTGCACATTGGCAAAACATTCACTCCCAGTCACAGATCTGGGTTTAATCCATCGTTATTTTGCTCACCACGCCACCCCAGTTCAGACATGGCCATATGCAAATCAGTCTTGACCCTGTGCCTCATGGGAACAGTCCAGCCCGAACTGCCAAGCCATGTCTTCCCTGGACCGGAATCAAGCATCCTAGGACCGGTTTCTGGCTATCAGCCGTCATCAGCCAGGATAGCTTGACTCCAGTGGCGTAGTGAGCACGGGACCCACGTCTGGGCATACCCTTCCCACATAGGGTGAACAGCAAAACACACAAGATGATGGACGGAATGTTGCACATTGGCAAAACATTCACCCCCAGTCACAGATCTGGGTTTAATCCATCGTTATTTTGCTCACCACGCCACCCCAGTTCAGACATGGCCATATGCAAATCAGTCTTGACCCTGTGCCTCATGGGAACAGTCCAGCCCGAACTGCCAAGCCATGTCTTCCCTGGACCGGAATCAAGCATCCTAGGACCGGTTTCTGGCTATCAGCCGTCATCAGCCAGGATAGCTTGACTCCAGTGGCGTAGTGAGCACGGGACCCACGTCTGGGCATACCCTTCCCACATAGGGTGAACAGCAAAACACACAAGATGATGGACGGAATGTTGCACATTGGCAAAACATTCACCCCCAGTCACAGATCTGGGTTTAATCCATCGTTATTTTGCTCACCACGCCACCCCAGTTCAGACATGGCCATATGCAAATCAGTCTTGACCCTGTGCCTCAAGGGAACAGTCCAGCCCGAACTGCCAAGCCATGTCTTCCCTGGACCGGAATCAAGCATCCTAGGACCGGTTTCTGGCTATCAGCCGTCATCAGCCAGGATAGCTTGACTCCAGTGGCGTAGTGAGCACGGGACCCACGTCTGGGCATACCCTTCCCACATAGGGTGAACAGCAAAACACACAAGATGATGGACGGAATGTTGCACATTGGCAAAACATTCACCCCCAGTCACAGATCTGGGTTTAATCCATCGTTATTTTGCTCACCACGCCACCCCAGTTCAGACATGGCCATATGCAAATCAGTCTTGACCCTGTGCCTCATAGTGGGACGGGTATGCCCAGACGTGGGTCCCGTGCTCTCCATGCCACTGGAATCAAGCTATCCTGGCTGAAGAGGGGTGAAACCCCGAAACCGGTCCTAGGATGCTTGTTTCCAGTCCAGGGAGGACCTGGCTTGGCAGTTCGGGCTGGACTGTTCCCATGAGGCACAGGGTCAAGACTGATTTGCATATGGCTGGGTTCAAACTGGAATGGCATGGTGAGCAAAAACGATGGATTTAGGCCCAGATCTCTGTACTGGGGTGAATGTATGACATTGTTCTGCATTCTGTCCATCAACTGTTGTTTTTGCATTTGTCACCCCGAGTGGGACGGGTATGCCCAGACGTGGGTCCCGTGCTCTCCATGCCACTGGAATCAAGCTATCCTGGCTGAAGAGGGTGAAACCCGAAACCGGTCCTAGGATGCTTGTTTCCAGTCCAGGGAGGACCTGGCTTGGCAGTTCGGGCTGGACTGTTCCCATGAGGCACAGGGTCAAGACTGATTTGCATATGGCTGGGTTCAAACTGGAATGGCATGGTGAGCAAAAACGATGGATTTAGGCCCAGATCTCTGTACTGGGGTGAATGTATGACATTGTTCTGCATTCTGTCCATCAACTGTTGTTTTTGCATTTGTACGCCCCCGAGTGGGACGGGTATGCCCAGACGTGGGTCCCGTGCTCTCCATGCCACTGGAATCAAGCTATCCTGGCTGAAGAGGGGTGAAACCCGAAACCGGTCCTAGGATGCTTGTTTCCAGTCCAGGGAGGACCTGGCTTGGCAGTTCGGGCTGGACTGTTCCCATGAGGCACAGGGTCAAGACTGATTTGCATTTGGCTGGGTTCAAACTGGAATGGCATGGTGAGCAAAAAAACGATGGATTTAGGCCCAGATCTCTGTACTGGGGTGAATGTATGACATTGTTCTGCATTCTGTCCATCAACTGTTGTTTTTGCAATAATTTACTATTCCCACACCACCAAGTGTAACAGTCGGGAAAGCATTGGATAGCGGGAGTGTAAAAATTACTATTCCCACTCCAGTGAGTGCAACAGTAGGGAAAGTGTTGGATAGCGGGAGGGTAAAAATTACTATTCCCACTCCAGTGAGTGCAACAGTAGGGAAAGTGTTGGATAGTGGGAGGGTAAAAATTACTATTCCCACTCCAACGAGTGTAACAGTAGGGAAAGTGTTGGATAGCGGGTGAGTAAAAATTACTATTCCCACTCCAGCGAGTGCAACAGTAGGGAAAGTGTTGGATAGCGGGTGGGAATAATTTACTATTCCCACTCCACCAAGTATAACAGTAGGGAAAGTGTTGGATAGCGTAGGGGATTAATTTAGTATTCCCACTCCTGCAGTATAATTAACAATTAATTAATTTTTTTTTAAATGTACCTCCCACCATATTCCCTATAAACGTCACCACCAATACTGTAAAAAATTAATAAATTAACATAATTAATTATCAATTAATTAACTAATAAAAATTAACGATAAAATTAATTTCCATCAAATATAAATTAATTCAAACAATTAACACTATAAAATAACTTAAAAATTTTAATAAAATTAAATGACTTCCCACCCTACTCCCCTATCAACAATCAACCCACTTCTAAAAAAGTACACAATTAACATATTGACAAATTAATTATTGATAATTAATATCAAATTAATAACTAATTAACTTTTTTAACACAATTAACATATTTACCAATAAATTATTAATTATTATTAATAAATTTATAATAAATTAATAATTAATTAATTAACTCAATTAATATAAATTATTAAATACAAAAATATTAATTAATTAATCTATTAATTAATTTAAATTAAATTACTTCACACCCTAATCCCCTATAAACCCACAACCCGCTACAGAATAAAATTACGCAAAAATTAATTAACATATAATTAATGAATTCAAAAAAATTCTTAATTAATATATTATAATTAAATTACTTCCCACCCTATTCCCCTATAAACCCACAACCCGCTACAGAACTAAAATACGCAAAAATAATTTAACATAAAATTCATTACTTTTAAAAAATTCAAACATACATTACAAAAATAATATATACTTTTAACACATATACTAACATTTAAAACACACAAAAAAATCGATATTTTTAACAACGATATTATGACTGACAATATTACTAACTTCGATATTATGACAATCGATATTTCTTACCTGCATTTCGATATTCTGTACCACTATATTTTTGACAGTCGATATTCTGTCCACTCAATATTTAAAACTCGATATTTTGTCATATCGATATTTAAAATTCGATATTTAGACTGCATACCAAAATAAATACAGGGGCAAAGGGTAATGGACAAAGAACAAGGCCACAGGCTGTGCTCTGGTCTCAGTGTTGTTGGAGCATTGACTGTGGGCCATGTCTGGCTTTGAATGAACGGAAGGCCTGCCTCTTCGGTCGAGGCCACGTGCCCTGCACAGATATAGGTCAGATGGCATGGCCACACACATATAGCATTGCCACAGGTGGTACCTGTCTGCCTCTGGGCAGAGAGGATGAGGGCAGGCCATGCCATGGACCAAATGCCCAAATGGCATGGTACCAGGAAAAGCCCTGCAGGTACTTCAGTCTCAAGTACCTTGTGCAGGGAAAGGATGAAGAGTGTGCCTCGCATGTAAGGCCCTCAGGGCATGGTTACAAACCATCTCTTGTAGTAAATACGTGTCTAAAACTGGGTGCAGACGATAATCTATTTACAAGAAGCATTGGCAAGTCAGTAGGTCTGACATTGGCAAGCCTGTGAACATAAAAAAAGAGTTAATCAAACTGAAATAAAATGAGAGATTGGACAACCAGCCCTGGCACTAAAGAACTACTTTGTAGGTGAATGTACACATGTGAGTATGAGAAATGCTATCACTCACAGTGCACTAGACCAATTGCTGAAGTTGGATGACCCAATGCCCCATGCTGTATGTTGTGGTGGGTGGAAGCAAAATTTGAATGGCAGTGAAATAGATAAATGGATGACAAAGGATGATCCAAAGACCCTCTTCATATGTATGTATATTTGCATTTTTATTTTTTTTAACACACGAGGCTGCAGGGGTAGCTAAAGCAATCTCTTTACTAGGCCTGGGCGGTGAACTCCGCTCCGCTCGTGGAGTTTGCAGAGTTTTCTGCACTCCGCGTTACGCGGAGATTGCGGAGCTCACAAAAACTCTGCTTCGCGTTGCGTAGCGTAGTTTTTTTCCTCGCTCGCGTTCGTCAACGTCAAGTTGGCGACCGCGAGCGAGGAAAATCAACCTCCCGGCGAGATTTTTCCTCATTCGCGATCGTCAACATCAAGTTGGCGAGCGCGAGCGTGGAAAATCAACATCCCAGCGAGATTTCTCAACGCGGGGGTCAGGTTTCTCATTGCGAGTGGTCGCGTATGCTGGCGACCGCTCGCGTTGAGAAACTGCCCGTTCGCGTTGAGAAAGCTGCCGCTCGAGTAAAAATCTACTCGAGCGGCAGAAAAGGAAAGCTTGCACTGTGCATGGTGCCGTTCACAATGACTGCACAGTGCGGACAAGCATCCGGCACTGTGCAATCACCGCGAACGGCATTTTTCTATTATACTCCGCCGCTCGCAGAGCTCCGCGTAGTGCGACTGAGTTTTTTTTGCACTTCGCAGTGTTCCGCGTAGTGCAACTCCGCGAACTCCGCCCAGGGTTACTCTTTACCTAAAAAGCATAGAAATTGCTAGTTAAAGAGTTTAGCTTTTGCCCTTCATCTAGGTCTTGTGCTCAACACCCTTCCCCTGTAGCAGCTTCAGGAATGTAATCAGTGATTTCAAGGGTGCAGTGATATATGCTATTACAAGCGATGTCATTGGTGATGTCACTTGTGAAGTCTTCTGTGGCATGTGTTTTGTCATTAACAGTACAGCAGAGATACGGTTATGATGTTCAAAATATCTGGAATTTTTCAGAGGTTTTTAGATTTGAATTGTAACCACCTTCAACTGAAGTTGTTAGAAAATTAAAATGAATTCAGGTAACAGACGTTACTTCCTCACCTTAGTAAAGAACCATAAGAGAGCGTGGCCAAGCACAGCAGAATTAGGGTGCAGGGCATCAGCACCTGTACCCCAGAACATGGGGAAGAACACAAAAGACCCTGGGCAACTGGCATAGTCATTGACCATGCTCTGTGTCCAGCCGCAGATATTGGTGCACGCAGCTTTGGCTGAGAGCAGCAGCCTCCGAGTACAGTGCAACCATAAACCATGCCTTCCTTCCAGACTGCATGCCGCCTCACTCCATTGCACATGGACTTGGCTGTGTGTTGTTAGCTCTGGGTGTAGTTCATGACCCTCAGCCAAGCCCTGTACTAATTCCCCACACCCTACATCTTCTGTGACCATTTTGGCATTGAAGTTTCGCTATTTTGTAGTCTCTTCTGATATCAAATGAGATACACCTCCCACTCCTACCATTAAAGAATTACTATAATCCAATAAAAGACCTAATTATGTACCCACAATCACTGAACCATTTAGAGTTGGAGAGCCTGCAAGGAAAAATAGATTTTTTTCTACATTTTGGAGGCAGATTAGTCCCTCAAAGTCCACCCTCATGCTTCATGGGATCTGCTCCTTAGTCCCGATTATACTCGTGGAAAAACTTTTTCACACCGTGGACCTGCATATCCTTCCCATATCTAATAACAGCTGCTATATAATTTTATTTTGTGGTTAGCAAGTCAGATTTTTTTTTGATAAACAATTTTATTGATTTTTAAACAGACAAATAGCAGCATGACACATTTGATCGCTGTTTCATGACATCATAGATTACATTAGCATTGGTCAGGTACAGGTAGGCACCCCGGTCCACAACCATAACATATAAACAATACATTTGTGCATATAGGCGAGTTCCAATTATAGTCAGTCCAACTGGTTCGTCCACTTGCCCCATACCCTTTGGTATTTAGTAGGGCATTCCCGGGCCTCAAATAGGGGTTTCTCTTGTGCGGCACACCAGTCCACTCCCTGGCACCATCTGGTTATGCTTGGTGGCTTAGTCTGCGCCCATGTTGCGGCAATATCGCATTTAGCTATCGCGATGGGTCCCCATGAACACCCTGTCATATCGGGATCCGTCTAGGCCGTCCATTACTCCTAGAAGGAGTCGTATAGGGTCGTAGGGAACCTGCCAGCCCAGGATGTGTGTGAGCTCGGACTCTATTGCAGTCCAGTATGAGGCCAGGTGTGGGCAGGTCCAGGTCATGTGGTAAAAGTCAGCCGGCTCGTGGCCACAGCGTGTGCAGCTCGGAGAGGGGCGTAGGCCTTCTTTGTAAAGGTGCTCTGGGGTGAGATAAGCGGTATGTAAGTAGTATAGTTGGATAAGGCGGAGTCTGGCTGAAGTTGTGATGGTTTTGGGGGCCATAAGGGCATCGCGCCAGTCCTCTTCCTCCAGGGGGGCCAGCCATCCCTCCCACCGGGTCCTGAGTGGGGCGAGTGTTGTCGGGCTGTTATTAATCAAGGTTCGGTATATCCGGGATACCGCCCCCCCTTCCCCAGGTTTCCCATCATGACCTGAGCCTCTGGTGGGCTAAATTCGGAAAGTGATGTGCCCGTTGAAATGTGTGTGCCAAGAGCATGTCGTAGCTGCAGGTACTTGTAGAATTGTGAGGTATGAAGAGTGTGGCGTCCCTGCAGGTCTTGGAACATTCTAATGTGGTCTCCCACCCAGACATCGCCCAGTAGTGATATGCCAATATAATCCCATCATTTGAATCCCGTGAGTGCCGCCACCTCGCCCAGCCACCTGCCCTGCCAGAGGGATGTCTGTTGGCTCAGTTTTTTGTCTCAACATGTGTGCCTCAGGGCCGTATGCCAGGCTATTAGGACAGCCCTGGTGATCAATGGCATTGCTGTGGGTATTGGGCTTCCATATAGGAATGCCTGAATCTGGGGAAACTCCAGGTCCTTGAGCTCTGTTCTATAGGCTGGGTCAGACCAGCCCCCAGTGAACCAGTCGTGGAGGACTAAAAGCCGGGTAGCTATGTAGTATAGGTGAAGGTCAGTCATGCCCATGCCACCATCAAAGGGCGGAATCCGACACCGGGCAAGAGCGATGTGTGGTCTCATCCCTCCCCACAGGAATCTCGCGGCCACACCATCCATTTCTCTAAACCAGCTGCGTGGGAAGTGAAGGGAGGTATTCTGGATGACATAGAGGAAGTGTGGGAGCATCATCATTTTAAATAAGGCCACTCTCCCCAGAGGGTTGAGTGGTAGGGTTTGCCAGCGCTTGAGATCCTCTTTGGTTTTTTTAACCAGTGGGGAGATGTTTAATGCCCATTCTAATTCGGGGAGCAGAGCGATCCATATCCCCAGATATTTGAAGGATTGTCGCCTAATGGGGATGGATGTTTGCCAGTCGAAGCATTCCCTGGAGGGATGAAGGGGTACTAGGGTCGATTTTGCCGGATTAAGCCGGAGTCCTGAGACGCTCTCAAAAGTTTGGAGGGCCCGGAAACACCGAGGGCCAGAGTTGGCTGGGTCAGCCAGACACAGCAGGACGTCATCCGCATACAAGGCAATTTCGTCAACGTGGTGGCTCTCCCAAGCCCAACCCCGGATCAAGTCATCTAACCGAATGAAGCATGCCAAGGGCTCCATTGCCAGCGCAATTAGGAGAGGTGAGAGGGGGCAGCCCTGTCTCGTGCCTCTTTGAATGGAGAATGCCTCTGACAGGGCTCCGTTGGTGAGCACTCTGGCTTTAGGTTTAGAATAAAGGACCTGGACGAAGCGCCTAAATTGCTGACCCAGGCCCATCGTCTTTAGAACCTCCTCCAGGTAGAGCCAGTCAACCGTGTTGAAGGCTTTTTCAAAGTCGACAAGGAGGAGTGTCAGGTAGGGTGTGAGATGTCGACGGTGTGCTAGAGCCAGGTGGAGGCGCCTCACGCAGTGCCTAGTGCTACGTGCTGGCATGAAGCCGCATTGGTCCGGGTGGACTAGTTTGCTCAGGAGTGGACGTAGGCGTTGGGCCAGTATCGTGGCACATATCTTCACTTCAGTGTTAATTAAAGAAATGGGGCGGTAGTCCGCGCAGCATGATGAGGGCGACTGGGTTTTGGGATCACCACTATAGTTGCCATGTCTGTCTCAGGGGGAAAGGACCCGGCCTCGGCCACGTGTCGGTACAATTCAGCGAGGTGGGGGACCAGCAGGTCGAGATAAGCGACATAGTACTCCTGCGGGAAGCGGTCCGGCCCTAGCGTTTACCCGGCTTTCAGCGAAGAGATTGCTTTGTGTATTTCTTCCGGGGTAAAGGGAAGATCTAGGTCTGTCGCCTCCGTTTCAGCGAGGCGGGGGAGCTGAACCCCCGCTTGGCTCAGTATATCCGGGAGGGAAGCGTCAGGCTTCCGGGCGGAATATAGGTGGGCATAATAGTCTGCGAACGCCTGCTCGATGGCAGGTGACGTGTGTTTAATGGTCCCTGAAAGATCACGGACTTCGGGGATTATTCGATTGGCCAAGGAATAAGAGACCAGGCTGTGAAGCAGCCGCCGTTCTTGTCCCCCCAGCCATACACTCGGGCCACCGAGGAACGCCGCAGCGTCTTGGCCGATTCCAGGAGATATGTTTGATCTCCTCACGTATGGCTGCGAGTTGCCTGTCACGCAGATCGCTTGGGGATTCACTTGGGGTTGTTTCGAGCCGTGTTGCTTGCGCCTCAAGAAGGGTTAGACGGCTGGTCTGAGCCAGCCGGTGCGCTCGGACCTTCCCTCTGGCTACTCCCCGGATGGTGGCTTTACTTGCCTCCCAGAGGGTGCTTGGGGAGAGGACCGATCCCATGATTAACAAGGAAGTACTGGCGCAGCTCCTCCCCCATAGCTTTCTTGACCTCCTTGTCTTGCAAGAACCAGGCGTTCAATCGCCACAGTGGGCGGGGCGTGTCAGGGGTTTCACCTAGGTGTAAAAGTAGGGCTGAGTGGTCCGAGACTCCCCGGGGGAGGACGGCAATGTGTGATATCTTCTGGCAGTCAGAGGCAGGCATGAGGATCATGTCAATTCGCGAATGCGTGTGATGTGCTGCCGAAGTGTGAGTATATTGGGAGCTTCGGGGGTTCCAGATTCTCCAGACGTCACACAGGCCCAGGGCAGCTGTCCAGTCGACCAGTTTCTTTGCGCTCGTTATCCTAGCGGGAGTGGGTGTGCCAGTCGTGTCAAGCAATGGTTTCATGACTGTATTAAAGTCTCCTCCTATCACCGTCTGGACTATGGGTAGGGCAGTGATAATGTCAGTGAGGTGATGCAGAGAGGAGGCGATCGTAGCTGGTGAGATGTATACGGATACCAAGTTGAGGGTGTTCCCTTCCTGCGTCCCAGATAAGGTGACAAACCGGCCTTGAGGATCTGTAGTAATGTGGTTGGGCGTGAAAGGAAGTCCTCGTCGTAGCAGGATTGCAACCCCTCTGGACCCTCGCTCAAGCCCAGAGTGCCACACCCTGTTGAAGCCATATCTTGCAAGGAAGGGGCATTGAGTTCCCAGGAGGTGGGTTTCCTGGAGTAGGAGTATGTCAGGGGCGTGTCGTTCGGCATATTTAAGGGCTGCTGTCCGTTTAATGCGGTCTAGCAGTCCATTCACGATCCAGGATAAAATTTGGAGGGGCTTACCCTTAGTGAGTGTTCGTGTCATACCGGGAGTGTGGAGCAAAGGGGACCTGGGGCAGTGATCCCCCCGGGGACTGGCACAGTGTTGTGGAAAGGCGCAGTTGCGGACCTCGCCTTGTGGGGTGTGTGGCGCAGCGCCCACGTGATGACCAAGTATCAAGGTGCTGCAAACAATGAAGAAAAGAAAAACATTGGCAAATCCCAACATAGAAGTTGATAAAGGACAACGGTCCTAACACTCCCCGCCCTACCCCTCCCCCACCCTCTACTTCTGGAACGGAAGCATCTGTCGCCCTGCAAAGTAAAACATAACTAGTTAAAGTAAACTTAAACGTTTAGCTGAGAATTGCGTGGTGGACCCCTCCACTATATCGGATATATTGATAGCATTGACAGTTATTTCTAAGATCAGTGCATCCGTGGGAAATGCTTCCCATGTCTCTTCCCGATGGAGCCTCTCGGTTCCGCCCCTCAATGGTGGCATGGATATCTCAAATCGCAGGGCTTCTGGAAAGATCTGAGTCCGTGGCTGCCGGATCCAAGGTCCTGGGGGGACTCCGTGCGGGGGACAGTTCATCCGTAGAACCATCCCGGTGTCGGGGGGGGAGCCCAACGGCCCGGTGGTGACATTAGGTTTCCTGGCCTTCGCCTCGGGTGATTCGGAAGTCTCCTTGCGTGCTCCCTGGCCCCTACATGATTGCGTGCGCCTCCTACGTTGCTTGGGGGACGATGGACCAGTTACTTGTGATCTGGACGGCCCAGGCGAGGACGTGGAGCGGGCCCGGAGGGTGTGTTGTGTTTTGAAACTCGACTCAGAGGCGGGCAGGAAAGAGAAGTCTGTATTGAAGGCCCAAGTTGCAAAGTTTCTGCTTGACCTCTGTGTAGGAGCGCCGCTGGGCCTGAACTTCCCTAGTGTAATCTGGGAAAATCATTATTGTTTGATTTTGGAACTTCGGGGCCCTCTGGGCCCGGGCCGCGGTCAGGATAGCGTCTCTATCTTTAAAGTTTAAAATTCGGGCAATGATGGGGTGAAGTGGGGCACCGGGAGGTGGTTTAGGCGTGAGAGATCGATGGGCCTGCTTGATAGCAAACCATGGTGACAGCGCGTCCCTGGGCATCCACGACGGCAGCCAGTTCTCAAGGAAGGCCTCCGTTTGGTCTCGTTCGGCCCCCTCCGGGAATCCCACCAGGCGGAGGTTGTTACGCCCGACCGATTTTTGGCGTCTTCAGTCCTTCTGTGTAACTCCTTAGTGTGGGCTCGCAAGTGGGTTACCTGCTCTTTCAGTTGACGGATGTCGTCTTCAGCTGTAGAAATGCGGGACTCCGCTTCTGAAATGCGAGCTGTAGCATTGCGTAAATCTTGGCGAATAAGGGCCACATCCACCCAGACCTCTCCGATCTTATTTTCCACCGAGGCCTGGGACGTGCTGATAGCCTGTAGGATTACAGCGAGATCGGCCCCCGGGAGGGATGAGCCCCCAGTCGCCCCCTCAACCGGGCCCGATTAGTTCGTGGTATACTGGTCCATTTTGGTCTGGGTCTGGGTGGTGGATGCCTTGGGGGCCCGGTCCTTCCCCATCTTGGACGCCGAGTGACGCCTGGGTCCGTCCGAGTGGTAGCGGGTCACAACACAGGACTCAAGCAGGGATTCGGAGGGAGGCCGCTACCCCCTCTCAGGAGGTGGTGTGGAGTTGGATAGGATTCGGTCGTCTGGCCAGCGTTTGCAGCCGCCGACGCCCCATGGCCTGGGGCCAACAGGGAGTCTCACCGCCCACGTCCGGCCCTCCGGGAAGGCGGGTTGGAGGGGGAGGGCAGGTCTGGTCGCCAGGGGAGATGCGACGATCCTGGATGGAGCCTCGACGCGGGAAGCGGGGACCCCCGGGCCAAGTCCTTTCCAGCTGTGAGACAGGGACGGTTGGGAGCCTCGGGGAGGGACCCAAGGGACAGCGGGGGTCCCTCGCATGGAATGCAAGTTGGGAGGGCCCCTCCAGAGTTAAGGCTCAGCCAGGAGTATAGAGTCTGCAGGGGGTGTATCAGAGTCTCTCCACCCCTTTCCAATTGCCCCCGGGGCCCAGCTCACCTCTCTGTCGGTCCGGGTGGCCTCCGCTTCAGGCCCGACCGATACACGCCCGGCTCCAGCAGCTTCCGCAGGGCCCGGTCTGCGCAGTCTTTTAAATATAAGGGGCCAGCCGCTTGAAGGGGATCAGTGCACAGTGCAGTTGCAGTTCCCAGGGTGTTCGTTGTGTCAGGGGGCCCAATCCACCCAGTTCTCTCGATGGCCTCCTCTTCATGCGTCGCCAGGCCTGAGGCTCCCCGGGGCTTCCAGGGTACGTCGAATCTGCTATCGTGCCTCCATTTGAGAGGGGAGGGCCCCCACCGCTCGCACTCAGGGTCAGTCAAGGGCGTCTCTCCGGCCCCACTGCCGGGCGGGCTCCACTGCCAGCGGGGCGTCAACGATAGGGGCAGATTAGGCAAGGGCACCCGAGATGTGCAGCCCGCCCCCGATCCCAAGGTTTCAAAAGGGGGGGGAGGGCCTCCGGGGAGCGCGGGACCGGGCAGGTGCAGCGGCTCTTAGGTGTCCGTCACTGGATCAGAGGGTCTCCTCAGGCTCCGCGTCTCAGGACCATCGGGGGCAGGAGACACTCACCGCCGCCACCCGGAGTTCACAACAGGGGACACAGCGTCTAGGCCGGAGACCGCCACTCACTCCCGCGGCCCCTCCAGCGTCAGCAGTCGGATCCGCTCAGGCCTCCGTCGTGCGGCCCAGGACCTGGACAGTCCCTCCTCTCCGCGGCAGCCCCAGCTCAGTCCAGCAGGCAGGGGCGATGGCCGCAGGAGACCAGGTCGGGCCCCCACTGGATTCTCCGCTCGTCTGACCACTCAAGGGGGGAGCAGCGAGGGCACCCGGCAGCCGGGCCCACAGCCCCGGCCCGCAGGCCGCACTGGGCACCACCAGGGAAACAGCATGTAGGCTCACCTCCCTGTCGTGTAGGCCGCAGCGATTTTCAGGCCTCCGCAGCAACCCCCGATCCGCTGGGGGAACGGCAGCAGGGGTCGAGGCGGCACAGGGGTAGCGGGTCGCCTCCAGCATCCTCGGGGCAGATGCGCCGGACCCTAGGCGTCCGTCAGTCCCCAGCGTTGGCGGGTGTGCCATGGTCCACTGCATGCCCCCGGTGATTCCCAGGAGCGGGGAGGATGAGGTGCCTCGTCAGCGGGCCGCAGCTAAGGCCTCGACACCGGAAGCCTTCGGATGGCGGCAGACAGGCACTGCGGAGGTTTCAGGCACTCCACATTAACAGCGCCGCATTAGCAGGGCAATTGCAGTCTGTAGGGCATGAGTATGACTGCCGATGACTGTGGATTATGGAGCGGATGACGGAGGGGTCCGGAGCACTCTTAGAGTGCGACCGCCATCTTGACGCTCCTAGCCACGCCTAACAAGTCAGATTTAAGATTCAAATATTCAACCGAGATCCGCAGAGCCACAAATTCACAATGAAAGAAAATGCTTCCTCAGCCAATCAGAGTCAAACCTCTTTAACAATGTTTTAGGGCCACACACTGCATATCCTTAGTGTATTGCAGTTCCAGGGTAAAAATGTGCAAACAACTAACTTTAGAAGCCTGTCTGACTCCATTTCTAACACAAATATCTATAAAAGCACTAAACAGATATACACCAACCAAAGTAAAGGATCTTTTTGATGTAAAATGCTGTCTACTTGGCAAGATTCATCAAATTCGAATCAGCACTGTGTGTGGTAGTAGGGGAGGGGGCGGTGGAATTTCCTATGAACCCTAAAATGGCTAATGCAGTTTTTGATCATGCCTCCTCTCCAATCACTTTGCCCATCTCCTTTACCAGGCAGACTGAATTCTGAAATAAGAAACTTTGGTGAAAGGAGTAAGAGTCGGTCAAATTTCTTATAGATTCATACCGGCACCAAAGTTATTAGTGAAAACAAAACTTAAACTATAGAGTGCACTTCGCTGACTGCAATTTACATAAATACGCAAGTCATTATTCTCATATTTATATTCAGTCTTTTTCATTCATCTCTCATATCTTCTAAATGTGTGTATGTTTTTAAAAATATCTTCTTATTGTAAGCCAAAACTCTACATTCTCCAAAAACGGTGTGTTTCGAGCGAAATTAATCAAATAATAGTGTTAGTGCAGTTTCACCTGTCTCTAAGTGGTTGTTTTGATGTTTACCAGGTATATTACGGTTTTAAGTTGCAATGTCATCAATCCGAATGGTGCTTCTTTGATGAGCACTCTAAAATTAACAGGGCTGGTGGTGATGCTGCTTTCCATAGAGACAATAGCGCGTTGTATTCTGTGCTGAAGCAAGGATGCCATGGCCCATAACGCTAGCAAGAACAAGCATTTGCAATGCAATAGGTCTCGCATTTACACGAGTTTAAATGACAATGCCTTTTATTTATGTTTTGGTTTTTAAAATAAATGTAAATGCGAGACCCATTGCATTGCAAATGCTTGTTAATGAGTTCGCGCGCACAGGGGACAGGGCTTAACCTTTTTCCTGCTAACGCTCCTGCTTAAAGAGGGATTTGTTCTCATTAAGACGGGAATGTTGAGGGGTGATAGCTGAAGGTGTTTGCATACGGCTTTTTAATCACCTTTATATCAAAGATTCAACTTCACCTCTAGAAAGAAAAACAAGCATTTCAAATGCAATGGATTTAGCATTACTGAAAGTATGCGCTATTGGCATTGCTAACCCTTCAGAAAGGCGAGAGCTAGCGCATTGAAAATGGATCCTGGCACCCGCGCTGTAGCCTTAAACACCTGATGCTAAAGTGCGGGTGCCCTGATTGTAACCGTGGGCAATGAACTCCACTCCGCGAGCGGAGGTTGCAGAGATTTTCGTCACATAGCGGAGCTAGCTACTGCACCCACAACCCTTTGATAAAACAACGTTACCTTTACATGCTAAAAAGCATATAACCAATTCACAAAAGTGAACTTTGATAAATACCAGGCAATGAGAGAGGTGATGATTTTGGGGTCACCCCTAACCTAGGGGGAGGGCAAGCAGATGCCTTGAACACAAAGAGCATATTATGCTGAACGATTCAGTGGTGGTCCCATCCTCCTAGCATCTGCTTGGTTCTCTCCCTAGGTTAGGGAGGACACCAAAATCATCACCTCTCTCACTGCTTGCTGTATTTTCATTTTCACTTTTGTGAGATGACTATATGCATCTTTGCATGTAAAAATAGAGTTACTTGTTGTTTTATCAAAGGTATGTGAGATTTCTGTTTTATTAATTGGGAGTTGCAATCGGTGCACCTGCACTTTAGCTTCAGATGTTTAAAGCTGAAGCGCGGTCCCGCCATTGTATCAAAAGTGAACAAATAGGAAAAAAATGGCGGCCGCATGTTTTTTTTTCTGTTTATTCACTTTTGTTACAATGGCGACACCCGCTCTTTAACTTTAAGCATCTTAAGCTAAAGTGCGTGTGCCACCATTGCTTCAAAAGTAAACAAATAGAAAAAAAATGCACTTTTTTTCTATTGCTTTACTTTTTGAGCAATCGTGGCACCAGCGCTTTAACTTAAAATGCTTAAAGTTAAAGGGGGTGCGGCCATTGTACACAAAAGTAAATAAACAGAAAGAAAGGCATGCAGCCACTTTGGTGCCGCAAATAACAAATAAAAAAAAGGCACGGACGTCATTGAGGATATCGGCCTCGCTGGTTAAATTTAAAAAAAAGTTACGGGAGAGCCGGCAGAGAAAGGCAAATAAAAGAAAGGTGGTCATGTCGCGATGCGTGAAATTAAAAAGAAAAAATGTTGCGGGAGAGCCTGCATTTAAGAAAATAGTGCTCCCTTGCTATAATGAAAAGCAGCCGGCATAGTCCCCGTCAGTGTCAATGAACAAAATAGTGCTCACCCACTTATAAAGCAGACCTGTAACAAGCCAAGTCAAAGGTCCAGTCGTTATGGGCGGTAACAAATGCAGACAAGGCGGTACCAAGGAGGGACTAACAAGCCTATTAATGAATCCGAAGCCAGCATTTACAAAGGACAATGACACAAGCCAATGACAAATATTGGCGGAAAGTGGGCGGGGCTTCCAGTGCATACCCTAATACAGCATACCTCGCAGAGCGAGCAATGCAAGCGCGCTGCCGCTAGGCTCGACCTAAAAATGTGCCCAGCACCATTTTTTCTGGTGAAATAAGTTAGAGTTGGGGTGCAGAGACCTCTAATGCGCTAGCGCCCGGTGCACTGCACCTGGTGCTCTATTAATAGTTGCAGCCCTGCTGATATTTTGTATCAAAAGAATGTCTATCCAACAATTCTACTTCTTATCTGACTTCAGTTTACACTGTTTTCACAAAATATGGTTGTATCCCTTGTGGGCGTTATGCACGGACGACACATATAACCAGGCTGGATGGGAACATTCGGGATCTTCAACCCTTGAACTTGGTCTTAACCTTTTGACTTCTGTGGACCCCCACTTAATCATTACTGGAATCTGGGGACCCCGACTGAATCATTATTGGAATCCGTGGACCCGGCAGTCATGCGAGAGACGGACGTCTTTCATCCTCCAAGTTCCAGGCGCACCCGCCTGTCACTTTGCCTCCCGGCTTTGCCATTTTCCCTAGTGTTCTTCTAGCTTTCTTTTACGGGTCCTGCCCCCTGGCAGCACCGGGATCCTTTTCCCTGGTCATACGCGTCTGGACAGTTTCCCAGACTCCAATCCTTCTCTCTAGACGTCCATTACTTTCCTTACGTCCAGGTTTTCACCACCCGCTCGGCCCTGAAGAGTCACGGGAACATTCCCTATGTGACGAAACACGTGTCGGCTGGTCATTTTTTTCTTTGTTGCATCATTAAATATTCCTGATATACTCTACTGATGTCGATCTTACATTGGGCAACCTTTGAGACTTTGCTTTGATCTATTATCCCAATTACGTGTGCACAGGATTGTGTCCATAGTCCCCGTCAGTGTCAATGAACAAAATAGTGCTCACCCACTTATAAAGCAGACCTGTAACAAGCCAAGTCAAAGGTCCAGTCGTTATGGGCGGTAACAAATGCAGACAAGGCGGTACCAAGGAGGGACTAACAAGCCTATTAATGAATCCGAAGCCAGCATTTACAAAGGACAATGACACAAGCCAATGACAAATATTGGCGGAAAGTGGGCGGGGCTTCCAGTGCATACCCTAATACAGCATACCTCGCAGAGCGAGCAATGCAAGCGCGCTGCCGCTAGGCTCGACCTAAAAATGTGCCCAGCACCATTTTTTCTGGTGAAATAAGTTAGAGTTGGGGTGCAGAGACCTCTAATGCGCTAGCGCCCGGTGCACTGCACCTGGTGCTCTATTAATAGTTGCAGCCCTGCTGATATTTTGTATCAAAAGAATGTCTATCCAACAATTCTACTTCTTATCTGACTTCAGTTTACACTGTTTTCACAAAATATGGTTGTATCCCTTGTGGGCGTTATGCACGGACGACACATATAACCAGGCTGGATGGGAACATTCGGGATCTTCAACCCTTGAACTTGGTCTTAACCTTTTGACTTCTGTGGACCCCCACTTAATCATTACTGGAATCTGGGGACCCCGACTGAATCATTATTGGAATCCGTGGACCCCCATTCTGTCATTAATGTCCGGGGACCCCGGCCTAAGCAATTTCGATGTCCAGATGGATTATTTTGTATGTTTTTCATTTGCACGCACCGCCCAATGGAGTTCCGAGGCAAACGATGTTTTGAGTCAGATATGTTTATGAAAAAGGGTTTGCTTTTGGAAGGTTTTTCAAGATTGATCCTAGGGCTAGCTAGTACATTTGGCAATCTAAAAATAGCTAGCTATACGACATATCACTTCTACATTTAATCATTCTGGAAAAGGCAGCTACAGAATTTAATAAAAATATCAGTGAGGAATTTGAAAAACATAATTATTGATTTTTGAGTCTTTAGTTCCATCTAGTGGTCATTTTCTTTCGAACACCGCATCTTTAGAAACCTAATCTTCGTAATCCTAGGAAAACTGATAATTAACCAGGGCGAAATACATTTTTTAAAACCTATTTCGCACAGTGTGTAATGTTAACAACGACTACTGTATAACCAAACATTATTTGAATTATCTGTCTGAGAGAGGCATTTTCGCACCATTAATAAACCTGCAGATGTAACACAAACTGCACGTGGTCTTGTTTGTCCTACAAGGGTCATTGTTTGGCATTACAGAAATGCCCCATTGGCGATACTGAATGCACGCCTGCTGTTGCCGAGGGCACGCAGTTATATAATAGGCAGATACCTCATTTCGGTACCAGCCTCCAGAGCTCATATTGTGTCGACGTTTCAGTCCCCTTATTTGCGATTCATGGAGACCATCCATCCTCAGCACTTGATGGAGGTCCATCGATTCAGGAGTAATCAGAAGATTGGAGCAAAGCTAAAATCACTTAGCATTGCACTGCCATCTGCTGTTAATTTTCTTCACTAGTGTTCATAAAAAAACACTCCTCCAGTCTAATTCTTATTCACGAACTGCCAGCCACAGCGTGTTCCCCTGTCCCACGTCAAAGAGTCAGAGAGGTTACCCCAGCCCCTTGTGAGGATACCGTTCAAGGTACACCCCATTGGCGAGTTATGGTTTCAGACCCAACATCAGCACAGAAACTTCCCTCATCGCCGCCACGGTGGGCATGTGCATGCCTCTGGACAGAGGAGGCACGGTGACCCTCAGCCTCCTGGATCTTTCCACAATGCTTAATACACCCTATCACTCCATCCTCATCCAACACCTACACGACATCGTAATGCAAGGACACGCACCCCAATGGCTCTGCTCCTTCCTGACTGGAAGGACCCAGTGAGTCAGCCTGGCATCGTACACCTCGTATGAATGCAACCTCATCTGCAGAGTTCTGCAAAGATCCTCCCTGAGCCCGACCCTCAATGTATACATGATCTCTCAAGCCAGCATCATCTGCTCTCACAACATCAACGTCCTCTCCTGCGCCAACAACACGCAACTCATTTCCTCCCTCGCGGCAAGACCTCCAATACCCAGATCCAGTTTAATGACTGCAATCGTCCACTGGATAAAGGCCAACTATCTAGAGATGAACACCGACAAGACCAAAATCATGATCTTCAGGAAGAGCACTTCACTGTGGGACTCCCCCTGTTGGCCAACAGAGCTAGTACCGACATCCACCTCCAGCACCCAGGCCAAGAACCTTAGGATAGTCATTGAAAGCAAACTCAACATGACCACTCAAGTCAACACCGAAAATCCATCATGCTTCCATACTCTGAAGATGCTGAGGAAGATTTTGAAATGCCTCCCAATCAGCACCTGGAAAATCGCCGGCACACCCTGGTCACAAGCAAGCTTGACCATGGGACCACCATCTATGCCAGGATCAATAAAAAGCTCACCAGAAGGCTGCAGACCATTTAGAACTAGGCAGCCAGAATCACTCTCAACCTCCCACACCGCACTTACATCACACCTCACCTGAAGGAGCTCCCCAGGCTCCTCATACACAAAAGAGCACCATTCAAACCCCTCACCCACACTTTCAAGGCACTACATAACACTGGCCCAGCATACCTCAACAATTGCATTTGCTCTCACAAATGTTCCAGACAACTCTACTTGTCCGGAGTACTCCTTACACACATCCCACACATCCAGAACCCAGATCCAGCGCTCATGCCTTCTTCTACATCGCTGCTAAAGAGTAAAACGACCTGCCACTGTGCACAATATCCTCCTTCTCACTTCTTAAATTCAGCAAAAATCTAAAGATCTGGCTTTTTTGAGTAGTCCCACTAGCCCCTACATTTGGCTTGGCTCACACCTGCTCAGTGCCAGGATAACCCTCCAGGGTAATAGTGCACTCTACAAATCTGTATAACACACCAAAACTCCCCGATAAGGAAGGAATATCCATGTATTCTTCAATTCTGTGTACTGAACAATTATTATAACTTTCAAGTGCTACTATTTGGTTTCAAAACTATTCCTCAGGTGTTAACAAAAACGGTGGCTACAACAACTACAAAGCTTCATCTTCAAGGATGGGTTATCTATCCTTCACTAGACACTTGGGTGTTTCATGCTCCAATGGTTCAGAAGACACTGGAAAGTCTGAGTACTGCCCCGGATTGTGTGCCTCAACATGGGTTTCCACTCAGTCTTTCAAAATGCCAGATGATTCCATCACAGGATTGAATCTTCAAAGGAGCACATTTCAAGCAAGACCTACAAATGTTTCTTCTCAAAGAAAGAACATGGGGGCATATTATCAAGAACGGCGTTAAAATTATCGCCGCTTTAGCGGCAGAAAACTGCCGCTAAAGCGGCGATAATGGGCTTGATAATATGCCCTGGAGAACTCCAATAGAAGCCCATGTTCACACCAGAACATGGACTTCTATTGGAATTCTCAAGGGCATATTATCAAGCCCATTATCGCCGCTTTAGCGGCAGTTTTCTGCCGCTAAAGCGGCGATAATTTTAACGCCGTTTCTTGATAATATGCCCCCATGGAGACTAGGTGGGTTACTATTCTCTTTAAAGGAGATAGATCTAGCCACAGCGACACTACAGCTGAAGTTGCAGGAATACATGGCATCTTGCATATTCACAGTTCCATGAACACATCGTAATCTGTACCCATTGATATTTCATCTGCATGCTCATTGGAAACCAGCATCTCAGGCTTTCAGTGTATTAATTCCAGTCAATCAACCATTAAACGATTCCCTCCATTGGTGCATGAATCCTGTATCCTTGTCAAGGGGTGTTCTTCTTCTTCTCCAGCCAGAACCTCAAATGATTGTCACAAAAGATGCCAGCTCAATAGGATGGGAATCCACGCTAGATAACTTGATAACTCAAGCAAGTTGGTTCTTGATGGATAGCAGGAGGTCTTCGAACTGGAGAGAATTGATAGCAGAGTACTTTGTGTTTTTAAACTCATAGGTCCAATAGCACCATGTCCTAGTGGGATCTGGCAATATGATATATGTAGCCCACCAATCATGAAGGGGAAAACACATTCTACATTATTGAAGCTAGTGTTAGCTTAGTTACTGGGATGGGGCAAAACACCAATCTACAAACCCTTCTTGTGTGAAGAGCTCAGACAATGTCATGGCAGATTCTCTTAGCAGAGTTTTCTTAGCTTCTCCCAATCCCTCCCTGACACCTTTTATCTGATCTATTTGCAGTCTCCTCCAACAGCAACTTCCTCTCTTCTGTTCTCGGTATCAGAGGGATGGAGCATGGTCGGGGGGGGTTAGATGCTTCGTCAGCAACAGGGGCACAAGTCAGTTTAAATGTCTTCTCTCACTTTCCATTGATTCCAAGATTGTTAGCTCCCCCAAAAGGAACCAAAAGAGAAATTAATGTGGTTCTTTCATTTTGACAAAGGAAGTTGTGGTTTCCCCTTCTTTTGAGGATGTCAAAATGTCTAAATTGGCAAGTCCAGATGAGTTCTAACCCTCTACATCCTCTGGAAGGGCAGGTACCTGAGAGACTATGGAAATTAAGAGAAGGTGTTAGAGAAGTAAGGTTTTCCTTGACATTTAGCTGAAGCAATTCAGAAATAATGGAGACCTTCCACGTTGAAGTTGAAGTTGTATTCACATCACTAGTGGGGTTTTCAGAGATGGTGTATTTCATTTACAATGTGAATTTGTTTCATTTCTGGCATCTTGCCTTTCTACATTAGGAGGCCAATAGGCAATGATTCAAGCTTTCTGTGAACTTTGGGTTAATTTAGGGGAGGATGAAATATTTGCAGCTCTATACACCCATTGTAACTCCCTCTTGATCCACCATGGGATATATATCACTTATTTATTAATAGCAAAAAATAAAACTAGGTTTGGGGGTATACCCAGAAAGAAGATGGGTTGCGGGTAATATCCACTAAAAAGAGTAAAACAAAGATATGGGAAAGGAGATTATAAAAAGTGTATATGTATATGTGTGTGTGTGTGTGTATGTATATATATATCAAGATAATACCCTTTCAGGTGCATACATTGTGTAAAAAGGGAGCAAGGAACTCTGGGTAGTTTCCAAGTTTAGGTGGAAAGCAGCTCCGTTTTATGGATCACCCTACAACACCACTGACACTCTAAATAGGCTCACCTCAAATGTCTGTTTCTTTAGCAGAGTTTTTAAGCATAAGATTATCACAGTGCCATGCCAAGCTAGAGAGTGACAAAGCCTTTTGCAATTTTTACAACAAAATCTTTAAGCATAGGATTAGTAATTGCAATCCACAGCAGCTGAAAAATGGCAAAAGCCTTTTTACCAAAATACTATCCAAGACATCTTGGAATAAATAAAAGCAATCCCTGACATGTGTTTCATTCTAGTAAGAGCGAACCAGAGAGGTATAGCTTTGCCTTGACATAAAGGAGCACCCAGTATAAGATAGGACAATATCCTTTCAGGCTTGTGTGAGAAAATGGGTTTATGTTGCAGTACCCCCCATTTGTTGCTTGGCTTTTGATGCAACTTTGACTGTAGAGTACTGGGTCCCTGCTGTCCAGGTTCCCAGTACCAGTGATCTTTCCCTAAAACAACTGATCCACAGTTGGCCCTTCAGGCTCCTTGTAAGTCCCTAGTGAATGGTACATGGGCACTTAGGGCATTGGGACTGAAGAGGGTCCCCTAGGGACCCCTCACCTAGGCCATGCAGACTGCCACTGCAGCATGCATGGCTTGGTCGAGACAAAACAACAAAGTTGACATGGCACACTGGCTGTGTGGCATACCAACTAGCACTGCCCAAGATATAGGTAAGTCACCCCTCTAGCATGCCTTACCAGCCCTAAGACAGGGTGCACTATATCACAGTGGTGGGCATACCTGCATAAGCAGATATGCCCCTACATTATTAGGGTTGATTCCTTAATATTGTAAGTGCCAGTGAAGCCATAGAGAATACATAGGCTGGGAACTTGACAACTCGGGTTTCACAGCACCATGAGGGGTTCACTGAACCCAGGAGTGTTTGGTACCAAACAGCTCCTTGTAATAAATCCACACTGATGCCAGTGTAGGATTTACTAAAACATGTACTCAGAGGGCACCTCAGAGGTGCCCCCTGAAAACCTACTGACCCTGGTGTGGGCACTGACTTTCTTTAGGCAGCCTGCCACCCACAGACATGTTTCTGGACCCCTGGGTAGAGGTGCCACACCTCCTCCCCTAGGATGGCCCAGTGCTGGAAGGGGAAGCTTCAAAGGTCTGCCACCTTTGTAATGTGACCCCCAGCCTCTGCTGCTAGTAGCAGATGTCATCCCCCAGTTTACAGCCCCACTTTTGGCAGAAAAACCAGTGGGAAAACTTAGAAAGGCTAGGAGGTATGCCCACCTTTACCAGCTCCACCCCTCTGGTGCAGAAGGTGAAGTTAATCTCACTTTTCAGTCCCCTCCATCTTGAAGATGAGGGGACTTCTCCAATCAGGGCTAGGACTATGCCCCCCTCCCACAGGAGGGTGGCATATTGGAGGGTGTAGTCACCCAAGGTAAGGTGTCCATTGGCCCTACCTACTACTCCCCTAAAGCTCCGCTAAATATAGTATTTAGAGGGCTCCCCCAGACCTAGAAACTAGATCTGCGATGACCTAAGAAAGAAAAAAGACATCTCTGCAGATAGGACTGAAGACGACGACTGCCTTGGCTCCAGCCCTACCGGCCTGTCTCCAGCTTCTGCGAACCTGCAACCTGTCTTGCAGCCAGCGACCTCTGAAACCCCTACAAGGACTGCTGCCTTCGAAAAAGACTACAATCATCTGTGGACAGCAGACCAGTCCAGAAGAAACAAACCCCAAAGACCCCGGATCCAGGCGGATCCCCGTCTCCTGCTGACTCTGCACCCAACGCCCACAGCCCGAGTCTGAGTGGCTCACATGTGTATTGAAGTCTCCCCAGCGATCCTGACCTCAAGTCCAGTGGTGGCTGGCCTCTCCTGATCTTCACGGCAGCGCCTGCAGTGTAAATCCAGAGGCTCCCCCAGACCGCGACTGGCTTTGTAAAAAAAACTCCAACGTTGAAAGGCACTCCTGTACCTGTAGCTGCTGGGCCTTGGTGAGCTGAACCAACGGTGCCCCTACAACCCCCCCACATCTCTACTTACCTCTACTGTTGTTGGTCTCCCTCCTGCAACCTCCGGTGCAACGCCTGCAGCCTGTTTGCCAAAAGAAGAATCTCCATTGAAAAGCATTGGGCGCCCAACTCTGAAATTGCACCCTGCTGCCCCTGTGTCACAGGTGGTGTATGTTGGGTGCTGCTTTGTGCACCCCGTGCCGGTCCTAGCCCCCAAAGCCTGGCCCCTGCAACTGATCCACTTACCTGCAAGCAATGGGGCTCCAGGCACCCCCAGTCTCTATTGAAAAGCATTGGGCCGAACTCTGACTTTGACCTCTGCACTCAGCCGCCCCTGTGCTGCTGGTGGTGCAGTTTCGATCCTCACCTGACCCTTGCTCCTTGCTGACCTCTGGGCCCAAAGACTGGATTTGTAAGTTTGATACTTATCTGTTTAACCGCAAGATTGTTTTCCCCATAGGATAACATTGAACTGTCCTGAAAAGTTTCCAAGTGTCGACTTTTCAAAGTGAAAAGTATTTCTATTTAAAAATGTACTTACCTTATCGCGAAGATCTTGGTCTTTAAAATAAAATACAAATAAAGTATATTTTTCTAAAATTGTTCTGGATCTCCGCCTTGAGTCGTGTGTCCATTATTGGTCAATGTTGTGCAATAAATGTCTTATACTCCTCAGTGTTAGGCCTAAGGCTGCTAGCCCACACTACCACTAATAGAGCACTTTGGGTTTTACATTGAGCCCTGTACACTTTTGGGGAATCCCTCGACTCTGGGCATGGTATAACCACTCCCAGGACATTGCAGTTTGCTATGGTTTGGCGGGAGATTTACCACTCCCACCAAGCCATAGCGAACTCTGCTCCGCTTCTAGCAAGCAAGAGCATAAAAAATGCCCTCGCTTACTAGAAGCGAAGCAGAATTGCTTTTGGACAGAGGGAGCTGCATGTTCAGCAGGTCCCTCTGTCCAAAAGCAATGCCAGCTCCCGCAAGACGCAGGGACAAACATAGGTGCCCTGGGTGGGACCAGGGCACCCAGACTACAGGCTGTGTGGCTCCCCTCCCCTCCCATTTTAAAAATAAATAAATAAAAAGGTCGGGCCCTGGGGGATGGTGTCCCCGTTGCCAAAATTAGCCTGTGAAGGGGGCCACTCGGCCCCCCTCCCTTTTACGTGTACAAAAAAATTAAAAAGAAAAATCCGGGGGATGGGGTCCCCAGGGCCGAAATGGGCCCCCCTCCTGGTATATTCTGTAAGTCCTACACAGCAGGATTCCTGAGACCTGGTCGGAGGCCCCGCCCCCTTTCTCCACCACTCTGCAAACGCAATTATTACTTTAAAAAAATGGATATTCACTGAGAAAACCAAAGGTTACATGGACGTTATAGTTAGGAAATGGAATTTAAAATAAAATTAAAATTCACTGAAAAAAACAAAGGTTACAGGGACGTTATAGTTAGGCTTAGGTTTCACTCGTACAAAACCAGTGAAATTCAGCAGTTCTAGTTAGCTGAGCTAACTATAGCTCGCCCCCCGCAATGCACTGCTTATGACCTCACATATTACATCACTCAGGACATGGTCAGTGACATCACTCATGACATCTCAAATGACATCACTCATGACATCATCCACAAAAATCACTAACGCACCAACTCTCACCCCCATAGAACCTTTCATACACCCACTCCCACACAACCATTCACAAACCCATTCACAGACCCATACCAGTACTTACACACCCACTCACTGATTCGTAGATCTACACACACATCCACTACTCACCCATATAGCCACTCATGCACCCACCCTCTCACTAATACAACCACTAACATATTCACTCATACAACCACTCACACACTGAGTCAGTCACCCATAGAGCTACTCACACACTTACTCACTTGCCCATACAGTCAATCACACAGCCATTTACTCACCCATACAGCTACACACACACCCATTTACTTACTTATACAAATACTAACACATACTCACTCACCTATACAGTCACTGACACAAGCACACACACACCTATACAGTCACTCTCACATTCGCTCACTCACCCATACAGTCACTCATATACCCCATCACTCACATATACTGCCTTTCACAAACCTAGTTACCCATATACCACTGACATATCCACTCAACTCACCCACACAGCCATACACGCTCACTCACCCATACAGCCCTCCACACACGCACTCACTAACCCATACAGCCACTGACTCACCCACTCACTTATCCTAACAGGCAGTCACACAACCCATCACCCACCGACTCAGACGCCCATACAGGTACTCAGATAACCAATCACTCACCCATACAGCCACTCACATACCGATCCAGCACCATAGACACCAACTCACAGACTGATACAGGCATTCAGACAGCCAATCACTCGCCAATACATTCACTGAGACACCTAATCACTCACTTCAGTCAGTCATGCATCCACTGAATCATCATTACAGGCATTCATACACCCACTGATTCACAAATACACCTTGGTATATATATTTAACACTCATAAGCTTTTTAAAAACATTCACAGTCACTGGATGATATCATCAATGATGTCATTTGAGATGTCATGAGTGATGTCACTGACCATGTGATGAGTGATGTAATATGTGAGGTCATAAGCAGTGCATTGCAGGGGCGTGAGTTATAGTTAGCTCAGCTAACTAGAACTGCGGAATTTCACTGGTTTTGTAGAAGTGAAACCTGAGCCTAACAATAACGTCCCTGTGACCTTTGGGGTTTTTCAGTGAGTGTATATATAAATATGTATATGTGTATATGTATATGTATATGTATATATATAAAAAAACATTTTACTTTGGCAGTTGCCACTGGGCAGTTATGGAGATGCAATTTGCTGCACAAAAGTTGGCAACTGAAACAGTGTAGTCAGCTGAAGTCCAGCATGCTAAATTTCGTGCACTTCTGTGCAAGCTTTCCTTATTCAATAGAATACCAGCCTGAAATGTACTGTCTTCAGATGTTTTCTAAACTGGAGCCTCTGTGTTTTTTTCAGTATCAAACACAGAACATAAAATTAATCTAATTTAAAAGCATATTAAAATAAAATGGTATCCACAATAATTTTAATTTTTAGCGGAGCAGGTTTTTCAGTGATCAACAGCTTTTTATGAAGGAGCTGCTTGGCCATAAGTTGAGTGGCAGAAATTTGCTTTATCAAGAACTTACATTCTTATAATGATCGTAGGGGACTTTAATATACATTGCGATGGTTTCGCGTGCACAGTAGCATCAGCCTTGCTTGCAGATCTGGAGGGCTTACAGCTCATTCAATCCTTCTCTGCCCCTACTCATAGATTGGGGCATAATCTAGATACCATATTTTCGAATCTGGTCCAGTTAGTGCCTGGTCCACCAATTCCACTTGCCTGATCAGATCACTTGGCTATCCCCTTATCGGTTCCTCTTCTGAAACCGACTGACAATCACCTTCTTGCCCAGACAGCGCGAGTGAGCCAGTGGGCCAAAGTGACCACTGTAAGGGGCTGGCTCAGTATATAGTGTCACCTGTGGTGAGGAATGGTGCACTGAGTCCAGGCAACCTTTAATGATAGTGTTTAGGTCCCTGAAAACCAAAGCTCTCAAGGGGTAGTTGTGGAGAAGCAGCTAAGGCTTATTCAGGAGTGTGTAAAACGGGTGCATTTACCACAATAGTCAGTCAGTAAGCTTTCATACAAGAAAGAACCATATAAGTGTTTATAAAAATACTTTAGTATTTATTTACACAACACTAAAACTAACTTGGTATATCTCCTACCCGGAGATATCAAATACACACGAGAAATACTTCACAAACAGGTAAATAACATAGCAAAACACATGGGCCCCTATGGGGAGGGCCAAACCATATACAAAGAAAGTGGTATATGAGGGACGTACCAAAACGAGACTGATACCCAAGAATTGAGAAGCCCAGGGGACACACAAAACCACCAAAGGTGAGTAGCTAGATACCCAAAGGCGCTCGGTGCAGAGTGATTACACCGGGTCACGCGTCCATTGATAACACAGGGTAAGTCGCGGTTAGTATTTTCTTGTTTAAAAACCCTTCCCAAAGGACACCAAGGACACCAATCATTTCAGGGAAGGTTGGAGAGTCACCCCACCCGTGGATACCCAGGGAACCAGGATATCTACACCAGGGAGGCCAGGTGCATAGGGGCGAAGTGTTGTCATAACCGCCCTTTGAAACCAATGGAGGATCTTGGAAGTCTGGTGACTAAGCGACTCGTGGACGAGGACGGTGGAACCCAAATATGGATTCTGGACAGAGAGGATAGAGTCCAAACCACCCAGAGGTGTCCTGGAGGAGCAGGAGCACAATGCCACCCCATGTCAGAGGTACTTGCTGTAGCACAACGGTCTTGATGAAGAAGCTGTGGAACTCAGGCGATGATGCAGGAGGACAGGAGCCGTCCACAAGCTGTCCCACGATGGTTGAAGAATGCAGAAAGGTCAGTGGCTGGCAGGACCACCAACAAGCCTTGGCAACCGCAACAGTCGGTTTGAAGAAAAAGATGCTTGGTTGCAGACCAGCAAGGTCTGTGGGACTAACCCAGCAAGGGTAAGTCAAGGCCAGCCCTCAGCACACAGGAGATCAGCAGGAATTGTTGGAGCCCCCTTCGAGGACCCTCTGGCAGCACGCACAGCTAGTCGCAGGGAAGCCTCAGCAGCACACAGTAGGTAGAGGCCCACGTTGCAGAAGATGCAAGTAGGACGTTGTTCTTATAGCTGTGCAATGCTTGGAGCTCAAAGATCTTCAGTTAGGAAAGTCAACAAGCCTTGGCAACGGCAAACAGACACGGTGTGCAGGGATGCAGTTCAAGTCGGCTGGAGAGGGATGGTAGCCTTCCAAGTTGCTGGGAAGACTGGGCAGGCCTCTGGAGAGCCAACAAGCCACCACCTGTGTTGCAGAGCCAGGAGGTGTCCATGGGACAACAGGATCAGCAAACCGGTTGTCGATGTTCAGGTGCCTTGGGATGCAGGGAAATGACTCCTTCACTCCAAGGGAGATTCCTTCTTGCTTGGATGCATGCAGAGTCCTTGCTGACTTGGAGGATGCATGGCCACAGAGTTGCAGAAACTTGGAAGAGCACGGAGACGAAGTTGCAGCAGGAATATTCCCACCAAGAGCAGTCTTGTCTTTGGTCCTGCCACGATCCAGCAGCAGAGTTCCAGTGTCCAACAGCAGAAGAGTCTTTAGATGATCTTCAGAAGACAGGCAGTTGGTTCTTGAAGATGAAGTCCGGACGAATCTAAGGACCCACTAAAAGTGGGAGGGACATCTTTTGCTGTGACCCACCTATCAGGGAAGGTCAGGGACGCTACTCAGCTGGCCTAGCCAGTCAGATGCTCCCAGGGGCCAAGATTCAATATCGCAGAATCAAGTGACCACCAGGGGGAGCTCTGGGCACCTCCCTAGGGAGGAGCTTGACAGGGGTGTGGACACTGCCCTGTTCTTTGTATAGTTACATGCCAGAGCGGGAGCCAAGGGCTCCTGAATTGGGCCAAACTGATTTATGCAAGAAGGGCACCAAATGTGCTGTTCAATACAGTCTGGTGGCACTCGGAAGCACCACCACCCTACCTAATTAAATAGGAGAGGTGGTTGCACCCTTTTTTGCAGGAAATCCTTTGTTCTGCCTTCCCTGCCCAAGTTAAGCTCATCAGCAGGAGGTATTGGGGGGGTCCTCTAAGAAGCCCCCCAGTACATGGTATCATGCAATTAACACTGGAATCTGTGTAGTTGTATGATTCCAACATGTTTGATACTAAACATGACCAGGTTCAGAAGAAACATTATGTAGTTGGACATCTCAAGTTGCCAGTGCCACTAAATACCTTAGAATGGCTACCCTGCACTTACAAAGCCCAGATAATGGAGTCTGGGTTTGTAGGGGTACCTCTATTCGGGCAGGGGTACCCACACACTTAGAACCATGCACCCTGCCCTTGGACTAAAGGGCCTATCTTAGGGGTGACTTATAGATTTAAAGCGCAGTGACGGAATATAAGCAAAACCTTATATCTAAAGTGAAAGGTGCATGCACCATTTCACGCAGACTGCGATAGCAGCTCTGCAGACACAGTTTTCATGGACTTCCCTGGGTGGCATAATACGTGCTGCAGCCTATAGGAGACCTCAGGTGTACCAATGCCGTGGGTACCTCAGTTCCATATGCTAGGGACTTACAGAGGTACCCCAGTATGTCAATTGTGGGATGTACAAAGTACTTGCCATTGAATTTAGAGGAGACCCCATTGGGGTCCTGGTTAGCAGGATCCCAATGAACTACAGTCAAAACACACTGACACCAGGCAAAAAGTGGGGGTATCTATGTCAGAAAAATCCTACTTTCCTACAACCACTTCCAGTTTTACCAAAGCACTGAATGATAGTCATCCTAGCCTGGTTCGTTGTGTTGAAGGAGACCTCCTACTGGAAAATTAGATTTTTGGACCCATACTCCAAACAACTCCTCTGACCTACTGCTCCTTTCAGAGACAGAAACCATCTGTTGAATGGTTCAATGACAAACTATAGGGCTAAAAGGGAAGTGCAAGTGCCTTGAATGCCTTTGGCACAGGGCATATGATTCTGACAGTAAAGCCAACTATTTGGCTGCGCTTGAACAGTGTCACGGGCACTTCAAGTATGCTCACTGGGATTACTACTCGAATAAAATTATTTTGAGTCAGAATTCCTCACGAGAAGTGTTTACTATTGTAAAGTCCCTCACTTCTCAGTCTTGAGTCTCAGCATCTACTGTACCTTCAGAGGATGGTTGCAATACCCTTGCTCAGTTTTTTTCAGACAAGGCGGCAAACATCTATGACTCCTTCTTGGTTTGAACCTACTGAGGATAGCTCAAGGCTGCAGCATTTTAAACCTATCCAATTTGAGGAGCTGTCTGCATTGCTCACGTCTGTCAAGTCGGGTTCCCTGCTTGACCCAGTTTCGCCCTCCATTTCGGAACGAGGCGTGGAAGCTGTGTTGCCTTTGGTCCATGAGCTACTTAATACCTCCCTGGCAGCTGGTCAGGTCCCGAGGCAGTGGAAGCTTGCGATGATAGTCCCTCTGATTAAAAAGTCACTGTTGGACCCTACCATTCCTGAGAACTGCCGACCTGTTTCATTGCTACCACTTATGGCCAAAGTCATTGAAAAGTATGTCAATCTACAGCTCTCTATGTTCATCTAGGCTAATGATCTTTTTCACTGGACAAGGCCAGGGTTCAGCCCCTCCTATTGTATGGAGTCGGCCCTGCTTTTAGCTTCGGAATCCATTCACCACTTCATGGATGCCGGAGACAATGCTGCTCTTCTAATGCTGGATCTCAGTGCGGCATTCGACACTGTGTCACACAACCTGTTCTTTGAGCATTTGTGGCCTTATGGTGGGTTGCCTCTTTTTTACAGGGACGCATCTTCCAGGTGTGTCAAAAACCACACCATTCCAAAGTGTTTACTTTGCAGCAGGGAGTCCCTCAGGGCTCCTCCCTGAGTCCAACCTTATTTAATATATTCATGCTCCCCTGGCTAAGATCATTGAACTGTATGGGTTCACAGTGATCACGTATGCTGATGATACTCAGCTTATCATCAACCTCTCTCAGGACGCTGCAAACATGGCTACTTTGTCAAGGTCGTGTCTGGGGGAGGTTGCCGGCCGGATGGAGAAAAACTGTTTAAAGTTGAATGCAGGGAATACAGAGGTCTTGATCCTGGACAAACAACCTAACATCTGGCCGACCTTCTGGTGGCCTGTGGTGGCCTGAAACTCTTGGCCCTCTACCCAGACCCAAGCCCAAGGTTAAAAATATGGCTATTTGGTTTGACCAGAGCTGCCTTTTGACAGCCAAATCACAGCTTTGGCTGGAAAATGCTTCAGAGTCCTCAAGACCCCGAAAAAGATCCTTGGCCTGCTCCCAGAATCCACAATGAAAACTGTGATCCAAGCCTTAATCATCTCTAAGCTAGACTACTGTAATGTAATGTACCTGGGGGTGGCACAGTCGGCATGAGGCAACTCCAATGAGTGAAGAATGTGGCGGCTCGTCTGCTACTCAATCTTCCAAAACTAACCTCCATGGGGTCTTCACTTGCTAAGCTACACTGGCTTCCTATGAAGCAGAGGCTCTCATTTGAGGTCTTGTGCTACTGCCATAAAGCTTTGACAAATAGCAGCCCTTGGTACTTGCAGCCTTTCATTCAACCCTATGCCCTGCTGATGAACCTCAGATCTTCAGGGTTTAGGAGGGCCTTCATTCTGAAAGTAAGAAGAGTGTATTTCAGGGGCAGCTCTTTTAGCCTTCTAGGTTCCAAACTTTGGAATTAGCTGCCCCTTTCTGTCAAGCAAGCCCCTGCGGAACTCCTTTTTAGGAATTTTTTTTAAACCTGGTTGTTCAGATTGAATTGATTCTTTAACTTTTGCGAGTGAGTAGCACACGGGATTTTGGACCTTCAGCGCTGGGACACTTTGTTCTGAAATAGCTATGCACTTTGCAAACTCCACTATTATTATTATGACTATTATTATTTTTATTTGGGAAAGGCAAACAAGGGAATTGAAACGCACAGGAGAGAGGGAGAATATGGAGATGTGGGGGTATTTTAGGTCTTAGCCAGTATTTTCACGAAGAGTTGATTTTCTAAGACATGGCCAATGGCCAGAAAGAGGTATTCATCCTAGTCACCTGCTGTGACTGGTCTATATTTGGAATTAACAGCACTCCAGCCAAGTAATACTAAGCCTCCCTCATTATAGAGACCTTGCAGCTCAGCATTAGTAAGAGTTATTACTCACTTCGCTACTCAGTTCCAGATGATGCTAAGTGCTAACACAGGTGTCGTGTGGTGCTTGTATGTCAAACAAACTATGTTCAGGCATGCACGGAGAACATAAGCCGTGCTGCTCAGTCCCCACTGATTTATCTACATCTCAGAGGCCTCAAAGGTCCTGGGGGAAGTCATCCATGCAGCTCCCAAAATGGAGTTTAATTATGGGTAATTGGAGGTAAGTAATTGCGCTGGGTTTACTTTTATCCTTTTTGTTCACACAATCACACTACCCATTGCTGTGCTTGGGGGTAACCATGTCCAAAAACTAGAGTAGGTGTTTGTGTTGAATACCAGTCTGGCTTATAGTTGTCAGGAATCAGGGCAGGACATGACTTCATCTGACTAGTTTCCCATCACATTCTACGCATCTTTTGGGATTAATTATAATGCTGGTGGTCCGGAAGTGGTGATCACTTCTAATTGTAATACACGTTCTTGTTATTCACAATACTTGAATTTTCGCTGTAGCAAAAACAAGAAAACATTTCTGTTTAGCACTAACCAACCTTCTAAGGGCAGAAGGAAAGACGGATTAATGGTTAGGTTACTCTGCAGCTCATCCTTTCGATTGGCCGAGAAGAGTGTTTTTTGTGAACCTGAGCTAAGCAATTACAGTGGGTTCGGATGCGACGTTACCAAAAATGTATCCATAGTTAAAAAAAAGTCCTACTTTCGAAATGTACTCAGATGGGGGTAAAGGGGTTTGGACAGAATATCCCAGTGTGCCGCTGATCCTTCATAATTCAGGACAACAATCACTGAGCCTCATCCTACCTTCTGCACTCCCTGTCATGTTCCATTAACATGACAGAAGGAAAGATAGCTCAGTGAGTCAATCTCTTATAGCTGAGATTCGAGCATAATCTTTTGACTAAAGGTTCAATTCCCAGCAGTAATGACTCGCCAATTCATCCTTCTGAGGTCGAAACATTAAAGTTGACTTAGAGTAACATCTCTTCTTTACAACACACAATCGTAAAATGTGTTAGCAAGTGCTATATAAATGTATTTATTATTAATATTACAAGCAGGTCATCAGTGAATGGTATAGTCCTACATTGTTTTCAGTATTGTATTTAGAGCACGTTTGGAAGGAAGAACCTCTTCTATTACCTGTAAAGCGCTTTACTGCCCTGGTGGGTCTGGCTCGCGCTACACAAAGCCATAAATAAATAAAAATATATATAAAAATATAAATAAATAGATCATTCTGGGTAATTTGCAACCTTGGGGCATATTCTCAAGGACTTATCGCCGACTTACCGGCACTTTAGCGCCGCAAAAGTGGCGATAGACTTATCGCCCTATTCTCAAGCTGGTGCAAACTGCCGATATTGCCAGTTTCCCAGCGATATCCTCCGCAAAAAACATTGCCACGGATGAGAGCGACAACTAGCACTAATGATATGCAGAGTAGGCGTTCCCGTGCAAAAACACACGAAAACACCACTTCGCGATATTCTCAACGACCAGCCAGATCCGCGATGCGACCCAAAAACAGGCGATAAGGCGCGTTAGCAGCAGGGATTTAACACCTGCCTTTTACTGGTGTAAAGCAGGATGACTACCTGCAGTATGAAAGGGAGCCCAGCCCAGAGCCACATCTGAACCAACACATGTCATGGAGCTACTGACCATGCAGCTCAGAGACCCAAGAGGGACACAACAGCCACTGCCACCACCCCCAGGACCCCCCCCCCCGGACTACCACTGAGGCAGCGCAGAACAAGACAGCTGACCTTTCCAAAACGACATGGCCCCACAGCCACACAATTGCAGAATGTGGGGAGAGTTGGCAACCAAGTATGTGTGAAGGAGGCAAGTCACCCATGAATAATAATGTACACAATGCCAAGTGTGGCGGTGATGTGCTGGACAGACTACAGTATGCAGAGCACAGACATGTCCATGTGGACATATACTGCTGGTGTTTGTAGTGTCGTGGACAGTGGACGCAACCATGTTACCTCAGGCAGTGGGGAAGACCCCGGTCATGTATCTGTGTCGTCCCCCCCTGTAAGCGTAAGTGGAGTGGGCTGGGCCGGCATACGCCAAGCCAGCGTAGGAGTGTGAATAAATTGGCCGGGGCTCTGGGCGTGATTCACATCCCGGATGGCCAACGCGTCTGCCAGGGAGGCGCCCCTCACCCTGCCACGAGTCCGCCGCCATTACCGCCAGCCTCCTCAGCCGATCGCAGGCGTCCGCGACACAGGCCCCCAGCGCACCCAGCGGCACAGCACTGCGGAGTTATGTGCGTGCTGACCACTGTCTGCAGCCTACACTGCGGTCAGCAGGGCTCTCAAATCAAATCCAATCCTGACCTGTGAGGACACGCCATCATCTCTGGCTGCACACCCGCTGAGCGCTTCAGGTTCCACCAACTCAGTGCACCACAAGTCATCGCCACGTGGCTGTGGACCCTTTCTGACCGCTGCCTCCGGCCTACACTGCGGTCAGCAGGGCTCACAAATCAAATCCAATCCTGACCTGCGAGGACACGTCATCATCTCTGGCTGCACACCCGCTGAGCGCTTCAGGTGCCACCAACTCAGTGCACCACAAGTCATCGCCACGTGGCTGTGGTCCCTTTCTGACCGCTGCCTCCGGCCTACACTGCGGTCAGCAGGGCTCACAAATCAAATCCAATCCTGACCTGCGAGGACACGCCATCATCTCTGGCTGCACACCAGCTGAGCGCTTCAGGAGCCACCAACTCAGTGCACCACAACACATGTACCCTTTATGATTGAGTTTTGTGCTGAGGACAGCGGACACGACAATGTCGCATCAGGCAGTGGGGAACATCCTGGAACGATGATGATGAAGATGAGGCAGGTGTACCACACCCCGCTGCAGCGGGAATATCCAGAAGGGACACAATGATTAACAATCACTTCACATTAGCACGCTCATCTCTGGTGCCCCTACCTCAGTGCACCACAAGTCATGGACCCTTTATGATTGAATCTGTGTGTGTAATACGAAGATCACTGTTCTAGTTGTTGCCAGCACCAACCACTCCCTGAGTGCTGGCTTACACTCACCCCACACCCATCCAGCACAGGCGTCACTGGACATGTGACCCTGGCAATAAAAAGTGGCCGGGCGCACGTGCCCCTAGCCAGTTCCACTATCTATCTAAGTGTGTCCTTGTGGTCATTATGTATGCATGATGGGCCAGGGCCCTACCACCTTACCTTGTGCTGTGGACTGCGGACGCAACCATGTCACCTCAGGCAGTGTCTAAGACCTTGGACACGTAGCTCTGTCCCCCCCCCTGTAAGCGTAAGCGGAGTGGGCTGGGCCGGCGTACGCCAGGCCAGCGTAGGGGTGTGAAGGATTTGCCCGGGGCTCTGGGCGTGGTTCAGTTCTGGCCTGGACAAGGAAGTAACTAATGAGTGTGTCACTGTTGTAGTGTCGGCGCCACCCAGCCCGCAATCGACATTGTTGCAATGTAGCATGCACCCGGAGGACGGGCTCGCATGAACGGAGAAATGAAGGAGCGCAAGACCGCTGGGGGTCTTGGCTCATACATGCCAAGTGTTGTGTGTATCTGTATTGCCGCAGCATGAGCCAAATGCCTAGCCCTAATCGCAGCGCAAGTTCAGCCAGGCATGAACTCTACATCTGTGTCCGCCCTATCCTTCCCACAGGCCTACACTCACGTGGCCGCCCACCTTCAACGGCCAACATCACAGTGTCGTGGTCAGGCTTGTGGACATGTGCAGACAGGCATGACAATGGTGTACCATAGGAGTGCAAGTGATGCAACCGCGCAGCGCACACAAGTAAATAGGCTCGGGGGAAGGAGGAGCAGCTGTGAGGCAACGTAACACACAGTGATGCCGCTCATTTGCCACATGCAAGACATGTCAAACATGAATCCCAAAGTCGCACACATCCCACCCAACCCCCAACAAGCCACTTCACATTTCCTGAATGCAAGCAGATGAGAAACTAGCATTAGGGATGAAAGCTCCTTTGTCTGAACTATCAGGCGGAAGCACATCTGCACCTCCGACCTCAGAATTGCATGTGCCCGGCACCCCCTGACAGATACTATAGCAGCTGATGACGACTCCCACACTACGCACAGCCCGACGAAAGACCAACGTATACACACCCCACACACAGAAGTCCTTGCTCGAAGTTATCTTGCATGGAATGGCCTTCACACTTACTCCCACACCATCCCAGCCGTACAACCGTTGCACACTAAAACAACTCATTGATCCGAGCTGTGGCATTTCATCCACAGAACTGGCGCAGGTCAGAACAGTGCCGCTTCAACCAGAGCCACTAACGCAATGGCAGAACATCCCAGACTCATGCACAACCCCTGTCAGGTGGAACTGTACCGTGCACGTATGCTGCATTTACTGGGGACACTGCCATTGGCAGTGCTGCGGATCAGTTACCGGCTAACCGTCCGCCTTGCCAACGTCACCTGCATTCAGCCTGTGTTGCATTGTCGATCGTGCATATTCGAGTGGTCCATGGATGTCTGCCTATCCAACAGGACGGTGGCTGAACTGGATTTTGACATGTGTGTGCGCCCCCTGTTGGCCCACGACCAGGAGTGCCACTGTTATACCCGTTTATGGGATGCCTTGATACTTGGCATACATGCTGGCAGCTGGACCTGGGAGATTGCACAACTCCTCGTGTGCAGTGACCACATAGAACCGCTCCCCTATTGGGCTGTAGTGCTAATTGGTGAAAGGGGGTGGACACAGCACATCTGTCCGGACCTGCTAATGGATTGCCTTGCCGTCCTGTTTGGTGAAGTCGACAACAAGCTCATGTTGGAAATGATAGCCTACGAAGCTGCAATCGCTTTCATGGATGAGTAACTACGTACCTGCAGCCACAACAGATTGGAACCCATTGCACATGTCCCAACACCTTGTTGCATCTTGGAGATCTGGTCACATGTCCCACGACAACAGTGGACATGGCTGCATTCGCCTGGACTCCGAATACATGAGCGGACAACAACGCGGGTTAACACACACCTGTGAAAGGTGAGGCACTCCCCCGGAGTGGACAGTGGCGCTTGGCAACGTTCCTCATCCTGACATACTGCTGCATTGGTCTGCATGTTGTGGCACTTATCTTGCCCGTACTGACACGCATATGCTAATAAAGTCTACGCACCTTCACTTGTATTCAACTATGATGAGTGTAGATTTGAGTGACAATGTGCGTCTCACTGCCTATCTGGGTCACGGCCATACATGCGCATTGATAGCATTACCCAGGGAGTACCTTTTTGTGGAATCACTGTCCCTACATTCATCCATACTTTCATACTTGATTGCTCCTAGCCACGACACATCTGTGTGAATTAGAATGTTTTATTCGCATTCAGTGGAGTGTTGAAGCTGGAGCAGTACAGGGCCATGTGAACCCCACTTTACATTGTTGCCCCGTGGAGGGCCAGCCAGAGTCCTTTAGGGATTGACAGGTTCATCGGAAGAGGGAGAATTCAGTCCGCAGTGTGATTGCTGTGTCATTGGTAACCAATCAAAATATGGCAGTCCATGTCGAGGTCCAAGGTGAGTGTCGCTGAGTGTATCGGGGGACAGTGGAAGGTGTTATTCAGGGCATGATGCAGAGGGCAGAACCAAGCTGAAACAGGCCATATGGCAGAGATGAATGCTACCACTTCATTCTTACCCCAAAGCCAGATTCATCATCATCTTCGTCCTGTGATGTGTCAGGTGCCTCACATGTGGGTGGTGGTGTTTAGTCTGCATCACTGTGTGGCACTGACACATCAGGGGCCGGAGGTGGAATGTCTGCCGCACTGTGTGGCACTGACACTTCAGGGGGCGGAGATGTGGATGGAGTAGTAGCAGCAGCATTCATCCGCGCCAGGCCTTGTGGCGGCAATGCCATGACGAGGATCTGCAGGGCATGGAAGATCACAGCTACATGTCGCTGGTGTGCAGCCGTGGCAAACATTCTTTCCGCCTGCATCCGCTCCATGTTCTACATGATCCTCCGCATGTGTCCCAACTCCCGGCTGGCATCGCTGGAGCCACTCTGACTAGACAGTTGTTCTTGGCTCAGAGTCATGACTCCAGCGATGTCAGCTATGGATTGTTGGAGAGCATGGAGCGGACAGTGGGTGTCCGTTAGGGACTGTAAGTGGTCCCTGATGGGACGTAGACACCCACGTATGGCATCTAGTTTGGCTGCCATGAGGTCGAACCCCACCCGCAGCTGATCAGCCATCTTCTCCTGGCACCCTAACACACGGAGTTGGAATGACATGTGTTGGTCGCGGGGGTCCTGGGAGACAGCAGTGGTGGTGGGTGCTTCCTGCTGTGTGGTCTGTGCAGGGGGTGGGGTCTCCTCGATCCAGCTGGGCTGCACTGCTCCTGGAGGTGGGGTGCCGAAGCTGTGCATGGGCTGTTGGAGGGCGTCGGTGTCGATGTTGGGGAGGTCCTCTTCATCATCAGTGCTGGGTTTTTGGGTCTGCTCAGCAGGAGGTGTTGATTCTCCCTCTGCAATGTGAAGGGGAGATGCAGATTGACATTGTGTTCACATGTATGTTGACGCATTGGACAAGTTTACTTACAGACTGCATGACAATGTACATTGTGACTGTTTGTAAGGAGATGCCTATGTGATGCGGGACAGTTGACATTTCTACACCATCAGGGATGTGAGGTTGTACTTGTGCATTGTCATCTCACAGTTTCCTGCTATGCCAAATGCGAATGGCCATTTTCTACACACAAGCGGCGGCAGTTGTGTCCTCTGTTCTGTTGTGAAAGTGTTGCAGTTTGTACCACATTGTTGTCAATGTTGAGGTGCTCTGATTCTTATGTGTGTGTGCTGCATTGTGGGTGTGTTGCCCCTTCAGCTCTGATTTTGCTGGCCCTTATCCCTTTCAGGCGGTGTGCCTTTCACTTCTGTGCTTATACAGTGCTGAGATGTTGCAGACTTGGGTAACTTGGGCTCTTGGTCGGAGTTGTGACTCTTGGGCATGGTTTGTCCGCAGATGTGCTATACTTGATTGTGCATGTGTGCCATTGTGCCCATCTCCCCCCGGTCCCTGGTAGTTACTCACCCTGTTGCTGTTGGGTCAGGTCATGTTGTGCAGTGTCCGGTCCCCCAACTCCTGCCACCGTCTCCCCAATGACTCGGGTCACCATTTCCTCCATCTCATCCAGCTCCTGGTGTGTCGCTGGACTCCCACCTCCAGTCTGCATTGCTGCTTTCAGGTTGGCTGCGAGTTTCAGCTTGGTTTTGCGCTTCACATCAGTCCAGCGCTTCTTGCAGTCGTCCACTTCCCTTCTCTTCACTCCGACTGCATTCACCTTGGCCAAGATGGACTGCCATATTGTATTTTTATTTGCCAATGACACAGTGGAGGTGATGAACAGTTGTTGGTGGTGTTCTATCACCTCCGTAATGAGGATCTGGTTTTCCTGCGTACTGAAAGGCGGGTTCCTCTTCTTCTTCTCCTTGCCCTTCCCTGACCCTGAGGTCCCAGGCTGGTCCTCCGTGGGTCTTGTGGGGTTCTGGTTGTCCTCTGTACTCGCTCCGGCTACCTCCATGCTGCTTCGCAGTTGTTTGTGGTTTGTTTGTGCTTTTTGTTGGCGCTTTTATAGTGGTTTTTCCCGCCTGACTTGTGGGACTTGCAGGCCTGGCGCTGCTTATCGCTGTATTTTTTATCGCAGTTGGGCCCATCGCAACTTTTTTCACGTTAGGCTTTAGATTTTTATCGCCGTCCCGGTGATTTAATCGCGGACATTTGACGCGTTATCGGGACACTATCGCATGTTACCGCCGTGTTGAGAATGAGACGTTAACAGGGAGTTATTTTCCCGCGATAGACGGCGATATGAGCAATAGCGTTAACCTATTTTGGCGATGATTATCGCACGTTCTTGAGAATATCCCCCCTTGTTGTTTATGCAGACCCCACAAGTCATGTCGCAACCATTCAAAGGGCCTACTGTCAAATCTCATCAGTGTGCTTCACCCGCACACAGAGAATTCGACGTCTGTACTTTTTGTTTTGTGCTTTCTGGTTACAATGAAAGAAGATCCAGCTAAAATGTTTTCTCTGTTTCTCACATTATTATCTTCTCAAGGTCTGCTTTTGTAATGGTGAGAAAATAACACATTAAGTACAAAGTATAACGCTTCGGAATGCAGCGTCTGAAAGCCTCATTTATTCTTTCCCTTGCACCCTACTTTCATTTTGCCGCCTTATTTATTAAAAAAAAAAATACATTTCAAAGACTCGTTCCAAAAATACCACAGTTGCCATGGCTTAATTTAAATGATTTTTTTTTAAAACAGATGTTAAATGGTTTCTTGGCTGACCTGTCAATCAAATAAATGAGTATTCTGAGATTAGAACAACCTTGTTACCAGGCCAGTCAAGATTACAATTAGATTTACGACTGTGATCCTACTGGGCTATTAAAATGGACATGGATTTGAGCTCTATTGATGTATTGTAACATTTATATAGCGCTTACTACTCCTATGTGAGGCACTGAAACGCTTGCCTACATGGTCATCATGCTACACCGTGCAGGGTGTGTGGTTGGAAGGGTGCTGTCTTTGCTTTGATCTTAGGTGGGAAATGTTGCGTTGTTGTGTGTGACGAGTACCGAGGTGCGGAATGCAGTGCTATCCGTGTGATAGATGAAGGGGTGTGACAGATAGGCACACAGTTGTAGTTTTCATTTAGCTGGCAGACTTGAACATGTCCCTTATGGCATTTCTTATGATTATAGTCCACTAAACTGGTTACTGTGCTAGGCTGTAAATTCTGAGAAATTTTGTTTAAAATGTATGGTCTTTGCGAGGCAGAGACTGGTGGAACAAATTGCAGAGAGATCTGCTGGGATGGACTTTGTTAATATCGTCCCATATCTGATTGTCATTGTGAGATGTCAAGAAGCGGTCATAGTATGTAGCTTGTTGGGACCTGCGGTAGTGGGCTAAATTTTCCTTATACACCTGGCACCTTGACCTATTACTCTGGAAATAAGACAAGTTCTGAGTTCCAACTTTGTCAAAAGCCGAGTAGCATTGTTCTGGTTACACCAATGGTCACCAACGTTTCAGGGACTGTTCCCTGGCCAGCAACAATGGATGTCTGTGGATAAAAGCCTTTTTATTAGGTTTTTCAGCACCATTGCTAGCTTGCAATTTCCTACTGGGCTTGCTAGTTTTATCCAGTTCTGCTAACTCTTTTTCAAGGACCCCTTCTTTTTCCCCATGCTTGGAAAAGGTAAGTCATTACAGTATGTACTTCTAGATAAGTACTGAACTATCTTTGGCTTGTAATACAGTCCATGCACATACATGCCTTGCAATGCTTAATTTAAATATAAGATTATGAAGCAGTTAATAGGTGCAAGCGTCCAGTACACCAAGTAGAAAGCAAAACAAAAAAATGCGGATTCAAGATGACTGAAGGGTGGTGAAAACTAAAGCATTTACCAAGTATAGCACGTTCGGTGAATTGTTTACTAGTTGACAAATTTTTGTGTTATTCTCAATGCCAAACTATAGGCAATCAGCTCTACTACCATTCCACTACTTATTTTCCCATTGTTTCATTTAATCTGCTTTGTACTGATTTGTGTGTTTCAGTAAGGACCTTTACATCTTCCATTTTTAGTGCCTAAATTATACTTGAGGCCGTCATCTTTCACTTGCTAGTCATGAAGACGGAGCCAGTACGTCTGAAACTAGACTCCGTTATTGTACTTTCTTTTTAAATCTAAATGGGGTGCTCTACAGCTCCCTATATTATGCAAATAGAACAGAAGCATTAGCTGTTCGTGGCATAAAAATTGTCCATTGTGATAAGTTAGGGAAACAAACGCATCTTGAGAAAAATGGCACTTACATATATTTGAAGGAATTAAAAACCATCATGCTTTTCCATGTATTCTTCAACTTGTACTATCCACTGCACACTAAAACTCAATTTTGTTGTATTTGGTGGTAGGAGCCCTAGGGGAGGAGCCACCACACTGCTTCATCTGCAAGCTGAATACATAAAATAAAATATTAATAACAGTTGTTATTATCATTTTGTACTTTGCATTCAGTTTGCAGCTGAAGCCAGGCGGGTGGGGCTGGGCTCCCCACGTCACAGGGGGAAGAGTGGTGGCAGCACCTAAAGCGCGCATGACGCTTTGGCCGGCCGTCTCGGGTCTGCCACAGCATCATGTGCACTCTGCATGTTCTCCATGCAGGCTGTATCACAGCCTGCGTGGAGAACATGCACAACCTGCCAGCCCCCGTCTGAGCACCGAACCATGGCGCTCAGACCAATCACAACGCTGCTAAGGCAGCATTGTGATTGGTCAGGGGATTCTGGAAGGCTGTGTGCTTCCTGCCAGGAGGACGGAGAAAGAATAGGCGGCGGTCGGAGGTAAAGAGGTAAGTGCTTTTTATTTTTTTCATTTTTCCTCCCTCCCTCATTCCCCCCCCCCCCCCGCCCCACTCCTGGTCGGTAGCAGCCGCTACTGGCCCCAGCATTTTCCTGCCAACCATTTGCTCCTGCCTGCAATTCATCATTATTAACAGCAAGTGGGTAGAGTGTATGGCAGCTTTTGCTGGCAGATTTTTGACCCCTCACTACCAGTGGGCCGCCATGTTAGACCCAGGATTTGGAACTCACTATTCCAAATTCTGATTCACCATTTCATTTTGACAAAGCTGACTAGGGCAAGTGGTGAGAGAAAGTGTGGTGGTGGCTATTTCCACCATTTAGGAGCTAGTATGATCTCTACTCAGAATCCCAGGTGTTATTCAATGGAACTGTAATGCATTGCAAACCAGGTGGGATCCCGGCTTGGCGCTTAACTGGCGAGGAAAGAAGAGAACTAACGTTTGCGCGCCTGGGTGGCGCCTATATAGGTGACCGCAATGTCATAACCGACGCTAACAACGCCGACGACGTCACGTGGACCCGAATGGAGCCACCTGACGGCGCACGCAAGGGGTATTGCTCAAGCAAATGTTTCCGGATCCAGCCTGACACCGGGGAAATTCAAAGGTAAGGAATCTGCAGCTAGAAGTCTTTATCAAGTTTTACTTTATGTGCCTAGGGCTTGCAATTAAGTGCTACAAGTGACTGCAATACTTATTGTGCAACCTACTAAAGTAGAACTGTAGAACATGTCTCCAGTTCTGCCCTTACAGCCAGTGTGTGCAGTTTTAAACTGCCATTTCTACCTGGTAAACTAAACGTTTTGCAAGGCCTAAACCTTTCATTGTAGTATTTATAAGTCATCTCTAAGGTAGGCTGTAATTACGCATAGGGCAAGGTGCATGGTATTCAAAAAGTAGGACATGTATACTGAAAGTTTTACATGTCCTGGCAGTGAACCCCTGTAGGAAGCTGGATCCCTATATAGGGTACTAAAAATAATTAAGCTGTGCAGAGAGTCCAGTGGGTCCCCAGTAGTTTTACAGAGGCTAAGGTAGATAATACTACTGCTCTCTTTTGTGGTAGTGTGGGCAAGCAGTTAGAACCCAGGACCCAAAGTATGGATCGAATTCCCTAAAAACCATCCTGAACCTGCTGAAATCATAGCTACAGGAAGAGACAACATCCTACTTGTAATGAGACCTGGTGAGGAGAAATGGGAACATGTGCTGCTGATAAATGCTATATGCAAGAATGAATAATACTTGTTTGTTCTCTGTTCTTCTAGATCACAGCATGGCGTGTTTATGTCCTGATTGCTCTGTTTGGACTGTGTTCAGGGATGTCCAGAGGGGACTGGGAGTGTTCAGGGAGGCCCACAGCCAAGGGACTCAACCACCAGTATCAAATGACAACCTTATTACAGTAGCCAGAGAAAATGTAGACTTATTTGGTGCAAAATGTGCCCAACATATCCCATTTCTGTATGCGGAACATTAAGAGCACCCTTGACATTATCTCCACCTGCTTAGTTGTCATACCTGCTCCTGTTAATGTTCTATTACACTTCTTTAATACTACCAATGCTTATGAGGTGGTGGAGGAGAGCGATGCCAGAGCCCACCTCTCACTATATGAGTACTGCAAATTTTGCCCTGATGTAACAAGAAATCTGTGGAAAAATATGACTCATATCATGACATTCAATAACTCTTTTGCAGACACTTGTTATAGGCTTACATGTGATCCTGCTAAAATAGGCAAGTGCCAGCAGCTAACGCTTGACAGTTCTATGAGTAACATTTTCAGAGAGCAACGTACATTGTGTCAGTTACGGAGCTATAGTATGTGCATCACTGTAAATAACAATATGTCCTGCAAACACATAGGGGGATATTCTCAAGAACGTGCGATAAACATCGCCAAAATAGGCTAACGCAATTGTTTATATCGCGGGAAAATAACAGTGTCAACGTCGTATTCTCAACACAGTGGTAACATGAGATAGTCTCCCGATAACGCCTCAAATGTCCGCGAAACAACTACCGCGACGGCGATAAAAAAGGAAACCCGAACGTGAAAAAAGTTGCGATGGGCCCAACCGCGATAGAAAAATCGGTGACAAGCAGCGCCAGGCTTGCAATTCCCACGTCAAGCGGGAAAAATCACCATAAAAGCTGCAACAAAAAAAAACATAACAACTGCGAAGCACAATGGAGGTAGCCGGAGCAAGTACAGAGGACAACCCGAATCCCACAAGCCCCACAGAGGACCAGCCTTGGACCTCGGGGTCAGGGAAGGGCAAGGAGAAGAAGAAGAGGAAGACGCGGTTCAGTCCGCAGGAAAACAGGATCCTGATTACGGAGGTGATAGAACACCATCAACTACTGTTCGTCAACTCCACTGTGTCATTGGCAACAAAAAATGGAATATGGCAGTCCATCCTGGACAAGGTGAATGCAGTAGGAGTGCTGAGGAGGACAATGGAAGAGCTCAAGAGGCGCTGGAATGATGTGAAGCGCAAAACCAAGCTGAAACTCGCAAACAACCGCAAAGCAGCAATGCAGACTGGGGGTGGGAGTCCTGCACCACAGGAGGAGCTGGATGAGATGGAGGAAATGGTGTCCACAGTCAGCAGTGTGGAGACGGTGGCAGGAGTCGGGGGACCGGACACTGCTCAACATGACCTGACACAACAGCAACAGGGTGAGTAACCACCAGGGACTGGGGGGACGGGGGAGATGGGCACAATGGCCCACATGCACAATGAAGTATAGCACACTGCAAAACCACAATGACTCTGGATCATGTCCCTGATCTCCTTGCCATACAGCAGCACACATAGAAACAGCAAGTAGTCCCCCGTCCACAATGTGCCCAGAGGGGGCCCTCCCCACACATCACCAATCTCACAACAAACCCATGCACATGTGCTGAACCCAGCAAAGCTGCGGATCCGTGAGCCCCACTGACAATGCAAGTGACACTGCATGACGATGAGCATGTCTGCAGGCCACTCATCATGACATGTTGCACGCCACGACACCGAGGTGGCTGAGTGTGGTCCACATTAGGAAAGGAGCAGGTCACACACAGACACATCCACGTGCACAAAAAACCCCTGACGGCAACAAGACATCTGCGGACAAACCATGCCCAAGAGTCCCAACTCCCACCAAGAGCCCAATTTACCCAAGTATGCAACATTTCAGCACTGCATAAGCACAGAAGTCAAAGGCACACCGCCTGAAAGGGAGAAGGCCAAGCAAAGTCTGAGCTGCAGGGGCGACTCTCCCACAATGCAGCACACACACAAGAATCAGAGCACATCAACATTGACAACAATGTGGTACAAACTGCAACACATTCACAACAGAACAGAGGACACAACTGCTGCCGCTTGTGTGTAGAAACTAGCCAATCACATTTGGCATAGCAGGAAACTGTGACATGATAATGGACAAGTACAACCCCACATCCCTGATGGTGCACAAATGTCCACTGTCCCGCTTCAAATAGGCAGCTCCTCCTAAACAGTCACAATGTACATTGTCATGCAGTCTGTTTGGAAACTCGGCCAATGCGTGGATGACGAGGAGGACCTCCCCACCTTCAACACCGACACCCTCCAAGAGCTCAAGGACAGCTTCCACACCCCACCCCCAGGAGCAGGGAGGCCCGGCTGCATCGAGGAGACCCCACCCCCTGCACAGACCACACAGCAGTAAGCACCCACCACCCCGGATGTCTCCCAGGATCTGCACGACCAACACATGGCATTTCAACGCCGTTTGTTGGAGGGCCAGAAGGAGATGGCTGAGCAGGTGCGGGTGGGGTTCGAACTCATGGCAGCAAACTAGATGCCATCCATGGGTGTCTATGTCCCATCAGGGACCACTTACAGTCCCTAACGGACACCCACAGTCCGCTCCATGGTCTCCAACGAGCCATGGCTGACATCGCTGGAGTCATGACTCGGAGACAAGAACACCTGTCTAGTCAGAGTGGCTCCAGCGATCTCAGCCGGGAGTTGGGACACATGCGGAGGCTCATGGAGGACATGGTGCGGATGGAGGCGGAAAGGATGGCTGCCACGGCTGCACATCAGCGAGATGTAGCTGGGATCTTCCATGCCCTGCAGATCCTCATCATGGCATTGCTGCCACAAGGCCTGGCGCGGATGAATGCTGCTGCTCCTACACCATCCACATCTCCGCCCCTGATGTGTCGGTGCCCCACAGTGCGGCAGACATTCCACCTCCAGCACCTGATGTGTCACTGCCACGCAGTGCTGCAGCCGAAACATCACCACCCACAGGTGAGGCACATCACACATCAGAGGACGATGATGTGGATGAGACTGCCGTTGTTGTAATGAGGAAGCGGTAGCATTCATCTCTGCCATATGGCCTGTTTCAGCTTGGTTCGGCCCTTTGCATCATCACCTTCCACTGTCCCCCGATACACTCTGCGGCACTCACCTTGGACCTCGACATGGACTTCCATATTCTGTTTGGTTACCAATGACACAGCATTCAGACTGCGGACTGAACTCTTCCTCTTCCGATGAATTTGTCCTTCCCTAATGGACTCTGGCTGGCCCTCCATGGGGCAACAATGTCAAGTGGGGTGTGCATGGCCCTGTATTGCTCCAGCTGCAACACTCCACTGAATGTGAATAGAACATTCAAATTCACACAGATGTGTCATGTCTATGATCCTTCAAGTATGGATGAATGTAGGGTCACTGATTCCCCCTCACGTCCATTTTGCACATGTTGTGGGGCTTGGGTCACAGGGTGCAACATTGCTGATTGCGGTCCGGGTGGCGCAGACACTACAACGGAGACACACGCATTGGTCACTTCATTGTCCAGGCCAGAACTGAACCACGCCCAGAGCCCCAGGCTCATTGTTCACACCCCTACGCTGGACTGGCATACGCCAGCCCAGCCCACTCCACTTACGCTCACAGGGGGGTGACGACACAGCTACATGTCCCAGGTCTTCCCTGTAGTGATCTGCTGGTCACTGGTCTAGTTGTCAGCATGCCACAGCCACTCCCTGAGGGCTGGTTTACACCCACACCCATCCAGCACAGGCGTCACGGGACATGTGACCCTGCCAATAAAAGGGGCCCACCACAGCACATCCCCCACTGCCGGAGGTGACATGATGGCGTCCGCATCCACGGAACTCGATCATAAAGGGTCCGTGACTTGCGTTGCACAGAGTTAGTGGCACCCGATGGCCTGTGTCCGGCACGGGCCTACCGCCACGTGGCGATGACTTGCGTTGCACTGAGTTAGTGGCACCCGATGGCCTGCGTCCGGCATGGGCCTACCACCACGTGGCGATGACTTGCAGTGCACAGAGTTAGGCCCACCTGAAGAGCTGAGCGGGTGTGCAGCCTGCGATGATGCGTTGGCCTCGATACGGCATCCAGCAAATCAGGACTCGATTTGATTTGTGAGCCCTGCTGGACCGCAGTGTACGCGCAGGCAGCAGTCAGCACACACATGACTCCGCAGTGCGGTGCCGCAGGGTGCGCTGGGGGCCTGTGGTGCGGAATCGAGCGATCGGCTGAGGAGGTTGCACCGGCACGTGTAGGGCCCTCTTGGAGACACGCCGGTCGCGGCAGGTGAGCATTGAGGCCTAGGTGCGCAGGGGCGGGCAGTCATCGCTGGGCGGCGGACCGGTCTGGGGACCAGGGCTGGGGTGCAGCAGGTGCACAGGATCGTGCAGGCACCACCGGTCACAGCGGCGGCCTCGTGGCTGGGTGGGGGGCACCGCCCTGGCAGACACGACCCTGCATCCGCTGACGAGATGTGCGTGTGTTGGCTTGGGACGTAGTCACCTCGTCTCCAGTGTGAATACGGCCGTTGAATGTGGTCGGGCACGTGTGTGTAGGCCTATGGTCATGATATGGCGGACACAGAGACACACGCAGTAGTTACTGTGGTGGCCATCCCGGAACTGGACCACGCCCAGGGCCCCGGGCTATTCATTCGTGACATACGCCGGCCAAGGCCGCTCCGCTCAGGCTTACAGGGGGGGACCACATGGCTACATGTCCAAGGTCTTCCACACTGCCTGGGGTAACCTGTTTGCGTCCACTGTCCACTACACTGCAAACACCAGCAGTAGATGTCCACATGGACATGTCTGTGCTCTGCATACTGCAGTCTGTCCAGCACATCTCCGCCACACTTGGCATTGTGTCCTTTCTTATTGCTGGGTCACTTGCCTCCTTCGCACATTCTTTGTTCCCACCTCTCCCCACATTCTGCAATTGTGTGGCAGAGGGGCTCTGCCTTTGTGGATGGTTTGTCTACATGTCTGGCCCCTGTTACCACGGTTACTTGTGTTGTCGTGTCCGGTAGTTGGGCATGTTGGTTGGCATGTTCTATGTGATTATGTTACGTGTGCTCTCCCACAGTTGTGAGTTGTGTGATTGTGGAGTTGAGGTGTGTGGTGTGTTCAGTTAGTACTTACCAATGAGCAGTGCATTGCCATAGGTGCCATCCTGGAAGCGCTGGTTGATGATGGACTGTCGGAAGATGTATGCATCATGCACACTGCCTGTGAAGTTGGCGACGACATTAGTGAACTGTCCCCGGTGGTCCACTATTGCCTGCACATTGATGGAATGTGTGTGCTTTCTGTAGCGGTAATTGTGTGCAGGGTCGGCAAGGGGCACAAGTAGTACATGTGTACAGTCAATTGCCCCCGACACGTGCGGTAAGGCAGCTATGGCGTAACTCCCTTGCATGGTCTCCAGCTGTTCATGCACAGCGTGGGGGAAGTGAAGGTGCAGGGGTATCAAGATGATATAAACCGTGATGTTTACAGGTATAATGAATCCTGCATAATGAGACCGTAACAGATGTTTGTGTGGTCGTAACCTTCCTTTTCTTTCCTGCGGAGGTTACGAGCACATGGACTTCTGTTACAGTATATTTGGACTGGATTCATCATACCTGTATGCATTCCGGTTTGTCCAAGTGCAATACACTGTACCAGATTACGTTTGTGACTATGAGGACGCTTGACCATTGTCACCATTTCTCCAACAGGTTTCTGACTACTGATTTCGGGATATGGAATGGTATTGGGGAGTTCCCGCAGCATTTGCAGTTTATTGGATCCACACGTTGCCCTGGTGAAGTTCCGCGTTGGCTGAGCTTTTCGTCTTGTTATTTATGTATTTGTAATAAAGTTCTGTTTTTCCACTACCGTTGACTACTGGACTTCATGACCTGGGGGGGAGGGTCCGGGGTGTGGTTGCGGTGGGTGTTGTGGCCCTCTTGGGTCTCCAGGCTGCATGATCATTGTCTCAATGGCATCTGTTGGTCTTCAGATGTGGCTCTGGCCTGGGCTCCCTTTCATGCTGCAGGTTGTCGTCCTGCTTTACACCAGTAAAAGGCAGGTGTTAAATCCCTGCTGCTAACGCGCCTTATCGCCTGTTTTTGGGTCGCATCGCAGATCTGGCTGGTCGTTGAGAATATCGCGAAGTGGTGTTTTCGTGTGTTTTTGCACGGGAACGCCTACTCTGCATATCATTAGTGTTAATTGTCGCTCTCATCCGTGGCGATGTTTTTTGCGTCAGCTATCGCTGGAAAACTGGCAATATCGGCAGTTTGCACCAGCTTGAGAATAGGGCGATAAATCTATTGCCACTTTTGCGGCGCTAAAGTGCCGATAAATCGGCGATAAGTCCTTGAGAATATGCCCCATAGTGTCTGTTGCTAGTCACTTTAGGCATGTTAAATTACCTAAGGGATGGCTCTTTTCATGTGGCAATACGTCATACACCTACATCCCAGTGAACCTGACTGGTGGACCTTCTGCCTTAACATGATTTGCACCCTCATTCTTCCCCCTTCTGTCCTTCTCCATCCTTCCGATCTTCATACATCCTTTTCGTTCTCAGCCTTTCTCCCTCTTTTCTCCACTCACCTTGTTTCCCTGCTCTTCCCTCAGTTCAGCATGTGTCTCTCTGCCCTTTAAATCCCCTTTTCCTTTCTTTTTCTATTCTTACCTCTTGTTTCAGCCTTTCAGCTTCTACCTTCTTTTAGGTCCCCCCCAAGCCCTTCTCTTCTTTGCTCCTCTTGGCATTAATGCAATTATTTTACATCATTCATGCCTTAATGGGCCATTTCGCAGGCTTTCTCCCATTTTCAACACTCACACCTCTAGTCTCCATTTTCTTATATCCATATTCCTCTTTTTACTCCCTTTTGCTCTTTGCCCTTCTTTCCCCCTTCAGACCCACTCCCTTTCTTATTCTCTGTTCACCTCCTCTCTCTCTTTTCCCTCCTTTCAGTCTTGCTAACACTGTTTTCATGGTTTAGAAGCAGTCTCAATTTATTTCAGGTGAAATCTGGTAATGCCCCTTACTTAAGAAAAGAAAACACTTCTTAGGAACCATCAACAAAATGGGCAATACACTGGGGCACGCAGACACCAATCCAACTCTCACCACTAGGTATGATCTAGAGGATACATTTTAGTCATGGAACTAAGAATTGACATATAGTTCTGGCTTCACCAAAATATGCTAGTATGAAACACTGTATTACAATTTTGGGAAGGGCCACAACCACTGTTCCCTGTAACCTGCGCGCGTGTGCGCCCGCGCACCTATTTGAATCAGAGCGCGCAGAGCCTTCTTTGCAGCGCGCACACACCACGAGAGGCAAGTATTCATGTTAATCGCAGCGCTGCGATTAACATGAATACTTGAAGAAAAGCAGACAATATGCCCCTCTCGCGCTCTGTTAAGAAAAGTCATGCAGGAAGCCTAAAATCACGACGTGTGCTTTCACAATCATTAACATATATTAGTGATTGTGAAAGCACACATTGTGCTGTTGGGCTTGCTGCATCCTTTCTTAACATAGCGCAGCAGTTTGTGTGCCTTTTTGAAAGTTTCCATGTTAAATGCAGCCACGAGTGTAAGCATGTCGGGCCCTGCAATTAACATGAAAACTTTCAAAAAGGCATGCAATCTGCTGCGGTTCATTAACAAAGGCAGGCAACAAGCCTAACAGCACAACGTGTGCTTTCACAATCACTAATATGTATTAGTGATTGTGAAAGCACACGTCGTGCTGTTGGGCTTGCTGTGTGCTTTTTCTTAACATAGCGCTTCAGTTTGTGTGGCTTGTTGAAAGTTTCCATGTTAGATGCAGCCCAGAGTGTAAGCATGTCGGGCCCTGCAATTAACATGAAAACTTTCAAATAGGCATGCAATCTGCCTCGCTCTATTAACAAAAGGCAGGCAACAAAGCCTAACAGCACAACAGGTGCTTTCACAATCCCCAATATGTATTAGGGATTATGAAAGCACACGTCGTGCTGATAGGCTTGCTGCGTGCCTTTTGATGATAGATAGGGTGACCAGAATTTTAAAGCCAAAACCGGGAAATTTCACACGAACAGAAAAGGGACTACACATAGCTGCCAAGGTTTCAGATTGCTATGTGTGACATTTTCAAAATTTCAGTGCAATTATGAGTGCATTTCAATGACGATGAGTGACACATTCTTGAGAGCAAAATCAGCCTTGCTCTACCCGGTACACTAGAACCCCATTCCCAATATGAACCAACCTGCCCCACCCACTGCATTCAAACACCACACAGCCAACTAACTCCATTCATATCCACCAGAACCAACCTACTCCTTCGCAGTCCATCTTAACCACATTCACATCCACAGTGCTTAGCTCACCTGTGCCAAGCAAGACTCGGGCCAGGTTGAGATGGGGCTAGGGGTCATTGGCATTGCTTTGCTGATTATTGCTGATTATTGCAGGAGAGAGGCCGGGCCTGGCCTGGCCTTTCAGGACTGGCCTCAGACCAAAGGCTGCATGTAATACCCATAACGGAGCACCGTACAATCTGTGTCAGCAGAGAGAGGCTGCTGCCTGTGTGTCCTAGGGGCTGCACTGAGTCCGAGTCCTAACGTAAACTGCACTGGGTAGCTCTAAGTCTCAGCTCCCTGTCACCCGGGCCGTGATGGTGACCCTGGTGCCTGTACACTGTAACTGTGTCACGCGATTGAAACGGGGCATGTGGTGAATGGTTGTTCAGTCAACAACTGAACAACCTTCAGCAAAATTAACCTGTCTGAGAGGCTGCAGGGGACTGAGGAAATGAGCAGGTAAGATTTTAATTAAATTATTTCATATAGCCATCCTGGGCTGCGCCACATTTTCTCAGTTTCCAACACAGTCTACCAAGGGCCTGCAAGTGACTGGCATGGCAGGCTGTACAGGAAAAAGCATTCATAGGTGAGCTTTGTTTATTTAAATACCACAGTGCTGGGATAGTTTTAGCACGGTCCTCAGTGTGCACAGCCTGAGTTACGGCCGACATCCTTAGGCTGCTTCAAAACCATGTCTGGTATGAGTATGGGTGGGCAGGGTTTACTATCAACATACCGGACTCAAGGCTAGTTGCACCCCGGGGTCTCACCTGTGACTTTTGAAGATGCCAGCAACCGCCGCGACGACTTCCCTGCGCAGGCCAGGCTGTGGGCAGATGCCACGGTCCAGGACGCGACGACTCGTGCAGGCTGTCTGCTAAACATGAAGTAGCACCACTCCCGCGGCGGCCGCAGTTTGGGTCGGGTTGCGGGCGGCCATAGGCATATTAGGGTCGCGCGGGTCGGCACAACAATGCACGGTTCCCATTGCCAAATGTAAACTGACTGTCGTGCCACACAATCGCACTGCAGGCGGCAGGGCGCCTATAGCTAGGTGCGTAATCGGTCTCAGTCTATCGGACATTGGGCGCAGGGTAAATCAAGCAGACACTGATTCGCTCGCGTTGTCACGTGAGGTCAGTGAAGCTGAATGCTGCGCCAGCCCAGTATGGGTGAAGTTGTTACACTGTAGCCCCTAAAGCCAGCCCAAATCTAGCTGAGCGAAACTAGCAAATCTGCACAAGCAGGGCTGACCGCGCTGTGCCAGCTTTCTGTAAGTGGTGCTAATTACCAGCTAGTTCTGGGCTTGACATCGGAGAATGATTCAGAAATGCGTGACTTTACATTTCAGTGCGGTGATGATGGCCACCACACTAAAAAGCGTTAGTCTAAGCCTGATGCGTTGTACTTGGAGGGCTGCAAAAGGCATGCAAGAAATGCAGCAGGAGATAAAACCCATAGAAGGAATGTTCTGTGGTTGGCTAAGGACAGGACACAACAATGCATTTTCTCAGATTCCATTGTGGTGCAATCTTGAAAAACACAGACACCTCTCAGGGATTTAGCATTCCCATTTGACAAGTGATAGTAAGGGACACATTCTCCATTAAAAGTCTTTTAATGTAACAATATGCTTTTGAATACTGTATCCTTTTTATGTTTGTTGTATGTTGCAAACCTGCCTTAAGACCCTTAATGTGGTGCTGTATGTGTAGAAATACACTGTCTTTTCACTTTATTAAGCAAATGTTTGAGTGATAGTTCCACTGACATTTGTCGCTGCACCCACACACGCGGTTGGGTTCTTGGCGCACATAGCCTTGGCTGCAGCGCACAGAGACCTTATACTGCCGCACACAAAGAAAAAAAATTAGAGGGAACATTGGCCACAACACAGCAACATGTTCCTGGTGACAGCAGTCCATAAGCTTCAATCAGAAAAAAACGTGTAGACAAAAAGCTTGACTAGATACAATAGATGTTACTACTCGTCCATGTCCTCGGCCCACCTCCTCGCCCTCCTGCCTCCACTCTCACCTGGAACTCTGGATTCTTTTTGCTTGGTATTGAGTTATTTCAGGGGGGGCAGAGCAACAGACTTAAAGGGCGATTGTTAGACCTGTCAGCCTTAGGGTGGTCTTCCCCCAAACGGTTTGCCTTTCTCCTCCATATTTTTCAGATCTCTTTTTTGTTGGCCTTAGGACTCTGTGCACTTTAGAACTGCTAGTCAGTGGTAAAGTGTGTGTGCTCACCCCTTAAAACATGATAACATTGGCTTATCCACAGCTGGCACATTTAATGTAAGTCACTAGTAAAGTGGTACTACATGTATCCAGGGCCGTAAATTAAATGCTTCTAGTGGGCCTGTAGCACTTAGTGTGCCATCCAATTAAGTAGCTCTTGACACTTGTCTCAGGCCTGCCATTGCAACCTGTTTGTGTCGTTTTTAAATTGCAATTTCCAACTAGGAAAATAAACTTTTTTGCCAGGCCCAAACTTTCCTTTTTAATGCATATAAGTCATCCCCAGGGTAGGCCCCAAACGGCCCACAGGGCAGGGTGCAATGAATTTAAAACGCAGGGCATGTACCATTTAGTTTTACAAGTCCTAATAGTGAAAAACTCTTAAATTCATTTTCACAATTGCAATTCCTACCTCTCCCATAGGATAGCATTGGAGTTACCTTTTTACACTTAATAAGTATATCTTTCAAATGGGGGCAGATAAACAGTTCATGTTTGATGTCATTGGAATTGTAATAAAAAATCCTCTTTTATGGTAAAGTTGTATTTTCCATTACAGTTTTGAAAATGCCACTTTTAGAAAGTTGACATGTTCCTGCCTTAGCCATTTGGTGCTTGCAGCCTATTTCTGGTCACATGACTGGGTGTAGTTGGTCTTTGTGTATTCCTCCTAAACTTTAAACAAAATCCTCTAGAAGTTTCTCCTACTTCAAAAAAGGCACAAGATATAAATATTGGACATTAGACACCAACTCTTAAATACAGTTCTGGACCTGTAGAAGACTCTGCCAGGAAGAAGGACTGCTGTGCTTCTAAAAGGACTGCCACTCTGCTGGACTGCTGCCCTGAAGAGTGCTGCCTGCTGTGCTGACCTGTTGTCTGGGTGAGAAGGACTGAGCCTGCAACCTGTACCCAAGACCACCAGAGTGACTCCAAGAGCTAGTCTCTTGTAAGCAGCACCTGGACTTTGCAACTGTCCTACTGTGCCAAGTGATACCACCCCAGTCCTGGACCCTTGGAAGTGGGCCTGAAGGAGTTCTGTCAGCCCATCTGTGGATCCAACAGAACCGACTCATGTCCTCTGCTGCGTGGTGCAACCCCGAACAGAACTGACGTATTGCCTCTGCTGCATGGGCTTTCCCATTGCAAGGACTGTGTACGCCCCCGCAGCCTCATCCGAACTGCTACTGCCCGGCGCATCCTTGCCACAGGCCCTCACATCGCAAGCCCTTCATCAACAGCATCCTCGACAACGACACAGGACTCCACATATAGAGGACGCAGCTTCATCAGAACCAGCCGGTACGGGACACTTTCTTGACACAGGACTTCACATCACAAGCCCCCTTATTGATGGCATCCTCCACAAAGATGCAGGATCTTGCATTGCAGCCTCGAAGCTCCCCGTAACAGAAGCTGTGCAATGCATCTCTCACTAGGACCTTGCAATGCTCTGCAATCTGGATTTAAGATACTCTTGTTCAGCAGGCCTAACTGGGTCCCTGTAGCCAGCCCACGCTCCATCGCGGTCGATGTGAACTTGTGATTTTGTCCCAATCCAGCGCGACCAGATACAGTTGGTGCTTTGTGCTGTTTCTACTTACATCTTTACAATTGCTTATTGTCAGTTCGACTGATTGGATTGTCGTCATTCTGGCCTTGTTTTATTTATTAGAAATTACTATTTTTCTAATTTGGAGTGGGATTTATCTTGTGTGGTGTTTTTACGTTAATACTGTATGAAGTGTTGCACAAATACTGTACATATTGCCTCTGAGTTAAGCCTGACTGCTCTATGCCAAGCTACCTGAGGGTTGAGCACAGGTGAATTTAGCGTTGACTTGTGACTTCACCCTGACAAGGTTTGTGGTTGCTGCTTGAGTAGGGTTTCACCTCCCTCAACCAGTAACCTAATTTCTTACAGTCTGCACACCTTAATGATGGAAAGAGAAGCTAGATTTGAATAGAGTTGAGTATTTAGTCTTTCATCTCACTTTCCATACTAAAACAATTGTCTCGAGGAGGTGTGCCACCTCATGAAAATAAGGACTGGGACGAGGAGGAATTTGGGAGAGGATTAATGAACATTGCCAGTAAGTAATGAAGATGTTTCCTGTATTAAGGTTAAGCTAATTTCTGACATGATGAGGGATAAGGTCATACATGATTGTCCAAAATAAAACAATATGGTCAAGTGGTACTAAGGCTGCAATGCTAAACTGTTTGTTACACGTTTGTTGAACGTCTCTAGGGGATGTCAATGTTAAGTCCATTTGAAGAATCAGCATACTAAATGGAATATGATGTATATACTGGTTGATTCCCAACAAGTCTGGAATCTATTGAAAATCCCCATCTGGTGTTTGGACTAGGAACCGTATTGAATTAGCTCCAAGTTCTCTCTGGTTTCTGGGTACAAGGATAATGGCACCTCGAAGAAGAAGAGAATTTATCACTTTTTTCAAGGCAGACTGATTAGGAAGCCGAGGCATCAGAGGCCTTATGAATAATGGTCCTAGAGAAGGGAGTTGAAATACAATAAAAATCTCTGACAATGTCAAGATCACAGGCATCTTGGAGACTAATTGTGTCATGCTGGAAGAAAATGATAGATGGGACCCCCTACTACTCCTCCTTTTGGTGCATAGTATCTTTGGTTAAAATAGTTGGTGTTGCTTGGAAATTTGAAGGTGAGTCCAAGATTTCTGAGGCAATGTATACCCCCCCACCCCCACACCATTTGCCCCTCCCTAGACAGTTCTTGTGGAGCCCTTCTGGCAATTAAAGATTCAGGACAACCAGAAGCCATTCTGAAAGGCTGTATAATCTTCTTTTCATCTGCTGTCTTTTGAATTATGTCCAGCAGCTCAGGCCCAAATACTGTAGGCCCCAGAAGGGAAAGGTGATTTATATGAGCTCTCCAAGTACCTTCCACAATTTCAAGCTAGTGTTGTCATCTAGCCTCCAGAGAAGCATATGCAGCAGTAGCTGCAGACTAGAAGTCCTCATAAGTTATCAAAGCAGCGTAGTGTTTCACTTATGATGGGACTGTCTGTTAATTAGACCTTTTTGGGGGGGGGGGGCTCTACACTACTTCAGAAGGTGTCAACCTTTCCTAATCCAATCACCCCAAAGGTGATGCCCCTGGGCCTCAAACCCCCTGCTCTGACTTGCTTGGCTAAAGGCGAATAGCACATGTGCCTACAATGCCTGAGCACAGCAAAACCTACAATAGTGCACTACTAGAAAAAGACAGAAACTCCACCAGCCATACAATGTCACCAACAATTATAGATGATGCTAGCTATGTAGTGCCTGATAAGCAACATTCAAGTATCACATCTAGCACTTGAACTTAAATGGAAGCTTTTGGTCAACCACCTGAGTGAGGGGACGCCCAGCCTGGCCCTCTCTCCATGTTGGAGGGCCTTAGAAACCATGATATTCAGTCATACATTGCAATCACTACGAGCTGGTCCTCCAATGATAAATGGGAAAGGAAATTTACCCGTCGATATTTTGCTTTTTCAGGCAGACACTGTTGGTTATCTTACCCTTTTGCGGTTGGGGTTTTGCAGAAGGTGGGGAGGGAAGGGTTGGGTGAAACTCAGGTCATTGAATGGAGAGGAGACAGCGAGCACGCCCCACGTAATTAGACAATTGTGAGTTCTGCACCTAACTTAAGTAAGCAGCAGAGCCCGTTTCAGCGATCTCTCTTACCTGTGCTTGTAATGATGTGTGATTGTACACTTTTCATTTTAAAATGCTAATAAAAATGTTTTGAAACAAAAAAAAGAAGTTATCAAAACAAAATCGAGCCAAACGGTCAACTGACCTTAACCACTAGGAGGCAGGAGGGGCTCTCTCATAGGCTCTCTTCTTCTCTTTTCTCACATGGGCACTAATTTTGCTATTTTTAGGTCTCGCCTGAGCCAGCGCATGCGCTGACTGGCGAGACATTTTGTGAGTGGGCTTTTAAAAGTCTGACCACAGCTTTGTGTGGCATACAGTGTGCGGTTACGCGCACAGGCACGAGCAGAGGCGCCATCTGGCTTTCGTCTCGCTCGCCCAAGCGCGTGCGCCTCGCTTCAATGCCCCTCCCCCACCACAGAGCGCGTCTCGCAGCTTGTTTTCTTTGTAATCCAGCTCGATTGTTGACTGCATGTATGTTTGGAAGCTGTCTTTTTATTTTGTTTCCGGAACACATCTATTGTTTTTAACGACTACGACTTTTTTTTTGATGGAGCTACTAATCTAGCTTGTTTTTCAGGAGACATCCATTCTGTAACATTTAGCAGGCTGGTTCTATAATCGAATCCCAACAAGGTCGCCTGAGCCTTTCGTTTTTCAAAGCTTGTTAAAAGTGAGTACTGTTGGGTGAGGGCGTAAGGGCATGTGTTTACAACTCTATGTAATGTGAAGTCGGCGTCAAGTGTTTCGTTATTAAACAAACAACAACAAATTAACAGTCTACAACAGTGAGTGTAAAAGGATGCATTTTTTTTTTTTTTTTTTACCGATTTGGTGAATCTTGGACTTCATAGGAAGACTGATTTTCCTTTAAAAAAAAAAAAAAAGTAACCCTTAGTGCCATAATGAGTGTTCATCTCCTGAAACGGCATGTATCCTACTGTTTGGCACTTATGAAGTCATGCATGCCCAGTCCCTATTTGAATGTGTTTTCTAGAATCCGGTTTTATTAAAGTATTTGGAACATCTGACTTGTCACAACAGTTTCTTCTTTTGATATTGCAAATTATTTCCCCTCGTGTTCCGATGTTAGAGCTGTGGGTGAAGATATTGACTTGCAAGCTCCTGTCATGGCCTACTGTCAGTTTTCCTTGGACCTATTGGGCCCAACTTGGGTATAAATATTTTTACTTTCTGCTCCTTCTTGTTTGTGGGTATTTTCTTTTTATCAAGTGTTAAGTCGATAACCAAAGGCCGGTGAGTGAAAATATTTACAAACTGCAATAAAACTTTCCTTTTGTGTTTTCTCCCAGATGTTCGTGAAGGTCTACGATTAATTTATTTTGTAAGGGTCGAAGTTATTTTCTCCATGCTTAACCTGCACGACATGAGTATACATAGGGGAGGGGCTTCAGCGTGTTTCCTCAAATGATCAGCTGGTCGTAAATGTATAATGTGCATTCAGTTTCATGTTCAGTGTGTAAAGTTTAGCAACATTTATATCTCCTACCACGCCCTCAGTACATCTCTCGGTAATTAGTGTGACTCAATTGATTGTTTGAGAATAGAATTCTAGTAGGCTCTGAGACAAGCGTTTGCGCTGTCATTTGCAAGACATTTTGTTTACTTACAGCAGTTATAGTGGCTGCCCATTGCATACCATTGGTTGACTTCATTGCCACGTTCATTTGCTTGCTATTCATAAGTTGGTGTGTGCAGCGTTTACTTCCACTACTTGTGTTCGCCTCTCTCATGGAGCATGGTCCCAAGTACTTGTGTCCTTCCACTGCTCCCTAAATCGGGAGCTACTTTTTTTATTTTGTCTAAGCACTCAACTAGCGTGTTTCTTCCAGCAGTCTCCCTTGTGTACTTGTCTTATCTGTTGCTTTGGGCACCGATCTCAGCCCTCCATTTTGCTTCCCCCTCCCTCGATATGTTTTGTTACTCACTCCCTGGCCATGCCATACCTCTTTTACCCTCACACCCTTTGTTCTTGTTGCCCCCCATGCGCCCTCCCTCTCCCACCTGCCCCCCTCTCCCTGCACAATTAAAAAAAGGAGCTGTGACGCGGCCAATGCTGGTGGCATAATATCTTTTTTTTTTTACCTTTTAGCCATGCTGCCGTAAAACAAGTATAAACATTGACAAAGCCAATAGCTCTTGTCTCTTCTGTGATACTTGTTGGTTTTGCTAGTGCTTGTTGGGCAGTTCCATCTGATGTGCACCATATTGAGGGTCTCTTTGTGCTATCCCATGCATATATTGGATGAGGACAGATGACCCTCTACCCCTCTTCTACCCCTCTACCCCTCTTCTACCCCTCTACCCCTCTTCTACCCCTCTACCCCTCTTCTACCTCTCTACCCCTCTTCTACCCCTCTACTACCCCTCTACCCCTCTACTACCCCTCTACCCCTCTTCTACCCCTCTACCCCTCTTCTACCCCTCTTCTACCCCTCGTCTACCCCTCTACTACCCCGCTACCCCTCTACTACCCCTCTTCTACCCCTCTACTACCCCTCTACTACCCCTCTTCTACCCCTCTTCCCCTCTACTCCTTTTCTACCCCTCTTCTACCCCTCTACCACCCCTCTACCCCTCTTCTACCCCTCTAACCCTCTTCTACCCCTCTACCACCCCTCTACCCCTCTACCACACCTCTACCACACCTCTACCCTTCTACCCCTCTACTACCCCTCTACCCCTCTTCTACCCCTCTACCCCTCTTCTACCCCCCTACCCCTCTTCTAACCCTCAACCCCTCTTCTACCCCTCTACTACCCCTCTACCTCTCTTCTACCCCTCTTCTACACCTCTACCCCTCTTCTACCCCTCTACCCCTCTTCTACCCCTTTACCCCTCTTCTACCCCTTTACCCCTCTTCTACCCCTCTACCCCTCTTCCCCTCTTCTACCCCTCTTCTACCCCTCTACCACCCCTCTACTACCCCTCTTCTACCCCTCTTCTACCCCTCTTCTACCCTTCTACCCCTCTACTACCCCTCTACTCCTCTTCTACCCCTCTACCTCGCTACCCCTCTACCCCTCTACTACCCCTCTACCCTCTACTACCCCTCTACTACCCCTCTTCTACCCCTTTTCTACCCCCTTCTACCCCTCTACCCCCCTCTACCCCTCTTCTACACCTCTTCTACCATTCTACCCCTCTTCTACCATTCTACCCCTCTTCTACCCCTTTTCTACCCCTCTTCTACCCCACTACTACCCTCTACTACCCCTCAACCCCTCTTCTACCCCTCTTCTACCCCTCTACCCCTCTTCTACCACTCTACCCCTCTTCTACCCCTCTTCTACCCCTCTACCCCTCTTCTACCCTCTACCCCTCTTCTACCCCTCTTCTATCCCTCTTCTACCCTGCGGTGGACTAAGTGGCAGCCGGAGCCTGATAGCACTGCTTGTCCTTTAACAAAAAAAAAAAGCATTGGCATAGCCAATAGGTCTCGCCTTTGGGACCTTATAAGTGTTTAGTTATGCAGCACAATATCCTTGGTACAACAACATCAACTGTTGCATGGCTAAGCACTTATAAGGTCCCAAAAACGAGACCTATTGGCTATGCCAATGCTTGTTTTTAATGAGATTGCTCAAGCAGGCTCTTCACTAAAAAGACTTTGGGCCTGATTTGGATCTTGGCGGATGGGCTACTCTGTCACAACTGTGACAGATATCCCGTCCGCCGAAATATAAATCCCATAGGCAGTAGCGGCTCCTGGAGGGAGTGCTGCGGGGAGGGGCAGGGTGGGGTAGTAAACTCGGCTTACGGCCAAACTGAGTTAAGTACATAAATAAATAAAGCGAATTACATTGCACGCGCTGCATCGCGATTGCGATGCAGCGCGCGCAATGTAATTCGTTTCTCTTATTTATGTACTTAACTCAGTTCGGCCGTAAGCCGGAGTTTACTACCCCCTCCTCCGCCCCACCGCCCCGCAGCACTCCCTCCAGGAGCCGCTACTGCCCATAGGAAGTTATAGGATTTATATTTCGGTGGACGGGATATCTGTCACCATGGTGATGGAGTAACACCTCCGCCAAGATCCAAATCAGGCCCTTTGTATCCAGTCTGATTAGTAGTGCAGGCAGGGAGTGGTTATTTTAAAAGGAAGAAACAATGCTTGCTAAAGCAGAGCAGTCTCTTCAAATTAAAAACGAATTCATGGCAGTGGAAATTAGATAAAATCCCCATTCCACCCCAGCTGAATAAGAGGACAAAACGGGAGGGTGTAGCCTGCTGAGAATTATGCGTCTGCGCCATCCCAGCCGCAGCATCTGAACAACGTGATATGTACACAGACCTCTGGCTGGCTTAATACACCTGTGCCGATATAAGGTAACATAGAAAGAATGACTTCCACTTCCACGGGGTACGTCTGAGCAGGAGACAGAAAGCAAAGTTGTTGTGGGCCTTAGGCCTACATACTGCTAAAATAAGTGACGCAGACACAGGGTGATAGTTAGTAAAACTGGCCCAGGCACGTGCGCCTGGCCCCTTTTATTATCAGGGTCACCTGACTGGTGCCTGTGATGGGTGGGTGTATGGTGTAGTGCATCATACCCTTGAACACTAGAACGTGTCCGTTAAGACACTACTGTTGTGTTGTAGAGGCTGAAAGGCATATTTGAAGAGTGGGAAGCCTAACTGAAAGAAAGAGAAGTTAGATTATCTTCAAGTGAACTTTTCGTCTTTCTGCTCAGCTTTGCAAACTAGGGTCGTAGTCTAAAGGAGGCAAGCTGCCTCAAGTAAAGACTGGGAGGAGGAAGAGACCGGCAGAGAGGTAATGAATGCCTTTAACAGCTACGCAGGGCAGGCCCCAGCAGAGTTTTCATTCATACATTCTTATTTAATATTTTCATGTCTGAATGGGTATAATTAAAATATAATGTCTAGTTGCTCACCACTGTCCCCGATTCATAAAGCGCTATTTAAATTGTTGTCTGTTTGGCAGCACATATTCTCTAAGGTAGGTAGCACTTTCCTTCCACTAACTTTGTAAACAGGCACTGGCTCTGAAAAGAAGGCACTCTGCCTGTTCTTCTGTGAGGATCAATTAGTAGGACATTTGCAGTTCTGCCCATCTGGGCCAGCACATTGCCACTCTGTATTTGACAATAGGCCCTGCCAATACAGTGCATTGCTCTTGGCCAGTGCATACTTTTGGGTTGGGTGATAATAGCACAGGCCAGCCCAGGCACCATAAAAATTAAGGGAGGAGGATGGGAATAGTGCACAGGTAGTCTCCAGCGGCGGCCGCCATAAACAAAGGGTAGTGGGGCGGGTGGAGGGACGCCGGAGAAGGGTAGGTTTAGAAATACTATATTTATAATAATTTTTAAAAACGTACCTTTAGCCGCCGGCCGCCTCCAGCGTCGCTTCGCGTTCGCCGCCTCGCCTCTTTCTGCCTGGTCCCAGCAGCCCCTGGGACAGACTCCCAGTCAATGCCCATGCTGCAGAGCAGCGCGGGGATTGGGCTGAGCGGGCTAGAAAAACGTCCTGCTCAGGCCAGGTAGTCTGTGGGGTTTCTCCAGCCCAGCTGCTCAATGCAACTGGGCTGGAGGAAACCTAAGTGTGCATGTGTGTTTTGGTCGGCCTACGAAGGCAGGCCAAACACACATGAGCACTTAGGGAGTGGAGTGCACCTAGCACTCATCCTCCCCTCTCCCATGCCTCGGCCCGCCCCTCACTACAGCGCTGGCTCAGAGCCGGCAAATGCAAATAAAATGATGCAAGAACATAGTTTTAGTTTTCATTTGCTCTGCTCTGAGCCAGGCATTGGGCGACGCTCCTCTGCCATTGCGGAGGGGCCGCCACTGGTAGTCCCAGACACATTTCGATTACCTGTCTTCCTAATCCGAACCTGTAGAACTTACCCTTAAGTTCAACCTTCGTGGTACTCCATGTATCAAAGGCTGTCTCAGGACTAGGCATTTTAATGGGTGTCAATTTGAGCTGGTTGCTTGTTGAATCTAGGTTCATATGAAGAGTCATTGTTGATTCAGACATAGTGGCTGGGCCCTTGCCCTGAACAAGAAGGCACAATGGTGGTGTAGTTTGCAAGTAGCTGACACCACGTTAGTGTTCATAGAATTTGTAGTCCTCCAATATGCTGCTAGAGCTAGGAACTGGACTACTTACTTTGTGCTCACATTCGCAGGGTTGGTAGGATGGACTTTACGTGGGTACACACACACTGGTACCAGGAAAGTCACCCCCTAACAGAAGCCCCTTAAAAGGGAAGGGGGCAGTTAGAGGTTATCGGGACAGGAGCCCATAATAAACTGGCAGTGCCCCCACCCTGCCAAAACCACAGTTATAATGCCTCATTTGGAGATGGGTCAACCACAGGGTTTCTGCTGGTGGATACTCACTGTACATTCACTGTATTGGTTGATGCACTTTTCTCACAGAAATCCCTGCCAGACAAGTGAGAATCCCAAACTATGGTGCGTGGTTCTCGAGCAGAAAAGCCTGGACCACCACTGACCTAGCTGACTGACAGGCTGCATGACCCCAGTGTGTTTCTCACTTGGCCATGCATCCTCAGACATGTATGTTTACTGAATGTTTTTGCTACAAATGATTTGATGTGCTCATTCTTTTCAACAACATTTTGTTTATGTGTGTAAACAAAAGTTAAGATTCAAGTCGGCAGGGTTCATGCAATTAACTGCATTGGATGCTAAACCACCAAGTTTACAATAAACCTTCCTTGTGCCGCCTCGATGCCTAATATCCATGCTGTGCAGTGCACCACCCAGGATCGGTCAGTGCCACGCATCCCTTCAGCCATACCAAAACATCTCTGCTGGAAAATCAAACTGTCCCCCCCCGCCCCCCGCCACCCCATACCATTCGTCCATTAACTGAACACTGTGCATGAACCACATGTTATCCCCTCTTTCCTTTGTCCACATGCGCTTTGCATACTTCCAACCACCACTCTTACTGTCCTTCGGGGACCCCTGCCTACATCTGTCTCTTGCATCCAGAAAACCTTTTAGTGCCGTAAATTGTAGTTCCCTGTAAAGCCATGAATCTATTACTTTTTGAGAGAGACTTCCATATTTAGTTGCAAAAAAAGATTTGCCGTTACATCTGAGACCAGTCCCTTGATACTTAAGAGGCTTATTACTGTGTCATTGCTATATTGTCATTTATTAGAAATTAATATATTTTTTACATACATAAGTCTAAAACATTGTAAACATTTGTAGGTCATATTTTCTTTTATGGGAGTCACACCAATTAAATCAACTGTGTTAACATCATTACTTATATTGGAGGATACTATATAGAGTTCCAATTTTCTATTCCAAAATATTTTCTTTCATTTAATTCATAAGCTATCTATGCCAAAGAGTCATGTCAACGTGTTTAGGGTATATGATCATTCCCAGGCCTCATCGGGGTGTCTTTTTATTTAGATGCCTTGTGGTCACCTTTGAAGACTACATAAGAGATATTAACCACCTGTAGCTATGTGCGAAATAGATTTTTATAGCACATACTTAGCTGGATATCAATTAAGCATTCTAACTGATGTCCACATTCGCATTCCACAAAGACACTACATTTCACATGTTTACAATTGCATTCCATTCCAATTTACAATTTTAACAACAGGTTGATCCACGCCCCTCCTGGGCCGTGAGCTGCACTCCACACCAATGATATGGAATAAAACTTATTTTTTTATTATTGTATTCCAAGGAGCAGGAAATTGGTTTTAAAATGAACTGTGTGGTATACAACTTACATGTTCATGCAAAATTTAACAACATTTCAGCATGTCAGGTTCTGTGCCGAGCAGGGGCAAGGATTACATGGGCGGAACTAAAGTTGAGTTTGTCACTTTAACTCAAATAGGACAGTTTCCTCACGGCTACAGTATTAACCACTAGATGGAATTACACTACTGGCTGACATTTAGTAGTGTGGGCAATAATAAAGGGACGGGTCCTACCTATCAACAGAAGGAAGTGGAAATTTAAAGTACAGCTTTTAGCATGGCCTGGCGTTGGAAAATGACTGTGCTGCTTGTAGTTTGATCTTTGCAGCATGAGCCAGAGCAGAACAGCAATGGTATGTGCAAAGCTGAGAGATGTGCTTAGAAGCACATCGTTTTATGTGCTCAAAAGAATAGCACTCAGCAAGGATGAGTAGAAGTTGAGGTTAGCTAGAACAACAGTCATGGGAAGTAAGGAAGGGGCCTTGCAGTTAAACGGACAGGCTCTTTAAGAGAGGCAAGCCATGACCTGAAACATGGGCTCAGATAGACTTTACTGGCACCTGGTCAATAAAGTGACACACCCATACCATAAAAATTGATATCGAAATATGGAAAGTGTTGGGTCTATCATCCTTGACGTGGCTTTCCCCCAACTTTTTGCCTTTCATCCTCCAGTTCTTGTTGACTTCGTTTTTGTTGGCCTCAGGACACTAGCACTGGTTAGCAGTGTTAAAGTGTGCAAAGTGCTTGTGCTTTCTCCTTTAAACATGGTAAATCTGGCTTACACCCAATTGGCATATTTAATTTACTTGTAAGTTCCTAGTAAAGTGTGACTACATGTACCCAGAGCCTGTAAACTAAATGATACTAGTGGGCCTGCAACACTTATTGTGCCACCCACGTAAGTAGCCTTTTAAACATATCTGAGGCCTGCCATTGCAGCATGTGTGTGCGGTTTTAAACTGCTATTTCAACCTGGCAAAATACACCTTTTGCCGGACCTAAACCTTCCTTTTGAATAGATATAAGTTACCCCTAGTGTTGGCCCTAAATAGCCCAGGCAGGGTACAGTGTAAGAAAAAACGTTGGACATGTACTTTTAACTCTTACATGTCCTGGTAGTGAAAAACTCAAATTTGTTCTTCACTACTGCAAGTCTGCCTCTCTGTTAGAAATGGGATCTCTAGTTGGCAAGGGCTTGCACCTTTGTCCAAGTAGGGACCCTTCTTCCTAGTCAGGGTAAGGGTTGTTACACTCGTGAAGTAACCCCTGCTCACCCTCGTGGTAGCTTGGCACGAGCAGTCAGGCTTAATTCAGAGGCAGTGTGTAAAGCATTTGCACATAACCAACAGTAATACAGTGTAAGCACTACAAACGGACACCACACCAGTTTAGAAAAATAACCAATATTTTATATACTCAAGACAAGACCAATTACGACAAAAATCCACAATACTATACTTTACGAATGAATACTTGATACGTTAACTTCTTCTTTGCAGGAATAGCACAAAAGCAAAGTTCAGTACGAGTCGGTAGCTCCGTCCGAGCCTACCGTGATGCTGAAAACCCCAGAGTCTAACAGTTCCAGCCGACCGCGTCGATACGGGCCAGCAGAGTCGTGAACAGACTCGGTCACAGTACCTTTTCTCGTTGTGGCTGGTACGGAGTGTACGAGCCGGTCGGCGTTCGTCGCGGTTGCGGTGCAAGACGGAGCGATGCAAGGTGCGGTGTCCCTCGATGCGTGCAGGCAGCGGCTCGATGAGCGTCGTGCAGACGGAGTCGGTGAGTCCAAGGCGTGCGATGCAGGGCGAGACGATGCTCGATGCGGTGCTGACAGGTTGCGATGCAGGCGACCCAGCCGGAGTGCGGGAGCTGGCGTAGGACAGCGGTGCGAGTCGGAGCGGTGCATCGCAGACGTGCGAGCGGTGCCCCAAATGCGGTGCGGTCTCGACTCTTGAGCCAGTTGCAGCGACAGTGTCGGTCTGGTCCGGCTGGCCCAGTGAAGCGATGCGATGCGAACTGCGGTGCCCACAGGTCACGGTGCAAGCAGCGGCTCGATGTTGGCGGCGTCGGACGTCGCCACGGTGAGACCAGGGTTGCGATGCGAAGCGGGGCGATGCGGTCTGCGGTGCAAACAGGTCACCGGCCAGGGATGGATTCGGTTGACGGAGTCGGTTGCAGTTCCCTTCCTCTGTGGCGACTGAAACAGCGTTCCAGAAGCGGTACCCAGAGGCTTGTGAAGTCTTTGTAGTCCCTGAGACTTCTTAACAGGAGGCCAGCTCGGTTCCTGGCCCTTGGAGATACTCAGCACAAGTTTGTAGAAAGTTCAGTCCAGTCCTTTCACTGCCCAAGGCAGAAGCAGCAGCTGCAGGCCAACCCAACAAAGCAACACACAGCAAAGGGGCAGTACTCCTCCTGGCAGCTCTTCCAGCTCTTCGTCTTGGCAGGTTCCTTGATTCCAGCGAGATCTAAATTCATGGGGTCAGGGCCCCAATATTTATATCCCAAATTCCTTTGTTCTCTGAAGGCAGAGAGGCCTTTGCCTAGTCCAAACCAGTTCTGGAGCACTTTGTTGACAAGTCTCCGTCCCTTCTTTCAGTGAGTAGGCCAGGGACATCAGACGCACCACAGGAGGTGGAGCCAGCATTGTGGAGGGAAGGCACTGTCCTATTCAGGGCCCAAGTGCGACCCCTCCCACCCATCTACAGGTCGATCTGGCTATTCAGCCCTGCGCTGACTCACCCTGTCTCCTGGCATCCCCCAGCCCATGTCACTCACATTCCAGACAAGGAATACACAACCTCGCAGAGGCAGGCTTGGATGGTTAGACAAGAAAATATCCACTTTCTAAAAGTGGTATTTTCAAACACAGAATGTTAAAACCAACTTCACTAAAAGATGCATTTTATCATTCTGAGTCCAGGCATACTAAACTCGAATTTCTACCATGTTCCCGGGTCAGTTAGGATTATAAACTGTAATAATCAAAACTGCCCGTTCTGGTCTAGGGGAACAGGTAGCCTTGCAATAGTGAAAACGAACTAGGCTGTAATTCACTATCAGGACATGCCGTACACACCCGGGCATGTCCTACCTTTCGCATACACCGCACTCCTGCCCACAGGGGTACCTTGGGCCTACCTTAGGGGTGACTAACATGTAGCAAAGGAAGGTTTAGGGACTTGCAAGTGTGTGCACTTGCTAAGTCGACATGGCAGCCCCAGGCTGCGCACAGGCTCTGCGATGGCAGGCCCGAGTTACATTTTACGGGCTGTTTGCGTGGGTGGCACAATCCAGTGCTGCAGCCCACCAACAGCATTTGGTCTATAGGCCCTGGCACTCGCAGTGCACTTTACAAGGGACTGACACATAAACGAAATAGGCCAATCATGGAAACACCAATCCATAACCCATTTTATACAGGAGCACTTGCACTTTCCCCACTGGACCGCAGTGAGGAAAGTGCGCAGAATCATCACACCAGCAAAAACAGAGTCAAAACCGGGAGGTCAGAAAGCAAAAAGTCAGGGGAAACACGCCAAAAGATGCCAAGTCTAACACTCTCCAATAAGATAACATTGGGTTACCTTATTGCATGTAATAAGTGATAACTTTCAATTGGGAGCAGGTAGGAATATTGAGCTTGGTGTCTAAGGAATTGTAATTTAAAACCTTCTTTAATGGTAAAGTCGGATTTTAAGTCACAATTCTGAAAATGCCACTTTATAAATTGCCATTTTCTTGTCCTAACCATTTGGTGCCTGCTTCCTGGGCCCCAGGTATAGGTGTAGATGGCAGTTGGTCTTTGTGTATTGCTCCCAGACAGTGAAACAAAGGGGGAATAGGTGTTGCAGGATGGACCATCTCTGCCTTGAGGAGGGGGAGGAGCTGTCACCTACCACGATTGCACATCACAAAGGCTCTGCTTGAGCACTCTCACAAAGGGTTTGACACTAGTCTTTTGTGACCCCCAGCCAAGCTGGGACTAGGGCAAGGAGGCAGGAAACCTCCATCCCCTTCTCCTACTTCCAAAAGGGCACCAGGTATTAATATTGGACTCTCAGACCCAACTCTTCAGTATACGTCTGGACCTGTGGAAGACTCAGAGGACTGCTACTTTGCTGCCTGAGTGAGAAGGACTGGGCCTGCATCTTGAACCCAGGACCACCAGAGCGACTCAAAGTGCTATTTGGCTGCCCTCCTGATCACAGCCTCAGGGACAGAAAAGGCTCCGAGCACCTTGAACTCAACACCTGGACTCGGTCTGCTGTGAGTCCTACCCCCCCCCCACCCCCAAGTGGTGCCACCCAAATTCTGGACCCTTGGAAATTAGCCTGAAGGTGCTCTGCCAGCCCAGCTGTATTCCTGTGGGCAGAACTGACGCATCACAGCCCGCAGTCTTCTCAGAACCTCTGCTGCGCAACGCCGGACTTTGCATCGCATGCCCCTTGTCGATGACGATGCTCCTTGGACCTGCTGCTGCGCGTTGCATCCTCGACACGGGACCTCGCAACGCTCTGAAACCTGAATTTAAGGTAATCTTGTTCAACAGGCCTAACTTGATCCCTGTGGCGTGCGCTTCATTGTGGTCAGCCTGAACTTGTGACTTTGTCCTGATAGGACTCGACAAGATAACCACAGTTGTCAATTTGTGCTTTTAGGCACCATTCTTTTTTTACTTAAATCTTTAAAATTGCATATCTTCCGTTCTACTGACTGGACTTTTGCTGTTTTGGTCTCAATTTATTACATTTTTCTCTATTTTTCTAAATTGTCTTGGGATTTTCCTTCTGGTGTGTTCTCACTTTATTACTGTTTGACTTACTGCATAAATACTTTACACATTGCCTCTGATTTAAGTCTGACTGCTTTTGAACCAAGCTACCAGAGGGTTAAACATAGGTTAATTTGGGATTTGCTTGTGAATTCAACCTAACAGGGATTGTGGTTGCTGCTTGAGTAGGGTTCACCCCCCTCAACCAGAAACCCAATTTCCTATAGAAAAGACGTGTTGTTGTCATGCTGGTGTAAACTGCCTGATTCTCTATGCAGGCTTGATTAGCTAGTGAAGAGTGCCCTTTGCAGTAAAGTTAGAGTAACGATTGTCTTGCAAAATATGGTTGTGAGATTGCTGCTGATTAGCTGTGTAATGATCACGTTTTCCATTGAGAATGTACAAGAATGTAATTACTTGTGTAATTGACAGAGCTTTGAACACTGTTACCGGATGCCTTCCAGTGATCATTGCTGTTATCCATTAAATATTTCATACTGAAAAACCAGACATTTCCTGAAATTCACTCAAAAGTAAAAGACTGTAGGCCATATGTACAAAGAAGTGGCGGAGTGAGGCATTAGCTGTCATGGCTGAACACCTCACTCCACCACTTCAGAAACGCAAGGCTGCACCATATTTACAAGAATATGGTGCAGCCTTGCGTTTCCCCCTCCGCTGGCTCTAAGTTTAGCAGCTTAGCGCCAACGCAGGCACCCTTGCACCATAGTGCAAGGGTATCTGCGTGCAGGGGAAAACTGTATGTGTTTAGGAATGTGTCCCTTCCAGCACATAAACAATCTTTAATTGCCGTTTTGTCACTTCTATGTGTGCTGCTTAATGCAAAGATTGTTTATGTGCGGGAAGGGACACCTTCCTACACAAACAATCCAAGGCGTTTTGCTTTTTCCATGTGTGCTGCACAAGGCAGCACACATAGAAAAAGCAAAAATGAGGAGAAATAAAGCATTTCTCCTCGTTTGGCCAAGTTAAGACCAGGTTTTCCTTGGTCTTAATTTTGGCCCTGCCTCCTATTTACGCCACCCTTGTAAATAGGGGGCAGCGTCATAATCAATGGGTGTTGCGGTGGAACGCCCACCGCAACACCAACTGCCCACCCCTTTCACGCTAAGCATAGCGTGAAAGGGGGCCTTATTTATAAGGCAGCGTTAAGTCGCTTAACGCTGCCTTGTAAATAAGGCAAAGCCCCTATTGCCACAGACACGTCGGAAAAAGTGACGTTCCTGTGGCGATAGGGGCTTGTACATATGCCCCTGTGTGTTCTTTGACAATTTTGGAAGCACTACCTAGATTTGAAATCAGGATCTCCTGTTTACCTAAGGTTAGAGACTATATTTAGAGGCTATGCGTGGCCTGACAAAGCGAAATGCTTCTGAAGATTATAGAGCATACTAAATACTGCCCAAAAGTCAGAGAAGAGGAAAATGAGAAAGCAACAACTGAGCGGATGACTTTGCAAATGCAAAACCTGCAAGTCAGGACAATACGACAAATGGGTGCAAAACTACAAAGCAGAGAACAGGGATTGGGATTTAACAACAGAGGTAGGGACACAGAAGAGGTACTGGGGAGAGAGGGGTTTCCCTACATGCCTCAGGGTCCATGTCATCATTGCAGGGCAATGGGCCTTTGGGAAAGCAACTATCCTACAAGGACTGGCCATACCACTGGACAGTCTTTTTTTCCACCCCAAGCCCTTGGGACCTCATCCAATGGGTATGACATTTCAGGTGCCGGTTTTCATGCCCCCTCCTGTAGCTTTCATCCTATGCTCCAGCCACCTAAACAGTTGCAGAATTGTTTATCAACAAAGATTCTCTCCCCAATTTGAGAGCCCGAGGGGAACAAGAGTGTAGATAGAGTTGATGGAATGTAGTGATGTGACCAATATTAGTCAGAAACCTATGGTCTGGAAAGGGCCACTCTTTCAAGCAATATACCCGCTTCGAACCGCAAACTTGTCATATCTAAGGAGACTAATTGTACCTCATTATCTGACACTATGGTTTTTTGAATCACTTACTCAATGACAGTATCCTCTAGAAATCTAACATTTAAGGTACCCACATGTTCCTCCATCATTTTGACAGCAAACCACTTCGTATGGTAAATAACTTGTGTTGTGGGCACGCGTCTTCACAGCGGTGTTTACACACAGCGCGTCTCAGTGCTCATGTCATATTCTTCAGCACGATGCTCACACCACAGTTGGTTTCTAATACGTTCCCAACACATGTTGCCCTGTTTACATGAGGACTGCGCTTAGAGTATGTTTATTTTTTGCATTCCAGTACACGTGCCGGCTTATTTGTTTAGCGCTTGCTTCCAATGTTGTATATTTTAAATTTATTCACTGGAGAACTGTTTCTGCACTCACAATTTTCAAAATTCGCATTTATTTTATTAGGTCTCGCCTAGCGTTGCAGCGCGAATGCGCTGCCATCGCTTTGCGAGGCATGCAGTATACACTATAGTGTGGAAGCTTTGTGGAAGCTCCGCCCACTCTCCGGCCCATCTTCTTCATTGGCTTAGGTTATAAATGCTGCCTTCCGATTGGTTTTAAGCTTGTTAGTCCCTCCTCATGACAGCCATGTCAGTCATTTGTATCCTTCCATGGGTACTGGCCCCTTCACTGCGCAGACTACTTTCTTCCCGTCCCTCCCTACCCCCCCCACCGCAGTCTGTGACTTCTTGGGGCCCTACGCCCCCCTCCCACGCACTCCCTGTCGTGCTCGTGCCTTCTCGCGCCCGCCCGCACTCCCTTTTGTCAATGCAATAGGTCTCGCGTAAATGCGAGTCCTATTGCATTGCTAAAGCTTGTTTTAGCTTGCATCTTTGTTTAGGTTTTGACTATGCCCAGACCCAACACGTCGACGGAAAGTGGTTGGTTCTTGCTCTACGGGTGCACCCTCTGCCCCGTGCTTGCATTAATCCGCTCACTAGTGCGCCGGTGTGCTCTAAGAACCCTCCCTGCCTCCGGGGGACGCCTCGGTTCTTGACTGTGCCCAGACCAACACGTCAACGGAAAGGGGTTGGTTCTTGCTCTACGGGTGCACCCTCTGCCCCGTGCTTGCATTAATCCGCTCACTAGTGCGCAGCTGTGCTCTAAGAACCCTCCCCGCCCCGGGGGATGCCTCAGTTCTTAGAAGTGCGAGCCTCTCCCGTGCGAGCGCCTCCCCCCAGGGACAGGCATGTGCCTCAGGGCGCTAAGCCAACCTTGTCGCTAGTCACTGCTTGATGACAAGCCAGCAACAAGCATCACGTAGGCACTGCTTAGAGATGAGGGCACCAGGGTGGGAGGCGTGGCTTCCAGTGGCAGCTCCCACTGACGTGCTGTTTGATGTGTCCGGATGCTTGTTATCATATCAAAGCACGTCCATAACATAACGTGTATTTATAAAGCACACAAGTCACGCAAGGGTATCTTGGCGCTGAAAAACAGCCGTCCACGTCAACATCTTCACCCCCGGCAGGCATAAAACAGGGCAGAACCTGTCTGTGATTAATGGATGTCCTCGACAAAGTCATCACTAAAGTAGCACGTCTATAGATTGTGCTCTTCGAACTGTTCGATAGATCTATGGATGACTGCAGACTCTGCAGTGATGTATTATATTCATATCAGCGCCTAAAGGGGATTCAGTGCGCTATATAACTGAGTAGGGTATTTGCGCTCTCGGCTTAATGGGACTTTCTTATTTTTAAACAATGCCGTCAGTATCTGTCTACATTAAGTTTAATGCACGTCTTTTTAGTTTTCATCATTATTTATTTTGTATTCGGTGAAAACATTAAGTTTCAACTAGAATATTTCCATTCCTATTTACTGTTAAATGTGCACCCACTTATGATTCCTGACAGCTTTCAGCACAATAAGAAGCCGTTTTTCGCACAGGACTGCACTCGTGTGAAAACATTAGATTATTGTGCAAAGACAAGTGCTCAGTTCTAGTTACTTAAGGAGCACCTTTATATGACCCTTCCCCTTCCCCCTGCCTGTGTGCACAGACCCTGGCCTGGCTGCAGGACACAGGCCTGGGGAGACACTCGGAAAATGAACTGTATCTTCCATAAAAAACGAGTCCGGTGCAAACAAAGTTTAACATCTGCGTTCATGTGTAATAATACGTTTAATTGAAAAGTATGAGTCTAATCAACATTAATTGTTATGGATGTTTCTTTAGATTCAGTGAACCCCCTTTGCAGGGACACTTCCAGAGGGTACAGGACGCTTCCAAACTGTGCCCTCTTCCTTAATTTCCGTCAGATTTCTTTTGAATTGCACAACTGCTCACATATATTTGTAAAAGTACATTACTATATCGTAATTAACTTGGGATTATGTACATTAGGCCTCTTCCTGGTACCATGTGAACGCACTTAAATTGAATTTAGGTGCACAGCTGCTCTTCGTACAAGTATAAAATTTATTTTGTTATTTAAAAGATGTGACTTTACGCAGACAAATGGATTTACTCACTAGTACACTTATGAGAGCATGGTGTCATTTGAAGTGTGTGAATACAGTGGAAAGGAGTAGGTGTTGTGATGCCTTGAAAGTAGGCAAACGCCCATAAGTTGCTGGTTTCTTGTGTGTGTTCTTCTAAAATGATTGTAAAGTAAATTCCAGCCTTGGGCAACGTCAAAGATTTACTTCTGTGTAGGGAAGAGTGGGGAGAGAACAGAAAGGGCTTCCCACATGAAAAGAAAAAAACACTACACCTGTGTAAACACTGAGTTACCCGTGCACCGATGTACAACACGTGCACCACTACACCCGTGTAAACACTGATTTACACGTGCACCGATGTACACCACGTGCACCACTACACCTGTGTAAACACCGATTTACCCGTGCACCGATGTACACCACGTGCACCACTACACCCGTGTAAACACTGATTTATCCGTGCACCGATGTACACCACGTGCACCACTACACCTGTGTAAACACTGATTTACCCGTGCACCGATGTACACCACGTGCACCACTAAACCTGTGTAAACACTGATACAAGAGGGAACCCCCGACTATCTGCGACTGTCTTCACAAGAGTTTCCTTTAAACCACTTGTGAATTCTAAAAAAGTTGGATATTGACTCTAAATGTGTACATAATCCAACAAGAGTGAACGTGCTAGTCACCTTGACAACGAGACAATAGTGTGTCAGGGTGTGCTTGAGGTGTGAGCTTGTCCACACAAATGTATCCAGGTAATGCCTGAACTTACACAAACCTACTGTTTTTGAGAAGTTCGTGTGATGACAAAGAAGTTCCAAAGATGCTCAAATAAAAAGTGCATTTATTGATGTATTACTTTTTCCTGTTCAATTATTCTATACATCGGGGGGCGTGGCTTGAGCGCACGGCAAGATGGCCGCTCTTTAGAGAGGCTCGGCCCGGCTGAGCCCTTATCCGCCCATTGCACGACATATAAACGCTGAAGACGAGCGCTCCTCACCTTTGGGGGAATCCTGCCTGAGCGGGAGCCGATTTCGGCACCTGAAACTGCCGGTGCGACCGCTGACGAGGTGTGCCTGGTCCCGGCGGCCTCAGTACAAAATGGCGGCTCCCGCGCGGCCCTGAGGTCGGCGCGCCGCGACTGCTGCTGTGTCTCCCTGCACCCGGTGGGAACTCTCTTGCTGCCTGCGGGGCGGGCCCGGATTGCGGTGCACGCTCGCGGCTCGCTGGCTGCCTACTCCTCGTGCCGTTGACCTGCGAGGTGGGCTGTGCCCCTGCTGCCGGAGGAGGTGATGGAGCTGTGCCCCTGCTGAGTTGGGGCTCGTGGATCCTGCTTCGCCTGTCCTGTGCTGAGGGAAGGAACTGCGCTGACTCCTGTACGCACGGCGCCCGCGGCGGTGAGTGGGGGGCGGTCTGACCCGGGCCAGTGACTGTGGAGGCGATGCGGGTCGGGGTACCGGCCGTGGCCCGTGAGCTGTGGCTGGGCGCTGGTGCGTGCGGGAGATGCGGGCTGCGCTGGATGGTGGCTGGACTATGCGGCGGTTCGTGGGGCCACACGACTGACTGCACTCCTGCGTGGCGGCATTAGAGGAGCTCGAATGGCACTGGATTGGGGCTGCTGCCGAAGTTCCATGTGCAGTGCAGCTGCTTGTTATCCTTGGGCCCGAAGTTGGATTGCTGGCCGCCGTGGTGACTCCGCTGTGGACCGTGGCTCCCCCCTAACCTGCTGACTTGGTTGGAGATTCTCTTGTGAAAGGCTGAGCACCTCTATGAATCCCTGATCCTGATACAGACGGCCCTGTGCAGGCGTTTCTCTTGTTGCGGTCTGCTCTGTGGCTGGGGGGCCTACGCATCTGGCGTCACCGCGACCTGGTGTAGTTGCGGTGCATCCTCCCTGCTGTGGTGGATTTCACCTTCTTTACTGTGGCTCGGAGTGCTCAATAGCAGTTTCCTTATCGTTGCTGGCGGCCTGCGTATCCCTGGGCCCTCAGACTGTGGGGATCGTTCTATCTGGGCGCAGTGGCCTGTGGACTCACGTTTGGATTGGCTGCCACTATTATGGGGAGGACTGATCAAACCCAACCTCGCCTCACGTTTGAGGCGCGTAAATCCTCTAAATCTTCACAAAGGGCGGCTTCGGACTTGGAGGCCGACGCCCCAGCTGCGGGGCCCCCCACCCTTGAGACAACGCTGTTGGCCGTGCAGCGCAGTCTACAGTCCATAGAGGGGACGATGGCAGCTGTGAACCACTGATTGGATCATATGTCGGCGCAGCTTGAGAAGCAAAATACCTGTATGGGAGAGGTAGAACAGCGTGTGTCGGCGACAGAGGATGGACTGAGTGAGGTCACCGGGAAGACGCTGAACATGGAGAAGGTCCTATCTCTCATCCAGGCCAAGAACGAGGACTTGGAGGCCCGTTCCTGGCGTAATAACATTCGGATTACGGGACTGCCAGAATCCACGAATGTTGGCAGGATGGAACTGTTCGTGGAAAACTTGATCAAGGACATATTTGGTACTGAACAGCTGTCCCCCATGTTCATCGTCGAACGGGCACATCGCTCCCTTGCGGCTAGGCCTGCCCCAGGCGCTCCTCCTCGTCCGATTATCGCGCGCCTGTTGAATTACAGAGACCGTGATGTTATTTTGCGTATGGCCCATGACAAGGGTAATATTGTACATCAGGGCAACTCACTTTCGTTCTTTCCTGATTTTACAGTAGCTGTGCAGGCCACAAGGAGGGAGTTTGGCGCTGTTAAAAAGTTCTTACACTCCGAAGGGGTTCCCTATGCTATGCTATGCTATACCCTGCTCGCCTGCATATTGGTCCTGAAGGGGCCTCTAAAATTTTCACCAACCCCAAGGCTGCCCTGGAACATGCTAAACATTTGAAGCAGGCACGGCGAGAATCCCAGGGGCCGTCGGACAATGAGGAACAGTAGGGGCCTGATTGCCCGTCCTTTGTAATGTAGCCCTGTTGACAGTCTCCGCACAATGCCTAACGGCTAGGGCGTCCGACCTTGAAGCTGGGGAACTGGGTTCGAGTCTCGGCAATGACGCTGAACATCCTGTGATTCTGGGCAAATCACTTAATCTCCCTGTGCCTTACAAAAAAAATGAATGTGTGTCCTAATGTAATGTAACTGGTGCTATGTAAAGCACTCCGATAACCGATTCGGGTCAAGTTCGCGCTTTATAAAACTCTGCAAAAAAAAAATGCTGTGATATTGTTCCTAACAGTTCCTTTTTTTTCAGGATGTCATTTATGGGCCTCGCTGCCTAGACGAGTTTCTCTCTTGCCGGGGACTGGGGAGACAGTGTTATAGTGTGACAGGCACAGTTACCAGATCTGCTCAGCCACCTCCTACTTGATAGGAGGCTAGAAGTGCTCTGACGCCCCCCACATGGGAGTACCCCATCTGTACTTGTTCGCTTTATTTTTTGGGTTGGGTTGGGTAGGACAGGGCTGGGATGGCTTTAGCGAGTTGGGGACGCTGAAGTGGATGGGGGGTTGGGGGGAGGGGGTGGCGGTAGGGCCGACTGGCACTTCTTTTCAACAATGTCGATGTATTCACCTTATTATCCATGTATGTGGGCACATGTTCCTAATTTATCCATTTAGGGAGCCTGTCATGACTGTTAGACTCAATGAGTGGTAATGTAAAGTTCCTAACATGGAATGTCCGTGGCCTGAATACCCCCAAAAAAATTAGATCTGTATTGGCCTATCTGGATGGGAAGGACGTGCAGATAGCTTTTCTGCAAGAGACGCACCTCACAAAACATTCTAAGAAGTCTGTGGGCGCGCGTTGGGCCGGGGTGCGGGTGACGTCCTCCTATTCTACCTATTCACGTGGCGTGATGATCCTCGTAAAACGCGGGGTTCCCTTTACTTTTATACGGGCCGAAACTGATGAACAGGGTCGAGTGGCATTGGTGCATGGCCAGCTGGGTGGAATGGGTGTGCTTTTGGTAAATGTGTATGGCCCAAATATTGATGACCCGGCCTTCTTTGTGGATGTATGGCGCCGCATCTCGGGGTTTCCTGCAGTGGAAATTCTCTGGGGTGGCGACTTCAATGTATGTTTGGATCTGGATCGTGTGGGACAGGGACTGGCGTGGCCTAAGAATGCTTCAGAGGTTCTGCTGGGACTATTGGAGGCAGGAGGGCTGCATGATATATGGCGCTTGCGACACCCTGGAGCGCGCGAGAGTACGTTTGTTTCCTTTGTGCATGGGACGTGTATGCGCCTGGATCTGTGGCTTGCCACTGAGGTTGCTTATACATGGGTAGTCAGAATCAGCCATATGGCTCGAACGCTGTCGGATCATTCCCCGGTGCTTCTGGAACTTCAGATACCTACATGTGAGAGACCTCCATTTGTATGGTGGTTGCAGCCCACTTCGCTGACAGACTCTGTTTTTAAGCATACTGTTGGGGAGGCCATCCGCAATTATTTTCGCGAGAATGAGGGCTTGGTGGATAGTGCTGGCGTCCTGTGGGAGGCATTCAAGGTGACTATCAGGGGGGTATGCATGGGGGCACAGGCTGGTGTGCTGCGGGATCTCCAGCGTAGAATTCATAAATTGGCAGCAGAAATATCTACTCTTGAGCGGGCTTATGAGACAGACCCATCTCCTGCGACGTTGTCCGTGATACCAAAGTTAGTGACTGAACATAATGATACAGTGGATCAAGAATTGGTTCACAGGTCCAGGCGATGTACGGCACGATATTATGGAGAGGGGGGTAGGCCTAGTCGCTCGCTGGCACAAAAGCTGGCAGCTCCACGAAGTCAAGAATACATCACAGAGATGTTAGATGACGAGGGCGCGGCCCATTACACCACGCCCGAGATTAGCGAGGCTATCCTTGATTTTTATTCTAGACTGTACGAAGGCAAGTCCAGAGTCCCCGAGGCGGACATACACTCCTACCTTGATGATGTTGCCCTCGGCTGGCTATCTCTTGAACACAGGGAATATCTTACACAACCATTTGATGTAGAGGATGTAAAACTTGCTATTATGTCCCTCCCTAGATGTAAGGCTGCGGGGCTGGATGGGCTCCCCAGCGAATTTTATAACGCTTACATTGATGACCTGGCCCGAGGCTTCTAGAAGTTTATGCGGAGGCTTATGATGCTGGACATCTTCCCCCCAAACTTGAAGGAGGCCCTTTTGGTTATGCTTTTAAAACCTGATAAGGCTGCTAAACGTTGTGATTCTCATCGGCCTCTTTCAATTATTAATATCGAGCCAAGATCCTAGCGAAGATGATTGCTATCCGGTTGCAGCCGCTGGTCCCCCTATTGGTACTCCCTGACCAGTCGGGGTTTGTGCCCGCTAGGTCTACCACTCACAATTTGCACACGGTTTTTGCTACCTTACATTACTTTGACCCTGACTTCCAAGCGGTGGCAGTGCTGCTGGATGCAGCGAAAGCATTTGATTCCCTTCAGTGGGACTATATGTTCACTGTTTGAACAAGGATGGGCCTTCCACCGTTCTTCCTTCAATGGATTAGGGTACTGTATACCACGCCCGTGGCCAGAGTGCGTGTCAATGGCAGGGTGTCTTCGGCCTTCCCAATCGGCAGAGGCACGCGGCAGGGTTGCCCCCTGTCGCCGATGCTTTTCACGTTAGCGTTGGAGCCCTTGGCTTGCAAATTGCGCGAGTTGCATGCGTCAGCTGCTTTGCGTTTCCGGCAGCGACCCCTTGTTGTCTCGTTATATGCTGACGACATGCTACTTTATGTTCGCGAGCCAGCGACTTACTTGCCGGAATTACTCCGCGAGTACGTTAAATTCGAGGGCTACTCTGGGTTAGGGATTAACTGGGCTAAGTCGACGGTGTTCCCGCTGACAGCTGGCACGCGGGAGGTTGAGCTGGACTTCCCTCTGACTTGGACCCGGTGAAATACTTGGGGATATGGCTGCATAGGGATCCTGACCAGGTAATCTCCATGAACTATGGACGTGTTGTAACACAGATCACAGATAGGGCGGAGCGGTGGGCTCGGCTGCCGCTGTCACTTGCTGATCTTATTGCAGTTACGAAAATGTCTATATTACCCAAATTGTTATATTTGTTTGTGAATATCCCCATTCGGCTGAATATCTCTATGTTCAAGACGCTGCAATCGGCCCTACTGTCATTTGTATGGGGGGTAAGAAGCCACGATGTAGTTGGAATGTTCTGATGCAGCCATTTGACCGGGGAGGTTTTGAGGCACCCGATATGTGCTTATATTATCTTTGCGCGCAGGCGCAGTTTGCCCATTATTGGTTCTTTCCGCAGCGGTTCTTGCCTCATACGGCAATTGAGTCCGACGCGGCACTCCCGATGCCGCTAGTGGCGGCAACACTCTCTGGAGGGAACGGCGGCCCCAGAACGGAAATTAATCCGGTACAGTGCACTGCTTGGGCCTGGCGGACTCTTGCCAAGAGGGCACAGCTAGATTACCTATATGCCCGAAGCTCCCTATTGCTGCACATCCGGACATTTCGGTAGCTCAGGAGCGACCCGCTCTACGCGCGTTGGAGACTGTTGGTGTTACGCAAATGGGTGACCTATATGAACGGGGTCAGTTCCGCTCACTCCAAGCTGTACAGGCGGGTCGGGATTCCGGGTTGATGCTGGGATTCACCTACGTGAGAGTGCGGCAGGAGGTCAGGGACGTTTACCCTAACTATCCCACTGAACCACAAACACTGCGAGCACTGCAGGTGGTGCTGGCTGGGAAAGAACACAAGGGTCTGATCACTAGGCTATATGATGCGTCACAGCAGGAGAGGGAGCCAGGGGATCACCCTTCATATCTTAAGTGGAACACTACGCTGGGGTATGAGTTACCGCTAGATCACTGGAAATTTTGCTGCGAGTTGACTGGGCGCCTCGCGGCGAACTATCATTTACGCATCATTCATTTTAAATTTTTGCACCAGTTATATTATACTCCAGTGCAATTACGCAGATTCAGCCTGCGGGACACAGCTAATTGAGTACGGTGCGGGCAGGCTGACGCCGATTTTTTACACCTGGCGTGGCAGTGCGATGGGATAGCTGCGTTCTGGGCCAAGGTTGCGAGTGTGCTTTCAGATGTTGTGATGGAGAGCGTGCGGTGTGTACCGGAGGTATGCCTGCTGGGTAGCATGAAGTATCTTAAGCCCTGCAACAGGCGGGTGGTCGCTGTCTCGTCCCTGCTGGCTAAGCGTGCTGTGGCACACTGCTGGGGTGCAAAATCCACGCCCACTGTGAAGAAATGGATCCGAGACTTAATATATTGTAGGGAACAACTGGAGGCGTATGCGGAAGAGCTGCCTGAGGCCTCACGACCCAAAGATTTTTGGGCTCCACTGACTGTGTACTTATTGAGCCACCCTGATGTGTAATGTGCCTTACTTATTTACATGATCTCTTCCCTCATGTGTCTGGCCAGGACTTCTTGGTCTTGGAACTACCTTTTATGGGCTGTCACTCACGTGTGTTCACATGGCTTTTGGATCCGACAATTGTATAATGCAAAACTATTTAAGTGCCGGGAGAGGTGGGGGGGGGGGGGTGTTCAGTTATTTTTTTGCATTTTCTATGTTAAAAACGAAAATTGGCTTGTATCGACACATGTGAGGATGATATTGCTGCACCCCAGCTTTGGGGTTTTGTGTATACTTGTTGCAAGCATCTCAATAAACAAAATTAAGAAAACAAAATTATTCTATACATCGCTGTCTCCTTTTCAAGTCTCTCCTCCACTTCTCTTTTCTATTTCCCACCCTCTACTCCTCTCATCTGCTCCCCTTCTGTCTCTCCCTCCTCTCATCTAAGACTAACTCCTTTCATCTCCTCCTTCGTTCCTCCCTCTATTTCTCTGCCGGTATTTCTTCCTCAACTTTTGACTTTGCTGCTCTACGACTTGTCTCTCCACAGGACCCCCCTCCCCCCCCACCCTTTTCTTACTCCTTGTCTTCCCTTCTTCTGATTCTCCTTCTACATCCTTTTACCCTCCTCTACTTCTCTCTCTCTCTACTCCTAACTTCTTCATCTCCTTCTTCTCTTTCCACCCGTCTCTCCCATTTTTAGGTTGAGCATTCGAGACCTCTTGTATATACTTTAGTATATACTTATATACTTTAGTATATACTTATATGTGTATATACTTTGTGGGCTCTGGAGATCAGCCCTAGGACTTGTCTGCTTCCGCTTAGGGACTTTTTTTTCTGTTCAACTGCCTCTATTTAACTGTCTTGATAGAAAACCAGTAGAGGTCAGTAAAATACCAGAATTGCTTTCTACTGTGGGACTTTCTTTTTTCTATTTTTCTGGCAACTGCCTCTATTTAACTTTCTTGATAGAAAACAACCAGCAGAGGTCAGTAAAATACCAGAATCACTTTAGCATTCTCTAGATTCCAGTCCATAGAAATTGTCTTCCACGAGCACCCATAGACAATAATATTTTTTTCAAAACTTGTATTTTCAGTGATATGACCACCGAAGGCCCTGATTTTATATTAAAAACAGAGCTTTGGACTATACCATTTCCCGCTGAAAGGCAATATTTCTCTCCATGTGTTCCCATACCTGGTGTGTCACGCAGTTTGGTGCTTACTTTCCCTCCATGTTAAAGATCAGTAGATGTTTCAGCACCCAGGCTAATGTGCTGCATAGCTAAATACATATAAGGTCCCAAAGGCGAGACCGATTGCATTACAAATGCTTGTGTTTTTATATGGTTTTCAGAAGTTCCGAGTCAATACAAATGACGTGAGTCTTCAATACTTAAGTTTTTTTCTGCTTTCTCTGTGAAGGTTTGGGAGTTGGTTAGTAGTGCTTTAATGAAATTCCTCACTTGCTGCAGATTAGTATTAATGCATGCAGTTACTCGCCCATAAGGTCTCAGGAGGGCTATTTTTGAATATCTTCGTTTTTATGGTCTGGCTTGACAGCGCAGCTCTCGGCAGACAATTGTGAGTATCACTAGAGAGTGGATTTGGCTCCACACACATATTCAGAGCCAGGAGTACATGTTTTTATTGGGTAAAAGTTGTGTGCTTCCACAAAAAAAGTTCTTGATCTCCATGCACCCTTGATACTTTTTTTTGTTTATTCAGCTGCCTAAGATTGAACTTTCAGGGGTACATATATAACAATGGAATGCTATTAAAGTGTCTTAGAGAACTAGATGATGTAGGTTGCTTTTCTCTGGCAGTTGCACAGATGGGAGGAGAGCAACAGTTCATTTTATAGTTAAAAAAAAAAAAAATTCTGGCTTGAATGGTCACCTGACCTTTTAACTTACACATATATTATTCTACAGTTCTTTGCTCCCACACAAATACATATCTATTCCGACACATATATTATTCTACAGTTCTTTGCTCCCACACAAATACATATCTATTCCCATGCTATTTACCTGTAATGCTTCACATTACCATAAAAAGTTCCTTAAAAGGCAGACCTATTGGCATTGTCAATGCTTGTCTTTCAAAGGTGGAGATGTTTATGCTGTAGTGTCCGTCTGCTGCACTGACCTTTAAACTTGTCACTAAATTATGTAGGAATTGCACATACAATTCTTTTATTGATGTAATAAAGATCTTTATTTCAGTTTAAACAACTTCAGCTTCACCTAACTTCCAGCTTTGTCTCTCCTTCCAGTCAGCACCTCTCCATTCTAGATTTCCCAGGCTTTTGACTAATATTGCTCACTTCACTACATTCCATCAACTTTAAAACCATAGTGTCAAATTATGGGGTACGTGAGGAAATGTTGATTATTATATGGTGTGGCTGTGCAACCTTGCCGTGTAATAGTGGCCCAAATCCGTATCAGGTCCAGTCCGGTTTGATCGTAAAATCTTAGCACAGTCCTGGGTAGCTGTGGCTCAGAGCAGTCAGGCTCTACTAAAGGAACACGTTTAAAGCATTAAGAAGTACCAAAACAGTAAATAAGAAGAAAATGCAACAGACGGAAAATCTGACACCAAATTATAAAAATAGGTTGCATTTTTATCTTTAAATTGACACCTCAATGACAAAAATCCACTGCATGGTTCCCAAGATATGATTTTTTAAAGAAGCAATAAATCAGTACGTTTCACAAAAAGCAATAAATCTTTGTAATCTACTGCAATCACCGTTTAGGGTTAACCACAACAAGCAAGTTAAAAACAGCTATATGGGCACTCTTGAGTGTGCCATAACCAATAGGGATCTAATCACAGTGGCCAGTCAGGTCCTGGGGGACAGTTACCTGTTGGCTTTAGAAGTCTCCAGTCCAGGTCTGAAATCTATCGTCAAACCGCCACTTAAATCAATGAAGTGGTCCTTATGCAAAGGATACAGGATGCTGAAGGATGCTGGCCCAGTGTCGGGGTCTTCATGTGGCCACCCCTTGGTCCTCGAGCTTTGGGGGGTGACTTTGGCCACAGGGGTCGATCTCCCACAGAGTCCAGGTGAAGTCCAGCACAAGCCCAGTTGCCATTGAACTACTGGCTACGATTGCAGCAAAACTAGCAGCTTCTTTTGATTGGTGACTACTGTCTTCCTGGGTGACCAAACAGCTCTGTGGGAAGATGTGTGACGCAGCGGCCAGAGTGGCTGACTTTGGAGCACGGGGCTCACAGTTCGATCGCCGGCGGCAGCTCAGCATCATGTGACTTTGGGCAATAGCTCACTTAATCTCCCTGACAGCCCACCAGCACCTGGATACATTTAGGGGTGATAGGTTTGCACTTTACAAGTGTAGAATTATGTGAGGACTCTCCCAGGTCCAGCAGACAGACTTAGGTGCAACTTTTAAGGGTCAGGGCTCGGTCTCCCAGGCTCCACCTCTGCGTCCAATGGGGGTCAGGCTACTTGGCGCTAAGCTCTCAAGGGTGCAGACTTCACAGCTTTTATAGCCCTGTGTCTGTAATAAGGAGTCAGTCAACTAACTCAAAGTCACCTTCTCTATCTGGTACTCGTGAGCAACGTTTCCATGAGTGGGGCATTGCAGGCACAGTCCTTTCTTTGCTAGTCCAGAGGTGGAGTTCAATCTTTGATGCAGACTCTCTTTGCTGGATCCAGGTAACAGCAGACAGTTCTTCTTTGGTCCTCTCTCTAGTTCAGACGTGATCTGAGGTCTGGCTGCCAGTTTTATACTTGCTACAAGCCTAGGGGGATGTGGTGACTAACTATCCAATGGGCTACCAGGACCCCTCCAACCTGATGACAACTTCCTGCAAAGTGTGGCATCTAGCTATGCCAGAATGAACTATTCTACTCACTCCCAAAATGGCAGGACCCTCTCCTCGGTGTGTGGAGCTCCCTAGCCTAACCCAGAGGTTTGGCCACCTCAGGGCTCAACTCCACTGGGAAAAACGTTTTTACAATGACTTCTCACTCTGCGCCCAAGATGCCAACCTGTCAAATTAGAGCAGTCCCTTCTTAGTGGACCACCATTACCCTTCAAATGCAGATTATCCTTTGAAGCACGCCTTTTGGGCTCATACTGGCTCAAGCCATCCTGCCAGAAGGAGGTCACACCTCTTCCCTCAGCAGGTCCTTTGTTCCTCTGCCTGAGGGTTGTTCTCACATCTCCCCAGGAGGGCATCAGGCTGCCTTGAGGACAGCAACTGTGTGCAAATGTAAACAGCTACTCAAAACTTTGGGTAACAAAGTGGCAACTTTCTAAAGTTGCCATTTGAAAAATAGCAACATTAAATTCGACTTGAGCAACAAGTCTGGTTTAAATCAACAATTCTTTTGATACCTTTTGTACCATATTTAGTAGTCCCATTTGGAAGTTGGCACAGCTATGTTATCAGCATGTAACTCCTTACTTGCCAATAGGGCTGCTAGCCTTATGCAGTAAAAACAACAATGCTGGGTTTTTACTGTCAGGACATCTAAGGTAAACACGATATGTCCTTTTTAATAAAATGCTCCCTGCCTTTAGATGCTTGCTAGGCCTGTCTTAGGAGTGACTTACAAATATTAAAAAGGAAAGTTTGTGCTTTGCTATTAGGTTGAATGGCAAAGTCGAAGTAGCAGTATAAAAACTGCTCTAACTGTCTACAATGGCAAGCTAGGAATCATGCTTTTGCTTACTCACACTTGTGGTGGCACAATAGGAGCTGCAGTTCACAAGGGACAGTTAACTTGCAGGCCCTAGGGACTTCTGAGTAAGTTAACTTATGCTAATTGTGCAAAACCAGTTAGACATATACCTTTTAAGTGTCAGATCACTGGCACTGAGGCCAGATTAGCAGGACTTAGTGCCCTTTCAAAGTTGAAAAACAAGCAACATCAGTCCAAAAGTATGTGGGAGATCATGCAAAAAGAGGCATTTCCTTACAGGGTACAATTCGTCTCCAAAGTTTTGACAAGTTTCCTGTCAAAAATGAACATAATAGAGTGTTCCTTTTCAGACTCCAGGATTCTGACCAATATTGCTCTACCCGCTCCATTCTATCAACTCCACACAGAGACTGCATGCACGCTGCTCTTCTTTCAGTAGACCAGAAGGATCCCTGTGTAAAAGCATTGGTGGGAGGAAATTTCATGTTAATTTGCTAGGGAAAGACTTGTACGATATGAATTGCACTGTCTGTTGGACCCCTGATGGAGTCTATTTGGATGTGTTTATCGTGTCATATGATGGTACTACTGCTATATTATCAATGCTCTCTGATGTCTTATGCATCCCATACAACTAAATTACACATTTCCATGGAGGTATTGTCCATAGTGCTGGAGTGTGTCTGTTCCCAGGATTGCAATGAAGTTGGTGCTATGCTTGGTGTTCCACCTGTAAGGATAGCGAGCAAGGGTACCAATAATTATCCATGTACCCCCTTTCTAAAGAAGTAGAAGCTGAAATAAAGCCTGTAATACCTTCCCTTTTAGCACAAGGCATGTTAGTCTGCACCAGAAGCCCGTTTAACAAGCCGATTCGCCCATTGAAAAAACAGAGTTGAAAGGGGTACTGGTAGCAATCATGAGAACCGTTTTGTGCAAGATCTGTGTGCTAGTAACACCATTGTCCTCCCTTCATTTCCTATAGTTTCTAACCCTGCAACTATATTATAATCTTTCACTCCGGCTTCTGGTAACTTTACTCAAGTTGACCTGTGTGCAACTTTTCTTTTATATATATCTGTCCACCCAGAAAGGCTGTATCTTTTTGCATTTCATCATAGAGGGTGCTGCAGCAAATTCCTCTTCACAGTTTGGACAACTCAGAGGCTTATTTACAAGCCCCTTGCGCCACCCTCACGTCACTTTTCCCATGTTAAAAATGACGCAAAAGTGGCGCAAGCGGCTTGTAAATAAGCCCCTCAGAATTTAGCCCTTTTTCTGGACCCTGTTTTGGCTGGACTTAGAACTCTGTGCACTTTTACTATTGTACTAGAGTGACCAGCACACACAATTGTACTTCCTTATACATGACATTCATCTTTTTTTAAGATATGGTTTGCACACAGTTAAATCAACAAATTCTTTATGTTTTTTTAGAAAACTTCTTTATTCAAATCTTCAAAAAATCTGATTTTTCAAGTACCCAACGCGATTCGTCTCATCACAAGAGACTTCTTCAGGGCTTAAGTAACCGATCATCTAAAGCAGGTCATGTCCAACTGCACGCATCCTTTGATTCTGCTGCATACACAAGTTGCTGCTCGCGGAGAAGTAAGATTGGGATGCCAACATAGGCTTGAATAAACTGGAATGTCAACATGGACATGAGACATTTATTATGGCAAATTGGAACCAAGAATAACAGAAGAGATATAAAGATAAAGAGAATTGCAACATAGCGGGTTCGCAAGTCAAATGAGAACTAATAGAATGTGTGCAGTTGGACAGGACCTGCTTTAGATGATCAGGTACTTAATCAAGCCTATATAGGTGCCACCCCAGCGTGCTGATGTCACTTTCTTTTTGCAACTTTCCACGCCTGGATCGCGGAGCAATGATGAACACTGACCACTGATGTGAAAAACTAGGGCCTTGAAAGGGGAAAGCCCTGTCCCTACAAATGTGTTAGCAGGGCAGGGAGGAGGGGTGGGTTGGTAAGGAATCTGTGGCTATGTAGAGTCTCTACCAGATATGGCGTTACTGAAGTAAAGTAATTTCTTCATCTGATAGAGACTTCTAGTCGCAGATTCCTTGCCTTAGAATAGATACCCAAGCAATACCTCCTCCGAGGTGGGTCTGCAAAACAATTTTACATCATGACCGTAGGGCAAAATGCCCGTCCCAACTGACCTGCCTCTCCATGTAAAAGTGTTTTGTGAACGTGTGCAGAGAGGCCCACGTTTCTGCCTGGCAGATGTCCAAGACCAGGACTCTGCAAGCCAACGCAGTGGTTGCTGCCTTGGGTTTGGTGGAATGAGCACGCAGGCACTCAGTGGGTTGCTTCTTGCCAGTGCATAGCAGATTTTAATGCAGAGCACGATCCATCGGTAGATGGTTGCTTTCTGCACAATCTTTCCATTCTTCCCTCCGACATACACTACGGAGAGTTGGTTGTCCACCCGGAACTCTTTTGTGCGGTCAGGGTAGAAGAACAACACTCTTTTTGGGTCCAGATGGTGAAGTTGCTGCTCTACCTTGATGGGATGTGGCAGAGTGTAAAAAGTAGGCAGGGTGATGGACTGGCCTACACGAAAGGAAGTGACAACTTTCGGCAGAAAAGAAGCTCTAGTGCGAAGAACCAGCTTATCTGGGAAGATGTCAGGTAAGGAGGCATGAATGACAAAGTCTGAAGCTACCTGACCCTCCGAGCAGATGTTATTGCCACCAGGAAGGCAGTCTTGATGGTAAGGAGCCTTAGAGGACAATTGAGCAATGGTTCAAAGAGAGCGCACATCAGAAAAGTTAAGACCAGATTAAGGACCCACTGAGGCATGATGAAGGGCAAAGGTGGAAACACGTGTTGCAAACCTTTCTAGAGCCTATAACAGGGGATTTGAACGGGATTGCTGATCAGGGAACCACAGAAAGCCTGAGATGGCAGAAAGATAACCGTTTAGGCTGCGCAGTGCCCTGCTAGGCAAGAGAAAGGATAACGAGAAGGACCTGAGAGAGGGGAGCGGAAAGAGGCTCAACCTGTTTCTCTGCACACCATGCCACAAACTTGCCCCAATGGCAGGCATATACACTCTTGGTAAAGGGATGCCTGGCGGCAAAGATAAGGCAGCCTGAGCGAAATGAGTTTTACAAAAAATGGACTCAGAATCATTGTCTTATGTTGATATTTACATCACAGATAATGATTTAAATGCACATTTGGCTAGAGTGGATCGTATAATTTTGGGATTCACTGACCACGTCTATGAATGCAATTTTCCAAAACCTAAAATTACCTTTCTCAGTGTCTTCTTCCTCTGATATGAATTATCAAATGAAGGCAAAAGTCTGGCAGCATATTTCCTAGAGAAATGTGCTCTTTTGCAACCACCAAATACAGAAACAAAATCTATAGTTGCTCTTAGGATTTCAAAATTTTGATAGAACATACATACGTGATTATGCACAATGGGTTAGACCGTTGTACAATTTAATTCATCTAGATTTTTCTATTAAATATTGGACTTCTGAACATACTAATATTTTTCCGAATTTACAAGCAGACATGCTTGAATCTAAACACTTACATACTCGTGTTAACTCCACTAATTTAGTGATCTTCATAATTGCGGGTTCAAGTGGTTACACATTTTATTTAATGAAGGAGAAACAGTACTGATTGCTTATAAATTGCATTTATATTCCAGTGCGGAAATGTGTTTTGCATCAACAGAATTTATTTTGACTATGGTTCAAACAGCTGTTTTGAAGGAATGTTCATTGGCACAAGGGAGACGTATAATTGTGGTGTCTGCTGTTCCAGCCTTAGAGGCCGTCACAAAGGCTAGTGCCCCATACGCGAAAGCCTTGCATCCTAGATGGATCCAGTGGGCCACTTTCTTAACAGCTATTGATATTGATTATATTTTTTTACCCTAATTTGAGAACACAAGAATATCACCAAATGAACTAGAGTACCCCATTTCTAGCGAAATTTTGCCTCTAGACCAGTACGTTTTTATAATCTATACTGATGGTTCAACTCAGCCCGAGGTTGGTACTAAGTACAAGTACTCAGCTGCATGTGCTGCAGTGAAAGATGTTATGAAAGATGATGTATTTCAAGCACACAAAACATATACAGAAACTTTAGATGACTGTACCACTCAGCTGGCTGAATTGAAAGCTTTGGTTCTGGCTTTGCAGAATTCAGATTCAAAATTCCCCACACTTATAGTAAGTGATTTATATTACTGCTTCGAGGCCTTTAACGATAATTTGCCTTATTGGGGCTTGAATGGATTCAGAGATTTTAAAAGAAATTCTATAAAGCATAACCTTCTTGGGGGAAAGGTGGCAGCTCTAAAAGATGCTTTGCCAGGTGCTCATGTGATTCATACATTGAACCATCCATGTGTCGGTATAAACGTTGCAAGGAATTCATCTAAAAACTCATATCTGTTGAGCCGTTAAAATGTTACCTTTGCCTGCATTCCTGGGGTGTATGATTGTGATACCCAACAGGGATCTCAGGTTAGAGTTAATAATAGCTGCTCATGAGGGGTTGGTGTCTGCCCATGCAGGTGTGGTGGCTACAATTTCTTTATTACAGAAACAATATTAGTAGCAGGGTCTTTATCAACAGACTGAAAAAGTTGCACTTTGTTGTGACATTTGTCAACAAATTAAAGGTTCCACTGTTGCTCACCGACCACAGACACCAGTTTTAGTTTCAAATAAGCCATTACAATGTGTCTATTTAAGAACACTGTGGACCACTCCATATGGCTGGCGCCTTTAAATATATCTTAGTGGGGGCGTGGCCAAGATGGCGGCGGTGCAGCAGTGAAGCTTATAATTAGGCATCCCGGGACCCCCAAACCGCTCTACAGAAGCCCCATACCTCTCTCCAGGGAACGAAAAGGTCAGGAGGAGTGACGCGCTCGCCCGATGGTCAGAGAGAAGGAGCGGGAGGCCGACACGTAGCGACCGCGAGGCCTCGTTGGTGCCCACGAGGAGGTGCCCAGCGGCAGGAGAGGATTTGTTGGAGCTGGGCCTGCGGGGGCATCGGGAAGCGTGGGAGCTGTGCCTGCTCGGCCCCCTGCCGCGGCCCTCTATCGACTTCAGCCCCGGTGCCCTCAGGTCCGGACCATGTTGCGGCCGGAGCTCCGGAGTGGTGGCGGAGTGCAGCGGGCCCCGTGAGTACGGCTGCCGTCAGACGGTGGCCGCGGAGTGTGCGTCGTAGGCGGACGCAGCCCGGTTAGCTCCGGGTGCAGCCTGCATCCGTCCTGCAGACCCCACTCGTGTGGACCCTTGACACCTGGACGCCGTTGATTGAGAGGGGAACGGCTGCCTCTGCTGCCAGCGGTGATCTGCGGGGCTCGGGGATGCCCGAGCATCAGGAGGAAGTGAGGGGCCAAGTCGGAGCCCAGACGAGCAACATCGAAGGAGGGGCCCGGCCTGAAACACAAGCAGTCAAGTAAGGTGTTGGCGGCGGTGGGAGGCAGAATACAGGCCCCAAGTTCCGGGTGCAGGAGAGTTAAGCCCAGCAATTCAGGGATTTGCCCCACGGCGGAGCTACACGAGGGGAGACGGGCGGCAGCTGGTGGTAGACCCCCCCCCCCCTGTGAGGCACACTCGGACCAACCACTTAGGCTCTACACGGCACCTGGGGGAGAGGGATAAGTTCTCCCCCAGGCAACTCATCTAGAGGCTCCAGGAAGGGAGAGCGACTGATCGTGCAGCCACTGGAGAGCGCAGCGGGCCGGATAGATATCGCTGGCACGTAACGAGCCGCCATTTTAGCTTCTATCGACGGCCGCGGATAGTTGGGCCTGGGTTTCACAGAGGCCTCACCCAGCTGGGGCCTACCTTGTGTGGGGCTCTGACCGGAAGCCAGGTTGGCGGAGACAGGACGGTAGTAGGGCCCGCAGGTCATGAGGCCCCTTGGTGTTTGTTGGTCTGCGCACACCCGAGAACTGGGGCTGCCTGGAGTGCTGGGACCGGTCTCGGCTCTGCCTAACATACACCGGTTGGTGCTAGCAATATGTCGTCCAATCGCGCCAAAAAGGAGACTAACATCAAAGACCTCCTGCAGAAACCCGGGGGCAAACGAACGGACGGTCTAGCTATGGAGGTGCCACCATCACAGTCCCGGGAAGGGGACCCGTGCCAAGCTGACCTCGGAACAGAGGAATCGCTCACGAGGAGCTTCATGGAACGACTATTCACTAAGCTGTGGGACGACTTCGCGGCGTTGAGACAGGATGTCTCCACGGATCTGAAACTGATCAAGAAAGACATTGGCGAGCTGGGGGACCGGGTGGACACCTTAGAAAAGGCAGGCGATGGTAGGGAGGAAGAGCTTCATTCACATGCTCGGGAGTTGATGGATCTGCGAGGCCGCAATGAAGAACTGTGCATACGACTCGAGGACTTCGAAAATAAGTCGCAACGCTCGATTATACGTATTAAAGGAGTTCCTCTCCGCGCAGATGAGGGACGGCTGGATGAGTTTGTGCTCCGGCTTTTCCGACATATGGCTCCGTTGTTAGAAGGCCAGGAGATCGTTTTGGAGCGTACGCATAGGGCGGGCCACCCGGCAAAGACTCCAGGACAACCCCAAGACATCCTCACATGCCTGCACTCCTATCGCCAGAAGGAAGTCATCATGGCAGCTACCCGGGACAAGGCGACTATCCCGTTTGAGGGCTTGCAGGTGGGCATCTATCAAGACCTCTCCCTGCTAACCCTTCAGCGCCGCCGTACCCTTCGTCCCGTCACCACCTTCTTACGGGACCATGAGATACGTTACAGGTGGGGGCATCCATTCAAGCTTCTCTTTGTGTGGGACAAGGAAACGCAAGCAGTGAGAACCCTTCAAGAAGCACAGAAGGCCCTGGGAGTGGACTTTGTGGACGGGGACTCGGAAGACCCACACCCGGATGAGGAAGAATCTGAACGTGCCATGAAGAAGAGACGAGGACGCCACATTGGGAAAGACTCACGCGCATGACCCACCGAAAAAGAAAGTCAAAAGGAACGAGAGGCACTTATTCAGCAGTTGAAAGCCAGAGACGGAGGTGGAGACCACACGACGGAATGAGGAGGCATTGGGAATTGTTACCAGATCTTGGAAGCAGCTCGGTTACTGGCGGAACCGGGACAAGTTCTGAAAGCGGCCGTAGTGGGCGGAGCCCGTTTTCCACCCACTGGAGGACCAGGTGGTGCTGCATGGCCGCTGGCCAGATGGACCCATGCGCCAAGGCGCCCTTGGTGCCCAAAAGAGGGCAGTTCCTTTGTTGATGCAATGTTACACATTCTTCTCTTCTATATATTTCTTATCTCCTTTTTTCCTTTTGCGTCTCTATGACGCACCCATCCCCCGGTCAGGACTTACATCGAGTGGGAACTTCACGAGCGAGATCTGCTGCAAGGGCTCGGGGAGAATGGATCCGAAGTTAAGTAAGGACATCGGGTTATATCGCAAACGGGGCTGCCCTATACACCTGACAGAGTGCAGACTTGGGCGGAGGGCCAGGAGGGAGGGCTACCTTGCTAGGCTTGGGCTAACATAATTGTGGATCTGGCCTTCTTGTACCCCTTACGCCGAGACGGGAGGGACAACTGCCCCCCTTGCTACACAAATGGGTTTTTGCCGGGCTGGAGGTCTTAGGCTACACACAACATCCAGCGGGTGACAAGAGTGGGGGGCCACGGACAACTGAGAAGGAAGGGACCCCGAGTTCAATGCACATACACCCACACTGCCTCCATGGCGCCCCTTAGCACTTCAAAAGTAAGCCTCAATGTGCGGGGCCTTAATTCTCCGGCAAAGCGAAGGGCACTCTTATCCTACCTCAAAGAAATCAAATGCGATATTTGCCTTGTGCAGGAAACACATTTGAAACGCGTAGATTGGACGCGTCTCCAGTCCCGTTGGTTCGACCGCCAATTTTTTTCGTCCCTGTCCGGGAAGAAGGCAGGAGTGGCAGTGCTTTTTGCAACACACTTCCCTGGGAGGATACCAGGGGTGCAAATGGAAATACCGGGTAGGCTGTTGTCATTGCGGGTGGTAATGGGAGGTCATTCCTATACAATGGCATCAATATATGGGCCCAACGAGGGACAAGAGGTGTTTAAGGACGCCATAAGCTCGATACTAGAATCCTCGGGTGAAAACTTTATAATAGGGGGAGACTTTAACATAGTACAAGACCCTGCCCTTGACAGAACCACACACTGGACGGGTCATGCGGGGGCGTTATCTACATCCATGCAGCAGTGGCTGGGGGAAGTGGGACTCGTGGACGCCTGGAGGCAACGTAACCCCAAGGCCCGGGATTACACCTTCTTTTCGGCGGCCCATCAGTCCTATGCCCGACTTGACTTCTTTTTAACAACACCACGGATCACCGTAGGGATCCTGGACACATCCATAGGCATCGCGTCACTCTCAGACCACGCACCCATTAGCTTCTCCTGGCCCCTTGAAGGGGATACCCAGAGGCACAGAGTATGGCGTTTTAACCATTAATTGCTTACGCACGACGCAAATATTAAAGAGATCCAGGAGGCCATACAAACCTTTATGGACCATAACGATGACGGTCAAACGCACATACACCTACTATGGGACACACTGAAGGCGGTCATCCGGGGTCAGTTTCTGGCGATAGCGGCCAGATTGAACAGGGACAGGAAAGAAAAGAGGGACCGACTAGAGGGACAGGTTAGAGAACTGGAAATGGTACATAGGGATACCGGGGCAATGTGGGTGCGTCGCCAGCTTACCAATGCTCGCAAGCAGCTGAAAGCGTTGGATCTCGACAGAGCGGAGTACTCCCTACTCCGCACCAAACAGCGCTTCTATGCGGGGGAATAAGGCGGGAAAGTTGCTGGCGTGCCAGGTACGCTCACAAATACTGCAGCGCCACATAGCAGAGATAGAAACCGGACAGGGGGACACAATACAAAGCGATGACCTGATAGCCCTCAAATTTGAAAAATTCTACACGGCTTTGTATACGGCAGATCCCTCGGACAAAGCAGCAGCAGCGGCGGCGTATGTCGCTCAAGCACAGGTCGCCTCTCTTCCGGCCACGGACACCGATAAATTAGAGGCGGACATCACACCGGACGAGGTACTGAAGGCGATTCAAGGTTTGGCGTCGGGCAAGGCCCCGGGGGAAGATGGATTTTCCTTGGATTTTTATAAAACCCTGGCTCCGAGCTTACTCCCCATACTCGCGCACCTTTTTAATTCCTTCAGTACTGAAGGAACGAACCCCACCTCCATGTGTATGGCCACGGTGGTGTTCTTGCCAAAGCCGGGAAAGGACCCGAAGAAGTGCTCATCATACCGACCTATTTCGCTGCTGAATGTTGATCTCAAAATCTTCACCAGCATACTGGCGGCCCGCTTAGCACCACACATGCAGGGGCTAGTGGCCCCGGAACAGTCCGGCTTTATCCCCGAAAGGAATTGTAGCGATGGTTCCCGCAGACTATGCCACCTTATCGACACGACCCAACGTTCACAGAAACCAGCCTTGCTCTTGTCGGTTGACGACCGGGTCCAGTGGCCTTATCTGTGCCTGGTATTGATGAGATTTGGCCTGGGACCGCGTTTCTTGCAATGGGTCAATAGCACATATAAGGCCCCTGAGGCACTAATTAACGTCAATGGGATTAGGTCTCAACCCTTTAAAATCGGGAGAGGCACCCGACAGGGGTGTCCTTTATCACCACTTCTATTTGCTCTGTATATGGAGCCCTTTGTGGAACGTATACGTCAGCATACCGCAATCACTGGGATTTACATGGGAGATAGGGAACACAAGATCTCCCTTTACGCGGACGATGTGGTGCTCTTCCTTACTCAACCAGATACCTCCATACCACCACTCATGAGGGAATTCGAAGTCTTTGGTCAGGTCTCAGGCTTTAAGATGAATATACACAAGACCCAAGCCCTTAGCCTCACTATTCCTAGTGCTGACTTGGAGCGATTAAAGGCGGACTACCCCTTTGGATGGGCGAACTCATGTGTCCCCTATCTGGGCCTCCAAATATTCTCTACGTTGGATCGTACGGTACGTGAGAACTACGATACACTACTAAATAACACTCTGGTCGCTCTTCAACGAGGGAAACATCTTACACTGTCTTGGCTGGGCAGATTAGCTGCAGTCAAGATGACTATACTTCCCCGTATATTGTATGTCATGCAAACTCTCCCACTACAGCCCCCTCCTCAGATACTCGCCAAACTGCAACACCTCTTAGTGGATTTCGTCTGGGGCGGGAAGAAAGCCCGCATGGCACGCCAACAAACCTATTTGAAGCAAGCTGATGGGGGCCTGGGACTTCCCAACTTGGTGCGCTACTATCAAGCGGCACAATTACGCTATATGGTCGAATGGTATAGGCTAATGTCCGAAAAGCATTGGTGTTTCATAGATCGGCCAATAGTGGGTATACATTTGTGGAAGGTCCCATGGCTTCCTAAACATTACCGCCCAGTAGGGGTATACATCTCCCCGGTGTTGAGAGCCACGCTGATGGCTTGGGACAGGGTCCAAGTCGCACAGGGCCTATCAACCCCTATGTCCCCATTGACTCCTTTCATAGGTCACCCGGAGTTCCCGCCAGCACGTCAGGGACAGAGCTATCTTACGTGGTAGGAAGCTAATTGCAAGAGGGTGGGGGATCTCTTTGACGAGAATGGGATAATGGACTTCCATCAACTAGTGGAGGGATATGGGCTACCTAAATCCACGTACTGGCAGTACCTTGCCCTAAGACACTGGGTGACACAACCAACAGTTCGTATACACGCAGGGCGGCCCCTAACGAAATTTGAGAAATGGTTCATAACCAGATCCTCCGACAAAAAGCTTATGTCAGACATATATGCTTTTTTAATTACGCCCACACAGCAAAGTAAAACACCAGCGCAGCGCAGATGGGAGACAGAGTGCGCACGAGAATATTCCCCTAAAGATTGGCAAGACATTGTACACAGGGCCAGAGCATCTTCTTGTAGTACGGCAGGCAAGGAGATGTTCCTCAAAATAGCGCATTACTGGTACTACACCCCAGAAAGGGTGGCACGCTGGAAACGGGGGGCAGACGCTTACTGCTGGCGCCACTGCGGCCAGATAGGTACCTTGACCCATCTATTGTGGGAGTGCCCCAAGATACAGCCCTTCTGGGAATCTATACTGCCTGACATAACACCTACGATACCGACCTACCACGATTTCCAAGTTACATTCCACTAGGCCTCCCGAACGCCTTAACATACCCCTCGAACTCATGTAGGGGAAGAGCCATTACACTAGCTCTAGGGGCGGCCAAACAGGTGATACTGATTAGGTGGGGTAAGGAGGGTGCTCCCACCAGGTTGGATTGGTTACATAAATTATGGGAGGTGGTAGGAATGGAGAAGATTACAGCCAGCATATCTCACAGTCTTCCCCGCTTCGATAAAACCTGGAAATCCACACTGGATTTAACGAGCTTACATGCCCTATGTACCTACGTGTGCTTGGACTTACTAGAGATCCCCCCCTCCCCCCCCCACCCCCCGACGACATCCCTGCAGCAGAAACGCAGGACGGATGATGATGCCCACTAGGCACGCTCGATAATAACAAGTGCTGATCCCCCCACATCCCTCTGCTTCTCCTCTACTACACCTCTAACCTCTATCCTTTCTCTCCTTCTTTAATACCTGACGTTTTCCCACCGGCCAATTGGTTGTAGGTGGTGAATTTGTTTTTTCTTTTTGAAAACCAATAAAGAGATATAAACCATAAATATATCTTAGTGGCTGTTGATAGTTGTTTCCGATTTCTCTGGGTGTGGACACAGTGATCGGCTGGCGCTTGAACTTTTATTAAAGATTTGTAAGTCTTTATCGGTACATATGAATGGCAGCATTCCACTCAGACCAGGGCCAAGATTTTGCCTCTAAGGCATACCAAGACACTTTAGCTACCCTGGGTGTTCTTGTTCATTCTTCCACTCCCTTCCATCCTGAGAGAAATTGGATAGTGGAACGGAAGAACTGTGACTTAAAGCACTCCTTAACAGCTATAGTATTAGGTTCAGGTCGTAGTATGATCGATAACCTGTATGGTGTTCAGAGAGCTTGGAATAATCTGCTTAGACAAATGTTGGGTGGTTGGACTCCATCTGAAATTCTTTTTGGGGTTCCAATGTATGTTCCAGATCTTAATAACTCTGTCACAGTGGAAGAGGATGTGTCCTTTTGACATCAATGAACGTTTCACTGTTTTAGAGGACTTCCCAGATGAACACTCGGTAAGTTCAAAACATTCTGACACTGACAAAATGAAGGTGCAGCCAGTGGCTTCTGGCTGGATTCCTAAAGTAGGGGATCTAGTCCTAGAGAAGATTGCAAATAAACAAAGTGTTTAGCCCATCCTATCATGCACCGGTGCCTGTCCTTGCTGTCCAAGGTACTTGCACTATGATTTTGCCACCACTTGCCAGTTTTAAACAAAAACAAGTTTCAATTAATTTGATCAAGCTACACCATGTGGCCAGTCCTCCATAGTAGGCCACAAGGGTTTCTGGGTAGTTCCTTGTCACCTCTCCCTAATCTGCAAGAGATCCCTCTACAAGTAATAAGCAATACTAAAATCTTGCCACTCCCCGGCTGGGGTCTTCTGATGCTGAACTTATTGTTCTTTCCATTGATAATGGAAACACAGGGTGTGTTTCTGACTCAAGTTTTACATTTTCTACTTCTACTCCTTGTAATGAAGTTGTTTATTACCAACCGCCTTTGGCGGCATCTGCCAGATCTACTTCAAATGTTAAGGTCCCTGTTTTTTTCCAGACGGCCTCATGTTATTTCATCAATATTGATGACTTTTCTTCAGACCCGTCAAATGCCTCCTAGCGTGGTGTGCGTAGACTATTCCTTTGGCTGAAACAGACATATGTGATTCCTCCTTGGTCTTATTGTTGGATTTCTCTTTTCCTGTTTTTTCTCTTCCTCTGGATTGGACCGGTTACAGTTTTCTTTTTTGCTGTTAAATGGACACTATCTCCCATATCATACTTCTCCAGAACTGGTAGCTGAGGTCCTTACTCCCCATTCTTCATCACATGAGGCCTGAAGGGACTTGTCCCTTGTGAGCATTACTGCAATGCCTGTTCATGATGGTATTGAATAGGATAGGGATCCTTATGACATTTCTGGTCCTATGGAGATATTGCTGATTCCATATGTTTTTGAAAGTTCTTATGGATGGCATTATTACCACAGGTTCCATTTCTGATGAATGGGATGTTATGACTGTTACTAATATGATATCTGAATTAAAATCATACACTGTATTTGAAAATGAGGCCTTCGGAACCATGGCCCGGCAATCCGAGCACAAATTTGTGTCGTGGTCACGCTCGAGACACCACAGACAGACGAGGTGGGGGTTGGTTACCAGCATGGCATGGTGACAGGCGCCCACGGTTTAAACCCTGTACGTCTAAATGACAACCTCGACACACAAGAAAAATCACTCGACAAAAAAGTCGAAAAAACCTGTCAAAAAAGAGACCGAGGGGTAGCTCTTCTCCGGATCAACGCTTTACTGGTGCGAAAAGAACTGACGACCTCGCGCCTCGGTGGCGCCTATATAAGTGACCGCAATGTCATAACCAACGCTAACGACTTCATGCGGAGCCGAACAGAGCCACCTGACGCCACACAGGGGTACTGTTCATGCAAAAGTTTCCGGATCCAGCCTGACACCTGGGAAATTCAAAGGTAAGGAATCTGCAGCTAGAAGTCTCAAACGGATGCACAAGTTACTAACTTGTGTAACAATATATCTGTAAGAGACAGTAGTTAGTGACAGATTCCTTACCTTAGAATATCCCCAGGCGTCAGGCTGGATCCGGAAAGTTTTTGCGTAGCAGTACCCTTGCGCGTCGGTAGGCGGCGTCGTGCGGCTCCGCGTCCGTCGTTGGCGTCGTGATCGCCGGGATGACGTCGCGGGCAGTACTTAGACGCCGCCCCTGCGCGCTGACGTCAGTTCTGTACACGACTTTCCGCGCCAGGAACGCAGAGCCATGCAAGAAGCTGACATAGGTGTCTGAAAAATACTAGGGCCCTGAAAGGGATGTCCTTAACCCTAGAAATCAGTTCGCAGAACGGGAGGATGGGTGGGGCGGTAGGAATCTGTCACTAACTACTGTCTCTTACAGATATATCGTTACACAAGTTAGTAACTTGTGCATCTGAAAGAGACACGTTAGTGACAGATTCCTTACCTTAGAATAGATACCCCAGCAATACCAACCCGGTGGTGGGTCTGCGAACAAAGATCAGACAAGGAAGTCCTGGAGGACAGAACGGCCAAAGAAGCCGTCCCTCCGGACCTGACTGTCAAGGCAGTAATGCTTTGTAAACGTGTGCAGCGAGGCCCACGTAGCTGCCTGACAAATAACCGGCAGCGGAACACCGCGGCCTAAAGCCGTGGTAGCAGCCGTTGCCCTGGTGGAATGGGCCCGCAGCCCAACAGGAGGCTCCTTCTTAGCCAAAGAATAGCAGGTCTTGATGCACAAGGTAACCCAGCGGGAGATGGTCCTTTTGTGCACCGCCCGACCCTTTTTGGCGCCCACGTAGCCAACAAAGAGCTGGTTATCCACCCGGAAGTGTTTTGTGCGGTCAATATAGAAGGAGAGCGCACGTTTTGGGTCCAGACGGTGGAGCCTCTCTTCCTCTCTGGAAGGATGCGGAGGCGGAAAGAAGGTGGGCAAAGTGATGGTCTGCCCAATATGGAAAGCAGTAACCACCTTTGGCAAGAAGGACGGACGCGTCCGAAGAACAACCTTGTCCGGATGAACAGACAGAAAGGGAGGTTTGCAAGATAGAGCCTGGAGCTCACTCACCCGCCGAGCGGAGGTGATGGCCACCAGAAAGGCTGTCTTTAGAGTCAGAAGAGGACAGTTATGTAGAGGCTCAAAGGGAGCGCACATTAAAAAGGTAAGAACCAAGTTCAAGTCCCACTGAGGCATCACAAACGGAACAGGAGGGAAGAGGTGAGTAATGCCTTTTAAGAACCTGTTAACAACAAGGGACTTGAAAAGGGAGGGCTGATCAGGAAGCCTGAGGAAGGCCGAGATAGCACAAAGATAACCCTTGATGGTACCCAGGGCAGAACCCTGTTGGGCCAGAGAAAGAAGGAACAGAAGGACCTCAGAAAGAGGGGCAGAGAGGGGATTCACAGCCTTTGCTGTGCACCATGCCACAAATTTGTTCCACCTGCAGGCGTATACCACCTTAGTGGAGGGACGCCTGGCTGCCAGAATTACATCACAAACTTCGGGAGGCAAGTCGAAAGGAATCAACTGCCGCCGCTCAATCTCCACGCAAGCAGGTGTAGACTGGACAGGTTCGGGTGGAGGACCGTCCCCTGCTGCTGCGACAGAAGATCCTCCCGAAGAGGCAGACGGATCGGGGATCTACGCTCATATTGAGTAGCTCGGGATACCAAACTCTTCGAGCCCAGTCCGGAGCCACAAGAATGACTTGGGCCCGGTCGTGCCGATCTTCTTCAACACTCTGGGTAGAAGTGGTATAGGCGGAAAGGCGTACAACAGACCGCAACTCCACTCGTGACGAAAAGCGTCGCCGAGCGAGTGCCGCCTTGGAAATTCCAACGCGCAGAACTGATGACATTGCGCGTTCTCTTCGGTGGCGAATAGATCTAACCAAGGCTCTCCCCATTGTAGAAAGAGTCCTTGCGCCACTTCCGAGTGAAGACGCTATTCGTGATCCATCATGCACCTGCGGCTGGAGTTCGTCCGCCCTGGCGTTCAGGGAACCTGCCAGGTGTTGAACCATCAGGAACATGCCCTGATGTTCCAGCCATGTCCAGAGGCGCAGAGCCTCCTGACAAAGGGTCCAAGACCCCACCCCGCCTTGTTTGTTGCAGTACCACATGGCGGTGGTGTTGTCTGTGAACACCTGCACTACCTTCCCTTTGACAGAGGGAAGGAATGCCTTGAGTGCAAGTCGGATCGCCCGTAGCTCCAGAATGTTGATATGGAGCCGGGACTCCGCCGGAGACCAGAGGCCTCTGATCTCCGCCTCTCCCATGTGACCGCCCCATCCCAGAAGGGACGCGTCCGTCACAACTGTGTGCTCTGGCTGGGGAAGGGAGAGGGATCTGCCCATGACCCATTGCCGGTTCGAGAGCCACCACTGCAACTGTCTTGCAGTCCCCTCCGAGATCTGGACGTGATCGGACAGGTTGCCCTGGTGCTGCGCCCACTGGAACTTCAGGTCCCACTGCAGAGCCCGCATATGCCATCTGGCATGATTGACCAGCAGGATGCAGGAGGCCATGAGGCCCAGCAGCCTCAGGGTCATCCGTGACCGAAACCCAGGATAAAGGCTGAAAGATCGGAATCATAGCCTGAATATCCCGGACTCGCCGTTCGGGAGGATAGGCCCGAAACTGCGTCGTGTCCAGAACTGCTCCGATGAAAAGGAGCTGTGGAGAAGGAACCAGATGCGACTTCGGCACATTGATGGAGAACCCCAGCGAGTGCAGGAGTTCGGCCGTAGTCTGGAGGTGGGAGACGACTGCCTGGGACGAGCCCGCCTTCAGCAGCCAGTCGTCGAGGTAGGGGAAGACTGAAACCCCTGCTCGGCGCAGATGAGCTGCGACCACCGCCATCACTTTTGTGAACACCCGAGGGGCACTTGTAAGGCCAAAGGGGAGCACGGTGAACTGAAAATGCTCGGGGCCTACCGTGAACCGAAGGTAACGCCGGTGGGCCGGCAGGACGGGGATGTGGAAATATGCGTCCTGCAAGTCCAACGCTACCAACCAGTCTCCAGGGTCGAGGGCAGTCAAGACCTGAGCTAGGGTGAGCATCTTGAACTTCTCCTTCCGGAGGAAGCGATTGACGTTCCGGAGGTCCAAGATAGGACGCATGTCCTCCTTGTCCTTTTGGGCACCAGAAAGTAGTGGGAGTAGCAACCACGCCCTACTTCTGGGGTCGGAACACGCTCGATGGCCCTCTTGGTCAAGAGGGCCGTGACTTCCTTCTGTAGAAGCACCAAGTGATCCCCTGACATGCGGTGGAATAGAGGTGGCATGGCTGGGGGTGGTCTCGAAGGGGAGGGAGTAGCCCCTTCGGACAATGTCCAAGACCCACCTGTCCGAGGTGATGGTACGCCAGTGGGGAAGGTGATGGCGGACCCTGCCCCCTACTGGCGTGCTGTGCACCTGAAAGGAGGGACTAGGAGGGCTTGGAGGCCGCGGGACGGGTTGGAGGTGGTGGCCTGACCCGCACGCTGGTTGCCCGATCCGCCACGGCGGAATCCACGTCCTCGGCCACGCGAAGACGCCTGCTGCGCGGGCCGGTGGCTGGGCTGCTGATGTGAAGGGCGCCTCTACCGTGGCCACGATAGGGGCGAAAAGCAGAAGTCAGCGGAGGGCGTGTAGCAGAAAGGCCCAGGGACTTGGCAGTAGCCCGTGAGTCCTTAAAGCGCTCAAACGCATGGTCTGCTTTGGACCCAAAAGACCGACTCCATCAAAGGGCATGTCCATGAGAGTATTCTGGACATCCTCGGAAAAACCAGTGGTTCTCAGCCAGGCGTGGCGTCTGAGCGCCACCGTCGTTGCAATAGACCTGCCCAGCGAGTCGGCGGTGTCAAGGCCACAACGTATTGTGTATTTAGCCGCATCCCTTCCTTCCGCAATGGCGCGGGAAAGCAGTGTCTGGACCTCCTCAGGACACTGGGGCAAAACATCCGCCACCGAATCCCACAGGGAGTGGGTATATCGGCCCAAAAGACAAGCGGTGTTAACGGACCGCAAGCCAGCACTGGAGGAAGAAAAACCTTTCTTCCCAAACTGATCCAGGCGTTTGGATTCCCTATCCGGAGGAGCGGTAGGGAAGGCGGTTTGGGAAGCGGAGGCTTGGACAACCAAGCTCTCAGGAGTGGGGTGGACGGAGAGAAACAGGGGGTCGCCCGGAGCTGGGCGATGGCGTCGTGACACGTTCCGATCCACAGGAGCCCCTGTGTTGGGCTTGGACCAGGCGCCCAAAGAACGTCAGTGAGGGCGTCGTTAAACGGCAGCACAGTCTCCGCAGAGGAGGCTGCCGGCTGAAGCACCTCTGTCAAGATGTTAGGCTTGACCGTCAAAGTAGGGAGTTGGAGACGTAAGGCCCCAGCTGCCCTACGCAACACCGTACCAAAATTGGCTCCCTCCTCCGTAGCCACGGGAGGAGACAGCATGCCAGTGTCAGGGGAAGTATCCAGACCACTGGCCTCCCCTAGACTCTCTGTCCAGTCCTCATCGTACTGACAGTGTCGTGTCAGAGGGTCATCAGACCCCTCCCAGTCCAACTGGTCCTCCTCTGGTTCAAAATAAGGAGGAGGAGGGACAGTTGGGACCCAAGGTCCCATCGGCGCCGGAGCCGGCGTCGAGCGACGTCGGTCCGGATCCATGTCCGAAGCCGGAAGGAACTGGGGGACGACGACGCCCGGTGCCGAGAATGGCACCGGAGACATCGGCGCCGGCGGAGGTGTCGTTAGGTCGACCGGCGTCGATGGGGGTTGTGGAGCCGGGATCGAGGCCGGGGCCGAAGCCGGAATCGAGGCAGGAGGCACGGGCGACGCCGGGGCCGGAGCCGTCGGCGACGCCGGAGCAACCCCATCAGGGCCCGCGGGGCCCGAAGGCGCACCGGAGGGGCCTGGAGGCCCGAAGAGGCGGGCCATGGCCGTCAGGAATTCCTGCACTTTGGCCGGATCCGCCCCCAAACCCGGGAAGGGCGGGTATGGCGGGGGCGACTCCACAGGCATGTCCGGGGCCGCGGGGGCGGGGACGGTGCCGGGAGGGGCCTCAGCCGAGTCGCGAGACCGGCGAGGCGAAGTCCTAGAGCGATGATGCTTTTTGGACTTTTTGTGTTTGGACTTACCGGACGAAGAAGACTTCGACGCCGACGACCGGTGTGGACTCCGCAATCGACCCCTGGACCTCTCACGCGACCGGGGCTTCCGCGGAGCCGAATGCCGGGCCTCGAGGAGCTTTCGAGACCGCTCCCGCAAAGCTTTCGGGTTGAGGGCCTGGCAGTCGGTACAAGACTCCGTGTCGTGGCCTCGGCCGAGGCAGAAGAGACACTCCCAATGCAAGTCGGTGACGGACATCATCCGCGCACAGGCGCCGCATCGCTTGAAGCCGGGCATCCCTACGACACCTTGAAAGATGAAAAAACAGTGAAAAAATTCACCAAAAAGTATGGTCAAAAAATGACCAGGGCACTGCTCTTCCCGGATCTGCGCTTGCTGGCGCGGAAAAAGAAGAACTGACGTCAGCGCGCAGGGGCGGCGTCTAAGTACTGCCCGCGACGTCATCCCGGCGATCACGACGCCAACGACGGACGCGGAGCCGCACGACGCCGCCTACCGACGCGCAAGGGTACTGCTACGCAAAAACTTTCCGGATCCAGCCTGACGCCTGGGGATATTCTAAGGTAAGGAATCTGTCACTAACGTGTCTCTTTCAGATACCATCAATATGCACATCACTATTTGCACAGAGCTAGTACTCCACGTGCTGTTTTTAGTTATATGCAGTGGGAACAGTTTGACACCTCCTGTAGGTAGTTCAAATGCATATTTGAAAAAGTTCCCTTATTTTTCCAGTCAAGTTCTTACAGACCCAATTTCATATTATTATTGCCTTACACCTTCTTCACCGAAAAAGAACATGCTCACGCGAAGTAGATTTATTTTGACTAAATTATCTCAACCCTGTTCCTACAAGGTTAGGAGTATTGGAAAGATAACACTGAACTGTAATCTGTTTGGGGAACACACCATTGGCAGTTCCAAGGCACGGACACTTTATTGAGGGCGTGTCTAATCCCTGGACAAATTATCTTTTTAAAAAACCTGTTCAACAGACTACTTGTCTTGGATTTGGCAGTGTTAAAAATGTAAATATGACAAGTATTCCCTCTCTTATACTGTTTGATAACTGGCAACAATTCGTTAATTTAACAGTAGAACAGCTTAATGGAATGCTGCAGAATGGGACATACAATTCTTTACTTTCTGGTTCAGATGGGTGGCTATTATGGCCAATTGATTCCATTGGCTGCAATGCTCGTTTTTTTTTTTTTAACTCTTAAACGGGGTTTAAAGCAAACAGGCCAGACCCCCGGTATATTTAGTCATTACACTCAGGGATTGTCACTACATATAGTGTAGGTAAACTATGCCAGCAATGGTTGGAACACACAACATTGTCAGCAGTTAAAAATCACTTGTTCTTCCTTTCAGATAATATGGATTTACAAGATTTTTTATTTGGTACGTGGTCTCCTCACTCGAAGCGTTTTATATGCCAGTTATAATGAAATTTGGAAATTATTTCAACAAGAACCAGCCGAACGTTTGAGACAAATTGATAAGGACATTTTGGAAAAAGCTTTGGCTGTTGTCGATAATGGCATGACTACATTGCAACTCGTATTTATTCATTGAATAATATTGTTTTATCTGCATTCGATATCATACAGAATGACATGTCTATGCTTCAACATGACCAGATCGATTTTGCAATTGAGTTGGACGTTGCAGGTTTTAAAATCAAATAGAGTGCAATGAAATTATCTGAATACAACGGAGTTATTTTTGCCTTTTAATTTGGCACGCATGCAAAACATTATGGTTAAAAAAGAAGCCACCTACACTATGCTTAATATTGAACGTTTAGGAAAAGTCCCCCTTTTGGTTGCTGAACTCCCTCTGCCATTTGGTGATATATGGTTTAATTTTTCTTCTGATTTCCACGTTTCATTTAACGTCATGTCTTCGGCATTCTCAAGTAGGCAGATACGAAGGGATGGGAACACATTTTCTCCACGAGTCTTGGTTTCTCCCTTTTAGTACAGATGCATGCAGAAGAACAAAGAAGCCTTTCTTAGTCTTCGTGAAACTTTCTTAGGTCATTCATTGGTCTGCAAACAGATTACACCACATGGAGTATGTAATGCTCTTGTTCCTAACTTAGCATGTTATTTGAAGGGTGTCCCCATACAATTGATCAAAAATGATTTTTTGTTGCTTTCTAATGGAAGCTATCTAACTTAAATGATCACATTTGTTGCAGGATGAAACCAGGTGTACTTTATGTAGTCATTGTTTCCAAAATAGTCACTTGCTGTTTGCACATTCTGTATCCTCCCACACATAATATTGGAGAAGTTACTTTGTGGCCCTAGATCCCAGTAACAGAAACTAACTTTGATCGGTTGAGCGAACTCAAAGCCTTATTGTTTCAAACTGATGTGGTTCTCACATCTGCCCGAGAAACGTTTGATCTCCAAGTTGCACGCTCCTCACCAGAGGTGCAATCCCTTTTGCGCACTCAATTGCCACAGGATTCCGGTGAGCTTGTACACCATATTTTAATGCTTCTAATACAGCTGGAGTGGCACTTTTTTGTTGTTGAAGAATTTGGGTCTGGAATGGTTACCACATTCCAGACTCTACTTGGGAGTTGTTGCGTCCTTTCTACACTCCTTGTTTTTAAGTGTTATTAGAGGCCTTCCGATTGTGCTGTGGCTCATTGTTGCTCTTTTGGGTCTATTTTTGTTGCATCGCAATGAATGTCCAACAATGAGGGCAAATGGAAATGAAACTACCATATGTCCTTCTGTGTCGTGAACGCATTATACAGTATTTTGGAGAGTCATTGTTACTGGATCTTAACGAGAATTGGTCTCTTGCCTTCCGGACTGTATGGTTCTGAGAGTGCAGCCTCATATGCATTATATGTGGTCTCCATTTTACTTTTACTTTTTTAACTTAGCTTCTCTTTTAGATGGTGGTTTGCACATGGTTTTCACTAACACAAAAATGTGCCGTGTACGCATTTATTTTTAGTAGACATTGTTGTTCTATATTCTGCATTGTTAGTTCCAGGAACACACATCAGAACGTAATGTCCTTGCTATATTATGTGCTCGTGGAGACAACTCTTTTCTCCAGAGGAACTGATATTGTTATGCTGGATCGCTAGCAGAATGTGACAAGACCGTTGCTTTATTATTTAACCATGCCTGTGTTGAACTTAGTGAGAAGCACTTCGCACCAGAGTTATCATGAATGCTGCAGAGAGGTTTGAATGACATTCAGCCCAACACAGTCATCCTAAAAAGGAAGATAGGTGTGGAAGCAGAGGTATGTGCAGGCTTGCACACTCAGATGGCGTGCATTCATTAATGCACTAAGGCTGGTTCCCTGAGACACTACACCAAGTTATGGAGTTAGGTCATTCCAAAAGTGTCTGGTTCTTGTTAGGGTAGAAGTATTTTTGATAGATAGGAGTAACATTAGCGACAATTAACATGGTGGAGTTGTTTGTGTTTTTTACCAATATAATAATGCTTCTAACAATGTGTTTCATCTATCTAATAATAGCAGTTCACATTTTATTTACAAGGATTAGATCTTTTCAATAAACATTTGAAACTGTATTATTGCCTCTTTTCTTTGTAATACTTTGGGCATGCAAAAGTGACAAACCAAAGGGTTAGATTTGTTTCCATGACTTCCTTGGGAATCAGAGTGGTCATGTCCAAGGTTACTGACAAGCATCTACAATTCGGTAAGTTTAGATGTGGTACTGTGAGTT